>OX411775.1:13500000-14700000 GCA_948252455.1 Acleris cristana | reverse complement strand
ATCTTTTTTTTACGTAAATGTAGAAGTTTGATTTTTTTCCAGCTTCAAGGGACTGTAAAAAGATAAAGATAAAAGATAAAAGACATTTATTTAGTAAGTAGGCCGCACGGGCACTTTTACACGTCAGGAGTCTACCAGCGCTTCCCAAGAGGAGACCACTGCCGAGAAGAAACGCCGCAAGAAACTCAGCAGTCAGTCATTTTTTTAACCATATTTCTTATTACAATGATACAACTTAGTCTAGTATTATATAAAGCTATAAATATTAATTTAAATATAATATCAAATATCATGCGTAGTTCAGCAGGAAAACATGGCAAAAATATTAGGAGAGATATAGACGGAGAAAAAGGCAAAAACAAAAAAATAAATAATAAACAAAGTTTCGACATGTTTTCCTACATCAACAGTGTCCCCTAGACAAGATAAAGGTTTTACATTTGAACAAATTATTATTGACTAAGTTTCGAGTTTAGGCCATGCATTTTTGTCTGCTAGATAATCCTCGACCCTATAATACGCTTTAGACATTAACGACTTTTTCAAGTAATTTTTAAGTGCTGAAAAGGGTAACTTTAAAACTACGTCAGGTAATTTATTATAGAAATGAATGCATTGACCAACAAATGATTTATATACTTTACGGACACGGAATTTTCGAATAGCGATTTTATTTTTATTTCTAGTATTTAAATTATGTATATCAGAATTTTTGGTGAACAAATCTAAATTCTTAATAACATAAATAATATTCTCATAAATAAATTGAGACGCTACAGTTAAGATATTAATTTCTTTAAAAAGTTCTCTTAAGGAGTCACGTGAATTTAAGTTGTAAATAGAACGAATGGCCCTTTTTTGTATCACAAATATAGTTTGTATGTCAGCTGCCTTACCCCAAACCAGAATACCGTACGACATAACACTATGGAAATAAGTATAATAAACTAAGCGAGCTGTCTCAACATTAGTTAGTTGTCTAATTTTCCTAACGGCGTAAGCGGCCGAACTTAGTTTACCTGCCAGTACAGCTATATGGGGACTCCATTGCAATTTTTGATCTATTGTAGATTTGAGTACATGGTTTAAATTTCAACTCGATACCTCTACGCGTTCCCGAGATTCTTGACAGACGGACAGACGGACGGACAACAAAGTGATCTTATAAGGGTTCCGTTTTTCCCTTTTGAGGTACGGAACCCTAAAAATAACTTAACCTAACTAAGCCTATTCGGATTATGGATGGTCAAAAAAAAACTTTACCCTAACCTAACCATAGCTATTAGTTTATTTAACTTCGATAAGTACATACCTCTATCCTCCATTTCAACTCCTTAGGAATACCTATTGTTTTCAAAATCGCCAAAAGTAAGTTTTTTTTAGTAACACCAATTTTGACGTTTCTAACTACAAACATGACGAACTCTCATATAAAATTCTACTTCCCCCTTTTATTCCTTAGTCGCTGCAAGCTATACATTTTAGTTGTGTTTGTATATGCCAATTTTCACGTTTCTAACTTCACAAAATAAATGCGTTTTTGAAGGCGGATTTTCGTTTTTTAAGACATTTGTTTTGTACTTTTTACAGATCATAATACGCTTATGTACCTAGTCCCACTTCTTAGTTGATATGAAACTTTAAGACATTTCACGATCGCCGCCAGCAACGCCGCGGGGAAGTCATAGTCATATTTAAACAATTAAATGTCCTTCGTTGTAGTCGCTCATACTATCTTAATCGAGATATCTTATCGCCACCCTTGAAAAAGGTATCGTTGAGGAGTTCCGGTGGCCATTCGGTGGTCTTTATCATTTTATCATCAGTTCCATTTCACCAAATGATAGGTACTTTCTGAATGCAAATGCTAGACTTGTTACTTAATACTTATACTAACATCGCTATATGTTTGCCTACAATATTTGAAGAGCTCCCTCAATTCGAAACTGATCCCCTGATTGGATTTAGATTTGGTGACAATGGGACCACCTCAAAAGTACTCTATCAACCCAAATAGATTTTTTAAAATCGGTCAACAATTGATGGAGAAATCGGTGAAAATACATTTAAATTAATGAAATACATATTCAACAGTATACATATTTAATATAATATAATACAATTAAAAGTTAAAACTAAACTTATTTAAATTAAAATAAAAACTAAGCTACTCAAATATTAAAGACGTAAATAATAATCACCACTATAAAAAGAACACCCCCTCTAGCAGGTCCGCTCGCGGCATGGTCCCTATGACACTGGCTGCGTTACCTCTCTGGATAGCTAGCCCAATCCTTTGGGAGAGGTAAGCACCAGCTCTAGGATCTCCGGAGGTGTCTATGAGCCGGGATGACAGGGCCTTAATAAAGCTTTTCATATCAGCTGACCAAGGTCCCATGGTCTCCACTGCAAGCGCCACAAATTCATAATTATTTAATAATGATGAATATTTGCGGCGCTTGTTGGTTTGGGCCATACAGTGGAAAGTATAACCTCCTCCTTTTTTGAAGTCAGTTAAAAATTACGAAAGTCATACAAAATTCTACACCCTCCTTTTACCCCTTAGGGTTTATAATATGAGTAGGATTAGTAGGATTAGTGGATAATAGCTTCTTAACGCGTCTTCGTCCGCTTATATTTCGATTATAGTTATTCCCTCGGGAACTTTTTTTATAAATAACTTTTTGTATATGCCCAATAGTTTGAGTTTCGACACTTTAAAGGTTAAAGTATAATTTCATTTTGATTTGTAATTTGCTTTACCAAATTACATTTAAACATATGAGTTGTGTATATTTTTGTAATCGCCTTTTAATATTCTTCATTTTGATACCCTTTTGGATTTATTTGATAAAAGTTTTTTTTTCCAAACCACACATTATGGCACCTTAAATCCGCCATGTTGTTTTTTTTTTGACGTCACCTATCCTAGAACACTTGGGTTACAGAGACAAATCCAACGACACCATAATTTTAGAAATCCGTCCAGCCGTTTGGATGATACGAGGTAATAAAGAATATTACATACATACATACATACATAGATACGCGCGAAAAACATTACCCTTCTTGGCAGTCGGGTAAAAAGCTATTTGATTAAAAGGTATTTTATGAGAGCAGGAAACAATAGTCTTAACTCCGAATGGTAAAAAGAACGTATCTTAAATTCGCAGAAAACAGTCTAACATTAATAATAATCATAAATTAGTAAAATAATAAAAATGAATAATGTTACATTGCTACTAAATACGTGCAATAAATGCATGTTACTTATTATAAGTGCATGTTACTTATTGTTAGTGTTTGTATTTTTTGTTACAATGTTTGAATTTCACAGTACCTTGGTGTTTAACTGTAAAGCTGTGTAATTTGTTTTTTAAATAAAAAAAAAAAACGTCAATAAGTAAGACAGAAGTAGGTACGACATTTCTTTTTGTTTTAGATATTTAAGTTAGTTTTTAAGTTAGGGTCCCTCTGAAAACCAGCGCTGCGGTTTGCTGTGGGACATAGCTGAGAGGGCATAGCTTTTCAACGCCGTGTTAAATGTTTTGTTTTGCTTGTCATCTGTTTTTTAAATGTGTGTCTGCGTTGAATAAATTATATGATTCTATTCTATTCTATACGAATTTGCGATACTGTATAAAAATCTCTGCTCAATCTGACCTCTAAATAAAATGTTAAATAAAATTGCTTGTCTTATTACTTTACAAAAAAATGTTTTCGTCGAGGGAAATTCTGTCATTCTTTATAAGCGAGTGAAATAACTCGACGAAGATTAGAAAGAAGCACCTCATCGTAACTCGGCTCTTGGAAATTTTCTGTGAAGACTGGATAGCACGTTCTGTGCCTTTGACACATAAAGGAGTCTATTTTGTAAGAGCTTAGCGCCAAATGGACTACATTCATACATACATTAAATCACGCCTGTTTCCCAGAGGGGTAAGCAGAGTACACTTCTTTCCACCTGCTACGATCTTGACAAATCTCTTTCGCTTCTTCCACATTCATACATGCACGCACGTCGGTTTCGGGTACTTAAAATTCGGCCCTTTTCCAGTATTTCTCCGATATGATTCGAAAAAGTACGCCTAGGGCGGCCCTTTCCAACCCTTCCACTCACTTTCGCTCCGTATATATCTTTCGTCAATCTTCTTCATCCTTTCCAAATGGACTAAATAACACCTAAACACCTGCAGGCAAATTAGAGAAGCCCTTACGACACTCAGTTTCGGATTGTCGCGTAAGTTACGACTACTCAAAAGGGCCAAACTCCGATTGATAACTGGAGCCATAACTGGCCATGCCTTGTTTAACAAACACTTGTTCACATTAGGTGTTACAGACAGCCCCCTGTGCGGAGCCTGCATGACGGCGGAGGAAACCGCAGCCCACGTCATCATGGAATGCCCTGGGGTGGCAACATACCTGGCACGTCACCTCGGAACACCGAGGTCGCTACGAGATGCCGTCGGCAACATCAAGGATCTGCTAAGCTTCCTGGTGGAACTGGGTTGGCAGGAGTAGTGCCGCTAACCCCTCACGCAAAATAGGTGCAGATTTAAGTCGTCGAGTTGCGGAAAAGAGCCCGAAATAACCTATAATATAACCTATGGACTAAATATTACGAGAGATTGCTAACGACCTTTTGTTAATAGTGTTGAAGATAAAATAGTCATATTCGCTTTGAGAATCTGCACTTTGATTTCAAAACAGAACGGCGGAATCGCCATTTGGTAAAGTAGCGTATTTGCCGTTCTAATTTTGAATCGAAATGCAAATCCGCAACTTTGCCATGGATGTGAAGATTAACACTTTGATTTTATGTGTGAATATTATTATGTAACGTATATATTTGCTATAGAAAGTATAAGCAATAACTTGGATAGTTATGTTTTAAGTTTTTAGTTTTAATCTCTGTCTGTTTTCTTTTTCTGTGCATCCAGTAGGTATGTAAATTTCAGATTAGATATTTAGTCCACTGGTAGAGAATGCCATTAGGCTTAAGTAAGGTCCACCATTTATGCTTATTTTTGTGCAATAAAGATTAGATAAATAAATACTTTAAAATACTATCAGTCACGACCAAAAATAGCTGCTGCTATTAAATAAAATGCAGTTTTTGGGTTAATATTGGTCCATTTTGCTAATTTAATTCCAACCAGCGCTCATTTTATGTCAAACTATAAGGTCATGCCATAGGCAGTATCTAAAAAACCATAAGATGTAGTAAGTGCGGTCAAACATTTTCAAATGACCCCCTCTGCCATTCCTTAAACTTCAAAACCAAACCCCTTGTATATTTATACAAAAAATTAACATGGCATTTTGCATTTATAATATCACTTAGGGTAAGTATTGAGAGTTGTAAACTGGATTTCTGTAAAGGAAAATGTTATGTTAAACCCAAGAAGCACCGTGTTTCAATATTATGATGCATTCAAATTGGAAACGGGACGGTATTCATAGAAAGGTGGTTAATATTAAAAATTCAACACTAGCGCATAGCTAGTTAGTGCTATAGGTAGTGTTGGGTAGGGTGACCATGAATTTCGATCTTTATTTGGCTTCGAAATTACACTGAAAGGTAATGGAAATTGGAAACATGTTATATTATACCTACTTGTACATGAGGCACCTACGTATGGTTAGTTCTGGGGTCCTAGTGAAAAAGGGTACAAGTCTTCCGAAGATCAAGTGAAAAAGGGTTTAAGTCTAGTATACTCCGTTCATGTATATACCCTTTTTTATTACGAGTTAAATCGACTTGTACCCTTTTTCACTAGGACCCCAGAGTTTACCTGTCTTCTATAGCCTCGTAGGGCTTACCATACAACAAACAGTGAAATTTCTTTAAGTGGGACTTTGAATCTACCATCAAGGCAATAAAGTTCAATTACGATTGTTCGATAATGCCATTTTCCGTTTATGAAGATAGGAAAATAAATCTTATTCCCATTGCAAAACAAATAAAATAAAATGTCAATCTTACCCGCTTTCCTGCCTCCAAGCATCATTATTAAAAAGGGGTTAAGACAGCCATTGAGGATACTAGCATAGAGGTATTCCATCTGAACTTCCAGGGCTGTCAACCTTTAGATTAACTACCATGGGCCTAAGAGATCACTTGCCATCAAATGGCAATCTTCTCCATGTTATAGAAAGGTACAGATAAAAACGTGATGCTGTCTTAAAACATACAATTTAAGTGTATTTTTCCTTCCATTATTGTAACAATTATTAGTCCTAGCTCCATAAATAGCCAAATCAAATTAGAATGAGGAAACCCTTAGTCAGAAAAAGCCTTTAGTAGAAATATAAAGTTTCTTTTTATAATTTTATTCTGAACGCGCTAAAATATATCGTTCCGTAAAAATGGCTTATTGATAATATCTGCCTCTTATTACTTCATTCGTTTTTACGTTCGTTTCGCACTCAATTATTCAAAAGGCATGCAATCATGACAATTAAAAGGAATTGATTAATGTGCTTCTATTAGCTAATGGAAGAATGGGATATGGAAATTGTGAATGAATGTTGATGTTCTCTTTTTAAAAGATGATTTTAAAATTATTCTTCAACATTTTGGCCTGCATTTAATTGTTAAAGACACGGTTTATTATAAAGTTAATAGTTTTTCTTGAATGTTTGATTTTAAATCACTCATAAACGGCTAAGCGTATTTGTCTAGCATTCGGCATCCTTACGGAACTCCTAAAATAAGACAATTCCTCAATTGTCCTATCTGAGGGAAAAGGCTGGTCACCCTGTTGTAAACACTGTTACTGTAGCTAAGCGTGGCGCGTGTTTTCATATTCATGCCCATTCCTCCTTGTTTTAACCCAAACACGTTTTGCAATTCGTTTGCCATGAAAAATATGCGGATCTGACGTCGGAGACGTTTTTTCAGCATTTTTGACTCTCATAAGTTTAAAAGGTACATAAAGATCCGATTACTTTTGATAATAATCGTCATAAGTGGTAACCAATTATTTTATCGAATTTCACTTCATCGATTGTTTTTTCGAATTTAATTTCATAGAATGCTATTTTCTGCTGAACCCTAATGATTTCAGGATATCTTAAACTATAATTAATAAATAATAATAGTCAAAATCTCACATAAATTGACCTAACCCCGAACTAAACTCTAGACTTGTACTAGACAACGATACCTACGCGTGACAAAATGTTGATAAAACGTCCTTCACTTTTTGACACCAATGTAAGTACGAGAGTGACGGATGCTTTATCCACATTTTGGTCACGCGATAAACGCATCCATACTAGGCAGTAGGTATTAATAATAATTATGTCGGATCCAATGCGGTACACTCGGCAAAGGAATTTAATGGTCTGTCAAAAAGATTTCCTCTTATTCTAGGACAGTCGGGTGATAAAAAACCTTGAATTCGCATATCATTTTCGAATATCCAGAGGATTAGGCTGAGTTCGAACCTACTTGGGAGGAGAGCACTCTTGCCACATATCTTTGTGCTACAGCTTGTTTACAGCATGACATGTAAAGGGTTGTACTTAATAATGTCAGTGGTTTTTAGGGTTCCGTACCCAAAGGGTAAAAACGGGACCATATTACTAAGACTCCGCTGTCCGTCTGTATGTCTGTCACCAGGCTGTATCTCAAGAACCGTCATAGCTAAACAGTTGACATTTTCACAGAAGATGTGTTTCTGTTGCCGTTATAACAACAAATAATAAAAACAGAATAAAATAAATATTTAAGATGGGCTCCCATACAACAAACGTGTTTTTTATTCAGTTTTTTTGCTAATGTTGTAGAGATAATGGTACGGAACCCTTCGTGCGCGAGTCCGACTCGCACTTGGCCGGTTTTTAATTTATTATTTACCTTAAGTTATCTTCTAAGTAGGGATTAAAACACTCAGTTAAGAGCCGAAAAATATGACTAAATACAAAATACAATGAAAACCAAACAAATGACGTAATCTATATATATATAAAAGGCAAATCTGACTGACTTATATATCAACGCTGATCAAATCTGACCAGCTTGGATCTGGACTAGGTTTATTGTTAAATAATAAGTTGAAACAAAATGTTACAAATTACTGTTACCATAATGCATCTCTTATGCAATTATGTAATTTACTTTTGAAAGGAAGTTTTGACAGGTTCACCACTTTAGTGATTTTAATAGGAAATAGTCTTAGTGTGGATAAATCCAGTGTTGATAAATTAATATCAACACTAAATATTATTGAAGAGAGCGGCATAGGTAAAATTATACTGTGTGCGCTACCATACTCACAAAGTATGCCATTTAGTTATAATAATAGAATAGCACACATTAATTCAATAATGTATAACGCTATATCCTGCAATAATAATAACCATTTTTTTAATTTAAACAAATTTTTAAAGCCCATCACCCTAACATTAGGAAAAATTCATGTGCCAAGGAAATATATTTTGACCTTGGTTGACCTATTAGCTTTTAATATAGAACCAAATAAATACAATAGTACCCAGCCCCAGCAAGCCAATATCGGCAATAATGACTTGCCTCGTGATTTAAACAAAATTATAGGACAGCGGAAACACCCTTGAGTATAAATTTAATTCACCAGAATATTCAAGGTTTTTCCAGCAAAGAACTAGAAATAGGGTTGTTCTTAGATAATGAAAATGTACAAATTATGTGCATTACTGAACATTGGCTTAAACAAGACCAATTAATTTTTGATTTTGTAAATTTTAAATTAGTTAGTTATTTTGCTAGGAAATGTGCCATTCATGGTGGCTCTTTTATAATAGTTAAAAATACTCTTAAATCCAAGGAAAGGAAGGATATTGTCAAGTTATCGATAGAAAGGATTATAGAAATTTCATGCGCAGAACTAGAAAGTTATATAATAATATGTGTTTACAGACCACCATTGGCTGATTTTTGCACATTTGAATCTACTATGGAACATGTGTTAAAATTAGCATGTAATAGCCAGAAGCATATTATAGTTTGTGGAGATTTTAATATTAACTTACTTGAAACGTCAAATAATACCACTAGGTTACTAAGTTTATTTAAATCTTTTAATTTAGGTAATCTATTCCTTGAACCTACACGGATAGGTATTAGTAGTGCAACCTGCTTAGATAATATTTTTTGTAATTGTGAATGTTTGGGTAAAGAAATATTTAATGGTTTTAATTCTGACCATAGTGGTCAGAAGGCTTCTTTCATCAATGATTTTTATCAAAATTCTCAGACAATAACATACCGACCTATAACTCATAATCGTATGGAATTATTCAAAAATAAAGTTCAGAGTAATCTTTCAGTGTTACCTTTCTTACAGAATGAGTGTAATAGTATTTATGAAGACTTGTTTGGCGTAATTCTGCATCAATTTAATAACAATTTTAAAATGAAAACTATTACTAGGTCGAAAACCAAATTTAGTGAATGGGCTACTGCAGGCATTCATAAAAGTAGAAATAGGCTTTATATACCTATATAGAGAGAGGGAGGACAATAAGAACGCTGACTTCCTAAATTATGTTAAGAATTATTCGAGGACTTTTAAGCAAGTTTGTTTAACTGCTAAGGCAAATTTTCTTAGTCTTAAACTCAAATCATCTGACAATAAAGTAAAAACTGTATGGAATATTATAAATAGAGAAACGGGAAAATCAAAAACTCGTGATAATCAAATCACCCTAAACACAGGTGACAAACAAATCACGTCAAATAAAGACGTCGCCTTAGCTTTCGAACATTATTTTTCCAACATAGCCATTAATACTACGAAATGTCTTAAATCATCCGCGGTTGAAGCTAAATCATTACTTTGCACTAATGTCAGTAAATGTAATATAAACTTTGAATTCATCCCCGTTGATTCAGATTCAATAGTCAAGGTATTTAAATCACTTAGTTTAAAAAAGACTGAGGATTTGTGGGGCACATCAGTTAAAGTAGTCTTTCATATCATAGATGTAATTGCACCCCATCTAGCATTAATTTATAATAATTGCATATCAGAGGGGATCTTTCCGGATCTCATGAAATATAGCAAAGTCATACCTCTTTTTAAATCGGGCGAGATAAGTGATTTAACGAACTTCCGTCCCATTTCCATACTACCAGTTCTAAGTAAAGTCTTTGAGAAATTAATGCTGAATGATATGTTAGGTCACTTTAATAGAAATAAACTACTTAGCAATAACCAGTTCGGCTTTACCAGAGGTCGATCAACAATTGATGCGGCATCTGTACTCGTTAAATATATGTATGTATATATAACAGTTGGGAGACATCTTGCGATGCAGTAGGAATATTTTGTGATCTTTCTAAAGCATTTGATTGCGTAGATCATGCGACCCTTATTTTAAAATTAGAACATTATGGATTGTCCAATAAAGTTTTAAATCTTATGTCTTCTTATCTAAGTGATAGAACTCAAACAGTTGTTGTAAACAAAACGCAATCTGTTGGAGCTACAGTAAAAATAGGAGTGCCTCAAGGCTCTATTTTAGGTCCTTTTTTATTTTTGGTTTATATAAATGACTTACCACCAACAGTAGATAAACTTTGTGACATTGTACATTTTGCTGATGATACTTCACTTATTTTCAAGGTAGATAGAAAATCCGTAGACTACAGTAGGATAAACGCCACACTAGATAAAGTACTTAATTGGTTTACTAGCAACAATTTGCTACTAAATGCTAAGAAAACTAAATGTGTTAGGTTCGCTTTGCCTAATGTTAAATCGGTCGATTCAAGTATTTTTCTAAATGACGAGTGTCTGCAAATGTTAGATAAGGCAGTTTTCCTAGGCATAACAATTGATCAAAATTTGCAATGGAGTCCCCATATAGCTGTACTGGCAGGTAAACTAAGTTCGGCTGCTTACGCCGTTAGGAAAATTAGACAACTAACTAATGTTGAGACAGCTCGCTTAGTTTATTATACTTATTTCCATAGTGTTATGTCGTACGGTATTCTGGTTTGGGGTAAGGCAGCTGACATACAAACTATATTTGTGATACAAATAAGGGCCATTCGTTCTATTTACAACTTAAATTCACGTGACTCCTTAAGAGAACTTTTTAAAGAAATTAATATCTTAACTGTAGCGTCTCAATTTATTTATGAGAATATTATTTATGTTATTAAGAATTTAGATTTGTTCACCAAAAATTCTGATATACATAATTTAAATACTAGAAATAAAAATAAAATCGCTATTCGAAAATTCCGTGTCCGTAAAGTATATAAATCATTTGTTGGTCAATGCATTCATTTCTATAATAAATTACCTGACGTAGTTTTAAAATTACCCTTTTCAGCACTTAAAAATTACTTGAAAAAGTCGTTAATGTCTAAAGCGTATTATAGGGTCGAGGATTATCTAGCAGACAAAAATGCATGGCCTAAACTCGAAACTTAGTCAATAATAATTTGTTCAAATGTATAACCTTTATCTTGTCTAGGGGACACTGTTGAGGTAGGAAAACATGTCGAAACTTTTATGTGGTCGTCTTGTTATTTTTTTTTTGTATTTTGCCTTTTTCTCCGTCTATATCTCTCCTAATATTTTTGCCATGTTTTCCTGCTGAACTACGCATGATATTTGATATTATATTTAAAT
Source organism: Acleris cristana (assembly GCA_948252455.1). Classification (NCBI taxonomy): domain Eukaryota; kingdom Metazoa; phylum Arthropoda; class Insecta; order Lepidoptera; family Tortricidae; genus Acleris; species Acleris cristana. The sequence continues at coordinate 14,688,367 of OX411775.1, read as the reverse complement.
TAATATTTATAGCTTTATATAATACTAGACTAAGTTGTATCATTGTAATAAGAAATATGGTTAAAAAAACGACTGACTGCTGAGTTTCTTGCGGCGTTTCTTCTCGGCAGTGGTCTCCCCTTGGGAAGCGCTGGTAGACTCCTGACGTGTAAAAGTGCCCGTGCGGCCTACTTACTAAATAAATGTCTTTTTAACGCACAGTCGAAACCTAGAAACTTGAAATTTGGTACAGGGGTTCCTTTCATGATGTAAGTGAGCACTAAGAAAGGATTTCCCGAAAGTCGACCCCCAACGGGAAGAAATGGGGGAGTAGCGGGAAACTAATTCTATGCGTACGAAGTCGCGGGCGTCCTCTAGTCAAAGATAAAACATAAAACAATAAATTAACTTTACTGCGGTCATTGTCGCAGACTTACTGCATACATAATTAAAGTTGTCTTTGCTCCGTAGGTAACATTTATTAATTCGGTTCTTTCTATTCCATTTATAATTAACCTAGGACATACTAATTAACTAAGCTGCGTTAATGGAAGAATAATTAGAAGGCTAGGGTCTGCGTTTGTCCTCACTGATGTCTAGACAGGAGATAACACGGAGAGTACAGTCAGTTTTCATTTACACAGAAAACATTACATAATTATTATTATCTATCGTAAAGATTTAGTTATTTATTTGGCGTAAACAATTTTCTAAAACTGACAAAATGTATGGAATTTATATAAGCGTCTATTTTTACTATAGGACGCCCGCGACTTCGTACGCGTAGAATTAGTTTCCCGCTACTCCCTCCATTTTAACCCCTTAGGGTATGAATTTCCAAAAAATCCCTTCTTAGTGCACCTCTAGGACATCCTAGGAATATTACCTCCAAATTTCAAGTCCCTAGGTCTGGTGGTTTCGGCTGTGCGTTGATCAATCAGCCAGTCAGTTTCTTTTTCTATAGGTATTAAATATTTAAAAACTACATTACTTGAAAAAAAATTGGTGCCGTCGGTGTCAGTTAATACGACTACGGGTACAAAAAAAGCATTAAATCTAAACGCTGATGCCACATTCCTTTCACTCGTTATTCGAAACTATTCTTCAACTTCAACTATATTCGACTTTCATAGTAGGACCATTGTCGAGTCCGTTTTGGCTCATGTAAAAAATTGTAGTCCGAATGTATTGTTATTCATAATCATCGCAAGTTTTAAAGTGTTTTTTTACTAAAACGGTTTTTATTTCCCCTGAAATAGCTGGCAAATAAGGTTAGGTTAGGTTAGGTTTGTTTTATAAATACCATTATTTATAAAACAAACCTAACCTAACCTAACCTTATTTACCAGCTAGATATTTCAAAAATCCTGAAATAGAAACGGTTTCAGTAAAAAACACTTTATGACTTGCGATGATTATGAATAACATTACATACGGACTAGGTACAAAACTTTTATATGAAACAAAGCGCTCCCGCCATTGTCATCGTGCACGAATTTGTCTACAATAAAAGGGCAAAACAAACTAACAGTCCGCCGGCAGATAATGTCCTATCTATTTCTCTTATTAAGATTTCATACATTTCTTCACAGATTTGGTACTATTAGCATGCAAACTGCAAGTTTGCAGTGCCCTTTACAATAAAGCAGCTACAAACTAACTTTTAAAAACTTTCCCTCCCATAATCCGCTAGAAATGCGGAATCACAATCCAATGATGTAAAAGCTGGAAATGAGACGACAGACGTCAACCAACACGTTCACTTTGTGTCGGCCACAAAGGCTGCGTGCTAACAAAGTTGCTCATTACCTAAAAGCCTTTCGTGTTCGTTAGCTGGGTACGCAGAAAACTACGACATAGATTATCTGTGGGCATGTCACCGAGAGGGAATTTGCTGATGCGTGGTTACTCTATTCTTGAGAACTGAGGGCTTATTGAAAATCGAAGGCTTGTCTGAGGGCTTATTGTCTAACGCACTCGCAATCACGATCGTTTTCATTTTGAAAATCGAAGGCTTGTCTGCATACGAAATGAAAAAAATTGCTCCACTTTGAAACCGGTTGCGATTGCGAGTGCGTTAGATAATAAGCCCTCTGAGGCCCTTGCCAAGATGCATCACGCTAACTAGCTTTTCTATTCGGTTCGTTTTTAAACCAATCGCGTCACTGGTACATCACGTGACTTTTCGTATCACGTCATCTACCAGTGACGCGATTGGTTTAAAAACGAAACGAATAGAAACGCTAGTTGGCGTAATGCATCTTGGCAAGGGCCTCTGATCCTTAAGAGGCCACATATGATAAAGTATGAGTATTATGAATGAGTTCTATAAAATACTTCCATTCTTAGTTTACTCAGTTTTCCAACCAAAAACAAGTAAACCCAAGCAACTGCCAAATTCATTTTTAAAAACATTTCTATCCAGTTAAGCCTACCAGTCACGGCACTGCGAAAAAAATATCGGGTCCCGACCGGGCTGGGCCGACAAACCAGATTACAGGTTTCACCGGCGGTCGCCAATGATCCAATTTCAGGGGTACTAGTTAGTCTCGAAATACCTTTGAGAGGTGAATTTGCTTCGAGTTTACGGAAAAAACACACCACCCATCTTACTTATCAAGTGAATATTTCCTTAAAAGGAAAGTACCTAAAATGAACGCAATTGATGTATTTGTTTTATTCGTAACTTGCTAAATTGTATGTTTTAGTATCTAAATATCTCATTCTTTAAGTGCCTTTCTTCGACATTGATATAAATATAAGTAACAAGGTATTAGTGACTGTCTTGTGGTTACTTAGCTATTCTCAAAGTGGAACGCGGAGCCCTAGTGTTTCTTAAGTTCTCTACAAGGTTTCCGCTGAAAAATCAACGGAGCCATTCCAGAGCGAGCTTAAGAAGCTCCAGGTACCCAAAAGTAGATATTGCTTTTTTTAGGGGCTCCGTAGAATATTTAGTGTTTCTAAAGGGTTCCACCGCTAAAAAGTTTGAGAAACACTGTGATAACGGATAAAATGATTACTTCTTGCCTTGACGAAAAAACATTCAATATTCACCTTAGGGTGTTACCAGACCAATCGATCGATCGCCGATTGACGGCATCGATTGACGTCGATCGAAGTCGATCGATTGGTCTGGTAGGAACTATCGATCGACGGATATCGTTCGACTAACCAATCGATCGATTGCCGGTCGACGTTGATCGACTGGTCTGATAGCTTTAATTGATGAAGGAACTATCGATCGACTAATCCATTCTGCCATCATCGATCGACGATCGATCGATTGGTCTGGTAGGAAGTGTAGGAACTATCGATCGACGTCGACTAATCAATTCTACCATCGATCGATGCCGTCGATCGACGATCAATCGATTGGTCTGGTAACACCCTTACACGTCATATCATAAGATACTGTTTTTTTTACGGGGTGAGAGTAGAACCAATGGTAGCGCGTAGGCCATACGTTGCTTTTAAAGTGGATATTTCAGAACCCTGTTTCCTTTTGTGAGGAGAATAACAAAAAAACAGGCACAGATAATCCCAGGATAAGATCGCATTGTCAAGCGAAACCAGTAAATTACGCAAATAATGTTATTTTTTATTGATAACATCTGTCATTTCTTTCATCTGCAACTTTGTTTGATTAGTACAAGCTTAGTACAGTCAACCGCATAAATAAATGATCATTTATGTACCTAACTTAACTTTGTATAACATTTCAAACACGACGTTAAAGTGACAAGGTACATAAATGATCACTTATTTATGCTGTTGACTGTACAATATTGAATTAATATGTATAGGAAATCACAAAATGTGAGGTGAACCTCCTGTTTCATAATCGACAAGTAAAGCATATTTGACAGATAAATTTAGCCCTTTCTCTGTCTTACACTTGAAAATAGACAAGGAGAAAGCCAACTTTAAATGACAAATAAATTCACTTGTCGATTGTGAAACAGGCCCTTAATCTCCCAAAGAGGCTATGCTAGCAATTTCGCGTTAGTATTTTCCTTGATTGCAATATAGGTAATATCATTATGGAGTCTTTAATCGTACAATTATGCAATATACCTACTTAAAAAAAATAGAGTTTGAAATTATTCTAAAAGAAATCCAACTATGGCAAAATATTGCTTTAAGTTATACAAAATTTGCGATTCACATTAAAAAAACACTCAATTTACTATCTACAAGTACACTAACATTATAAAGAGGAAAGATTTTATTGTTTGTTTGTTTGCATTGAATAGGCTCCGAAACTACTGGCCCGATTTGAAAAATCCTTTCACCATTAGAATCCTACATTATCGCTGATGAAAATAGGCTGTTATATTTTACGGCGCGAACGGAGCCGCGGGCAACAGCTAGTACTTAATAACAAGTAAAAACCACCCCCCAACGTTGCCACCACAGCCTTTGTAAAGCGGTTTTTAAAACGAATGAAACATTAAACTCTTGTTTCAGCACAGGGTAGTGATTCTCTCAAAAGCAAAGGTGAGCGAATGCAGGAGTGAAGTCCAAGCGGCGAGTTTAAGTAGTCCCGTCAGAGCGAGCAAAACACATTTTAGCGCGTGCATTCTCAATTAGGCAGCCTTATACGTTCGAGAAGCCATGCTGCCAAATTGAATACACGCGCTGAAATGTGTTTTGTTCGCTTTGACTGGCCTACTTAAACTCGCCGCTTGGACATTCACTGCTGTGTTCGCTCGCCTTTGGTTTTGAAAGAATCACTACCCAAATCGGTTATAGCGTCACGGGAGCGTCACAAGCGTCATAATGACGCCGCCCGCGCCAGCGCCCCGTCACGGTCACTCAACGGCGGCGAAATTCTATAAACCGCCATTTTTCACTCGCATTTAGCGTTGCGGTAATGATATTTGACAAAAAGCGACGACTCGGCAACCGCATTACACGGACACTTAGGCAGAGTGGCCGTGTTGGCTCCGAATAAAGTCATCTTGCACGAGGATGCAGAAGTGGGCTTTATTACCCCGTTTGGAGAGGGCTTTATTAAAATCCGGACGTAATGAGTCTAATTTTCGTTTCATTGAAATTTTGTCGCAAATGTGTTAAAAAGCGTCGTTTAATACACGCGCGGAACTGTTATATTCACTCGTCCTGCGCCTCTATTCTAGGCGGTATAAACGATATCGTAGTTTACCTGTTAAGGTATTGTTATGACGTCAGCCGTCATTACTGTCAAGAGAATAAGAGCTATCAAAACGATGACAATACGATAACAGATCAAAAATGATATTGTTTTTACCGTGTTGAATAGAGGCCCTGTACCCTTACCATGAGTTATAATTACCGTACTCGTTAGCGAGATGAAGCTCTGTCCCTCGCAAGAATTCTTATAGAGTGCAAGGGACAGAGCATTCGATTCGCTAGCGAGTACGGTAATTGTAACTCATGGTAAGATTACTGAGTGTTTCGCTTGTAGCTCGGGCCACTTCAGTGACTGTTACTCCGTTGTGACAGAGAAGTAGCACATTATAATGTAGAATAACAAAGAGTAAACTTAAAAGTATGAAATTTAAATGCCGCATCCGAGTAAGCTAAGGACCTTGATTGCCAGATCTCGACGTCACGGCTAGTTACCGCTGCATTACCTCATCAGATCACTTTATACCCGCAATAACCGTATACAAGCTGTATAGCGCGCTTAATTGAAAAACTCTTGCAGTTCATGGGAGCCTAGTACACGTCAAGTAAAGCTGTAAAGTGGGTGTAAGCTGGATTGTTGGAAGGGTTTGAATATTGATGAAGCTTTATATTATAAATAAAATTTACACGCCAATTTTGTCTGTATGAATGTTCGTCCCAATATCAGTAACTACTGAATGAATTATTTTCAAAGGTACATTTTCTGCGTACCTATTAAAAATAATAATAATATAATATTGACAGAAACCGTTACGTGTTTATCTAAGTAAGTTGTTTGTTTCAAACGGGTCCATATTGGCTCATATAAAAATGTGTAGTCCGAAAGTGTTTTATGAACTCATAACGTATTTTTTTCAGCAACTGTTACTTTTTCAGGATTTTTATAAATCAAACCTAACCTAACCTAGTCTTATTTACACATTGAATATTTCAGAACTCCTGAAAAGTTTACGGTTCCAGTGTAAAAATTACATTTTCGGAGTTACAATAATTGGAGTTGCAATTTTATATAAACTTTGGCGCACCCGTTCCAAACACAATGTATAAAATTGTTTATTGATTAAACGACTTGAAACTTGTATTTTTAATATCGATTTCACCACGGAATAGAAAAAACAGTGGAAGTGGCATGAGCTGCGCTTAGTATCAGACCTGTTGTCGCCAATACTCAAACTATCATAAAAACAACACGCCACAGAGGTTTTTTTTTTCGGGCGGCTATCGTTTTTACACTCTAAAACAGCACAATAAGGCATGCTTCTGGATTTATTTCCTATTTTAGAAATTTAATATCGAAATATCGAAAAATCGAAATATAAGCGATCGCGGCAAAAGTCAAAGGCGTGTGGCATAGTTATGGGGAGTTCTGCATAACCTACCATGGTTATGCAGAACTCCCCATAACTATGCCACACGTTACACTCCCACTTGACACTTCTACTGTTTTTTCTGTTCTGTGGATTTCACCATAATTTGGACCATTTTCGGCGGAAGGTTAGTACTACAATACATTGATATGCTGCCCTCGCAAAGCTGCAATAGGTAAGTAGCTTAGCTAAGTTTGCTGAGAGGTTTTTAATTAAAAAAAAATGGTACGCGAAAGTTAACGTTTACATAAAAACCAGATTCATCAAGATCGTGCCAAAAATAGTGACTAGACCACTATTAGCCATAATACCGAGGCAAGGCCCAGAACTGATGAAATAAAATAATGAGTAGATACGCTATGGATAGTGTATTTCTTTGAGGAATATCATATGAGGAAACTAGTACCATTATAGTGTATAGTCAAGGTAAGAAAAGGTTCGTCACCTTTGGACCTTAACTGCATTGAAACAGAGTCGAAAAGTGACGAACCTTTTCTTACCGTGACTATGCAAAATGTTACTAAGCACCTACTTTCGCTTCTATATTTTTGAAAATTCGGGTAATCTAAACAATAACCCTAAATATCACGCGCTGACTGCTTCCCTGCATAATAATAACGAATTATTTAGATGTTATAAAGTTAACCATTTCGGTAATGCAGCATTTCTCTGTACCAAATAAATACCATTCAATAGCATGAAATAATTTAGAACTAGTTATCAATACCAGTTTGTGACAGATACGACACATGATAACTACTGCGTATGCGCTTTATTATTACCTATTTCCTTGATTATTTGTGTACCAATCCCTCCCTTTAAATAAATATATGTGCCTCCCCCGATAGTAACCCGATAGTAGTATAGTAGTAGTTTTTCAATGATAATAGCTTAAATAACTATAATACCTAATAGGATTGACCATGTGTACTTAAATATAAATATTAAGTATAGATTTTAAGTCACCAAATTAACAAGTACTAACTTAAGTATAAGAAAATATTAAAATAGCAATTGTATCGAATTAATATTATTGACAAAATGCAATGTACCTACTTCTATAACTAATCATACTTAATCACTAATATTTTGTGACATTGTAATACCCTTACAGGGTGCCATGTACCTGCCTACACATTGCAACCTCAACGTCCTGTAATACTGTATTGTACATGAAAAAATGAATAAATAAATAAATAATAAATAAATAAATAAATAACTATCAATTTGTCGATAACATCAATAAACAGCGGTGTTCTCTCTCTACAACTTGTCAAAAGCCGCCCCCAAAATTCCGGGCCCTATATCATAGGAACAACGCTCCAGTGTGGGTGTCAAAACTGGTAAAATTACTAGAGGCTTTACATCTGAGTTCGCAACGCGTTTGCAATCTTGACAATGCAAACATTCATGGGCCCTCAACTCACGTAGATTGTCTGAGTGCGTATTTGCTACTTCTTTAAGCTGAAAAGTGCTCACTACTGCAGACACTTTTTCCTTACCTATGTTTTCCTTTTTTCCGAACAACATTATAATGTACCGTAAAGTATATACTTTTAAATATATATTTAAAAACCGTTGATTCTGCTCTTCATAATCTGTGGCAGTTGTGAAATAAATTACCCATTGCGCGCGTTCTGTTCGGATTTTGAATTATTTGCGTGGAGACGCGGTGCTCCGGAACAACGATCGCCCTATTAATGTCGGATGATGTCATAAACATTCAGATACGGGATGATAGTTTACGGTGTATGAAGCGGATGGAGCTGTAGTAACTATAGACATATCTGTCTCTCGCGCTCCCCGTAAATTTGACTGCATAAAGACTCACGCCTTTAGCGTATCAAATTTGATATAAATTACTTTTGATCGAATAAGCAGCCCGGTGCAAATCGTCTCCTATTCGGACCTCCTACTAGTCTATACGACTTAAATTTTACATGCTGTTCGTGGCTGTTCATCGTTCAGTGTTATAAAAAATCTAACTTAAGGGAGAACGTAACATGTTTGTGTAAAACATTTTAAAATATTATAGTAGAAAGCTTTTATAACGAGGCATATAATATTTACAAATACCATTAATAATGTAAAACTTCTTTAATACGCATGCCGGGTACTTTCAGAATATTTAGTAATAATTATAAATGACCTCCTTGATATTGAGCTTTTATCGTTCGTTTTCTCATGAAGGAATTTAAAAACACCGTATCCTTGACATTGTGACATATGTATTTCCTGGATCTCTATTCAACACGGCACAACAATATTGCTTTTGACGTTTTATCGTATCGTCAACGTTACGATAACTCTTATTTACTTGACAATACTGGCGGCCAAGTTAAAAACAATACTAAAACAGGTCAAAGACAATATCGTTTTATCCTGTAGAATAGAAGTCCTGCTCGATTGTGTTGGTCGATGACATCTACCTATATTGGCTTAAGATTAAAGTGCAGAAAAACCACGGATGTTTAGCTACCGTATGTACCGAATCTACAGCTTTATTAATTCTCTATTGCAAACATAATAAGGTTTGGAATGTGTATGTGTGTTATTTGGGTGACATCAAACAAAAAGTTATTACAATAGTAGTTAGGTATTGTTCGGCAATGATCAAACTAGTAATTAAATGGGTTAGTGGTTGCAAATAATTCTTTGTACTCGTATGCATTTGCAACGGTGGTGAGAGTAAACAAAAGCTCATTTATTGGAGTTAGTAATTAGAAATGGTGGTATTTGATATGGGTAGGAATGTAATCTAGCGGAAAATCCTTTTGTTTTATCGCTTAATTACCTAGCTTTATAACACCTATGTTAAGTTTTGGATGATTTTAACTAGCACTCTACTTAGCTGTCTCGCTTAACTCTGGTGGAAGAGGCGCCTTAACTGGGCTTTCTTCTTTCGTTTGTTTTCACTTGGCTGAGAGTCGCGACCCCCATGAGTAGCTCTGCTGTATAGAGCTCTTTAGGCTGCTTTTGTTAAGATGGCTGAAAATACTGTTCTGAATTTACCTCGCACTCTACTTAGCTGTCTCGCTTAACTCTGGTGAAAGAGACGCCTTAGCTGGGCTTCTTCTATCGTTGTTTTCACTTGGTTGAGATTCGCGACCACCATGACTAGCTCTGCTGTATAGAGCTTCACTGCCCTTTGTTAAGCCTGAAGAAGTGAACACTGCATGTTGCGATTTAGATAGGATTTCCAGTAAGGGACCAGGGTATCGGTTTGGTATATTTCCTTTCCGTTTTGTTCCTTTCTCGTCTCCAATCGTTAGAAGTTTCTCAAGAAGGATAAATCGGATTTGGCTTAGTATTGACCCAGTAGAATATTTTCATATAAAGATTCTCCGTAATTTTGTTGTACGATAATGATTCAGGGCCGTAAAAAGAGAAAGCATGCAAGAATGAGTAGGTTACTTGGTATCTGCCTAGGTCAGGATGAGGCAAATGCAGGTCCAAATAGCTATGAATGAAAGAGAGATAACTTTGCCAAATAGTAAAATCTGTGATTATTTTTCTTACTATGCGGTGTTAGGTAACAACCTTAACAGGGCTTGTAGAGTACGTCGACGAAGTTTTAATATTTAAGAGAAAGCATACCTGCATTCATTACCACATTGAACACATGGTAATTGAAATATTTGTTAATCAAATGGTTACAATTGCATTTAGTAGCGATAAATCGCGATTTAACCCTTTGAACGCTTTCATATTTGAATGAAGTGATCACTCACACGCCAAGCACTGTTGCATTATCAAGTTATATCCGAAGAATAACCCTGAAATTTTCACATTTTGACCTGTCCAAACATTCATCAATTACTATAAGGAACAAAACGTGAATTGATGTAACGTTTGAGCCAATAAAAACAAAGAAAAACAATTCATAATAGATTTTATTCATGATCAAAGTTCACCTTCACTCCGACCCTTTTATGGGTTGTTGGCGTGGTGGGCACGACGACACACGACCCTTTTAGGGGTTCTTGGCGTTCAAAGGGTTATTTAAGTGGTATACACACTAGAAATTTGGTTTTAATGTCGGATCCGATTGTTGATTATCAGCTTCACTATGTTTCAAATACATGTACATTATTGTTCTGTGCCGCATACACAATGCAGGTAGTGCTCACATACTTACGTCAACAGTCGGAAGGTAAACTGCATTAATAGGGCATGTTAGAATGTTGTGTTAAGCCGGAATTCGAGCTGCGCAGGTATAAATTAGCTTTGTATCAAAATGTATCTAGGTAGATACTGCTACAGCAGCAAACGCACGAAACGACGTCAGTGACACATACCTAGAACAATGCTGCCTGTTGTAACACTCCTACCCCCGGTCTATATAGTAACTGATAAATATCCTACGTTGTGTAATTAATTGAATTGGCCAAAATAAAACATGTGATCGTCTAGTTATAGTTATATCTATCTAAATTAGGACCCTCTACGTTGTGTAAAAGAAAAGGTTGTCTAACGTAATCAAAATCTAAATCCATTAATAAACAAGCTAATCATGAAATAAACACAAAATAATACACAGGTGAAATAAAGGTTTGACTCACCCAGATTCTCCTTGTACTACCTTGATTGTTGTATACCCTTCGTGTAACTATAATATTCCCTACCTATATTACGTGGATGTAACACATTGTAATGATATCCCTACCTATACCCCTACCTCGCAAGAGGTCGGTTACAGTGAGAATCTATTTGATCTTAGATTTAATCTACTTTTCTTAAGTACTCGATATATTTAATTGAACAAGAAGTGAAAAAAAATCAAATTGGTCCTCACTTTGGATGGGGTCTGACCTCAGTTAGACAAACTACTTTGCTGTCTTGCATCCATTCTCTCAACTTATGACCATACAAGCCATCAGTATACGTCTGGATTTCTAATTTAAATATTATATAGTGTAAAGAGAGGATTAAGGAGTACCTTAGTAACGCAAAGCCGCCGATTCCTCATCAACTACCTCGGAAGAGAAAGTTGAGAGTACATTATGTGCCTAAGTAACGCAAAGCCGCCGATTCCTCACCAACTATCTCGGAAGAGAATGGTGAGAGTACATATTTGCCTAAGTAACGCAAAGCCGCCGATTCCTCACCAACTATCTCGGAAGAGAATGTTGAGAGTACATATTTGCCTAAGTAACGAGAAGCCGCTGATTCCTCACCAACTATCTCGGAAGAGAATGTTGAGAGTACATATTTGCCTAAGTAACGAGAAGCCGCTGATTCCTCACCAACTATCTCGGAAGAGAATGTTGAGAGTACATATTTGCCTAAGTAACGAGAAGCCGCCGATTCCTCACCAACTATCTCGGAAGAGAATGTTGAGAGTACATATTTGCCTAAGTAACGAGAAGCCGCTGATTCCTCACCAACTATCTCGGAAGAGAATGTTGAGAGTACATATTTGCCTAAGTAACGAGAAGCCGCTGATTCCTCACCAACTATCTCGGAAGAGAATGTTGAGAGTACATATTTGCCTAAGTAACGAGAAGCCGCTGATTCCTCACCAACTATCTCGGAAGAGAATGTTGAGAGTACATATTTGCCTAAGTAACGAGAAGCCGCTGATTCCTCACCAACTATCTCGGAAGAGAATGTTGAGAGTACATATTTGCCTAAGTAACGAGAAGCCGCTGATTCCTCACCAACTATCTCGGAAGAGAATGTTGAGAGTACATATTTGCCTAAGTAACGAGAAGCCGCTGATTCCTCACCAACTATCTCGGAAGAGAATGTTGAGAGTACATATTTGCCTAAGTAACGCAAAGCCGCCGATTCCTCATCAACTACCTCGGAAGAGAAAGTTGAGAGTACATTATGTGCCTAAGTAACGCAAAGCCGCCGATTCCTCACCAACTATCTCGGAAGAGAATGTTGAGAGTACATATTTGCCTAAGTAACGAGAAGCCGCTGATTCCTCACCAACTATCTCGGAAGAGAATGTTGAGAGTACATATTTGCCTAAGTAACGAGAAGCCGCTGATTCCTCACCAACTATCTCGGAAGAGAATGTTGAGAGTACATATTTGCCTAAGTAACGAGAAGCCGCTGATTCCTCACCAACTATCTCGGAAGAGAATGTTGAGAGTACATATTTGCCTAAGTAACGAGAAGCCGCTGATTCCTCACCAACTATCTCGGAAGAGAATGTTGAGAGTACATATTTGCCTAAGTAACGAGAAGCCGCTGATTCCTCACCAACTATCTCGGAAGAGAATGTTGAGAGTACATATTTGCCTAAGTAACGAGAAGCCGCTGATTCCTCACCAACTATCTCGGAAGAGAATGTTGAGAGTACATATTTGCCTAAGTAACGAGAAGCCGCTGATTCCTCACCAACTATCTCGGAAGAGAATGTTGAGAGTACATATTTGCCTAAGTAACGAGAAGCCGCCGATTCCTCACCAACTATCTCGGAAGAGAATGTTGAGAGTACATATTTGCCTAAGTAACGAGAAGCCGCCGATTCCTCACCAACTATCTCGGAAGAGAATGTTGAGAGTACATATTTGCCTAAGTAACGAGAAGCCGCTGATTCCTCACCAACTATCTCGGAAGAGAATGTTGAGAGTACATATTTGCCTAAGTAACGAGAAGCCGCCGATTCCTCACCAACTATCTCGGAAGAGAATGTTGAGAGTACATATTTGCCTAAGTAACGAGAAGCCGCTGATTCCTCACCAACTATCTCGGAAGAGAATGTTGAGAGTACATATTTGCCTAAGTAACGAGAAGCCGCTGATTCCTCACCAACTATCTCGGAAGAGAATGTTGAGAGTACATATTTGCCTAAGTAACGAGAAGCCGCTGATTCCTCACCAACTATCTCGGAAGAGAATGTTGGGAGTACATATTTGCCTAAGTAACGAGAAGCCGCCGATTCCTCACCAACTATCTCGGAAGAGAATGTTGAGAGTACATATTTGCCTAAGTAACGTAAAGCCGATTCCTCCGTCAACCTTCATATCGTTCGATCGTTATATTCGTTAATCCAGACGTACAATGAATAGTTTTGTCTGCTCATTAGTTAATTAACACACACTTTCACCATCAATCCACGCACACACACAGATGCATATCTTCAATACAAGCCTAACCATATGCACTAATAACACTCAATAAAACTAATTCAAACTCTAAACTCAAACCATCACTAACTAGCTACTTCTTTGTTCGAACGCGTCCGTACTAAGATCTTTGACCATCTACTTCCCTATCTTCTCTACCGACTGTCCTGTTCCTAGTTTCGCGTCCCGGGGGTAACTGCCCGGTCTAAAACACCTATGTTTCCTAAATTCCAAATCATCCCTACTTCTCACAACTGACGCCAACCTAATTAACCAATCAAACTAACGCGGGAAACAGTATGTCACCGCCCCCAAGCTCTATGGTTTTAAGGTTGTGTTTCGTTGCATCCTAAGACGCTAGTCCTTTATTTTTTATCTACAAATGTAACGCCGAGAAGGCAATAAACTATTGTTTTAAAGTTTCGCTATTGTTTTTGCACATGTTGCGTAGGGCAGACCATTCGTTTCGAAGAACTGTGAGAGTCTGTTTTTAACAATCTAGCAAAAAATATATAGATAAAAGAAATTGTCTAAATGACCTGCGCAGCTGCGTAGTTAAAAATCCCAAAAGCGGCTTCTTTGTTTGTAACTTTCTATTATTATCGGTAATTTAAAGATTTCGAAGAATACATCAAAATAACTTTTAAAGTACTATTTTACATTATATGAAATGTTTATTATATTTATATATTAATGTATAGCGGGTAATATACACGCGTTACAGTCGCCCCTTTGATTTTGAGAAATTTAGCGCTAGTAGAGTGTTAAAGTTTGAAAAATCAACAATATGATATCTTAATTATATATTTCATAAAATAGGAACTAACTTACTTATCTACCTTTTTCATTTAAATTATTGTATTCTATTTTATTTTATTTTATGCTACGCCCCTAGCTCCGAGTAATGTTGATTGGTTTCCTACACGACATTCATGAATTTACTTGTTATAATGCCAGTACAGTACTTTTAACATTTTGATTTTAACCGAAAGTTATTAACAGCGGGGACCTACTTAACATACCCTATTCATACATACATACATGCATGCTTAGTTACATACATACGCCATACGTCGCCGTCATACATATTTGTAAAAGAACAGACATACATACCTACACAATTATTTAATATATTATTCTGTTAGCGTATTCTCGTGTAGAGAGAAATACCACAGGTCTGATATAAAAAATAATTATAAATAAAGCTTTGCAAATGACTGTCAAAAAAAAAGAAAACACAGGAATCGAACCAGCGTGTCACTACCTTAAATATAAATATTGTTATTTAAGTTCTTTGTAAATATCTTTCCTTCTCTTTCCTTTTCTCATTCTATTTTTCACAGTAATTGAAACTGTGTTTAATTTTTTTAACACCAAAATCCTAAACAAGACATAAATAACACATATTCCGCAAGATCCGTTTAAAAACGACAAATTAACAATCAACTTTAACGCGCATTAGGTAACCGTTAAGTTATTCAGAGTTCTTTATTACAGGAACTATTGTGATTTTCATGGTCTTATAACTCTACACCAACAAAGTAAAATTAATGCACGGAAATCGAATCCGTGACAACACTGCAACGGTACCGTCATATCATATTTAAATTTTAAAAACCTACGCCCCTGGCTATCTAAATATCAATATGGTAACAATTCATTTAATACATAAATTGTTGAACTAATGCTTTTGACTTCAAATTTCAACATCAATAAGAATAGCTTATTAAACCTATTTGTGACGCCAATAGAATGATTTACGGTAATCGAAACCGTATTTCAAATACAAGCTCTCAATAATAATTATATAAAAAAATAATTCATACTTGCGCCCCTAGTCTATTAAATATTAAAAGCAAAAATTAGCTCCGACCTATTATTACGCGGGAAATCGAACCCACGATTAAGAGCTTCAATATCACTAAGCGTGACCAAAACAACAATCTTTTCGCAGGAATCGAACCTACAATAAAATTGTAAAATAATAAATCTCCGATTACCAATTCTTTCATTTATTTTCATTCAACAAGCATCTTCATAGGAATCGAACCTACGATTATAACATACACCCAATTGGAAATATGTTACTTGAATAAAATGTCTCATACATCAAGCACTGACAAGCACTGACGAGAATCGAACCCACAACACAAATGAGTCATAAAGTATTTTTATTAATAATTCCTACTAGAAATGCTCACTACCGTTATTATTTTCTAACAAGTGATAAAATAATTCTATTTACGCTGTTAAGACTGATAAGACATAGACTAATAAGACAACCTTTAAATTAGTAGTAACCCACGTTCTTTTAAATAAGTAAATATTTGAATTAAAATAATTCAAATTTTAATGACTTAAAATCCTGGTCACACGGCATCAACTGTAAGACTCCTACCCCCGGTCTATATAGTAACTGATAAATATCCTACGTTGTGTAATTAATTGAATTGGCCAAAATAAAACATGTGATCGTCTAGTTATAGTTATATCTATCTAAATTAGGACCCTCTACGTTGTGTAAAAGAAAAGGTTGTCTAACGTAATCAAAATCTAAATCCATTAATAAACAAGCTAATCATGAAATAAACACAAAATAATACACAGGTGAAATAAAGGTTTGACTCACCCAGATTCTCCTTGTACTACCTTGATTGTTGTATACCCTTCGTGTAACTATAATATTCCCTACCTATATTACGTGGATGTAACACATTGTAATGATATCCCTACCTATACCCCTACCTCGCAAGAGGTCGGTTACAGTGAGAATCTATTTGATCTTAGATTTAATCTACTTTTCTTAAGTACTCGATATATTTAATTGAACAAGAAGTGAAAAAAAATCAAATTGGTCCTCACTTTGGATGGGGTCTGACCTCAGTTAGACAAACTACTTTGCTGTCTTGCATCCATTCTCTCAACTTATGACCATACAAGCCATCAGTATACGTCTGGATTTCTAATTTAAATATTATATAGTGTAAAGAGAGGATTAAGGAGTACCTTAGTAACGCAAAGCCGCCGATTCCTCATCAACTACCTCGGAAGAGAAAGTTGAGAGTACATTATGTGCCTAAGTAACGCAAAGCCGCCGATTCCTCACCAACTATCTCGGAAGAGAATGTTGAGAGTACATATTTGCCTAAGTAACGAGAAGCCGCTGATTCCTCACCAACTATCTCGGAAGAGAATGTTGAGAGTACATATTTGCCTAAGTAACGAGAAGCCGCTGATTCCTCACCAACTATCTCGGAAGAGAATGTTGAGAGTACATATTTGCCTAAGTAACGAGAAGCCGCTGATTCCTCACCAACTATCTCGGAAGAGAATGTTGAGAGTACATATTTGCCTAAGTAACGAGAAGCCGCCGATTCCTCACCAACTATCTCGGAAGAGAATGTTGAGAGTACATATTTGCCTAAGTAACGAGAAGCCGCCGATTCCTCACCAACTATCTCGGAAGAGAATGTTGAGAGTACATATTTGCCTAAGTAACGAGAAGCCGCTGATTCCTCACCAACTATCTCGGAAGAGAATGTTGAGAGTACATATTTGCCTAAGTAACGCAAAGCCGCCGATTCCTCACCAACTATCTCGGAAGAGAATGTTGAGAGTACATATTTGCCTAAGTAACGAGAAGCCGCTGATTCCTCACCAACTATCTCGGAAGAGAATGTTGAGAGTACATATTTGCCTAAGTAACGAGAAGCCGCTGATTCCTCACCAACTATCTCGGAAGAGAATGTTGAGAGTACATATTTGCCTAAGTAACGAGAAGCCGCTGATTCCTCACCAACTATCTCGGAAGAGAATGTTGAGAGTACATATTTGCCTAAGTAACGAGAAGCCGCTGATTCCTCACCAACTATCTCGGAAGAGAATGTTGAGAGTACATATTTGCCTAAGTAACGAGAAGCCGCTGATTCCTCACCAACTATCTCGGAAGAGAATGTTGAGAGTACATATTTGCCTAAGTAACGAGAAGCCGCTGATTCCTCACCAACTATCTCGGAAGAGAATGTTGAGAGTACATATTTGCCTAAGTAACGAGAAGCCGCTGATTCCTCACCAACTATCTCGGAAGAGAATGTTGAGAGTACATATTTGCCTAAGTAACGAGAAGCCGCTGATTCCTCACCAACTATCTCGGAAGAGAATGTTGAGAGTACATATTTGCCTAAGTAACGAGAAGCCGCTGATTCCTCACCAACTATCTCGGAAGAGAATGTTGATAGTACATATTTGCCTAAGTAACGAGAAGCCGCTGATTCCTCACCAACTATCTCGGAAGAGAATGTTGATAGTACATATTTGCCTAAGTAACGAGAAGCCGCTGATTCCTCACCAACTATCTCGGAAGAGAATGTTGAGAGTACATATTTGCCTAAGTAACGAGAAGCCGCTGATTCCTCACCAACTATCTCGGAAGAGAATGTTGATAGTACATATTTGCCTAAGTAACGCAAAGCCGCCGATTCCTCACCAACTATCTCGGAAGAGAATGTTGAGAGTACATATTTGCCTAAGTAACGAGAAGCCGCTGATTCCTCACCAACTATCTCGGAAGAGAATGTTGAGAGTACATATTTGCCTAAGTAACGAGAAGCCGCTGATTCCTCACCAACTATCTCGGAAGAGAATGTTGAGAGTACATATTTGCCTAAGTAACGAGAAGCCGCTGATTCCTCACCAACTATCTCGGAAGAGAATGTTGAGAGTACATATTTGCCTAAGTAACGAGAAGCCGCTGATTCCTCACCAACTATCTCGGAAGAGAATGTTGAGAGTACATATTTGCCTAAGTAACGAGAAGCCGCTGATTCCTCACCAACTATCTCGGAAGAGAATGTTGAGAGTACATATTTGCCTAAGTAACGAGAAGCCGCTGATTCCTCACCAACTATCTCGGAAGAGAATGTTGAGAGTACATATTTGCCTAAGTAACGAGAAGCCGCTGATTCCTCACCAACTATCTCGGAAGAGAATGTTGAGAGTACATATTTGCCTAAGTAACGAGAAGCCGCCGATTCCTCACCAACTATCTCGGAAGAGAATGTTGAGAGTACATATTTGCCTAAGTAACGAGAAGCCGCTGATTCCTCACCAACTATCTCGGAAGAGAATGTTGAGAGTACATATTTGCCTAAGTAACGAGAAGCCGCTGATTCCTCACCAACTATCTCGGAAGAGAATGTTGAGAGTACATATTTGCCTAAGTAACGAGAAGCCGCTGATTCCTCACCAACTATCTCGGAAGAGAATGTTGAGAGTACATATTTGCCTAAGTAACGAGAAGCCGCCGATTCCTCACCAACTATCTCGGAAGAGAATGTTGAGAGTACATATTTGCCTAAGTAACGAGAAGCCGCTGATTCCTCACCAACTATCTCGGAAGAGAATGTTGAGAGTACATATTTGCCTAAGTAACGAGAAGCCGCCGATTCCTCACCAACTATCTCGGAAGAGAATGTTGAGAGTACATATTTGCCTAAGTAACGAGAAGCCGCCGATTCCTCACCAACTATCTCGGAAGAGAATGTTGGGAGTACATATTTGCCTAAGTAACGAGAAGCCGCCGATTCCTCACCAACTATCTCGGAAGAGAATGTTGGGAGTACATATTTGCCTAAGTAACGAGAAGCCGCCGATTCCTCACCAACTATCTCGGAAGAGAATGTTGAGAGTACATATTTGCCTAAGTAACGTAAAGCCGATTCCTCCGTCAACCTTCATATCGTTCGATCGTTATATTCGTTAATCCAGACGTACAATGAATAGTTTTGTCTGCTCATTAGTTAATTAACACACACTTTCACCATCAATCCACGCACACACACAGATGCATATCTTCAATACAAGCCTAACCATATGCACTAATAACACTCAATAAAACTAATTCAAACTCTAAACTCAAACCATCACTAACTAGCTACTTCTTTGTTCGAACGCGTCCGTACTAAGATCTTTGACCATCTACTTCCCTATCTTCTCTACCGACTGTCCTGTTCCTAGTTTCGCGTCCCGGGGGTAACTGCCCGGTCTAAAACACCTATGTTTCCTAAATTCCAAATCATCCCTACTTCTCACAACTGACGCCAACCTAATTAACCAATCAAACTAACGCGGGAAACAGTATGTCACCGCCCCCAAGCTCTATGGTTTTAAGGTTGTGTTTCGTTGCATCCTAAGACGCTAGTCCTTTATTTTTTATCTACAAATGTAACGCCGAGAAGGCAATAAACTATTGTTTTAAAGTTTCGCTATTGTTTTTGCACATGTTGCGTAGGGCAGACCATTCGTTTCGAAGAACTGTGAGAGTCTGTTTTTAACAATCTAGCAAAAAATATATAGATAAAAGAAATTGTCTAAATGACCTGCGCAGCTGCGTAGTTAAAAATCCCAAAAGCGGCTTCTTTGTTTGTAACTTTCTATTATTATCGGTAATTTAAAGATTTCGAAGAATACATCAAAATAACTTTTAAAGTACTATTTTACATTATATGAAATGTTTATTATATTTATATATTAATGTATAGCGGGTAATATACACGCGTTACACTGTCTAAGCCAATAATGCATAGTAATATCTTAAATTCAATCACCGAAGCAGATTCAATTCTATTTTGTTTGCAATAAGGTTGATATTACTACAGAAGGTTTATCTTAGTTACTGCCTATTGGCTTAGGACGGCAGAATGGGTTCATGTGGCTCACGTGTGTAGCGTGTGCGTGCTGCGTACGTAACGTATGGCAAATCTTCCCAACGGGACAACACAAGATGGTGCAAACGGCGCAGGACTCCGTTTCTATGCTATTGTACTTATCCTATGTAAAAACCAAAGAAAATACATGGCAACCTTTCGGTGGTAAGGCCATACATAACGAGTAATTACAGCTCGAAGAGTCGAATTTCGCCAAATTGGAAACGCCTGCTTAATTCGTAAATTCGTATGCATACTGGATTTTTGGGTATTCAGATTTATTTGCTGACGTATGTAAATTATGTAAGTTGTTGGGCAAAAAACACTAGTTGAATCAAGTTTAATTATTTTTTATTTTCTTGATAGTGACGATGTTAGTGAAAATTAACGTATATTAGTAGTTGTCTATGCAATTAGTTCGCTTTGCACAAGGTGCTTGAGCTTAACTTCTTGTCTCAGACACCTTAATAAGTTTGAAGATCAATAATATTTTATAATACTAGAAACTTTTTATACCCACTTTGACGTATGTGACAATAGTTCCTGTTACAGCGTGGCTCCATTAGAGGACTTAAATAAAATGCCACTGTACTTGTTTCTATTGATTAAGGGCCACTTGCACGAAAAAAATTACAATGTGTTAAGCTGGTTTGATCAGTCTATCCACCACACAAAACGAAAGTATACCTAATGGTAACCCTGAAAACCAGAGGGCTTATTGTCTAACGCACTTGCAATCACGATCGTTTTCATTTTGAAAATCGAAGGCCTGTCTGCATACAAAATGAAAACAATTGCTCCACTTTGAAGCCGGTTGCGATTGCGAGTGCGTTAGACAATAAGCTCTCGGGTCACTTTGTATAGAATTTCCATAGAAAGTGACCCGTTTTCATTATTCTTGAGTGCAGCTTAGATCGTGAGGCAAAATAACACCAAAAGAAAACCCTTTTATCCTCTTTTTATAGGTACAATATTATGTTGTTCTCTACTATTCTAAAAGCTTTCTGCTCTTGCCTAGTAAGAACGCAACTCTCTGGGCGAAGACATTGGATATAGTGTTATAGTTTTATAATTATTAGAATATATTTTGGTAAACATTATAAGAGCGAGAGTAAGCGTAGATGTCGGTAGGGGACGTCTTAGACGGACGTACGGTGATCAGATTCTCGATGTACTGAATAAGAGCCAAATCAAAAGCACCCGAAACCGACGTACGTGCATGAAGCGATTGATGAATGTAGAGGAAGCGAAAGTTGTATGTTTGGACCGGTGCACCTGGCGTTCCATAGTCTCTACCTACCCCATTGGGAGACAGGCGTGAAGGTATGTATGTAAACATTATAAGCGACTCATCAACTGCCATACGATTAAATAATAAGTTCAGTTCAGTTTTAAAGTTTTAGTCTCGTCATAATTACTTCTGACCTGCTTCTTCACTTCCATCTTCTAAACAATACTCCACAAAATTTACTTGTGAACTTTCCCCAAACAAGGTCAGTTTATTCCCTTAGCCAGATTAACAAAAGACCAAGATGACAGTTATTGCGGCTCAGACAACCTTCGGTTATACCTTTAAGTTATTATAATAAACGACTTTTGAGTTCAGCCAAGCGTGAACCTTTGTTCGGACGAGAAGCATAAAGAACCTTATTTGCATTTGATGCGGATAAATTCAAGATGGGGTTAATCAGGACTGTGAGGTTCTAAGGTAAGGTAGATATGGGAGAATAAATGATAATGTGGAGGTTGTATGTAGGTACTAGATGTTTAATGCACTTTTACGGAATGCGAGAGTTGACAGTTAGGTATATATTATGCACATTCACAATTGTTGCACTTATTATAATTATAATGTAAATCTTCTTGGAAATGGCGAAAGATTTTAGCAAACTACAACGACGTATAGTAGTACTTATCACATAACAGCTTAAAAGAAAACGCTTTAATCTCTAATTTACTATAGTTCAAAAATAAAATAAAATAATTTTTGTCTATTAAATTATATCGGAAAATTGCGAAATTGCATAATAAACTGAACTTTTGTCTCAAAAAAAAATATAAAATTTCAAATCCTTATAGTATTTAGGAGTCAATTAACAGTACGCAAAACAATCTGCGTGCGCCATTATAATAATATAATTACCAATTTTTGTAACATTTACTGACCGGATAAAAATATTTAAAAAATAAACACGTCCTCGACAGCCCTTACTGCTGCACTCAGAGATGTCAATTTAATTTAATGCTTGATTAAAGTTGCTGCTGTCTTGCTACAGCAATGGAATAAGACAGCACGTCACTAAACAAGAATTAAATTTAATTGACGTCTCTGAGTGTGGCAGTTATTGCTAGTTTCTACAAACTCCTCAACGCAAGTACATTCGTTTCGCAACTGTATGAATTGTAAAACTAGGCCTCTATTCTATTACACAAAAATCTGCTATTACCGAGATTTGGACCGGGGACCACTAGCTTCGTAGGCAGGGTCAATATTAACTAGGCCAACGCGGCGTCAATAAAACATAGAACTATCTATGTAGGTGACAAAACAACTTGGTTCTATTTACTCAAAGTTGACATCGTATTCGCCACTGGAAGGCTGCCCCGAAGCCGGAACACGACATCTTTCGTCTAGAAGTCTGGACACTCGACGGTCCCCAGCATTAACCGCGACACGTGCACTACAAACGAACTAAAGTGCACGTAGCGAAGCGACCGCAGCTGGAACACCATCACACTGCATTAACATTTCGACGGACATACTCTAAATAGTGACCCCGTTAGAGAAAATGTCCAGGGCCTCTATTCAACACGGTAAAAACAATATCGTTTATGTCCTGTTATCGTATTGTCAACATTTTGATAGCTCTTATTTTCTTGACTGTAATGACGGCTGACGTCATAACAATACCTTAACAGGTAAACTACGATATCATTTATACCGCCTAGAATAGAGGCGCTGATGACATCGAAACGACGTTATTCTATGTTTTAAAATAATAACAGGATAACGTTAGCAATATGAAAAAATATTATTGACACTACGAAAAATATTTATATAAGAAAAAAAGAAAGAAAATGATGACACAGACAAAACTAACTTAAAACAAACTTACATGACATGTCCGTATGCATATATTATGTCTGTATAATGGGGAGTGTTCCGAGGAACTGTTTAGACTGGTGCCAACGGCCTCGTTCTACCATCGCACTTCTCGTCATCGGCAGGATGTTCATTCCCAATTGCGTTACAATTGTCCATAGGCGGCGGTGACCACTTCCCATCAGGTGGGCTGTGTGCATATTTGCCAGTCAAGAGCAATAAAAAAAAATGACCATACAGCAATGGGTACTTCCCAGTGTGAGCATGTGCCAGGCGAGCCCGGTGCTGGTTTTCAGCCTGGCTCTTGTTGCTTGATTAACATACATAATACTACGCAATATTTATTGGGATGCATTTATTTAACAAATAGTCAAAATTGTGAACGAAATATCTTCCAATTCATAACCTTAATCCAACAAGATTGGCTAACTTCTGAGAAACGACAGTTTTATCCCCGAACTTGCCGTCATAATACGGAACCCTAAAAATCGTATTTTATGTCACCGTCGTATAAAGCAAACAGCTTTCAGCAAGCTTTCTTTGTGAGCTTTTTCTGACGCGCAGCGATTTATTTAAATATTGTAAAGATTCGTTAGTTGCAACTTTTCGTTGTTCCTTATGTCGTTTTATTCTAAGAAAAATTAAGCAAAGCTTAACAAGACTAAAAAAAACTAAAAAAAAATTGTTAGTTTCGAAAAAATCAAACTATTAATCGAACTAAGCGAATGCGGAGCTACTTTGTGGTGTGCATAACCTTTCTTTGGCCACCATGAAAGCAAAATAAAACCGATAGAAACTCTGAAACTCTAAATGAAACCCGATTATACAAATTGTACCAGTTTTAATGTAAGCCGTTACCCGAACAATGATTTATCCGCCAGCCGCGGAAGCGACGCCCGTAATTGCGTTTTGCCAAACAATAGCCATTGCCGTCGATGGCATAGATGCCACGATTATACAGCTATTAGCGGAGCTCTTTATACTAACATCTATAAATACTGAGTGCAATGGTCTAGTTTAAAATTTTGCATGTCAATATATGCATTTGTATTATATCTGCGCATTAGATGTTAGCCGTTTAATAAGCACCAAAGTCCCCCCCCTATCCTTCCCCGCCGTCATCTGCAGAGCGGATCGAGGTTGCATCTCTCAGACCGGCTTTGTTTTCTCTTTTTGCGAGATGACAGTCCTTCTGTCCTCTATTCTCCACCCTTCTCGGCTTCCGAGCATGGCGTCTCGACAAAACTCGGCAGCTAGAGCTCTTGGATATTTAGTAAGCTGAAACCTCTGAGGCTTCCATGCGGTCTACTCCTCAATAGCGTCGCAGATTGTCGAACAGTGCGTCACACTCATGGCACAACCTTCTGTTATCCTAGTTTTCATATTTTACATCTAACCTTCTTATTCATAAACGCGCAATAGCTAAAGACGTATGCTTGAAATATGATCTGCCCTTATCTGTCATTATGATTGAATTGGACTAAGGGACAATGAACACTTCAACTAAAATAGGTTTATTGTATTGTGCGTTCAAGAATAAGGGAGTTAATCTTTATCAGTTGTTCGTTATACAAATTCAAAACGATACTAAATAACCATTAACGAAGTAATAGATAATACATTTTGAGCCGACTTTATTAAACTCTCCATTATAAATCCATTAGCGTAAGCATTGACGACAGATTTGTACTTATTTGTTGGCAATGGCAAAAGTAAATTATCGCGTTTGATGCCAAATACACAATATTGAGTTCATTTTGTAAGGGAATCAAGGACGGTGGCAAAAACGTTTTGACTCTATTGCCAATATGAAGTAGTTAAAATATTTTAAAAAGGTATTTTATACATATACTCGTACCACATGGGGACATGGGTATTTTAACATGAATATAAAGCTTGCTCTTTGTTAGATTTATTTATGCTGTGAATAAACATATATGCCACCTAATGCTAAAAAAAAACTGACGCCCGTAGAAATATGTCACGACCTTAATACCAAGAAGGAATTCAAAATTATCCATCAATTACTTCTTTTCCCAAAGCCTGCAAAGTATGAAAACAATCTAGGAAGGAAATTCTGTGGAAAATTAAATTAAATTCGCAAGTTGAATTAAAATTAACTAAAGAACTTTGACAGGGTGTCTTAACCAGTGGAAGTTAATTAAATGTCTTTTAAACCACGGAGATGGGTCGCTTTAAAGCTGCTAAGCCCTTTGCTTTCTATCTGCGATGTTGGAAACGGTGCATTGCATGCAATGCAGTTATTATTTATTTCGTGGCAACTATTACTATAATTAACCTACTTGTAATAATTTTGATCAAAAACAATTTTGTTGTTAACTTGACTAGCCATTTGTATTAACTTATTAATTTTGAAACAAAAAATACCCGTTAGGTACTTTGTTTTTATCACCATCAAAAAAGAGGGTATTTATACGTTTGTAAGTATGTACATGTAAACATTATACAAAATAACAAAAAAATGAAGATAAATTTTACAAACCCTATCATAAAAAATACATTCAGATTTCTATGTATAGATAGATGCAGAATAATATATTGATACGTCTATCCCTTCAAGCGGCAAGTAAACTATAGTGAATTTAAATTTGAATTTTGAGCTAATGTCATAAAGTATTGATTGTTTTTTGACAGCATCCGTTATACGGCTGCTTGCCACTCGAAGGGCTATGTATGTACATAATTAAACTTATACAACTATACATATACATTTACAACTAAGTATAGGTACATTCATGTTGTTACAGTTAATACCATAGGTAATGTAGGATTTAGAGTCAAGCCAGAACTCCATCAATTTACCTTTGGAATCTACTGATTGTGATTGCCTAATCCCGGCCGGTAGCCGATTCCACAACCTGACAGAGTGCACCGAAAAGGGTTTGAAATAGGATTTGGATTTGTGAGACGGGAAAGGAAGAGTGAGATCGGCCTTTGAGCGCAACCGTCTATCCGTCCGCGGCATCATAGCCTCGAGTGTACGAATGACGTCGAATTTTAGTTTGGGAGCTGTTTTGATTCTGTCGACGTGGCTTTTAGCGCGTTTTGTTGGAAATTGTTTGGATTGTTAAATAGTTAACAGCTTTGTTAATAATGTTTTAGTTCTGCTATTTGCCGCACTGTTTAAGATACTCTCGTGTATGTTCTGATTTCAACGATACAGGCTACGCCTAGTGTGGAAGTCATCGCTATCCTGTAAAACCTGCATTAACTGTGTTTTTCTTTAAATAAATATTTTTGTATTTTTTGACAGCACGGCTCACATTAACATTTAGAATTAGAAGCAAAATAGTACACAGGTTATGATAATTCTTACTTACTTGACAGTGGCGGCCGAGTTAAAAAACAATACTATAACACGTCAAAGCAATATGGTTTTACCGAGTAGAATAGAACCTCAGGGGGCCTAATATGACTGCATTTATCGCGTGATAAAATGTGGATAAAACATCGGCCACTTTCTGACTTATATAAGCACGAGAGTGACGGATGCTTTATCCACATTTTATCACGCGATAAGTAGTCTTTGAGGTACATGAAAACTTTGATCCTTTAGACTGTAAATTCGTTGCCAACCCTGAGGACTAAGATGAAATGTCTCTATGCTAGTCAGTTTGACACTGTTTTTTTTCCGCCGTCAACTTTTGTTTTGCCTTGAAGATACTTCTGGAAACGGTACTCTGCTATCCCATAGGAGTACTTTCGTCACTTGTGCAGTACTTGGGCATAGAAAACAAAATACATTAGTGATTAGCTGAAATCCACTGCGGCCGATAAATCTGGCTTAATGGCGATGTTGCGTTGGCTTCATTCTCCAAAGAAACGCGGTCATGGTAAAATCCATCTGTATTAGGAATTTTCATGATTTTTTCCACCTTTGTCATCGTTTATGGTAAAGGCGATGCGATGGAATAGATATGTACCTATTCCTTAAACAACATTTTTTTGTCTATTTGACGAGTTTGCATATGCAATGCATGTTTTGAGGAAATTGTCTGTTGAAATGCCAAATATTATTATTTTTAGGCTTTTATGCACAAAGAAACTATGAAATATAGAAATACATATATAAATTGATGTTATTACTTACGTAAATAAACTGAAAGCATACTTATTTATGAACAAACTGAGAGAAGGTTCGCATGTTTAGATATTGGGATGGTTGACTTTATAAGACATTTTCGCTGGAATCAATATATTTTCTTTGCAATTATATTAACCATTATCGTAATTATGTATTTTAATTCATTATTAAAGAACAAACACAAAGATTCGTAAAAAAAATCTTAAAAAAAATACTTAAAAACATGCACTTTTATTCCATATTTAATTTTGTTGAACTAACACGATCCAAAACCAGTGCCATGACAAGTTTTTTTTTATGCAAAAAAAGAAACCGTTTTAATACAAGTTTCAACCAAACACGACATACGCTAAAATTTCAAGTAGTGATTGTAAACCAACATATTACTTCTGAGGGGCTAGATAAGATGCATTACGCTAACCAGCGTTTCTATTCGTTTCGTTTGTAAACCAATCGCGTCACTGGTAGATCACGTGACTTTTCGTATCACGTCATCTACAAGTGACGCGATTGGTTTAAAAACGTAACGAATAGAAACGCTAGCTAGCGTAATGCACCTTGTCTAGCCCCTCTGTTAGTAAGTGTTTCACCTACCGTTATTTCATCGATCCCTCCCATGCACTTCTAGAAACCTTCGTATTTCCGCCATATTTAAATAGAAAACATTTTCCGGATATTTCTCAAACTCCCTTCTCCCGAGACATGTCGGCGGCGCGAATCTCAGAAAAGCCTTAACTCCAGGTTTTATGGCTAAAGAATTCACAGGAGGGAAGCACAAAAGTTTTTCACCGGAGATTCTCGCTCTTTTATCGTTTAGAGATGTTAACTGTACGACGTTATTTTAAATGATAACAGTAAGGTTTATCTTTAGAATGTGTAATGGAACTTTTTAGAAAGTGATTTTGTTAGTTTAAATACGTATTTAGAATGAGATTTATAAGTAGCCACACACTTTAGTCATTTATCGATTTAACGTCGTGTTTAAACCACTACAGTAAAGGTGCACTTACGGTACTCAATTTATAGCCTGAAACAAAAGCTGTCTTACTCTCTGTGTAATAGACGATAGTACCTACTATTGATGGGTAGTTGTTGCTCAAAAAATTGCCAGTGTAAACGCTCCTTAATTTGTTAAAGCGGCAAGGTACAAAACAAAGGGCATATCTACTTATAAGGCCGACGGTACCTATTTTACGTCATATTGTTTCATGTCATATTATCATAAAATGTATCTTTTGATTGAATGTATTTAGTAAAAAAAAGTGTTTCTCCAAAATAATTATAGTGTTACGCCGATGGGATAAGGCGTCTCATTTTTAAATCGTTAATTTTGGTACCTATATGGCAATTTACCACTAAGAGTGAAAGAGATAACATGATTAGAAAGAGACAGCGATACTGAGAACCTTCGAGAAGCATGTGAAAGAGATAGCATGATTAGAAAGAGACAGCGATACTGAGAACCTTCGAGAAGCATGAGAAAGAGACAACACGATTAAAAATGAGACGGCAATACGCAGAATATTCCAGACCCGTGAGTCAAGGTCAAGGACATCGCGAACAATAGAATGTAGAAAGGCGTAGAACATTCCAGCAACGAATAGTCTCGAACGATCTTGGCGGGGTAAAGTACATCGATCATTCCAGAACGCATTCTGGAATGATCGGAGACGGGAACTATAAAGGCGGACCGATTGCAAGTACCTATTCAGTCTTTAACTGGAAAGCGAACAGTGCGAACAAGAGCGACCCGAGCGAACATCTGAGTATTCGAATTTATTTTGCGATAATTGTTTGTAACGGTTTAAGTGAGTGCGTTATTAAAGTCTACTTTTGATTATCGGTGTATTTGTGCATTTCTATCAGTTACCTACCCCCACGTACGTAACAATATATTTGATAACTGAGGTGCTTCTCAATCCTTATTCAAGAAACCTGAGGCCCAGACAAGAAGCATTCGGCGTTCGTTATCCTTATCGAAAATGTATAGGATTGACGTAAGCTGCCAGACGTCGAGCGCTTTGTCAATTCTATACACTTTGACAGTTTTCGAAAATCCTTTACGTTAGCGTTAAGCGGGTGATTCTTTGAGCGTTTCAACCGCCTCATTTCCGTGGACATATTTTTAAAGAATTGGGCGTATGTTTTGATGCCGTTTTCGGATATTTGTTAGATGTCCGGTAAACTTATATACCTAACCAGAAATGAAATCGGAATCTGCAGCCACTTCTACAAAAATGTGTCCCGGAAAATGAGGCGGTTGAAACGCTGGAAGAATCACCAAACTTGTCTAGCCTCACTGACACTACTCTTTTAATTAATTGCTTCAAGAATTTGTAGAAATCGAATCCCGCTATCACAGTGCAATAACTGCATTTTAAGAGGATTGTAAGGCTGAAAATTTACGTACAAATTTATTACGATTTTTAATCCCCGACGCAAAAAAGAGGGGTGTTATAAGTTTGACGTGTAAGTGTGTGTGTGTGTGTGTCTGTCTGTGGCACCGTAGCTCTTAAACGGATGAACCGATTTGGATGCGGTTTTTTTTATTTGAAAGCAGGTTTTCTAGCGGTGGTTCTTAGACATTTTATATCGAAATCGGTTCAGCCGTTTTGTGTCAATGTCGGGGGTTTTCCAACTTTTTGTTGGTTAGGTTATTGAATATGTCGTAGATATTATGAAAAACTATATCTGTTCGTTTTCCTTTTCAAGAATATATTTCTTGGTACAAAACAAATTTCCCGCGTGGTTGCCGGGTTAGAATAGTGCCACTCCATGTCTTCCCGTGGATGTCGTAAGAGGCGACTAAGGGAATAAAGGCTTGTAGTACTGTTAGGCAATGGGCTTGCAACCGGTCACTAATACACTGGTAAACATCTTAGCCTGATTGTGCAAAATGTGGTTACAGAATTATCAACAAGTTTTTAAAGTAGCTTTGGTAATTCTGTAGCTCTGCCTACCCCACTCGGGGAATGAAGACGTGAGTTTATGTATGTATGTATGTATATATATACAAAAAATCGTGAAAATCGGACTTGATTTAGAGTGTGAGAAACGTTATCGCCAGGAGCAAAATTTGTATGGAAAATATTTGACAGCAACGCGATTTAAGCGTCACTTCACAATCCTCTAAAGCACTACTTATACCTATACTTGTATGATAGTTCATGTTCCTTGGTTGACCTTTAATACCATGGCGCCGCAGAGCCATCCATCTAGCCTGATTACTCAGTCATTCTAGGAACTATCTGGTTAACTAGCTCTTGATTAATGCAGCCGCGAGTGCATTAGACACGGTGCAGCCTGCGGGTGCAGGCTAATCACTGCTAGCTTTATTAAGGCGAGACTCATGTGAATATGAATCGGGGTGTTGATTTATGAATTACTAGCTTTTGTATGGAACGGTTCCCCTATGGAATCCCTAATCGTCATTTGTCCTAATGCATCGTTTGTCCAAATTTTAGTTTGTCCTAAACCTATTTCCGCTTTAAAACCATTACATTACACAAATATTAAAATAACAGAAATAAAAGTAATACAAAGGTGAACTTTTCCCTTTAAGGGACCTCTTCTTGTTAAGCTATGGGTGAGTGAGAAAAAATAAATGAAGCAAATAATAGACAAAGCTTAAAGTACACAATAAAGACGGAAGGGAACAATAAAAACCAATATTTTTTACTAAGGCAACATGAAAATATGCCATAACATTAAACGAGCAATATACATATACATGTCTTCGGGAAAATTCGTTTTCACGTCGAGCGACGCTCGGTCTTTCGGGTACATTAATAAACACATTATATATCTATATCTAAATACAAAATACATAATATTATTATTTATAAATAAATAATGAAGTAAATATATAAATTGATTGTCCGCGACTCATCGCAGAAGTTTGTAGCAGAAACAAATAACAAATTGCCAAGTACATTACAAAATGAAAATGTAAACAAACTTAAACATATAATGATAGAAAAATGCTATTATTCACTAACCGAATACTAAGAAGATAAATTATTATGTTCATAGATTATGTAAACGTTAAAGTACCACCTCTGTATACCTTATGGAATGCAATAAATAATTGAGTATTGAGTATTGAGTATTGAAACCATTTAGATCAGTTGATGCGTTAAACCGTGAACACAGAACAAATAAATAAGAAAACACAATTTATAGTATTAGCAGGACAAAGATTATCATCGATATAAAATGTAATAACCATGTCACGATACGTTACGATTTGTTCTGGTAATTTAACCAACGTCTACATATACGTTACTGATATACCAAAATGATCTGTCAATCGGGAAAAAATCAAAGGAGATAATCCCCGAAATTCCAGATGTTAACACAACAAGCCCAAATTACCGCCGCGTACGAGTTTTCGAACGTAACAAAGAAAAATCACCGAAATTTCGAACACACGAATTTCTCACACGGAAAAAACATCTCCAAAAAAAATCACATGAGTCTTACTGCCGTACGTTTACGAGAGAAAGTTGTTGTTGGATTTCGTCAGAGAACGGCGAAAGTAATGTTGTTTTTAGGGTAGCGGAAGTCCTCATTTGCCATGATTTTCTTCCTCTGCTCATTACATCCCGGGGACAAAATAAAGCAATTTCACACGCGAGGAATCTCGTGTGAAGACATCGCCACGTTTTTCACGAAAAAATAAACAATGCGGAAGCGACGGCCAATAATGGCGGAATTTTTCATTGATGCCGTAAAGGGTATTATTCACTGTACAATACTATCAGTTTTAAAACATTTTGAATAAAGTTTATTGAACAAAACAGACGGTCGAAAATGATTATTTCTGCTGTAATCTAAAATTATCAATGGTACTGGCAACCTAGTCTAATACGAGTATGCAAAATATAATGTAAGTATATATATGGACTGTGTTACCCACCTGCACAAGAAAGAAGATAATATTTTTCGGTTGTATGTAAACATAATCCATGACTATTTCTGTAGGCTACACGGTCTGACAGCTATATAAGGATGGTAGATCGTTGGATTGGTCTTTACTTAAGGGATGTCATATACCTTTTACCTTACCCTTAATACTCAAGTTTTGATACCGAAGAGGTTTTACCTTACAAACAAGCGAAGTTGAAGGCTTTGTTATTAAACAAACAAGTTCTAATTCTTAAAGTCCCGATGCTGGATCTGTTGGAGTTTTAATTTACAGGTTATAAGTTTCCATTTGATACAACCTCGACCAATGACGATCAGCCTTTTGAGCTGTTTTGCCAGTTTAGACCTATAAAATTGTAACTTGTACTTTTATAAAATGTGCCCCTGGTGGCGACTTTAGTCATAGCGGCAAGCTACGCGAAACCGTTGACGTCCATATCACCACGCATAAAAGCCTGCATCTATCATTTAAATAAAGGTATTCCAACTTCCGCTGGCGCATTTCGCGCCTCGATTCGCGCGCTGCAGCAATGCCGTTGACAAAAATTCCTCGCCGTTGTACCTAGATGAAAGCGGTGCCTCGTAGCACGCTTGATAATCTCTACAGAATTGTTCATTTGTTTGGTACGCGACTCAGCCCAAACAAAAGTTACCCCTAGCGATGCAAGCCTTGCAGGCTTGGCCCGCCCGTGACACCATGCGGTTAAACCACAGTGCGTGCTACTGGTAAGCATGAACGGTGCCATTCATAAAACCAAACATAATCTCATTTCATCTCTCACATAACATGCTACAATGAAATTTCCAACATTGTTTTAACGTTCCCCTACAGAGTAACGAAGTGCTTAGCAGTAAAAGTGCTGAAGTATGATTTAGGAAAGGATTGATCTGGTTTAAGTGTATTGAAATGGAGTTAGTGTTTTACGGGCATGGCTTTTCGTATGAGGAGTTTTATATTTGCAAAGTACTGAGACAAGAAAAAGAAAGAAACGGATGAGCAAAGACAAAATGTCTGTCGTCTAAACTAAAATTTTAGTAAATGTTTGCCAAAAATAAGAACGGTACCGTTACCTAACCTGTTTTCAGATTAATAAGTAATTTAGTAGGCTTACATGTTTTCATAGAAATACCCTGACATTTTATGAGAATAATTGTAAAAATCACAAAACGTTTGTTTTTGGTGGTTTTTGGCTTTCGCGTTAAATAAGGTCACTTTCAGTATGACAGTCGTAAAGACGTACGAAAGTAAACCGTAGCCATGAATACAAACCCTGAAAGAATAGAGTAAACTCCTCGTTGCCAATTTTTCGTAAGATCAATTTCCTCGAAGGAAACTGAAGATGATGGCAGCGGACTCGAAATGCGAGGCTTCTGTTTGGCTGTTTAGAGATGCATAGAGGATGCCAAATGATAGGTCAGTGTAAGGCCTACTGTCCACGGAAGCGAAGCTGCATAGACGCGTATTCGTCACTGTACGTTTGCTGGCAGCCAGGTCATATATCGCAAGGAACAGCACGTTGTGTTTTGGTGGGGTACGTATAAGAACGCCTAAAATTAAAAAGACTAATGTATCATAATCCCTAAAAGTTCATAATACCTAATGGTTGTTTTTTCTGAAACCGTAAACTTTTCAGGATTGTTACAAAACAAACCTAACCTAACCTAATGAGTTCTATACAATGGCGTTTTAAAAAAACCTGAAATGTTTACAGTTTCAGAAAAAAAAAGCCTTCAGGTATTATGAACTTTTAGGGATTATGATACATTAGGCTTATTAAGTTTAGGCGTTCTGATAGGTACGTACCACCCGTTTTGGTGAAATGGTGGTTTTGTGATATCCAATAAATTTTGGAATGTCTTTTTACGCATTCTATAAAATGAATGGATTACGTTATCATCCTCTGATAGTTACTACTT
Organism: Acleris cristana; assembly: GCA_948252455.1. Lineage (NCBI taxonomy): Eukaryota > Metazoa > Arthropoda > Insecta > Lepidoptera > Tortricidae > Acleris > Acleris cristana. Next base: position 14,654,015 of record OX411775.1, on the reverse strand, counting down.
GCAGCTACGAACAGTCTTCCATTTATGTTTTTTTTCTATATAAGGATGTCTCCAATATAAACGGATTCTTCGGGGACTTCGAAGATAATAGTAAGCCAAAATAACGTCTTCATCATTGAACGACATCATCACGTATGAAAGAAAATGTAGGCTACGATACGCTTACACTACGCTTCGTGGACAACGTCAGTACGCCGGGCTGCATGAAAGCTGCACGGCGTATATTTGCAGCGTCTATGCAGCTACGCGTCGTGGACGGTAGGCCTAAGGAACTCCTTTGTCAGCTAGAAAGCATCGCTGTGATGATAAAATAAAGAAATATCTACTTTTACGCGAAAAGTGGAGAACCGTGTCTAACTATTTTACACGCTCTTATCTAGCCAAGGTTATAAAGATTTGATGTCGTAGACAGAACCCTTCGTGCAATCATAATGTGCGCTTGGGTCAAGTTAGGCTAGTTGGCCTAGCATGTTCGCCTTCACTAGTAAGGGAACAAAATCCTAGGATGCGCTGGTACCAAAATAAATCAAACTCCAGAACACACTTCGAGGAACCAGCGGAGTAACTTAGTTCTAGCTTACTTCGTCGTACTCATTTATACAAATTAAAGCCTAATTTATCCAAGCTTTTTATCAATAAAAACCGACGACGACTAAAATTTAAATTAAATTATTTAAATTTGACGACGCGCTAGCCTTGTTGGTAGTGACCCTGCCTACGAAGCTAGCGGTCCTGGGTTCAAATCCCGGTAAGGGTAGTTATTTGTGTGATGAGCACGAGTATTTGTTTCTGAGTCTTGGATGTTATTTCTCTATATAAGTATTTATATCGTTGTTTAGTACCCATAGTACAAGCCTAGAGCTTAGTTTGGGACTGGGTCAATTTGTGTGAGATCGTCCCTTGATATTTATTATTATTATTATTATAAACAAACCTGTCTAGTGCACAGTCCCCCTAACATCCTCTCAGATTGAGTGCTGGTGTGTATCCCCGAACTTTGCCCGACGGCTCTTCGATTTCACGCGGTATTTAGTTTCGAACACAACTCGCTAACGAAGCGTTAGAACGTGACTCACGGACGACCGAGCCTGTTACAACTCTCTCAAGATATGATGTCCTAGTACATTTAAGGGTTTTATTGGTATTCTGCGGGTGTCTAAGGAGTCACGATTTCGGTGTTTTGTTTGAGGGCGTGTCAAAAGTATGATGTTTTGTTGATTGGTTAGCTGTTGAGGATGACTACTCCTTGTCTAGTATCTACTCGAGTAAATGTCACAAATCACAATCACAGCGCTTTTAGAATTCTGTATGGAATTGTTAAAGTTTTGCCTTGCTCGTAAGTATATTTGTGCGTTATAGCCATTTTAACTTACTTACTTATAAGTAGTTATATACAACTTACTTGTTTAAACAATTGTACTGCATATTATCTTGCTTGCGAAATGGCAAAAAAATACACGTATTCTTTGCGGCTACTATGTTTTTGATTCTTTCCTATCCCTATGAGTCGTCATCTTCATTTGTTAGATTCTTCAAACGTTTGCGCACTCTTTGCATATATTTCCTATCTATATATATTCCTATATATCTTGGATAACGGTAACAGACGCCGACTGCATCTTCTAGAGCGAAAGTGAATTTCCCCCGCGGACGAGAAAACTCGTGGCGACCGAAAAAGAGATGGAACAAAGATTGGAGTTAAGAAAATGCGCGTAGGAAAGAGATCGGAGTAAGTAATTACCTTCTTCACGCATCTCTTGAGATTAGCTCCGTTATGTCGCGAGGCGGGAAGAAAACTAGAAACATGCTAGTGGTTGGAAAGTTCTTCAAAAACGTATTTAAATCCATATAACCTAAAAACAATCTGACTTCAAAGCGGCTGTGAAGCCACATGACCCCACAATTCATGATCTAACTTCACATTTGCTTTATGACTTAACAGTATTAGACAAATAAACTCCAATAAGTTATGAGCAAATCGCAAATATCCACCCACGTGTGAACGAAGCTAAGTGGACGAGATACACGATAGTTTTAGCGAATGATGTTGTTTTCTGAAAACGTTCTTCCACGCCATTAGGTTCGTACTGGCACTCACTTATATTTCAAAAGATTTGCTGCTCACTAAAAGTATTATTTGCGAACACGTAGAAGAGTTTTTTGTAGCGGGTTTTTACGCATTCTTATATAAACTTAGAAGATCGCTTGGTTGCTTGGGAAGATTTCTTAGGTTTTTCTTATCTTGATGATGTTGATATAAATATTGATGTGTAATTTTTTTCATGTTTGGGGCAAGATCGTTGAGTATTAATTATCATGTTATTATCAGCGTTGGAAGCATTTTGGATGAAGAGTTCACACTTATTGAAATTTAGCTCTAAACCAATGGATTTAAAATTATTTTATGAAGATGAAAAATCCGAAAATACTGTATTTACATCACCGCCTAAAGTCCCAACATAATTTGGTATTTTGAAGCCAAATTTTGAGTTAAAGTATTCATAGCCAAACTAAAAATTGCTGGCCCCAGGGAATCCCCCTGCTGACAGCCAATTTCAGATGACAACTCGTTTATCGATACATCAACTTCGTTGGATCTGAATAACGACGGAGAAGATAATTGTAAATTTATGATAATTATGAGATTATTATTGATTAGTTTTGACACATTTTTCTGCTGAACTACGCATGATATTTATATTATTATTATTTAAGTTAGATTAATTATTTTCTATAATGCTAGGTTAAGTTTTATAATTGTGTAATATCATAAGCAATGTCACTGTCAACTGTCATGAGCGTGCACAAGGTGCACTTGAGGATCTCTTGTCTCTTTAATCGAAATCGAAGTGATTGTGCTCAAAAACATTACAAAAGTGAACATTAGTATTTAAAAATCCTGTGCTCGTGTTATCTAACAATTTGTTACCTGAAAAGTGTGCAAAAACCGCTTATAGATATGCGCCAGTGATACTAAACGATTTGTAAATTACTCACCTACCCGCAATTTCTTTCTCAAAACATGGCTCTTCCATTATACCCTCCATAAATTTCTTAAAACAGTGTTGCCAGTGAAATAAAATTAAATACCCCAACTAAAAACTCTACGGGTGCGGGTGACCAGGCACATGTAGTGGATGATGCTGGGAAGATAGTAAACATCGGCTCCGCATTTAATTATATTTAAAAATCGCTAGTACCACCTCACTAGTATATAAACTGCGCCGCTCTTCGCGCACTCACGCATGGAACGCCATCTACTGTCGTGTTGTATGTGGCTCGAGCTGCGTTTGATAAACGCGCCATCTGCTTCTGGACCGAACAAACACTCAGCAATAATGTCCTTTACAGACAATATTACTATCCGAAAGCGGAAGAACCGTTTAAATATGTCTGACAGCATATTAGACTCTATGAGTAATCCCAATTGTACTCACACTAGTTTACCACATATATCAAAATGTGACTTATCATTAGTAAATGATTTAATGGGTCAAGTGGACCAACTGAGAACTGAACTTGAAATAGCAAATGAAGAGGTTTCTAGACTATCACTGGAAGTATCTGACCTTAAAAGTTCTAATGAGTTATTTAAGAAGAAAATTGCTATATTCAAGTCTGTCACCGCATCGGATGTAATCAGCCAGAAGCACTCCTCGACTAAACTAAACACTAGAACATCGGTGACACCATCCTATAGAGGCATTAATCAGTTGTGCCACCTAAAAACATCTAGTTTGCAACGCTCCAGTACGGTACGTCGGGTGTTGGAAGATCTATCCTTTTCGCCCACCAAGTATGAGAGTGTTGAGGCTGCCTCGTCTTCACTGCAGCAAGACCTTAATGAAACTATCGTATTTAGCCGTCAAGATATACCCACAAGTGCTTCTACTCCAAAATTATCCAGTCGTCTTGCATCGAGCCACGCAAATGGGAGTAGTCAGCCTCAGCCGGCGACTAAAAAGCAACAAGCACAGGAAAACAACTTTAGTGAAAGTCATAGTGAACCGCACTCCCCACTGAAGTTATGCATCCTGAGCAGCAATAACAGCAATGCGATACTCAAAATTGCAACAAAAACTTTCAGCGAGCATGAGGTATGCCACTACCTCTTTCCGCATGAAGGGGTCCAGCAGCTCCTGGAGGGAATTGACACCAAACTTAGAAATTTCACAAAAAAAGACTACTGTTTAATATTAATAGGACGCAGAGACTTTCTAACAACAAATGATTATCCAAAGTTAGTATCACAAATTAGAGATAAGCTCCAATATTTAAAGCACACTAATGTAGTGATTGGTTATCCAACGTTTCAGTTGAAAAATTGTAGCAATTTGTATAATAATAGAATTGAAGCCTTTAATAATATATTGTATGCAGATGTTCTTGCGCACGAACATGCTTACCTGTTGGATACAAATAGGAATTTGCAGTACTCATTTAATATGTTTTGGAAGAGGACAGGCTGTATTAATAATAAAGCAATGACTTTAATTTTTAATGATTTCCTCAACTTTGTGAATTCGTCGCAGGCAGAAATGTCCACATGTCCTCAAGATGATGTTCCACAATGTTCTTCTTTTTTAGGCCAGAGTCACTCAGCCATGCCATCCCCGTAGCACGACTACGTGCTAAGCTAGATACCCGTTGCCGCAAAAATCGTTCAGTAAATATATTCTATCAAAATGTACGGGGCCTCAAGGGCAAAATTGCGATCACAAATAATAACTTGATAACCTTTGAAACTAGTATAATAGCGTTAACAGAGACGCGTCTTGATGACTCGGTGTACGACTCTGAGCTATTCCCCAGCGACTACAGCGCGCTCCGCTGTGACCGGGTCGGCCGCGGGGGCGGCGGCGTCCTGCTTGCCGTCCATGCGCCCTACTCCCTACAGCAAATTGACTGTGGTGCCCATCCACAGGATGAAATTATTTTCGCGCTCGTTACGAAGGGGCACCTCCGTTTCGTGGTGTGCGTACTCTACTTGGCTCCCCGGATATCTGACGAGCGATATCACTTAGCTTTTAAGTGTATAGAAAGAGTTATTAATACCAATTCGGTTCCCGTTATAATATTGGGTGACTTTAACTTATACTCAGCCTCTAGTACCGTACGAAATGCCTTTGAGAATTTACTCTGTCATTGCAACCTAACACAGCAGAATGGTGTACTGAATAGTCTTAGCCGGTTGTTAGACCTGGTGCTGTCTGATCAATCTACTTCTCCGGTTAAGGTTACTCGGGCTGCTGTTGGGCTGGTCTCATTCGAAAGGCATCATCCTCCTCTTAACATAGAAATGTCGTGCCCTACCCTATTCAGTAACCAAATCCCATTCTCAGGTCGAAACCAAACTACTGATGTTACGCATGAAAGAAACTACCGGAAAGCAAATTTCCACCTTCTTTACCATAGGCTCGCGACCGTTGACTGGTTACAACTGCATGCCATTAATGAAGTAGACGACTGTGCTAGGTGTTTCTATAACATCCTTAATGATGCTCTATGCGAGTCTGTGCCGCTTAAAAACCCCAGAAATAAACCAAATCAGCAATTTCCCGAATGGTACACTCCCAAACTCATTCAATTAAACTCGGTAAAAAACTCATACCATAGACTATATAAGCAGACAGGAAACCAATTATATTACGCATTTTTCTCTTACTATCGGAGGATGATTAACCTGCAATCGGACGCAGCTATGCGGAATTTTATTCAGGATTTACAAAATAATATCATAAAGGATCCTTCCTCATTCTGGTCTTATGTTAAACGCCTTCGTGGGTCTAGTCAACCTGCCACATTTGGCAGCATGACATCCCAAGAGGTCGCAGATGCATTTGCTGACTTCTTCAGGAGCGTGTTCCTTCCAAATGCTCCTACGCTAGATGTAGAGGCTGCCTGTGCAATGGCTGCAGCGGAATTTGTGGGACCAAGTGACCGCCGCATATCACTAGAGTACATCAGTGAAGCTGATGTGCGAACAGCCATTAACCGATTGCGTCCCAAGCACACCCAGGGACCCGATGGGGTACCGCAATATGTAGTTAAGGATTGTCGTGAGGCATTTGTGCAACCACTGCAATATCTGTTTAATTTGGCTTTAAAGACGAAAACGTATCCCTCTGAGTGGAAAACCAGTAAAGTTCTACCCATCCATAAGTCCGGGTCTAAATCTGATGTTCAGAATTATAGACCGATTGCTGTACTGCCAATTTTCGGAAAAATCTTTGAATCAGTTATATATGCACAAGTTTTTAAGCAATTGAGAGGTTGGTTTTGTGATGAACAGCATGGTTTTTTGCCTAAGCGATCAACAGCGTCTAACCTCCTCAACATTGTAACCCTGGTTGCTAATAATTTGGATCAAAGGAGGCAAGTTGACGTTGCCTATTTTGATTTTAAAAAGGCTTTTGATAGAGTCGACAGCGACGTCTTACTTAAGAAACTGTCTATGGCTGGTTTTAACACACATCTGCTGGAGTTTTTAGCCAGCTACCTCTCTGAAAGGTACCAATTCGTGCAGTATGAAGGATCCAGGTCAAATAGGTTCTTGGTAACTTCTGGGATTGGGCAGGGAAGCAATCTTGGACCGCTATTATTTTTAATATTAATCAATGACCTTCCAACAGCAATAAAGTTCTCAACGTGCCTTCTATTCGCTGATGACGTAAAATTGGCACTGCCTGTTAGCAGTCCTAGCGACTCAAATTTACTTCAACTAGATATAAATGCTGTTGGCATGTGGGCCTCTAATAATAGTCTCTCCCTTAACAAGGATAAATGCGTGGTAATGACGTATATACGTTCACGCCGCGCTATAGACTCCACGTACTTGCTGCTGGACGAACCATTGAAGCGTGTACGCGAAGTAAAAGATCTTGGCACGTACTTTGATTCCCAACTCTCGTTCAATCAGCACATAACCAGGATCTGTAACGAAGCCAGGAGATGTCTAGGATTTGTCATTCGCCAGGCCAAATTGTTTACTGGCCGGCACGCAATTAGTGTCCTGTACAATGCATATGTCCGTAGCAGGCTTGAGACTAATGCCGCCATATGGAATCCCCATGAGCAACGGTACACGCTACTCTTGGAGAGGGTCCAGAAATCGTTTGTCCGTTTCCTGTACAGAACAATGTATGGTTTCTACCCTTTCATGTACCCGTCTCTCTTCTTGCTGGGTATGGTGGAGTACACGTCTTTGGAGGCTCGGAGGAATATTTATTTAATTAAATATTTCTTCCAACTTATACGAGGTCTTATAGCCAATCCGCAGCTTCTGTTGCAAATACGTATGCGGGTTCCTCGTGTTTCCACCCTGCGTGACCGGCCGCCGCAGCTTTTTCGCCATCCCCCTGGCCAGGACGCGTGCTCTCGCTTCATCCCCCTTACACCAGGCCCTATCACTTCTCAACGCTATCCTGGATAGTGATCGCCAGCTCGACATTTTCTTCACCCCAGAGTCAAGATTTTTAACCGCATCATGTCGTTTTCTAGAGGCAAGAGTGACTCCGAGCTCAATTTAGTATGTAAGTACCTAGTTGTTTTTGTACATAGTAGTACTATATAGCTTAAGCGGACATGTTCATAATTATAGTATATTTTCTTATTTATTTTGATATTGGGACATGCTAAATTGAATGATAGTATGTAAGTTGACGTAAATAATTTTGTATTAATAATTACCTAGTTTCATACCGTGTTGACATAAGTAAATAGTGGAATTAAATGTGTAACAATTAGCACGTAAGGTTAAACTGTTAGTGCTTATTGGTAATAAATAAATAAATAAATAAATAAATAAAATGTTCAAAAAAACGACTGACTGTTGAGTTTCTTGCGGCGTTTCTTCTCAGCGGTGGTCTCTTGCGAAGCACTGTTGATTATTGACGTATAAAAGTGCCCGTGCGGCCTATTTACTGAATAAACATCTGTTATCTTTTATCTTTTTTTTATCTTTACAGGAATGTTGGGTTTTTTTCAGACAGCAGGGTATTTTTACAGAATTAAATGCGTACATCAATTTGGAGTAACACTTCGCTTTGACCGCCGTTAAGGTAGGTCCGAAGAGCATGAACGGCAGCCTCGCAGCCTCCCTTAATTTATTATAGACATAAAGATATGAAGTTTTCAATTCATATTATTTGTGATATAATAATCGCGCAAATCTCGTACTTAATAAAAAAAATAGCAGGACATATGGGTTACCTTTGTTTCGGCGAAATATGTTTGCCAAATGTATCAATTCCCAACTTTTCATTTGCCAACCCGATTTTATAAAAACCAACCTAACCTAACCTATAGGGTTCTACACGATGGTACTGAAATTCATTCTGAAAAATTTATATAATATTGGGTTGGCAAATGAAAAAGACGGGAAATGATACATTTGGCAAACATATTTTTACTAAATGGCAGGATCCCATATTTATAAGATGCAACGGACGGTAGAGTGAAGCAAAGTTTACACTAACTCATGTTATACCGTCATAATTATAATCATTACATCTAACACACTTCCCTTGATTAGGGTAGGATACCCATTAAATTGAGTAGTGTATCAAACCTTTTGTGACTAATTAATGATGCATGGTCAGACGCCCTAATAACCTTTGCCGGCAATTGGTGCGTGTTGCTGCGCTGCAAATCAATGCAGGACATTAATGACATCGTTATTTGATGTAAGTGTAGGTATAGCTAGCTATGGTGCCATTTAATAGAATATCTTCGAGATTCTAGGCGGTACTCGTAAAAACCATTATCGTCTTTAACGTTCTCGAAAACGGCTCTAACGATTTCGATGAAAATTTGGTAATAGCGGTGTTTTGGGCCAAGAAATTGATTTGTCAAGTTATCATCTTCGGGAATATCCGTTTTCAACACGAGCAATGCTCGATCTCCTAGGTACTTACTAATTAAATAAATAATTAAACTTTGTAATTCTTACAAAAAGCTAGGTAGCTTCAAAAAGACGAATGCATGTTTTTTTTAATCATCGTATATCTAAGGTAATACCAATGTTATAAGACAATTTGTGTCAGTTTTTTTTTAATCTTTAATCACGCATCCTACATAAGCCTTATATAAGCTGTTTTGTGATTAAGATTATTTTGTGATGCTTATTTAATTTAACCTTTTAATTAATTACACGTGCCTTTTAAACAATAAAAAACCAAATAACAGCAGCAGCAAAATGGCCGACGTCACTTTTAGCCAATAGCAGCGCGATGTTCATTTCTCAGCCAATGATTAGGGTCGAGTGGAAAGCAATCCCAAGTTTTGATGAAAAATATTTTATGTTAGAACTTCGGTATAATATTGCGAGCAAATTATATTGATGCTTTGATCTTATAAAATTGAGACGTGATGTGTTTTCTGTTAAGGATGGAGTTTAAATAATTGTGTTTCCTAATAAGGGTTACTTACCTCTAAATGGGCCATATTTCTTTTTTACGCTATTAAATTCATTCCTGTCCACTGCTTTACGTTTGAAGTAAATTAAATATTGTGATTTTTTTTTTTTACTTTTCGCCTATTTGTATTTTTGACTGCAGAGGGTGAGGACACGTACCTTTAGCGAAAATGACACTTTTAGGATTCAAAATTTTAGGGTCTCCCTAATCTAAAAGTTGATAACAACATACACACATTATTTTTTAAAGCTATCCAACTAGAACTCACACGACACGTAGTAAGATTATAAAAAAAAATACACTAGCCTTACCTTAAAAAAACATTTATTTACATTATTTCATTATTGGTCTTAGTGCGCGCTTTAAATAGAGAGTCTAACATACAAACAGACAGACGGTCATGACGAAACAACAAGGGTTCCTAGTTTTCCTACGGAACCTTAAAAATGGCTGACACTTATCTTCAAAGTTTGAACTGAAAAATTTGAATTATTCCAGACTACTACTTAGTGCCGATTTCACCAATGAAATTAAACGCGATCAAATTTTTAAACTGGGTTTTAGACGCTAAAATGACAGTTTTCGTATGAATCTGACGTTTACTAACCAGAGTTAGGAATTGATCGCGTTCAATTTCATTGGTGAAATCGGCCCTTAACAATTTAGGCAAATCAAAATGGACACAGCATACAAAATAAAGTAAAATCTTAAATAATCTCATAAAAGCTCAATCTTATTAACGAATGCTACGCAAACAGTCACAGACAAATCCTCTCAGTTATCTAAATACTGAAAATCCGCTCAAACAGCAGACACGAATAGTTTAACTAACTTAATTATAGACAACGTCGCGCAACACAGCTAGTGCAGACTAGGTAAACAAACTGCCTGTTAACGAAGGTGGTTTCAATTAGGGCATTGTCAAAAGTTTTACCTTTGAACCCTTTTCAACGTAACTGTTGGTTAGGCTGCCTATCGGTGGCGTCAGGCAATTGACGGATTAAAAATACTTTGGAACATTTCAGAACGCTCTTTGAGTTTTCGACACAGACTGAAGTTAACGGGATTAGGATACAATTTTAATAACACTTTACAGTGTTACGCACTAAAATAAATTTTTAAATCCATAGTAGAATTTAATTCATAATTAATTTTAATTTTACGTCAGATTTGTATAAAAAAAAACGGTTACGTTTCATAAATTTGACATTGAAATAATAGTTTATCACAGTTTTTATCATAAAGTTGAAACAATTGAATTTATTCCAACTAGAATTTTTGTCTTTGTATAAATTCTTGAACGCTAATTCTGAAGTAGTGTTGCTGTTTTCTACGACTACTGATGATGAAATGATGATTAATGAAAAATTAGAGGACAGTGATCTCGTCCTTTCCTGTTGCTTACAGCAAATTTACGACAGCGTTCTAGTGGATCGGGTTCATGTGAACTTTCTAATAATTACTTTTTCCCAAAAATGCTATGTATTCTTGCCATAACACCAGTAAATTGGAGCCAGTAGGTTGAGGTTCCTGGACAACTATCAAAAGTTTAGTGTCCAGTAAAGTTGAGGAATTTCGAATTTGGAATCAATAAGTGTCCAGTAAGTAAGTATGGAAATACCGTAACATATCATATTATTTGAATTTGGAACTATCTATACAGATCTGTGACAGCCTTCAAAAAGGCTACAGAGGTAAGGAAAAAAGGTGACATGACCATGATACAAAAAAAATATGAAAGTGGAAACTATTTTGACTGTTTGATTGTTTTATCATTAAAATGCTCACATTTATACTACATTTAAAGATGAATATTCAGCTCTACAGAGGTTGGCAGTTTGATACTAGACCATGGTCCTTTTAATAAAAAATAGTACCTATGTCACTAACGAGGTCAGTGTTGCCAGGAATTATGCTGTAAAAAAGCGGGAGAAAAATCCGATTATCGTTTGGTGTCTTTTGTACAATTGTAGGTAAATTTACTTCATACTCGTCCAGGAAGACTCACTTACTGGTCTTTGCAGTATTGTACTATAAATTAACCACTGGATGGACGGAGTGGACTGTGTACGGTATTTGACAGTAGGAAAAGAAGAAACTTCATAAAATGTAGCTGATTTCGTCTGTCAGTCAACCTCCCTATTACACAAACTTATTCCGATTGGAAAATTTCAAACAATTCTATTTTTAAATTTTAGTTTCTTCCGATTGTATTTCATTTCATGATATCATTCTCAGCTGCAAAAGAATCACGGCAAAAGAATAAAAATAAAAACAAAACAATAAAAAAACCAAAGAGTCTTGAATGAAATTGAGAGCCTTTGTAATCTAGGACAATATTGAATCTTTTTTATGTAAAGGTATAATCGTAATATCGTTTAGCCGTTCAAATATAAACGGAGAAAGTAATTCCAAGTCGAGTATTTGCCCGGAGCGTCTGACGGAGTAATTAAGTTACAACTGAAGGTATTTGCGTTTAAACTTTACAGAAATTCGACGCCGAACTTTTATTGTTTGCGGATTTCATTGTTATTATAATTTTGTAATTGGAAGCGCCCGTATCGGTTAACCACGCTTTACTTTACCACGTTGAATGCTCAAAACCCAAATCGTATCCGATTTGTAAAGGAATCGGTTAACATGGCATCCAGTTCTATTCTGCCAAAATTGAAGATTGAATTTACACAAAATGACACCTCTACAAATTTGTTGTAATCCTAGTATTTTCATAATGAAGAATTACTGCAAGCAAGCCATTTACTTGCTTTATTTGGTTTTATGGCAAGGTATTCGGTATAAAAGGCACTGTAGACTGTAGTAACATCGAAATATAATAAGTGTAGTAAATATTTGTATGACCGGTTGTATACTAAATCCTCTGCGCCGTGTCATCAACGTCGTTGTTTATCTAATTCAAATCAGACGAGGTGCGGAACGCTTTACATCTCTAACCTAAATACCTACTTAATTAGGGTATTTCTAAATGACAAGTTCGTATTTTCATGTTAATCGTCTCTAATAAATAATAATTGTGTTTTTTTTTAAATAAACAGACATTTCATAAATATTTTTATTTCAAAGCTTTTTTTTCATGTTCATTCGAATCTTTAGACAAATCTCGAAGATGAAATATAATTAGAAGCCATTGAATCGGTTTAAAAAGCAATCGATCCGGGACACTTCGGAAGCGCTTGACCCGATTGGCTGTTAATTGAGCACTGCGGTCGACTTTCGAATTAGGAGAGCTCCAAGAGTGCTCTATTACCCTGGTACTTCCAGCTAGAAAGCCGATAAGCGTAAGTATTGTTAAAAATAAAATTGGCGTCGTTGTTGTAAATCAAATTAATTTGTAAGTTTATAAAAATATTAATGAAAACGCTTAAATTATTTATTTCAATAAAATGACTTTTTAGGGTTCCGTAGTTAATAATGATCCCTTGCCATGTCCATTTGTCTGTGTGTCTGTTTGACCGCGGTTTGACTCATAAAGTCTTAGTAGTACAAAGTTGTAATTTGGCATAGTTATATGTTAAAATTACCCCGACAAAGATGAATAATAAAATCTAGAAATAAAGGCGTTTTAATGTGTAATTGGGTACAAAACTAATATGGAATTTTCGTCAAATTTCAAATATACAATGTCGAACGGTCTAAATGTGTTACAACTGTTGTTCTCTTGTTTCACCGACACTCGTTTCATAGAATGTATCATTTCACCGAATTTCACTTCATCGAAAACTATTTACTGCTGTACCCCTAATGTTTTCAGAGGCCCTTGCCAAGATGCATTACGTTTACTAGCAATACTAGCATCTCTATTCGTTTCATTTTTAAACCAATCGCGTCACTGGTCAGACATGATACGAAAAGTCACGTGATCTACCAGTGACACGATTGGTTTAAAAACAAAACGAATAAAAACGCTGGTTAGCGTAATGCATCATGCCTAGCGCCTCAGGTCATTTTAAATATTAATTACGTAGGTTAGGTTGGGTTAAACTTGTGACATCACAAAATCGAAATTCCTGCGCCTAGAAGTCTGTCTATGAAATGAAAATTCTGCGAAGTGACACATTCTATGAAATGTGTGTCGACTAAACAAGGGTAAACTGTTAAAACTACATGCAAGAGGACCTTCACTTAAGTTTTTTACTTTGTCATATTGTAATGGGAGCTCTATTTTCTACTCCGTAAAACCTATAATAACTGCTTTTGGCCGGTTATCTTATTGTTTTTAACCCAGCCACTATTGCTGTCAGGTAAATAAGAGTAACCATAACGTTGACAATACGATAACATGTCTAAAGTAAATAGGTTTTACAGAATAGAATAAGGCTCCAGGTATGTAAGTATCTGTAAAATATCAGCTCGATACTCGATCGGTAAAAGGCGATCAAAAACATTGTCATTTACAAGTAAAAGGACGGCAAGTGACACGCGTACCTATACGATTGTTCATATTTTTACAAAATTACTCTAATTCGAAAACCATTTCGAGGAATAGGGTTTTGAAGCCGTTCTGCATTATTACGATTTTTTAAATATTTATCTTTTTCGGATATTTCGACAAAAGTATATTTAACCTTTGTTTGTCTTACGTTTTCAGCTTGAAACCCTTCTAGGCTTACGGGTTAGGAGAAACTCGTTTGAAATAATATGTTTTAATACACTATTATAATAACTGTTGTAATTTATTATCAAATGCCAACCGAAATTTAAAATAATCACGTTATCCATAAAATGTCTGCTAAATAAATAAAGATATTAAAACAAATACAAAATTAATGAAATTGGTCTCTTAAAATTACCTATTGTTTCGAATTAGAATGGAAAAACCGTGAGTTATTTTTTAGGTATATACCAATTCAAATATTTATAAAACGTAGACATATGATAATAAATTAAACCCAAAGTTTACTTTACCACGTGACCTTTATTCAAAATCCCGCATTTCAACGTTTAATTATCTTTGACAAATATACCAACAAGTCTCGGTCCTCTTCTAAAACAAATGAAACTTAACTGTTGAATTTGCTGTCAAACCAGAAATTAACTTTTAAACAATCTACAAAGCCCTTTCTTAAACTGTCACTTAATTCATCAAATAATTTAGGAAGGTAATGTTTTAGAAGGGAATCGATGAAACAAACTAGCGTTTATCTACAATCTACAAGTTAGGAGTGGAACCGCCAAAGTACTTGTATTATCAAAATGGCGGACTTATAATATAATTTAATTTTATTATGGTGACGGCACCAATGTGGACAATTTTGGCTGACAGGCACCAGTAATGGACACTTGTCTTCACTCTTAATTCAAATTTCATACGGCCCTGAATTGAATGCTCCAAAACAAATGAATAAGCCTTATCTTCTGCAAAATAAGAATCAAGTGTCCATTATTGGTGCCTTGTCCATTATTGATTCCATCACCAAAGTAGAATTAATAATCAAAGTAGTTCTACTAATAAAATGAAATGTTGTTCCGTGGATGTCGTAAGAGGCGACTGGGAATAAAGGTTTGTAGTACAGAATTATCAAGTTTTTAGAGTAAAAAGTAATTCTGTAGCTCTGCCGAGTGGGGGCTCTGGGAACGAAGGCGTGAGTTTATGTATGTATGTATGTAGAAGTTCTATTTCACTGTGTCTTAAGCAATATCGTTAACATAATTGGGATAGACCAAAAAAAATAACTCACTGTTTTTACATTCTAATTCGAAAGAATGGGTAATTTTAAGAGACCAAGTTCATTAATTTTGTATTTGACCCAATAGTTTTGTTTGAATATCTTTATTTATTTAGCAGACATTTTATGGATGACATGATTATTTTTAATTTGGGCTGGCATTTTCTAATAAATTACAACAATTAAATGATATCTAATTATAAAAAGTTGTAATAATGTATTAAAATATATTATTTCAAGCGGTTTTCGCCTAACCCGTAAGATACACCTAGGAGGGCTTCAAGCCAAAAACGAAAGTCAAACAAAGGTTAAATATACTTTTGTCTAAATATCCGAAATAGAAAAAAATTTCAAAAACTTAATAATGCAGAACGGCTTTAGAACCCCATTCCTCGAAATGGTTTTCGAGTTAGAGTAACTATAAAATTATGAACAATCCCAATTGTAAAACTTCATATAGCGTTGTTTTACTAAAGCGTTAGAATTAATTACGTCGGTTAGACTTTACTCTGATCCATAGCGGTATTTATCATAACGATATACCTAAACTTCATATGGATTAATAATGATGATATTTTTTATTACCATATAATAACGTTATACTTCCCCTCTCTTACTGCACTTAATTTCGCTGGCTTAAGTTCGCCGGCCATCTAATATGCATCATAAGAGTCGCCAGCACTGCAGCAGTGGCACGATTCTTTGATTTAGTTAGGGCATTAAAAGTACAGTCGAGTTCATAAATGTGTACACTTTAGTGCCTTGTCTATTTAATGTCATGTTTAAACTGCTATAGGTACATGAATTGTCACAGCGACTAAAGTGACAAGGTACTAAAGTGTACACTTATTTATGAACTCGACTGTACAAACTAGCAACAGCGCTCAATTTCAAAAAAACGAGTATACCTACTCTTTTCTCAAAGGCCGGCAGCGCACCTGCGATTCATCTGTTGTTTATTTATTTATTTTTATTTGTGTTGCAGGTGTTTATGGGTCGCGATGATCACTTACTTTTTGGTGACTCGCTTGCTCGTTTGCCTCCTTTTTTAATTAAAAAAAAAAATATTCCTACTTTATTGTAGACTGATTTGTTCTCATTTTCTGTATGAATTCACTAAAGTGACTTATTATGTTATGAATACGCAGTAAATCAGTTTATAAGTATACTTATTTGTGCATAAATAAGTTGGTACACTGTCGCATTAAATTAGGCCCCATGGGCCGAGATTCTAGGCGGTGAAAACCATATCGTCGTTGATCTGTTATCGTATTGTCAACGTTTTGATAGCTCTTATTTACTTGATAGTAATAGCGGCCGGGTTAAAATCAATACCATAACAGGTCAAAAACTATATGGTTTGTACCGCCAAGAATAGATAAATCCTGCAATGATAGTGTATTTGGTTAATTTTCTTTTTGTCATCTTGTTTTGTTACGATGTTCACTGGTGTTGGCATAGTGATGTAGCATAACGGTATGAAAAAATATCGATAAAAAAGCTAAGATCTGTAGAGCAGAAAACGCCTGACTCTATTCCCCTTATAACTTTGATGTGTGTACATCAAAGGTAATGTCATTAGCGCCCGCCTCTGGCCGGTCCATTGAGCCGGCTTCAATGGCCGTCTTAATGCTATCTTTAAATTAGATTTACTTGGTTTCAATGACCAGAGGGCCGATCCCCACTTCAATTACACTTTAAACGATTTTCCGATTTGATTTTCACATCGGGATTAGGATTACTGTGCTAGCACCATTTGAGTTAGGCTTTTAATTATATTGTGATATACCGTTAACTGGAAAACTAAGGATGCCATACGCGCTTGTAGGCTTTAGCTGAACTATTAACGTGCACTAAAATGTCAATAATGTTCTAGTAGTTTAGTTAATAAATATAAAGGTAGGGTGACCACCATTTTTGGATGGAAGCCTTTTGTTTCCCATAATTTTATTGGTCATAATGTCATAGTTGACATAATTATTGATAGCCATTATTTTTATATCGCTAAAACTGTAAACTTTTCAGAATTTCTGAAATATCTAACGTGTAGGTTAGGTTAGGTTTGATTTATAAAAATCCTGAAAATGTTACAGTTTCTTAATAAAATATGTTATGACTTGCGATGACAACTCTTAAGGCACTATGACTACCTAGTACTAAAGCGTAGAATCTCGTTGCTAGGAAAGAGCATATTCAAAACATTAAAAGAAACGTAGTCGTACCTTGCTATCTACGTGCACACATTGTAACCCTCACGTTTTAACACTTTGCGAGCTCGGGGTGTCGAGTCACGTACTTATGCTATAACGATACTCTATGAGGAAGTCGAGATATTTTACCTAAAGCAAGTCTTTACTTTACTCTGTAGTTTAAATCAGGAGATTTGTTGGTCGCTTGCAACAGGATGTGTTGTATTGTATACTAAATTCTGCCCGCGACTTCGGCCGCATAGGTTTTTAATAATCGTTATTCCCTCGGGAAGTTTATATTTACCGCGATGAAAAGTAGCCTGTGTTAATCCAGGGTGAAAGTTATATCCATTTCAATTTTTATCCAAATCAGTCCAGGCGTTGCAGCGTGAAGGAGTAAAAAACTAACACACACACACACAAACACAAACTTTCGCATTTATTATATTAGTGGGATTAGTAGGACTAGCTGTAACCGGCATGCGTTGCATTGCCACACAACATAACATAACATAAACTCACGCCTTCATTCCCAGAGTGGGGTAGGCAGAGCCACAGACTCACCAACAGCTCCAAAAACTTGTTGATAATTCTGTGACCACATTTTGCACAACCAGGCTAAGATTATATCCAGTGTGTTAGTGACAGGTTGCAAACCCATCGCCTAACAGCACTACACAGCCTTTAGTCCCTTAGTCGTCTCTTACGACATCCACGGGAAGACATGGAGTGGCAACATTCTAAACCCGGCACCACACGGGCCCTCCCTTATCAAAGTGTCATCACAATCTGATCAATGGTTTTGGAACGCATAGAGGACAAACATACAAACATTGATTTTTATTTATATAGATAGATAGAGACAAGTCAGAGATCTGGAGGGTGATACAGGCAACCTTTTATCTATCTATACTAATATTATAAAGAGGAAAGATCGGATTGTTTGTTTGTTTGTTTGTTTGTTTGAATTGAATAGGCTCTGAAACTACTGGACCGATTTGAAAAATTCTTTCACCATTAGAATTCTAAATTATCCTTGACGAACATGGGCTATGTTTAATTTTTCTGCGCGGACAGAGTCGCGGGCATCATCTAGTTTATAATAATTACACAGTTCTTGCTAGTACTTAATTTTCTCTTTCGTTTTAATAAGGAGATTTTGCTGGCCGTTTTAAGCGGATAGGAAATGATGTTAAATTGTATACAGTTAGAGAAAGCCTACAGTTCCCGCGGGAACGACTTTTAAACGAAGTCGCGGGCAGAACCTAGTTTATCTATAAATATTGAATACAACATCATCATTCAGCTTTGTAAATTAACATATTTACCCCCTTACTATTAAACGTTGAGTAACGGTGGTATAGCTATACTATGTTTTGTCCTTATTTATCAAATGTCACAATGACAGATAAGGACAAAACATTGTATAGCTATACCACCGTTACTCAACGTTTATTAATAAAGTTTTTCAATTAATGACCTACCTGCATTAGTATGTATATAAGCATTTTGAACCTTGTATTTCGTCAAAACATGATTGAGACGTTATTCTACCAGCTACTTGAGGGACTGGAACATTCAATATAACAACTTTTCAAGTTTCAGGACTCGTTAGTGTTTTGATAAAGTTTCACCAGCGAAAGGTACTAGTTTACTGTAAATTTCAAACTTACAAGTTTTTGATTGAGTACAAACGATCAAGAGCGACAAGCCCTAAGTGGGTACTTAATGAAAACCACTTGATTGGTTTCTCACAAAATCATCAACATAACCAAATACGGTTCTGACTTAATGTAAGGAACATTTTGTTGACAGCTTAGTTATTATAATAAGTACTTTAGCTCGCTTCGAATCCTCGTTTCTCCCTTTAACCATTTTAAATACATACATACATACATAAACTCACGCCTTCATTCCCAGAGTGGGGTAGGCAGAGCCACAGACTCACCAACAACTTCAAAAACTTGTTGATAATTCTGTGACCACATTTTTCACAACCAGGCTAAGATGTTATCCAGTGTATTAGTGACAGGTTGCAAACCCATCGCCTAACAGCACTACACAGCCTTTAGTCCCTTAGTCGTCTCTTACGACATCCACAGGAAGACATGGAGTGGCAACATTCTAAACCCTGCACCACACGGTTTCATTTTAAATAATAGTACCAAATAGAACTTAAGTGACTTTTTACTTTGAGTATATTTGTAATAAACGGTCTAACTTAAGCCATTCGTTTTGGTACTATTAATGAACTACCCTCATGTGATGAATTTTCAAAACCCCTCCTTAGTGCCCCTCTAGGACATCTAAGGAATATTCCCTCCAAATTTCAAGTCCCTAGGTCCAACGGTTATGGCTGTGCGTTGATCGATCAGCCAGTCAGTTTCTTCTTTTAGATAATAATCAGAGGCTCTACTTTGAAATCAGTAATTCGAACTTCGTCTATTGCTATCCCTTTTGCTCTCGACGCGTCACTAATTCGCAAGAAAGTGATGGAGCGATCCGAAGTTCGAATTACAGATTTCAAAGTAGAGCCCCAGACCTCGGAATATTGGGGGCAAAATTAAATGGCAGCTAGGGATCGCCTATATCGATAAACTCAATTATCGATGTTTTTCCATATACTAGTGATCGCCCCCAGCATTGTTGGTAAGTGCGTATTTTTTGTGTGTACTATTCTGGAGACAATTATATTTAAAGTTGACAAAAAGCTAATTTTAAATGATCCCTAGGTTATGAGTACCATTGCACTATGAAATAAGTCATTATTATTATCTCTTTATCAAACCTCTTTGTATAATTAAATAGAAATAGATGACCTGCTTAGACACTTATTATGAAACATTATGTTACTAATGTCTTGTCAATAAAATTATGATGATGTTAAGTGAAGTATCAATAATCCTTTTAAGATAAAGAATAACCAGCATTAAGTGGCTATTTTGTTTCATTTGCATACTGTCAATTAAATTTTATTTTTACAAACAAAACTTGAAGCCATCGAAAAACATCGAAACATCGTATATGGGAAAACATCGATAATTGAGTTTATCGATATAGGCAATCCCTAGCTGTCGTTTAATTTTGCCTTTCCGAGGTCTGATAATAATATTGGTTCAAATATTATTGTAAGTAAAGGTCTAAGGGCTTATTCTTCAATATTTGACATGTCCTTATTAACTAAAAATAAGCAAAAAAGGTGCCGACGCAAAAGGTTTAAAGAAAAAGAAGAAAAATAATATTAAGGTAAGTGCTTATATCAAATATTCACTGACAAAATTATTCACATTTGTAAGCAGCAATCATCCTTATTCCTTTGAAGTACGGCTGTTTAAAAGTCTTAATTAAGCTTTTTATAAACTAATAACGTTTCTGAAAGTTAATCGAATGTTTCATTCGCTATACAGAGGCTTCCTGTATTTTATTTATGCAGCTTTTAGTAAAAGTTAGCTTGAGATTTTGCATAAATTAATTATACAACAATTAATAAAGAGAACAGACATGATAGAAGGTAACATTATTCTATACTTTCTTATTCATCACACACTTTTATTGCAAATAACAGTAGATAAGACTGATTTATTTTCGTTGGTATATTTAATTGTCCGAAATGATGAAGCATGTTGCGGATGAATCTTGATACAATATTTGAAGTAGCTTGTTGTGGATTAATTTTTGATTTATAAATAAATGATTTGTGATTTATGATTATGAAAAAAATTGTGTGAGATTGTCCCTCAGATGTTATTTTTAACCCCCGACGCAAAAAACAGGGGTGTTATAAGTTTGACGTGTAAGTGTGTGTGTGTGTGTCTGTCTGTGGCACCGTAGCTCTTAAACGGATGAACCGATTTGGATGCGGTTTTTTTTATTTGAAAGCAGGTTTTCTACCGGTGGTTCTTAGACATTTTATATCGAAATCGATTCAGCCGTTTTTGAAGTATTGAACTTTGAAATGTCAATGTCGGGGGTTTTCCAACATTTTGTTGGTTAGGTTATTTCATTATTTATTAGCTTTTGCACGCAACTCCGTCCATGTAGAAGTTGTTTACCGCTATTCCCTAGCGAACCCTCAGATATTTCGAGATTAAAATTAGCCTATTTGCTATTCCAGACTGTAATCTAATTCTGTTGCAAATTTCACCCTGATCCGTTCAGCCGTTGTGGCGTGATTGAGTAACAAACATGCAAACTTTAATATTTATAATATTGGTAAGATCTATTTAAATGATATATCTAAATATTTTTCAAATATTTTTATTTCCCTTAACAAACAATGTGTACACAAATAAGGTTGAGATCTCCTTGTAGGTCTGAGTAGACCTGTGATAGGAGGTCTCGCTCTTCCAAAGACTGTCGTGGGTAAGTACATAATTTTGTTAATAGGTAGAAAAGAATGCTAAAAATAACCTAACCAACAAAAAGTTGGAAAACTCCCGACATCGACATTTCAAAGTTCAATACTTCAAAAACGGCTGAATCGGTTTCGATATAAAATGTACCACCGCTAGAAAACCTGCTTTCAAATAAAAAAAACCGCATCCAAATCGGTTCATCCGTTTAAGAGCTACGGTGCCACAGACAGACACACACACACACACACACACACACACACACACACACACACACACACTTACACGTCAAACTTATAACACCCCTCTTTTTTGCGTCGGGGGTTAATAAAAGAAGTTAAACTTTGCAGTGGTCATGGAATAGCAAATTGATATTGGAAATTAAACTTTGAGAAAAAATAACAGATTTTCTTAATCAAACCTAATTTGTGATACGGATTCCTCTTTTCCACGTTGTATGTTTATCGGGCGAGGTATTCGAAAATACAACTTCAGCTATTGTGCGTTTAAAAATAAGCGAGACAAAAGTCTCCATATATTCTGGCAAAAGATGTGTAACAAAAGCTGAGTACCTAGATAGCAGAATTACGGAGAATTTCGGTATAATAGTATTACCTATAGAATATCGAGAGCCCAAATAACATCCTCACGTATAAATAGTTAAAAGTGTATTTGCACTTTTTGTATTTTGTATGTTGTATTCTTTATCACTTTTATTATACAAAAAACACGATAACAAAATATAATTTGTAATAAATAGGAATGTACAGTCACCGGCAATAATATATTATCCAACATTGGGCGCAAAAATATCTTATCTTATTACTAGAGGTATAAGAGTGTGTTAGATATGTTTGCGCCCAATGTTGGATAATATATTATTGTTGGTGACTGTACAAAGGCGGACTTTGCAAAAGGTTTAGTAAGAAGACCAGAACTTGTCATATATTTAGAACAGCCTTTTTTAATCCGTACTTCATACAAATTATAAGCAAAACCCAAAAAAATAAACACACACAGAAACAAAAACGAAAGAGCAAGATGAGCTTAAACAAAATGTAATAGGCCTCCTAAACTTTGCCTAATGTTTTTATTCCATTAGATATTGGCGAATAATTATTTAACTAGAGAATCCCTACGACTTCGTACGCGTAGAATTATTCGGTCGCTACTCCCCCTATTCGGGAATAGGGGTTGATTTTCGGAAAATCCTTTCTTAGTGGTCTTCTAGGGTACCCATTTACCCAAGGAATACTCCCACCAATTTTCAAATCCCTTGGTCTAGCGGTTTTGGTTGTTCGTTGATCGATCAGCCAATCAGAAGCCCTTGCCAAGATACACTACGCTAACTAGCGTTACGTAGCTAGAAACGCTACCATTTACGCGTGGACTGATTTTGATAATTCTTGTGTCAATCGATTTGTCTTAATCTTGTGAGGCTCAAGATATTATGACAGTAATAAAAAAATAATACGGCGGCAACAAGACTCCATATGGTAAAAAAGAAAAAATATAGTCGATGAATTATGACAAGGGGGTATCGTTGAATAGGTATTTAAAAATCATCTTTAGGTTTTTTTTGATAATTTTTCATTTTGAATGATCATTTAGGATTTACAACGATTTAAAGTTGGTTAGCATTTCGGGTTTTTAAAGCTTGCCTTTTGTTATTATATAGATTTGTATGGGAGCCGGTGTCCAGTTGTTAACGATCATTAAAAGGAACAAGTACCGGCGCAAAACGGACAATTACCGCGTCCTATCTTCTTCGGCTTCATTGAGTCCCTTAACAAACGTCTCGAAAAGGTTAAGGGCGTCTTAAGAAATTGTAGGTACCTAAAGAGAGTTAACCGAGAAAAAAAAATGGTAAATAGGGTTATGTTTGGAAATTATTTTTTAGGTTTCCGTACCCAAAGTATACCAACAAGACTAGAGGGAGGGTTCTTTTTATAGTGGTGATTATTATTTACATCTTTAATGTTTGAGTAGCTTAGTTTTATTTTAATTTAAATAAGTTTAGTTTTAACTTTTAATTGTATAATTTAATGAATAACAACAAGACCCTATTACTAAACCTCCATTGTCTGACTGTCTATCTGTCAGTTATACCTAGTATTCTATTGCCGCTTTAATAAATAATAAAAAATAGGCCAAAAATTTATAGTCCCACATACAAGAATGGTGCGGAACCCTTCGTGTGCGAGTACAATTCGCGCTTAGCCGGCTTTAGTAGGGACCTATACATAAAAAATATTGTAAATATGGTGAATTTTATGTGCGCTCACGATATTCAGGCTAAAAAAATGAAAAGTACAACTATCTTATCTTACTAAGGTTTACCGCCTGTTTCACAATCGACAAGTAAAGCATATTTGACAGATAAATTTAGCCCTTTCTCTTTCTTACACTTAAAAATAGACAAGGAGAGAGCCAACTTTAAATGGAAGATAAGTTTACTTGTCGATTGTGAAACAGGCCCTTATACTAATACTAATAATAATCTTATTATATCTTACTAATATTATAAATGCGAAATTTTGGTTGTTTGATACTCAATCACGTCAGAATCGCAGCTGGCTAAAATTTGGCACTTGATCCCGGAAAATTGGTTAGTTCCCGAGGGAATAACGATAAACGACTTCTACGCGGACGGAGAAGCTAGTCTGTAATAATAATTCATAATAATCCATTATTCTATGTTCATTAAGGATTACACAATACAATGCAATAGGGTACACTACATAATTCCGAAGAGTCATTATTCCGAACGCAATTTTTTGATAGAAGACTTAACTTTTTGTTATCTATTATTAAATCAAACCTAACCTAGCCTACATATGACTGTTAAATTATGCATTTATTCTAAAATAGCTCCAGCGTAACATAGCTTTCGGAAAAATGAAAATTCGGACAAGTGAATATTCGGAAAAAAGTACCTAGTTCGGAATTTTAAGGTGTTCCCAATACAATAGCATCGTAATGCTAAAAAAACCCGCTAAATAGACTCATTACCTCACTTCGTAACCAGGACCTCGGCTATTTGAATAAAACGAGGACTTAATCTACTTTGCCATTAAGGTACATGGCTTGTAAGATTTTTTGGGTAGTACATTCCACTAATTAGGAAAATGTCCCAACTTGGCGAAGAAAAGAGCCAAAAGAGGTAGACTATTACTTTTCGTTACGATAGCCTTTTGAATAAGAGGTTTAGAAAGATGGAGCAACTAGCTTTTCTCGCGGGTTTCTCTCTGTAGCAGAGTTGCATTTTACCTGACAGCGTAGAACGGAGAGAACCTAATGTTTTTACTGAAATGTCGGAGTCGGAAAGATGTTTTTTTTCATTTGACTGTATTTATAGGTAAAAAAAAAAATTTTTTTTTTCACTCTTTTATGTTGAGAAGTTTCTGTAAGAAAAAGAGGCTGACAAATAGAGACTAACCGATGGACAGCGAAACCGATCTTATAAGGTTTCCGTTTTCTAGGGTTTTGAAGTCAAACTAGGTTTCGCCTTAGAATGTTTTCCTAAAAGCGCATAATAGGCCCCGGAGGGGTTAATATGACATGGCTACGCAGTTCATTTTACGACAAGCGTAAAGCTCTGTCCTTTTCTAGCGTAAACTGAACTGCATAGTTATGTCATAATAACCCCCCTGAACTTAAACTACCAGGAAAACATGATAACTATGTAACCCGCAAAGTTTTTTGTAAACGAGCATGCAATCCCCAAGACAATGGAATGTCACTTGCGCCAATTTACACGTAGTAAGTGCATTGTGTGTAGACGACGTTGGCTGCAATATCGAGCCCATATAAAGCGCTGTCAGTTAGTAAAACGATTTATTTATTTATTAGGTACGGTTAGGTACGATTTATTTTACAGGCTAGCACATAAATCGTGAGTTATCAAATTTTTTAATAAATTTAAATAAATAAATGAATATTTATATGCTTAGCTTAACTCGAAAAATGACCAAGTGAGACCCAATACGGTGGGTCTACGTTGAATATAGCGGAGATCCTATCGCCACCTTCCGACTTCATCATCAGATCAGCTGCTCTTCGATTCATTCCATTAACGGGACCTGAGGGCTTATTGTCTAATGCACTCGCAATCGCAACCGGCTTTAAAGTGTAGCTTTTTTTTCATTTTGTGTGCAGACAAGCCTACGATTTTCAAAATGAAAACGATCGTGATTGCGAGTGCGTTAGACAATAATCCCTCTGGTTCAAATAGACTTGTAAGATTTGAACCGTTCTATGGTTCGGAGTGATTTTAGCTAAAAATATTTGCTATCACAGCTAAATTTTGGTAGCTAAAAACACTTTGCTACGGTAGCTAAAAACTTAGTTGTCCCTATAGTTTCGAAGGAATTTAGATGCCAGAATTTAAATTTCGTTTACCACGGCTAAGTTTTTCTTTCCTTGCATATGTAGGTACATACATTGCAAGTTAAATAAAAGCTTGTAAAATAATCACCATCCCAACCGTCGAGAGTCGTAACTTCTGTCCGCAAGTCCTTGTACAGGCGCCTCAGGATATTTGAGCGAAGTTAATTCTGTATGCAGCTGCACTGATTTTAGGAAGCTGCATAATTAAGGAAATATAAGGCAGACTTATGCAGAATTTAACGGAGCACGAATTTTCTGCCTTTGTTTACGGTTGACGATGTTTGAGTAGGAGATTAAATTCGTTTTGCGTTGGAAAGTTGTAGAAGTTTTGATGCGTAGCAGATTGAGAGGTTTGCGACGCGTCTTT
The DNA here is from genome assembly GCA_948252455.1 of Acleris cristana. NCBI lineage: Eukaryota > Metazoa > Arthropoda > Insecta > Lepidoptera > Tortricidae > Acleris > Acleris cristana. Next base: position 14,627,618 of record OX411775.1, on the reverse strand, counting down.
GAGATCATGATGTACAGACGGCTAAATATGTGGTGCCACCCTCAGGTTGAATTTGATATATTTTGTACAGTGGTGCAAAAAATATGTATCGAAAGAATCCTATTATTAATATGTTATGAAGTTCTTATAACAGTGGAATAAGGTGCATTGATTGGGACAATTTTTTGAGATGTTGCGTTTCCCATATTTTTACACTTGACTGTACAAAACAAATCAAATTCAACCTGAGGGTCGCACCACATATTCATGTCTTAAATTTATAAGAGTCCACTGTAGTGATTTTTTAGGGTTCCTTACGCGTAGACAACCTTACAAAGATGAGAAATTAAAGAAAAACCAAAATAAATTGGCAGGCGGTACGAACCAAAATAATAAGTGGAATAAAAAGACCCAAACATACAAATAAATAAGATATATACAGAAATTATTAAATAAAATACGAACAAATAAATAGATAGGTATAAAGAGTAATATTCATAAAACAGATTCAGTTGTTGCGGAATAATTTAAATTAGGCAATTTTGGTATGCCTTAACAACATCCGTCAAAAAAATATGCTCCACCTTTTGTTAAGCAAATATACCTACAGACTGGCCTATAAAATTAATCAGAGCAAAATTGACGCACACACATCATGAGCTAGAGCGAGACTGACTATCAGTTATGATTATCTTCCATCCCCGGGCCACTATGGAACTATGTCAAAGTGACGTAATCAATCAAATTCTAAGAGGCTTTCCACGATTTGACTTATTGCGTAAACATAGAATAGCTATCTATTGCTTCCCAGAAATCGAAATGGTTGACTGAGTGTAGGTACCCACAATGTATGCCAACGCAAAACCACAGTACCTAATTATCTTATGTTAATAATAATGTGAAATATTCTTACAACAATGGATTAAGATAAGAAGTTTATAATAAATTTATAATAGGTATAAGTACAGATTTTGGACACAACATGGCCTCTAATTTACCGGATTAAACCATATTCCTTTTGACATGATACGCTATTGTCATTAACTCGAAGTGAATAAGAGCTATCGAGTTATCGAGTCATAAATAGAGTTTTACCCAGTAGAAAAGCGGCCCTGATCCGTATTCAAATTTAACTTTAGGTACTCGATCTGCCGCACTTAGAGACGTCAATTAAATTTAATTCTTGATTAAAGTAGCTGTTGTCACTTTCTTTGCTATAAGCAATAGAATAAGATAACACGTCACTAAACAAGCGTTAAATTTAATTGACGTCTCTATGTGCGGCAGTATGGCAGATAAGGCCGCCGAATATTTTAACGTTTTATGATTAAAATAATTGTTTCTTGATACCTTACCGTGTTTCAGTTATTTTTTACAAACCATCGTATAGAGCCCAATAGGTTAGGTTAGGTTAGGTTAGGTTTGTTTTATAACAGTTCAGAAAAAATGCCTTTATGGCAAATTAATATTAGGTCCTTAGCTATGAAATTGGCGTTTTATATGGAGAATTTTATGAAAACGGTGGTTTTCATACATTTAATTTTGCGGATTATTTAGTAACGTCAAATGCAAACCAAACAAAATTCTGTCAGGAATATTGGACACTTCTAAGCTATATTATACATATCTTAATTACTTAAAAATAGTTAGCTTCATAAAGCTCTGCGTAATTGAAACACTTGAACTCACAGCACATGAAAAGAGTTGAGTTAACACTTTAATTTTAAACACTAAGTAAGAAAATTGAACCCTATTATTTGTATCTAAAACCTTTGTAACATACTGTAGTAATGAAATTTAACAATAATTTGGAAGTTAAAATTGAAATGAATAAATTCCGTACGAAAAAAAACACGTAAAAATAACGCCAATTTCATAGGTAGGTAAGGATCCAATATTATGGCAAGTGATACAATGATGCCATTTGAAATTCGGGCAAAGGATAGAGAACCGTCTAGAAGCCTACTTAACAGCATACAGTTATGTCCGGTCTTGGAGGACTAGCTTATTTGGTAGTTGCATCGAATATTTATTCAACTGAATTATACATAGCATTTAAATAACCTGCAATAACTTTATTTAAACAATTTCAAAAGAATAAATAAAAATAAACCAACGCATATTGGGACAATAAGTTTTACGTTTTTGTTACTGCTCTGTTAAAAACCTGTTTTATTTTAAGCTATTAAACAGCAAAAACAACGCTCATCATGTTTGTTTTTCAGAATAAAATCAAACATTTCCGCGCATGTTTTATAAAAACTTGATTAAATGTCAACGACAGGAGACGTACCCAAAACAATATTTTAATAAAATACTTGTTTATTAATATGTATTTTGCGAGTGGGTTAGGCAATAAGCCAATAAGCCTGCGGGTCTTATTAATATCTTCTAATAATAATAACCTGCGTAGACACGCTAGCCCCATCACATCTCCACCGGACCTCTAATAGGGCTGGTGCGGCAGCTGAAGCGGCCGAAAGCATAAAGGTAGGCAAATATAGTGGTCTCGGCCCAGAATATATGTTTGTTCCATTCGGCGTCGAGACCCTTGGTCCGTGGGGTCCTAGCGCTCAAAGCCTCTTCAATGAAATTTCGAAGAGGCTCATTGACGTCACTGGTGACCGAAGAGCTGGCAGTTTCCTCGCTCAACGCATAAGCTTAACTATCCAGCGAGGAAATGCTGCCAGCATCTTCGGGACGATGCCGCAGGTAGCTGGGGTCCTATTGAGCAAAAGTGTTACAATTTTGCGTCGAGTAATGCCACTTGGCATGGTAGTTATACTGGTCAAACTGAGCTGAAAAAGCCCGCTAGCCAACCTTGACTCCGCGACAGGGGGGAGGGGGAGGGGGTTAAAACACCGAACTCCCGGCGTTTGGAAAAAATAATCTAGTAGAAGTAATTTAGGTAGAAAGTCAAGTTTGGTATCTTTTTCGGATAAATCAAAGACGGCCAATTCATTGGCCATCTCATTTTTGTATGTTTCTATAGAAAAAAATAAAAAATACCCACAAACGTGTACTGCAAGTGGTAAAAAATATAAACAAACCCTAATATTTTCCAATTTTCATATGGAAGATGGTAAACAAAAATACTCAACAAAAAGCCCTTTAAATGCAAATTACAAAAACATTAACATTAAATAACTTGGTACACAAAAATAATTGAAAAAAAATATTATACGTATGGCGGTGTTCTGTGCCATAGTACTAAAAAGAGCTAAAATATGGCAATTAATCATTTTTATGTGTCGATTCATATTCGGATACAGATATAGGGTGAAATCGAAATAATTTTCATCCTTCAAACAGAACAGTCCTTCGAAAAGTATACTTATCCTGAAACAACTTTCTTTAAAAATCAGGACTCATGGGTGACAAATTCCAAAGGTGGGATTTACTATTAGGTATATCAATAAATAGACGGCGAAAATTTTAAGAAAAAGTTTTATTTGCAGCTACTACCATACCTACTTGCACGATTCCGTGCATTTCAGCTGCCCTTTAAAACAGTTGCACCTTGTGCCGCAAGATTTAAGGCTGCATCTTATATATTCAAGCCACGCTTAAGTAACCATGGACCTATGAGTCCAAAGTGGCAACTAGGTATTGTTTTATTTCTCCCAGCCAAATTCAGAAGGGCAAGGTGTGTTTCGCTGTTTTATTAGACACTGCTCCCAAACGTGCACGCCTTGAAAAACTGCCCTTAATACGTGTTGTTTGAGAGCAGCTTCTAAGGGGGGTAATTTTTTTAATTTGCTTGTCCTTTTTTGTGATCAAATATTTTCTAAATTCATTCACCGTCTCCGATGAGCACGATCTATAAAAGTGATATTAAGACTACGCCGAGCGTAGGCCGGATGTACAGTGGCGCCCTCATCACTATTATTGTGTTTTCTAATAAAATAAAGTATTTTATTGAAATCGGACGGTGCATTTTTGTACTACAAATTAAAACACAACTTATAGGACATATCACATAGTTTAATAACAATTGACCTTTGAGTTATCAACTTAACGGAAAAAAGTGGCCACCTTTTCCCGTTAAGCTGACTACTCATAGGGTAATTGTTATCAAAGTTTGTTACGTATCCCATAAATTGTGTTTTTACTTGCACTACAAAAAAGCATCGTCCGATTGCAAGGAAATTCTTTAGTTAATTAGAAAACACAATAATAGTGATGAGGGCGCTACTGGACGGTCGACGTTTGCTCGGCGCAGTCTTAATCAGCTATTACTTTTTCAAGTTATCATTTTTGTTACTAAAATATGTAGGTATTGTGTTCCCTACCAATCATACAAAGTGATGATAAAATTTTGATCATGATCTCGTTCATAAAGCAATTTCAATCCCTGTGTTGTAACTATTGGGGTATGCTTTCCATGCTTCTAAAGCGGTTTTTTGCCCCTCCCGTTAAACGACGCTGTTGTATCGCAACCAGTAAGAGAATGGAATAACGGCAGGACGTGTGTTTTTTTAGGAACTAAAATAATAAAAGAGAATTCCTTGAAATACCCAGTTATAAAAAATGTGCAGAACATTAATTACCTAAATACGAAGCTATTGTGTGGCAGGCCATATATTAAATTTAGATAAAGGGAAAGGATTGTCATTTTATTGCACCTACCTACTTTTTGATTTCTGTTTCACCTTAAGGTTGACTGGTAGAGAATGCTTGTAGAGTCTGTCTAATGAAAGATGAACCTGAGAAAAAGCGGCAAATTCAAAAAATCTTCATATGGTATTACCGATCAATGTAGGAATAAACGATTTTGATACTTTTCTTATTTTGTTTATTTTGGTGGGCACAAAGGAAGAGGAAACGCGTACTTTTTCACAATACTAAGGCCCTTATTAATAAACTATAGGTACTCAAGTCTACTAATATCGCACTCAAGTGTCCGTTTATCCATATTAAGACCACACACGGTATCATATTTAAGTACAGTTTATTAGTAGAAGCCCGAGAGTCTTACTACTTAATACGTATGGGTGGTCAACTTTTTTTATAATGTATACTTCTAGCACACTCAGGAGAAAAGCCATGAAAGAATGGTAGTGGACTTATATCCTTTGAAATCATAGTTTTAATGAGTGACCCAGGAAACGTCACCCTGGCACCGAACTGCAAAGTTGATTGACCAGTATAGTCAGCATTAAATAAATAGATAGTCACTAACCCAAAGTCGCCAAACGTGTACCGAACTATTTGGCGAATTTGGGTATCACGAAGTATTTGATGCTTTGAAACTATCTATGAAAAAAAATTCAGACCTCCATAATAATGCTTGCATCAGCATGCTTTCTAATTTGTGAGCTCTTTTAGTAAATAAAATCACCAATAACAAGTCATTAAGTAAATATATTTTATTAATTATTAGGGTAAAACCGATGCTTTCTCTCAACTCTGCTAATAGGCATCTGAGTGCCTACACTCACACTGCACTTGCTTCTTTACAATATAAAATTCGTTCACTTTATTTCGGATGGCATGGATGTCAAAATTATCTAAATTGGATGCTGTGGCCTTGTGAGGTCGCTTCTTTCCTGGAGTACTGAAGACACCATGGTTTACTTTGCCTTCATTCTCTTCAATGTCGAAACACTGATATCTGTAAGAAGAAAGAAGGAATGAATTAAACAGAACACCATTTACAAATATATTGTGACACGCAGTACAGCCCCATTGTACAGTCCAACAGCTCTAAGAACATTTGGGTTTAGGTGAAATCAAATTGCATCGGTGAGGTTCAAATCGCAACTGTTTAAGAACAAGGAAGACAGGTATAACTCGAACATCTTTTCCAAGAGCTCATGAAGTGTACGTAGGTAAAAATTAATATGTTTATGATATCTTATAACTAAATGTATATAAACACCTCCTTAGTGCTTTACTGAAACTATGAGTGTCAGTTATATTGATCATCTGTCTATTTAATTAATTTAATAAAATTTCGATTGTTAAGAGATTCAACATGGTATAGGTACAGACAATACACCTATGTGTAGGGAAAGACAATGATTTAATTAATTTTAGTATTTACCGGTCATTGATGATAATTCTTCTAAATACTTCGTCTGACTCTGGCATAGTAAATCGTTTTGCTCCAACTCTTTCAACTGCTGAAGATTTTTCAAAACCGTTTGTTTTTCACCATCCACGTCCAGCTTATCTGAAAGGAATATTAATTTCTTAATGGAAAAGAAATACCAATTTCAAAAGATAGGTAGGACAGAAAAGGTATATATTCTATGAAACTTTGAATTGATGATATAGAAATAATAAGTATCAAAATTAACACGCCATACTAACCTTGTTATAACCTATGAATTCGGTCACCGTATGTAAACACTCTATTTTTTGTTTCAACAATGCTTCCCTCTTCTCTTGTTTTTCTTTATATTTGTTTATAATGGTACAAAGGATCTGTCGCACACCACTTTTGATAGTTTTACGCATGTTTGGTCCGTAAATTTCCAGAAGAAAACTTTAATTTGACAGACTCGAACCAACAACGACTTGTTTGTCAATGTCAAAACGTCATTTTAATAGTGTTGCCAGACCTGCCAGTCAAATAAAAGCCCGGTTCATCATTCATTAGACAGACTCTAGCATTAAGTTCGCCTTTTGTACACTGTTTTAATTTTGTGCAATAAAGTATTTAAATAAATAAATAAATAAATATATTATTGGTGTGATTTCCTAGTGCCAATGTGCACCCACAGTTCTTACAGTCCTTGTAGTTTTGGAACACACACTTGAAGAACATGACACCGCTAAAACTACTACATCTGCATCTACGGTTCTCACCAATACTTTTGAATATACTTTTGGAACTGATTCAGTTAGGTGGAACATCATTCGCGTGTCGGCCTCTTTGTGATTGCATGCTGCAATATTTTCACAGAGGATAGTTTTACTGAGAGCTTCAGAGGCATCGGTGATAACTAACTAACGGGTTGATAGCAGGTGATAGGTACAGATCTTTTTTGTTTGCTTCTTCCCTGAGAAAATTGACCCATCCTTTCGGGATTTTTGTATTTTTATATCTCGACCGCTCGCCGCCGCCGCCGCCCGCGCTCTTTCGTATCCCGTTCACCGCACGACAGCTTAGGCTTCAAGTACGTTTATATTTTTTTTTACATTAATAATAATTAATAAGTTATTTCATGTTTATGTTTTTATAATCTACATTAAATAGGCTTTTAGTGACCATTTTTGTTTAATCATCTTTCATATAGAAATCTGAAAATATAGGCATCTGTTTGTAATTTTTTAGCATTAATTGAATATAATTAGAAGAATTTCGTATTTTTTCTCTATTTATACCTACAAAATGTTATGCCCAATGAATCGGCCATCATCGATTTATGCGAAAACGACACCAGACTCGGCTTTATATCTCAAATATGGCCGCTAGATTATTTTTTTCGAATGCCGGGAGTTTGGTACTTTGACCCCCTCCCCCACCCCTCTGACGCGGAGTCGCGTGTGGCTAGCAGGCTTTTTGGGCTCATTTTGACCCATATAACGTCCATGCCAAGTGGCATTGCTCGACGCAAAATTGTAAAGGTCTCCATACAACGATGCTCAATAGGACCCCGACTAAGGGCCCTTTTTTAGATATAGGTTTTTAATTTTAAAATATAGTTAAGTTTATAATTTTAATTTTATATCTTCTAATTACTTACTTGTTTTGCTTTTGTAAAACAAAAATTATGTACATCTGGAATAATGTACTAAACTTATTATCATTTAGAAATATTAAAACTATACATTCTAAACTGGTAAAGAAGGGGCTTTTTAATGCTGTGATATTTAGGTCAAATTTTGGGACACCTGGGGAATTATTATGACCTAGCTAGACAGTTCAGTTTACGCTAACAGAAAAGGACAGAGCTATATTACTGCTATAGCTCTGTCCTTTATGCTCGCCGTAAAATGACTTGCGTAGCTATGTCATAATCCCCCTGTATATATAGAAAACCAGCGCCTCTATTCTAGGCGGTAAAAAACCAAATCGTATTTGACCCGTAATGGTATTGTTTTTAACCGGTCAAGAAACTAAGACCTATAAAAACGTTGGTAATACGATAATAGGTCAAAAACGATTTGGTTTTTATCGTATTGAATAGAAACCCAGGTACGAGGGTGTTACTCGTATTCAAGTCAACATCATGCACGTTGTGTACGGCGCTCGGAAATGGAAACTGTCATAAAACACGCGATACATTACATTATACAGGGTGTTAGGCAGAAGGTTGGACAAACTTCAGGGACTAACTCTGTAGGTCATACTCATCAACTTTTAATATGAAACCAACGTCCAAATCCCGAAAAAAAACAGCTGTTCCATACATTTCGGCTGTTTAGCTCTCAAAGTTTGTATGGAACGGCTGTTTTTTTTCGGGATTTGGACGTTGGTTTCATATTAAAAGTTGATGAGTATGACCTACAGAGTTAGTCCCTGAAGTTTGTCCAACCTTCTGCCTAACACCCTGTATTATACCTAATATCGTGTCGTGTCAAGTATTATGTTGTTAACTTCATTGAATACAATAAGTAGATAGTTAGAAGACATTTTGTTCATTTCTATCTTGCTTTGGATGGATGGGATCTCCACCATACGCAGAGGCATTTTGGAGACCATTAACTCGTTCCATTTTCAAACTTGTGTATAGAGGGTAGTACCCCCCCTTACCAATAAACGTTGAGTAACGGTGGTATAGCTATACAATGTTTTATCCTTATCCGTCATTGTGACATTTGGATTTGCCAGATAAGGACAAAACATTGTATAGTTATACCACCGTTACTCAACGTTTATTAGTAAGGGGGTAAGGAACAACTTAATTGTCATTAACTGAGTGCAGGAGAAAAGACATTTTGAAATGGTGGATAGTGAGCTCCATTAAATCCTATTGAGTAGTTTAAAAGGCTTAAATACACTAAAGCAAACGGAAAAGGAAAAGTTATACATTTAGAGAAAACACAAAATCGGATTTAGCTTCACTAAAAATGGAATAGGCGGCCTAAAATTAATCTGGAGCGAACAAAATATGGAAATAACAGGTTTTATTAAAGCCTTTTGAGCAGTGTTTAATTAATTTAAATGTAGCTTTGGACAAAAACAATCTAAATATTTGATATTTATCATGTTGTTTATCTTTTACAAAATAAAAACGGATTTACAGGCCATTTTTTTTGTATCATGTTCAATAAAGTATTTTTATGTTACCTAATGATGCTCTTGATGATTTATTTGTATTTTTAGTCTTTGGAGAAAAAAGAGTGTAGCAAAGTAAACGCATAACTAATATTTTCATGTTATCAAAGTATAGTCGATCAAGATTCCCCTTTACCACTTTTCGACTCTATTTAAAAAAGTGAGCGCGTGTATCAAAAAGTATTATAATTTCGAGCATCCGTATATGTTCCTAGTAGAAAGCTGTTTTCCTCTTTGCAGCTCCCAATCTAATCAGCGAGTGAGACGTGATGAACATCGGATTGCCAAAAATCGTCTCTCGGGCAACCAACTCCAATCTGATTCATTTTTTTCAAAATTCGTTAACTGCATTGCTTAAAACATGAGCGGTGTCACTTCGTGAAAAACCGCCGGACGTTTTTTATTTCTATCAAAAATTGTGTATGTTAATTTTAAATTTTTATGGCCTTTAATTTTTGCTTATTATAATGTGAACTAGTCGTTTGCAAGACGTAATTCTAGTCTCCTTTTTTTTAAATGCTCATTACGTCAAACAATAAAGAAGAATAGTGCTCAAAATTCTCCGAGGAAAACATAAATAAACTTTCCAATATTAACCGCGGATAAATTAGGTTACTTTGAGTAAAAATTTGACATTTGTCACAAATAAAACGTGTCAAAATTTTAACTAGTTAACTGGCATTATTTTAACCAGGGCCTCTATTCTACTGGTTAAAAACAAATTGCCTTTGAAATGTTATTATACAACGTGACGATAGATCTTATTTACTTGACAGTAATGGCCGAGTTAAAAACAACACTATAAAAAATTAAAGGCAATATGGTTCTACCGTATAGAATAAGGCCCAGGCTGTTCTAATCTGCATGCGCGATGTGGCATATTCGGGCCCAGTGTTTGCACATCGAATCGGTTTGTGAAAGCTGCGCGATTCGTTCGTTATTGATGGCGTGTAGGGTTCCGTTTAAAAAAAAAACCGGCGTTTGGTGCGTCGAATGTAATTACTGTGATATTTCTGTTTGTTAGTAAAATTTAGTTATGCGAGTTATTTTGTTTGCATGTAGTTTGTCTGTTATTTTTTGTTTTTATTTAAGGTGGTTAATATTTTGGAAGGCGGTGTTTTTTTAACAGCTGTTAGTTTTTAGATAAACAAATCGTTAATGCAAATGTAGATATTTTTCAATGTTTTTAACCACGGATAGATTTTGTAAACCCAAGTTTAAATTTGACATATTTTGCAAGTAACTATTGAATGGAATAAAACCCCAGCGGCCTTAGTATGGTAGCGTTTATCGCGTGACCAAATGTGGATAAAGCATCCGTCGCTCTCGTACTTATTACTTGTTACGTGTCAGAAAGTGACGGATGTTTTATCCAAATTTTGACACGCGATAAACGCAGCCATATTAGGCCCCCTGTACATACAAAAGTATAATGCCATAAGCTACTTATATTTAAACCTATGACCCTCAAATTAAGATAATGAATGGATAAGGCTTACCTAAATGAAGAGTTTAACCCTTCTTGGCAAAAATAAAAAAAGGTCATGGATTATTATAATTTAGATTTTAAGATAAAAAGATAAAAAAAGTAAATATTTTGGTATGTATCTTATAATACACATCGTCAAGAAAAAGGGAATCTCATTTTAATTTTATATCACATTTATATCAAACAAAGACTGGTTATCTATTCTACTAAATTTTAAGTTCCAACGCCCTAGGTGGTCAATAATTTCGGGTGAGAAAGAGAAGAGAGATCTGGGGACTCGACTCCATTAGGATGGGTAAACTTCGAAAGCTCGATGCAGCGCAGTGTCAGATTTAGTTGCGGTGTCTGACGCTCGTAATGAGCTGTTTTTTTCTATTTCGTATTATGTATGTATGTAAAAACTTCATGATACAAAACACAGAAATTCAAACACAACAGAAACAACATTTACAGAATAGGAATATACAAAGGCAAACATATACCTTGAAGCGATCTCTTCCAACTAACCTTTTGGTGATTGAGAAAAACAAGAACAGTAGAATGTTTCAGATATCACAGTAAGCTTTCGACTTCCTAGTTTCAATGCCTCAGAAATGTATTTTTCAAAAGAAGACGGGTTCTCAAAGCATGATTTTCTAAATATTTCTTTGTTGCTGGAGAGAACCTTTTAAAAATTGAATGCGCTACCACTTTTATAACTTTTTCCCGAACGTGGCGCGCAGTATGCGAACATTTTGGAACAATTTATAGTTTTGATCGACGTTGACTGATTTAACATCGCCTGCGCTGAAGGGACCTATCAGGTGTCCAAACTGGGTTATAAACTAGAATTTAATCAACATTTCCCTTAAGGTGGTGGCTGGAGGTGTGTATAATAATTATATTAAGTACAAAATACGTAACGGGTCATAAATAATACATAATGGTCATATATAATCATTTAACCATGGACATTCAAGTCTGAATTAAATAAATTGTATTATTTATTTATTATATTATTTAGAGTCAGTGAGAGAGAAGAACAAATCCGAAGCACCATTTAAGTGCTCACATACTATATCAGGGAACAATGTAACACACATTTTTACCTTTTACCTTTACAAGGATAAACACACATTTTGATAACACTATCGAGGCCTCTATTCTAGGTGGTAAAAACCATATCGTCTTTGACCTGTTATGGTATTGTTTTTAACTTGGCCATTAATAAAGTTATTCTATTCTATACTATTCTATTATGTTCTGTTCTGTTCTGTTCTTTTCTGTTCTGTTCTTTTCTGTTCTGTTCTGTTCTGTTCTGTTCTATTCTATTCTATTCTATTACTCTTAAGTAAATAAGAGCTATGAAAAACTTGAAAATATGATAACAAGTTCAAAGTAATTTTGATTAACCGTGGCCTAGTAAGTACCATTAAATTAGACAGATTATCTTAAGATTATCTACAACTTGCTAATGGTTTTACTTATAGTAAAAGTAAGATAAAAATATCAATATACACATACATACATACCTTCACACCGGTAATTCCGGAGTGGGGTAAGCAGAGCTACAGAATTACCTACAACTAATAAAAACTTGTTGATAATTCTGTATCCACATTTTGCACAATTAGGCTAAGATGTTGACCACCAACTTATTGACAGGTTGCAAGCCCATCGCCTAACAGTACTACAAGCCTTTATTCCCTTAGTCGCCTCTTACGACATCCACGCGAAGACATGGAGTGGCACTATTCTAACCCGACAACTACAGGTAAATATAAATATATTGTGAGAATATCACAATTCCCGCTCCAAATCCTCTCGCCTCATTGCCCTCTTAACAAGAAATACCCTCCTCACAATCAAAAAGGGCTTACTGAATACCTCGTAGACGCTCTACGAGCTCTCGTAGCCCGCTACGGCGTAGCGTAGAGCTTCTGCTACGATGCATTTCGTCGATTATTACTGCATTACCGCGTAACTAACAGATTCAATAAGTCGCAAAATATACCTTACTACCTTATCTGTTAAGGTATATTTTGCACTTTATTTATTTTGTGAGTTACCTACGCGGTTTTGCAGTATCAACGACGATTTCACTTTGTATTTCTGAGCGTCGAATAAAGCGTGATTCTTCATTTCATTGTTTATTTGCTATCGTAGATTTATTTCTTTAACTCATGTTTGCCTGCGACTTCATACTAGTATTATTTACTTGTTTTATTATTTTTATTGTCATGTTTTATCAGAAAAATAGTAACTACGTTATGCAATCAAGGATGGACTTGATATTTGTCAAATTTCATTCAATTGTAAACTGACTCATAATCGCGAAGCTGTCAAAAAAAAACTATACAAATTTAGCTCCGCGCGATAACGTTTCTCTCCCTCCCACACACACGACAATTACACGATACAATTACAACAATTTCCAATTTGTTTGAACATATTGTAGTTATTATGAAAAAGTAGGTTTGTAGTTTTCCGTTATTTTTAAAAAAAAAATGTCGTTTATTTTGTTAAAAAGGTAACATAAAAAGGCAAACCAATAGTGTTATATAACATCTACAACAAATTCTAAAATTGTAAAATTCGGACTGGGTACAAGGGGAGAGAAACTTTATCGCATTTTTGATGGAATTTTTTGAGAAGTTTAACTAATGAGTCCCAAAACGGTGCCTCTACGTTAAATATAGCGGAGATCCTGCCGCCACCTTCCAACTCCATCATCAGATCAACTCTTAGATACCATCTTATCTTATCTTATCTTACAGATGGGCCCTTTCGGATACACTTCGACCCTTTAGGATCTTTTGTGCAATTACCCTCTTACACACTCAGCTGTTCGAATGTGCAGGTTTCCTCACGATGTTTTTCCTTCACCGTAAGAGCATCGGGTAATGCACTTAAGTTAGAAAAACTCATTGGTACATGGTGACCGCGGGGGTTCGATCTCGGTACCTTACGATCACGAGTCGACCCCCTAAGCCACTAGGCCACCGACGCTCTTCTTAGATACCATAATATTGCATTGTCATCGGGTTTACGTATATTGTATAAATTCCAGATCATTACATTAGCGGGAACTATTTCAAAATTGACTTGCAAGATTTGACCTAAACTGACATACATACATAAGTTGGTAAAAAGCTTGTAAAAAACCTTTCAACTAATTCCGTAAAAAATAATGTTTAAGCAAATATTTTCTGCGGCAACGAGTTTACTTGTTTGCGGTTGGAATTCAAATGAAACGAAAACAATTTAATCGTGAATGAGCATTTTTTTGTACTGAGAAATAAGAGTTGACTTCGCTAATAGAACGAGTACTGTTTCTTTCAATATTGAACATTTAAGAGTTTTCACGATTTTGTAACTACGTATTTATTTATAAGCGCATTCAAAATTAACGTTTAAAGTGTACCGTTTTTCTTGATCATGAATAACGCATAATGAATAGGAACAATAGTTGCGTAATAGGTCGCATGTAATATTTTAATGAACGACGAAATAATAAAATAAGTGGCTATTAAATTTCAAGGCTCCTATGCTGAAAGCTTGTGCCTGAAATTGAAAAAAATAATATTCAAACCTATAATTCTGAATTTTTAAATTTGTAATGCCGTCAAGTTGTGAATTAAAGAGATTTTTTCATCACTTTTTATTTAAATGGAGTATGTTGATGACGTGAAATTCGATAAAATTATGGGTTACCTTATTTAAATTTTATTATGAAAATTCTGGCAAACTGTTTGACACGTGATACTAACTTGGTGAGTGAAGTAAAAACCATTAATCTCGTCGCTTCACTTGAAAATTGGCAGAAATAAAAGAGTTGACAAATGAAGGTATAAATTAAATTGGTGTAGCGTCGTGGACTAAACATCAAACACGAAATAAAAGAAGACAAGATGATGCAACTCGATGGGATAATGGACACGGCAACAGTCCAGGTTAATTATTTGTGTCAAATGCAAATGGAGTGTGAATAAAGATTGTTTATCGCAAAATATAACCAATCAAAATATTTATAATGAAGCGTGTTGTGTTATTGAGTACATAATATAATTATTGTAAAGTATTCATACGCAATTCTGGTCTGCGAAATGCATCAATCGTATTTAAGAACCGAACTTATACGTTTTAATCATTTCATTCATTCACTAAATAAATTCACACATTCTCTCAACGATTCCCAACCTTATGAAATGTAATACCTACTTTATGGATAGGTACTCGATATTTTTTACTTCTTAGTTCTAGTAAAAGAAAATAGACTGTACGATGGTATACTATGATTTCTCGTGCATTATTCCACATCATAACAAAAAAAACAATGCAGTTATTTTATTACAATCGAGACAAAAAAATGCTAGGAAAACTATCCTACAAAAACTTCCCCGCATCGCACTAACTTAACGCACACACGCAAACGACAACTATTACCCGAAAAAAAAACAGACAACAGCTATGACATTTATCTAATTACGCCATCGAGATAAGAGGGGGGATGCTGCGTCAGTGCTCGGCCGGAGGTCGGAGCGAGCGCACGCCGCCCGCCTGGGATGTGATCTCGCGGACAGTGAAGTGAGCATGTGAGTGAGTGAAGGATACAGCATGACGGTGCTGCTAGTTTTCGGACTTTTTGTCGGTAAGTTTGTTTTTGGTACCGGTCACTTTGACCGCAACTTTGTGTTTGTTTTTATAGCGCTTCGTGTTTTTTTTTCACGGTTAAAAGTGTTGAGTTTGACCGAGATCCTGTTTTATCAGTAAAAATAAACGAGGAGTTTTTATATTTTTCGTTACTGAATGTCCAATCTTCTGATATTGAAAATAATGGTTTTATGATTTATTGTCATCGTGTTGTCACAACATATCGCTCTTTTTTAGCATATTAAATTAAATTACCTCACCGATAGGATTTTGCCTTTTCTACACAAGTTCGTCATCGTCTAGATATTTTCTTTTCTAGGAATTTGCGGTAACTTATTTCTATTACTCTAACTTTCAAGACTATTTATTAATTATAGCTATAACAATGCAGATCTAAAATGCAAACACAATTAAATGTGGGCCAGTTAACTTATTACTCGAGATATTTTTTACAGTGTAGTCAATTAGTGATAGTGTTAAACTTCCAACGAGCATTGACAGTGAGTTATTACGGATATATAAGCTAAATAAATAGTATTGCTGTGTTTTGTTCTTAATCCTGCACGGATTATTTTTATCAATGTATGATACACATACATACATAAACTCACGCCTTCATTCCCAGAGTGGGGTAGGCAGAGCCACAAACTCACCAACAACTCCAAAAACTTGTTGATAATTCTATGACCACATTTTGCACAACCAGGCTAAGATGTTATCCAGTGTATTAGTGACAGGTTGCAAACCCATCGCCTAACAGCACTACACAGCCTTAAGTCCCTTAGTCGTCTCTTACGACATCCAATGGAAGACATGGAGTGCAACATTCTAAACCCGGCACCACACCCTGCATATTGTCTCTTCACTGCACAATTGCACAGGACATGCATTCCGCTTTGCTCTCCTCCATCCCCACCTTGTTTTCAAAAACATTTTGCTTTTTAAGACACGGCCGCCTTTACTGACAAGGCAATCAGAGCTAACATATGTTGACGTATGGTTGTTTTATTATTTGTAAGGTTTTCACATAATAATACATTTTCCCATAGAGGCGTGTGTTAAAAAAACCGGCAAAGTACGAGTCGGATTCGCGCACTAAGGGTTCCGTACCAATATCTATACGACATTAGACACTTAACGGCAAAAAAAGCCAAAAAACACGTTTGTTCTATAGGAGCCCCTCTTAAATATTTATTTTCAGTCATATGCAGTCTTGAGATTGCAGTCTTGAGAATGCGGGTCACAGATTCCTTATACCATCAGGTGGCCTGTGTGCTGGTTCACCTTCCCCAGGCCATAAAAAATGGTCATAGCGTGTTAATTAGATCTACTTTATTTTTGAATCCACCATTAACACACAGGTATTAAAAAAGTTAGCCTAATAAGAGGTGGAATTTACAGCAAAATTCCTATAAATATTTTATACTGAAAATGTATTGATACAAGGACTGAAACTAAAATCCAAAAAAAGTATTAGAAAACACAAAAACCTTGAGCTCAATATGGCTGATGTTTTTCATAGTTAAAATCATTTCAAAGTTATCGTTTAACTATTTTCGGATAAATTCAGTTCAATATACAATAACGAACAGGTATGAAACATCAACGTACCGAACCTGAATGATTTATTTCAATCGAGTTATATACCTAGATAATTGAAATTATTTTTATATGATGCCGTAACAAAAATACGTGGATTTTAAATTAAAAATTAAATATATTTAAAAAAAGTAACTATTCTTTATTTTCAAAGTAAATAATACTTTTAGCATTTTGCTCTGTTTTTTCAAACAAGTTCATTTTTTTTTACTGTCGCAGCCATAATTGTATATGGATTAACTAAGAATATCGTTCTGAACTTCCCCATTTAATTTTTACGTACCAGTAAAAGATCTTGTTATGTCTCCAGAGGAAGAAATCGTATCTTTCTAGTGAGGCTTAACAAGTTGCGTAAACGATTTTCGAAAACTGACAAAATTTATGGAGTTGACGTAGGCGCTCGACGCGACCGTCTGACAGCTTACGTCAATCCTGGGCTGTGATTCTCTCAAAAACGCGGCCGCTGCGACATTCACTCGTTCGTTCGTCCGACCGCGTTTTTGAGAGAATCACACCCCTGTACATAACGATAACGAACGCCGCATGTATCTTATGTAGGGCCTCTAGGGTATAATTGAAATGTCGCCGTATTTCAAAAGTGGTAGAAGATCCTAATAAGACAAAATTAGAAAAAATCTTTCCGAATTCAAAAAGATTTTTTTCTAATTTTGTCTTATTAGGATCCGTCCGAATTGCTACCACCATCTTACCCTTTATGTATCCTACCGCCAAATAGCAGTGTTCTCATTGTTGTGTACCGGTGTGGTGGTAAGACAACCGGTGGTATTACAAGCATGGAGGAACTCCATCTAAGTCCAAAGTTTTTGCAGTTTTAGTACCAATTTCACCAAACGATGTTAACAACTTAATAGACTATTAGAGTGTTAACAGCTGTCAAAATGTATGAACTAACAGTCGATTAACATTGTTTAACATTTATCGTAAGATTGCTATCTTGAGATTGAAAATGTGTATGGGTTTTAGAGTCTTCATACTATCAGGTAGTCTGTGTTCTCGTTTGTCTTCTGCAAAGCAAAAAAAACTGCCCACTTTACTTCATTAAAATTTAGGTATTGCAACATTCTTCTAACATTTTGTGGAGCACTAATATTGCCTCAGACGCTTTAGACAAGATGCTTAACGATATCGTAAACGATTTTCGAAAACTATCAAAGTGTATGGTATTGACATAAGCACTTGACACGACCATCCGGCAGCTTACGTCGATCCTATACATTTTCGATAACGTTAACAATCTCGCTATACATCTTGCGATCTAAAACTATATAAAATGGCGAACGTAAACATTTCCCGATATTTCATGTAAATAAAGCAAACTACGTCGAAGTTAGTTACCACTTTAGTTAGGTTTCGACAACATGTATGAGTGAAAACCGATTGGTTCAACGATCTCGGAATTTTAACCCGACTGCGCTTTCAAAGAGAAACCTCTACTTCTATGGGGTAAAACGTTGCCTTTGACATTTATCATATGGTTTTAAAGGCAGCCGCCATTATTGTCACGTAAATAAGAGCTAAAACTTTGATAATACGATAACAAAGCAATATGGCTTTACCGAATTGAATAGGGACCCCGCATTTAATTGCCACGTACATGGACACGCGTTTCAAACATCGTTTAGTGCTAACTGGGGATTCCTACACTCAGGGGCAATGAAAACGGGTCCTGTTTAGGGATGCAACGATATGCCTATTACGATACCGATACGAATGATGATTGCATCGTAATAGCGAATACGATAACAAATGCGATAACGAATGCATTACGATTTTATAATTTACATTTAATAAAACAAGTCAATTGAAAAAATCAACATTTATTTCAATTTTAGACAATTTACCACCAATAATACTTAATAAAAATCAATTTCTTTCAAATTCTTGTTAACAAAACATATTTTTTTTAAATTATCAGTTTTTAGTCTATATACTACAAGACAACCTTACTCGCGCGAAAAACAGACGTCACAAATTAATTGACAATGTCAGTGTCAAACGTCAGAAATATGAAAGATGACTGTCATTAGTGTTGCCAGCGCAAACATATTCGATGCGGTCTTGCATTACTTTTCACGATTCTTTTTATCATCAAACTAGTTTTAAGAATCGTTATAAATCGTAATACTTTTTACGATACGGATGATCGTCAAAAAAAACGATAACCTGCGGTTTACGATTATCGGCATCGGTATCGTTGCATCCCTAGTCCTGAGGGCTTATTGTCTAACGCACTCGCACTCGCAATCGCCCCGGCTTCAAACTGGAGCAATTGTTTTCATTTTGTATGCAGACAAGCCTTCGATTTTCAAAATGAAAACGATCGTGATTGCGAGTGCGTTAGACAATAAGCCCTAGTTCTATGATATTGAATACAAAGTGACCCGTTTTCATTGCTCTCGACTAGGTATATAATAGATTCTCCTTCCCAACATTTCCATAATTATTTACGATTTCCGCAGTTTAACGAAATTTGCAACTCAACTCTGTTTAAGTTGTTATTAGTTTTGCTAGTTGCTTAAATACACTGGTTTGTAAAAACAAAATGCAATGAAAATGTCTAGCAGTTTGGTATTTAATCGTATTACACATAGCATCCATATATTAAACCCTTGAGATGCTTTATGAAAAGAGTTTTATAAAATTCAAATTTATAAACTCACAATTTGAATTATAAAACACAATTGACATGGATTATTTGTACAATTTGCTGTTTTTACCATTAACAGGGTGATCCCTGTCAATAAGTTTTTGATTAATTTTTGATTAATTTTAAATACACAGAATTTTAAGAAAACGATAACGATAATTAATATAATTTAAAACGATAATTATGTATAAACACTTAAATTTCTAATAACACTGACTTAATTTAATTTCCTTTTTAATTAGATTTTCTGTGTTTTGTACAGTAAAGTGTTTACATACATACATTTACATATTTAAGTAAATACTACTAAAACTAAACATCTAAACGAATTTAATTTCCTTAATCTAAGTAACCATATGTAAAAATGTCTCCTAACTTTCTGCCACCTGGAATAGTGCCCATAACTCTACCGGCTGCATTTCCTCGTTGAATAGCTAATATCTACGTAGCAGTTGGCCAAGAAAAGAGCTAGCCCTGCTATCACCTGAGGCAAGGATAAGCTTATGATTTAGGGAAAAAGGTTCAGAGCCTCCAGAGCAGAAGATTTTGGCGATAAAAGCCAAAAACATACATTTGAACACCTTTCAAAAAATATTTCAATAAACTATTGACAGGTAGTCGATTTTTGAATCTTACCCCGTGACAAAATAGTAGATTTTTAGTAATTTCTATAACTTTGTATTTTTTAATTTTACCTTTGATTTAATTTTTTAGTCGGACAAACAGGTTCAAAAATCAACACCATTTATTAAAGTTTTATTATTACAGTTTATCCACAAACATATTGTCATAACTAAACTAATCCTAAATAACTAAAACCTTAAATACGTTTACTCAAAAATATTCTAGTATTTGTAAATGTATTGGATATTGCATCTTTTCTTAATAAATTCTATTCCTTCACAATATCTGTCACGTCACGCTAGTAGCACCTAATGTTAATAGAAACTTCAAGGTAGTTTGAAATTGCATCTAAAACACCTCGCAACTTAGCCTGGGGCAATTTGCAGAGTGCCTCGAGTTGGTAATAGTTACGACTACAGTACGAGATTTGTTGTAAAGGTATCAAATTTACTTCTTTCTTTTCATAGTATAAAACAAATTTGCTTCCCCCGTCTATCCTGTATGTACGCTTAGATCTTTGAAACTTGACAACGAATTTTAATGCGGTTTTCATAAATAGATAGAGTGATTCAAGAGGAAGGTTTTTATGTATAATGAATTCTAGATTATGTACGAGTGTTACAAAAAACCACATAAACCGAATCGAGGGCAGACCGCTAGTAAAATATACTTTTCGCATAAAAAGTTACTTTTAAAAATTAAGTCCGTGGTGTATAAGTGCGCGTTGTTTTATTTTAACTATTCGAAAGTAAAAGACATGCATACAATAAACGTGGTTAATTATTATTTTTTAAACTACAGGGTAAGTTTAGACTTCGATTTAAAAATAATGAAAATTTCAAATTATTAAATATACAATTTTAACATTATTAAAAATATATAAACTTTAATGATTTAACGCTTTTTAAGTCGTTCATTAGCTTAGAAAAACGCAGTAGAATAGAAAAAACTCTTTAAACCGCAGCCTTGGCACAAGTGGCATTCCTTCCTAACTTTCCAAACCTCTTAAACGACCAACGCTGTCAAACGAACAACCACCTCCACTGCTCTTGAAATAAGGTTTAAATTAACATCCAACGCACAGCAATAAGGGAGCTAGGGATAGTAAGAAGTCGATTTCCTCTAAACTTCACGGCAATTGAATTTGATTTCCTTTTTTCTCAAGTTCGTGGCAAACGGTCCCGTAATTGGGACGATCGCGCAGCAATTTGGTCTCAGAGGGTGATTGTTTCAAGGAAAATCTTTGGTAATTTGTTGCATGACGTTTAAATGGGCTAATTTTACTAGATACAGAGGGCTTATTGTCTAACGCACTCGCAATCACGATCGTTTTCATTTTTAACCGACTTCAAAAAAGGAGGAGGTTCTCAATTCGACTGTATGTTCTTTTTTTTTTTTTTTTTTTTTTTAATGTTTGTTACCTCAGAACTTTCGACTGGGTGAACCGATTTTGAAGATTCTTTTTTTGTTTGAAAGCTGGTGCTTTCCATTTGGTCCCATTTTTATCATAATGAAGATTTGATGATGGAGTCCATGAGGAATCGACGGAACTCTTCAAAATTTATAGGCACACCTATAGCGATTTTGGTATTTTTCATTGTAACTCGTGTATTTGCTCTTGGAAAACACTATTTGGTAAAGTGGAACTGATGATGAAAACCACAGATGGCCACCGGAACTCCTAAACGGTATATATTTCAAGGGTGGCGACAAGATATTTCGATTAAGATAGTTGAGCGACTATGACGAAGCATATGTACCTATGTTTAAGTATTTGACTATGACTTTCCCACGGCGTTGCTTGCGGCGAGATTGAATTTCAATGTTCTATAGTTTCTTATTAATTCTTATTAATTAAAGTGGGACTACATAACATAACAGTATAATTATGATCACTAAAAAGTATAAAATAAAATAAAAGTTTAAAAAAACAAAAAAACCGCCTTCAAAAAGCAAAAAATAACTTCATTTAAAATGGTAGGTAATAGGTCAGTCCAACTGAAGTCGGCGTCCAACAATATTTTAACCAAAAGCAGACTTCAGTTGGACTGACCTATTACCTACCATTTTAAATGAAGTTATTTTTTGCTTTTTGAAGGCGGTTTTTTTGTTTTTTTAAACTTTTATTTTGAAAATAGAAGGCTTGTCTACATACAAAATGAAAACAATAGCTCCACTTTGAAGCCGGTTGCGATTGCGAGTGCGTTAGACAATAAGCCCGAGGGTTGCTCTTATGCTTTGAGATTCAAGTTGCATCGGCACTTTGTATGTTGTTTATTCTAATTCAAGACACGTTAAAGCGCTTGTCAATTCTATTCGGAGACTGTTACGGGCTGAGCTCTGGGGGAGTGAATTGGGGAAAGTTTCTGTTGTTTTTGTGCGTTAATTAAATCTTCAACAAATGTAATTGCCAACGAGGGTTTTGTTAACATTGAGAACAAGAGTTTGCACAGCATTAGCAGCGTTAAATTTCATCAAGATGCACATAAATTACATACAATAACGGTATATTATAAAGAGGGGTAGTAGGTAGCATACAATGAACATGTTTAATTGTTTATATGGGTAGTAGGTACATAAAATTTTCTTCAACTATGCCATTACTGTCTATATTATAAATAAGAGCCATAAAAACGTTGACAATACGAAAACACTTCGATATGGTTTTTACCCAGTAGAATAGAGGATCTGTAAGTTTGGCTCTCCACCGGGTCTATGATGATCGTGTTTATCCTGAAACCTGAGTCCTGACACATTGCACTATGCACAACCATAAAATTTCTAAATATTGATGATTTTGACAGCAAAAAAACAATGCGTATGCGTAATGCGTAATGGTATCTGTTGCTTGTGAAGGAATAGTAATAGCAGCATTGTTTTATTGCTATCAACAGTAAAAATATTGGGTTATTCCAACCTGTTACCACCAATTTGTTACCACTGGTAACAGGTGGGAATTTTTTTCTCATCTTTTACCAGTGGTAACTAATGGGAATAAAAATTCCCAACTGTTACTACACCTAATATTTTAGTGGTAACAAATGGGAAAAATATTCCCAGTTGTAACCACCGAGTACTTTAGTGGTAAAAGATGAGAAAAATATTCCCAGCTGTTACCAGGTGGTAACAAGTTGGTGGTAACAGGTGGGAATAACCCAAAATATTCAGAAACTTTATGGGTGTGCACATTGTCAGGATTTACTTCTTATCGACCGGACATTATATGTATCATTATATTCACTTCTATAATCAAATATGTATATTAATATCGCGTTCGCTTAATAATCTATTAAAGCTTCCAAGCAAAGATGAAAAAGGTAATAAAACGTCAACGGTATGAAAAACTTTATTCTGAGAATGCTGATATTTTTTCTGTAAGCTGTGGTTGGTATTTCGTGTGAAAATACTGGGTAATAAGTAATCAAATTACCGTTCGGTTGGAAGGTAATGAAGTTGACAGCAGAAAGTAATAATTAAATTATTCGCAAAATTTTCGACATTATCACTCGTCGTATCGCCGGTACAAAGCCACGGGTGGAAATAAGTGAATTATTTTAAAATTTAAATTGCCCGGCTGTTAAGAGTCATCTTAATCATCATCATGTCCTCCTTTCCGTTTTTCAAACTACCCGCACTGCGTCTTGTTTTTGTTTTGTCGGATTACCCACCGACCGGCACACAACACTGACAGTGTCCTCAGATTTGTCCGACGATACATGATGACGCTTGCACTTGCTAATTACCGGATTCCACGAAATCGAGAACTTTTATCCACCATCCCGGTTGAAAATTTTGTATTTCCTGATTTCCACCGCTTGTTCTAAAGAAATTCCGTTCCGTAGAGAGGATTTTGGGATTATGAATTCCAATCCAATGGTTTGGTCCTGAATCCAACAAGAAGTGTTCCACTACAGCAGACTTGCTAACCTAGTGGTTCTTTCGATCCATCTGTTAAATACAATATGTATGTAATGTAATTTCTCAGTTTGATTGTCGAAATATCCAATAAATCAATTTTCAGCAACGTTTCATGCGAGATGACGTTTTAAATACGTATCAAAAAAATGCTTTCTCCAAACTTACGAATTTCATATTCGAACGAAAATACCGTATTTGCATTCCGATTCATACTCGTGGGACTTTTTAAAATAATTTTTCAACCCATGTTATTGATATTGATAAAAAGGCTGGTAGTAAATTTAAATTCCTTTCTTTTATGTTGACATATTATCAGAATGTTTTAAAAATATATCTGTAAAGACATTCGTGTATTTGTTACTGCAAAAATACTCTTAGTTTAGAATAACACACGTGGTCTTAGTTATCTACTCTCACAGACAATATTATGAAGTCACTCTTTTCAAAGTGACTGCTTGAATGAAATAACCTATATATGATTATATCTTTTTTTTTAACTACGCCGATTGCGAATTTAACTCGTGATATGAGAATTCCGTAGTTTTATAGCTTGCATTCACTAATCTATCTATAATTCTTCGTTAAAAAATAAAAACACTCACGATTTTAACACTAACATCAATATCCATTTTTGAGATCTGTAAATTTGTAAGAAATAATCCTAACCTATTCACTCACGCAAGAGAATTATCTCTCGGCCTCGGGTGATTACACCCTCGACCTAACAAAGAAAAAGATTGTAAGTTCATTCACTAACATGAAAATAGTCAGTTCAGGGACCCACCACATGTCGGTACAAATTTATAATAATATAGCATCGACATTATAATAAATAAAAAAATTATAAATATATTTTATAGCAGATTAAAGGATTTTTTTGACAGAAAACGAGAAGTTTTTACACTTTGAATGCCTTTCTTGAATATAAGGGATAAGTTAAGTAATTATGTAATTTAATGTAATTTAATTTAGTAATTAAGTAGGTATCTTAATATAAAATGTATGAATTAAATGCAGTGCTCTAACAGGGTTTATGTTGGACATGAAATATTTTAAGATCATTTGTAAACACATAATACAATAAATTATATGACTATGACTATGACAATGCAAGTCATTTTCCTTTAGATTCTGAACCCATCTCAGAGTACTTATAATGTGTGTAGATAAAATTAATGCAACTATATGTATATAATTAGGCTTTAAAGCACTCGTGTGATCTTATTATGAAACCATACTCGTGTTTTAAGACCTCTCATTATGTATTAGTTACATAAACAAGTACCTAATACGCATTTCAGTTAGTTAATGTATTCAAATAACAAATACTTCGGAGTTCAACATAAATATTTCAAACGAATTGTGAATTGTTCGAAATGAAATTCGTTCAAAGTTTTCGTATAGAAACAACCTAAACCAACATAAAAAGTCGTTACGTGTACTTCAACTTTTGGAAACATCCTTTTATATCTCGGAAGGTCAAAGCAGGCAAGAAAAATCTCAAGTAGGTAACGAACTTCAAAATTTTATGAGAATTCAGATTGCCATCAATAAATATTTCATATCTCAACGAGTTTCATCGTATGTATGCAGACACATTATTGTACAAATAAAAGTGAAAACTATTATAGCCAGAATGTACAAAGGCGAATTTATCCCTTTCTGTGTTCTCTTCCAGTTAACCTTTGGTCGATTGAGAAATTATTAAAAACTACGAATTGTCAAATTACAGCAAAAAAAGTAAAGCGAATTGTAATAGGGAATACGCATGGATTTTTTAAATAGCAATTCTCAACAAAATATGGAAATACTGTAAAAGAGATCACCAAAACTGAAATTAAATTTAAAATCGACCAAAAAATACGGATAATACAAGCATTTTAAACTGCTAATTAAACAGCAATTATACAAAGAGATCCGATATGCAATGTGACATCATGTAACAGGTCGGCCGTATAATAATAATAATAATAATAATATAATTTATTTCAGATAATACAATCCATATTATGTTAGTACAAAACTTAAAAACTATAATTATTAGTACTGTGTTAACTTACGAACTATTACAAAATTACAAAATAAATAATCAATTACCTAAAACACGTCATAATTGGCCCTAGGCATGTGCCTGTCTGCCCAGAAGGCGAGGATCGGGCTATCCAACCTTTCAGCCACCGCGGCCAGGAGGCAGTTGGCGCTGCGCGCACGCGCCGCATCAGGGAGGCGACTCGCTTGCGCATGATAGTGTGAAAGTCATCCGTGCGCGCCTCCGCGAACATCCCTGACGCACTGCAGTAGCGCGGCAGCCCCAACAGCATCCTGAATGCGTTGTTGTACTGGACGCGTAGGGCGCCGTAGGCTTTGTTAGAATAGTTGAACCACAGGCTGCAAGTGTAGAATGACTGACCGTATGCTTTAAACAGAGTTAGCTTAACACTTTTCGTACATTTTGCAAACCTGCGGATCAACATATTGCTCCTAACCGCCAGCGCTCTACGCTCCCGCTCCACATCCATGTCATCCCTCTGCGATTCGGTGACCCAGTGCCCCAGGTATTTGAACTGTGAGACGAGCTTTAGAGGAACGCCCCCCAGCTCAACCGGCGGAACTATTTTGTATGTTTTTGTACCAGCCTTAAAAATCAGTAGTTCACTTTTATTGGCGTTGTACTTGAGGCCATGGGACACCGCGTAGTTCTCACACACGTCTAAAAGCTTCCTAAGGGCGCAGACCGATGGGCTCA
Organism: Acleris cristana; assembly: GCA_948252455.1. Taxonomy (NCBI): domain Eukaryota; kingdom Metazoa; phylum Arthropoda; class Insecta; order Lepidoptera; family Tortricidae; genus Acleris; species Acleris cristana. Next base: position 14,600,734 of record OX411775.1, on the reverse strand, counting down.
GCAACATCATGTCATCAGCATAGCTGATGTTATTAAAACACTGTCCCCCAACAAAACAGCCCGCTCTGGTATTGCTGAGCTCATCGATCAGCTGATTTACGTACAAACAGAACAACTTAGGCGAGGTCAATCCTCCCTGCCTTACACCACAATGAAGTTTGTATGGGTCAGACAACACGCCCGCCCATTTTATAATGTTACTCTGGTTGCCGTACCAATACTTAAAAAGTTCGACAAGCTCTCCAGGCAAGGATGTTTCATACATTTTTTTCCATAATAGGTCGTAGGACACTAGATCGAATGCTTTGGTTAAGTCCAGAAAGCAAGCATAAACAGGCGTTTTCCGATCTGTGTAGTGTCGGACAGCGTGCTTGAGGCATAGGACGGCTGCCTCCGTAGAAAGTCCAGCCCTAAACCCAAATTGGGCATCGTGAAGGGAAATTTTATCCTCTAACTGCTTATCGAGCAGGCTGTCCAACACTTTACATACAATGGTAGCCAGCGAAATGGGTCTATAGTTGTTTACATCCGCAACATCCCCCGTGCGGTTTTTAGGTATCGGAACCACAATCGTTTTTATCATTTCGTCGGGCAAGTAGGTGTGACCAGTGCATAAAGTGAAAAACAGGGCTAGAACTCGGGGCAGGTGAACACCTGCATATTGTAGATGCTCTATGCTTAACGAATCATGCCCAGGTGACTTCCCTCGTGTCATTCTTTTTACAGCTACCCTAACCTCGCTGGCTGTAAACCTCATATAAGATTCGGCTATGGGCCGACCCAGCGCAGGCTGATCCTTTGATGACCCTAGCGGCGATTCAATTTTAAAATGATGTTTAAAAAGTTCCGCTATTTTCCCCGGATCACTAACTCCCATTACATTAACTGGCAAACTCGACCTCGGGGTCATTTTACTAGTTTGCTTCCAGAACCTACCAAAATTTTTATTAGAGTGGTGACTTGCCAGGATGTCAGCTTTAATTTGTTCAGCATTGTCCTGGCACCATTTTAATTTACTCTTAAATTTTTTCCGTGATTCTAGCATACTATTATAACATTGCCCGCTATTAGGTTTACCACAAAAAATCCAGTTTTGAAAACAAGATCGGGCCTCAGTATGTAGTTGCCTAACATGCTTATTCCAACCAGTCACCTGTTTTCGTCTAGCAGGATTCGATCTGGCACAACTAAGTTTAGCTGCGCTGCCCATACTCAACACAATATCTGCATATAATTTATCAATTATCGCCCTATGTTCCCTGTTAGCGCAGGTCCTATCACTACACTGCCTCAGTTCAGTTGGAAAATCAATAACCTTTAGCAATTCGTTACAATGTTTATGATAAATTTCTATTTGTTTTGTGTCCCTTTCCCCCCATAAGATGCGATTAAGTTCTTGTGATATTTTTACAGACTTGTTTCTTAACATATTTATGTTACAAACCACCTCAAGAGGGAAATGATCCGACCAGAACACATTATGTTGTATCTTAATGTCCACTATTGTTTTCAAAGCAGCCTCCGACACAACACAATGGTCCAGCCAGCTAGTAGTGCCATGTGCATCACTCACGTACGAGTAGGCGTCCGGTGTCCGCCCCAGCACCTCGATGTCCGCACAACGCCAGGCTTGATCCACACAAAAATCCTCAAGCACATTACCGAACCTACTACCCGGATGCGCTTTAAAATCGCCTATCACTAACACTGATTCTATACTCGACTCCTCTACCACTGCGGCCACTTGCCCCAGACACTCTGTGAACTCCGCGACGTTCTCAGGGGAGTCGGTGGGCATGTAAACAGAGAATACGATTAATGAACATCCCGCAGTTAGTATCTTTATCGCCGTTATACGCGCACTATCACATTGCACAACAGAGACCGAGTCGAATAAATGTTTCCGCCACAGGATACCAACTCCTCCGTACGGCCTACCACGTAAAAGGCCGGCGCCATCATCTATAGCCGATTTTCCGGTAAACTCGAAATCTTGATCTATGTTGCCCAAAAATGGTATATCCTGCGGCTGCAGCCATGTCTCCTGCAGTACTAAAATATCCGCTGACTGACATAAATTACGCACACACTCGACCGAGCGAGTAACTGATTTACAGTTAAAGCTTATTATTTTAATTTGTTCCTTAACGTGTATACTTTTGTCCATTAGCTTTGTTCTATGTCTTGTCAACCCCTGGTCTATTAATCTTTCGAAGGTTATTATTATAGGTGTCTCTATTGAAGTAAATAAACTTACGAAATTGTATTCCTTGAGGCCATAAGCCGTCATTTAAGAACAAGTGCATTTTAGTGCGTGGTACAAAGAGTTTGTACGCATCATAGCGTTTATGACTTTTTATGTTTATTTTCTTTAGGGTTATACATATATTTGTCTTTTTAGTGATGTAGTCAATTATATCACTCTCGCTAGTCTCCTGGCTGACATTGTTTATAAAAAGTGGTATTTTGATGTCCGCCGCTCTAAATTTTATGTCAGGTTCGGTAATAATGGCCTTTCCTTCGACACCAGCAAAACGATTCTTCCTACGTTTTCTTTTAGGATGTTCCCATCCCTTTAAATCTTCCTCCTTTTCATGCTCCTTTTCCTCCCTTATTATAACGCTATTTTCTATTCGCTTGGACCACACGCTGCACGGCGGGCTGTGTTGGACATGATCCGTCTCTTTCGCTCTCGCGCGTTCCAATGCTCCTGACTCACTCGACGCGCCCGCGCACTCGGCTTCGACGGAGATTTTTGACGTCGGGGGGTTACTTACTAGTGCAACTGGCTCAGGCGATCTTCGTTGGAATGAGCGAGACGGCTCGATGTTTCTCAGTTCTTTAGGACTTTCTTGGGAATTCTGATAAGTCGGTGGTAGCGGAGTTCCGTGCATATGACGGTTATTAGCACTGTTTGTATTTTCCATAAAGTGCGGTAGGCCCATCGGCCCGCTTTCAAGACAATAACTGTCCATAGCGGCTCCACCGCCTCTTTTTTGGTTTACATTAGTGTCCCAATTGACAAGAGACGCTTGTTTTAAGTCATCCAGCTCATTTTTAATTTCCTGTACCTGACGGCCCGTGGCATAGGTACTCTTGATAATATCAATATCTTGTCGGATCAGTACTAACTCTTTTAGTGTTTTAGTAATATCCACATAGTCGAATGTCACTGGTGGTAATTTGTGAAGTTCTTTGGCAACAAAGATAGGCCTTTCCTCTGCCTTTGTCTGTTTAAAAACTGCGATGATGTCGTAAATATCTCGCTGTTCTTTGCCGGATTGCTTTCGAACTATCTTGCGAATTTTGCTTTTTATTGCATTGAACAGTAGATTTTTCGCGTCCTCTATTTCTTTTACGGAAAATGCAGTTGTACACAACTGCATTAGACACTCTTCTTCCATTATTCCCAATTTGTTTTGCACAAATGACAACAGTTCACAAATCACGATATTACATGTCGCACACTTAATCACATTTGCAGACATTGCTGCTGGCGGATGAGTCACCGTTACTACGTCCGACCGTACTCGCGCCGCGCGCATCAACTACATGTTAAATTCTGTTTTGCTACAATGAGTAGAACCATATATTTGTTGGCTTATACCTTGGTTATTTTTATAGCTATTCAAAAAATATTTTTTCTGAACTGTTTGTGACATGAATCAGCTTTTATTGAAGCTGTGACAAAAAGTCATGAATATTCCCTATTGCTATAAATATAAATAAATAAATATCTACACACAAAAAATACACAAATAAATGTTCATCATAGATGTCCATACTTTTTAAAATATGAAATGCGGGAAAGGGAAAATTACAAAAATTCCGATTAAAATGATCAATATCTCCGAAACTAGCAAAAATCGCGTAACATACATGGGGTATTTTTGGAAACAACTTGGTGTGAGGATTCTAGAAAAAAAATTTGGACGTCACTATTTGGACTACCCTGTATAGTAGTAATATAGTTGTTTTATCTCTGGAAAACGGGTGAGCCATACTTTTAGTTGTAATGCGTCGGTATACAAGCTCTATAATGTTAAAAATACTTTGATGTGGCAACTTAATCTCATCCGTTAATAACTTGTCGAGAAATTGAGGTGTTGTTAAAACAACTTTAATATTAAATATTCATGATCATCTATCATTACAAGAGCTATGCTCTTTTTCCTCTCGATTCTTTGCTAGGTTCATGATATCTTTGTACGGCACGACTACCTTAACTTTTTCTTTTACTTGCTCAAAACTTCGTCTGGGTCGCCCTCTGCCTCCGTTGCCTTCAATTTTTTCTTCTATTATTGCCATGAATCTATTGTATCGTATCAAGTGCCTTATCATCATGTGTCTTCTGTTTTCTGTGTTCTATCTTTAACAGGTTTATACTTCCTTTTGCAATATTAAAGAATTTCTTCATTCGTTTCTTCTCCATATAAATAACAATAATAATTTTAATTGTATTATATTAAATATGTATCTTCTTATGTTAATTATTATTACCGAAGTATGTCAGAGTTATTTTTGCAATAAATAACAATACAATACAATATAAAACACTTTATTGTACACCAAACAAAACCCAATAACTCTCTCCATTCTTCCCACCATATTTCATATGCGTCTAAAAAGCTGGTCTTTAAATATTATCAATAATAAAAAATCTAATCACTCATTCTAGAATCCTAGAATCAAGTCCCAAGTCTGGTCTAGACGAGTGACAGACGCCAAAATGTATTCCAATTACTAATTCCCAAATGAGAAAGTAAATCTTGAGCAAGTTTTTCTTCATTTCACCAGAATTCAGTTTGAGAAAAATGAACTTTGATTAATAAAAAAGTTTAGAAATTGTGTGGGTAAGTAATTGTTTTGGGAATTTTATATATTAAATTATGCTGAAGAGTACACCTCATATTTAAATATTTTATTTGACGTGAGGTGAGACTTATATGATATTTAAGAACTTATGATAATTTATTCGAAACTAGCGGCCCATTAGTGGCTTCGCCCTCGCTGCAAATTTTCTAACTTTCTCGGTGGAATTTTCATTTTTTTTCTTTCATACAAACCTTGTTGTGACAATAACGAACATAACAAAACAATTATCCAATAAAATTGTATGCAGTCGTTCGCAAGTTATGCGCGTACATACATTTTGACTATTCATTTAAGCAAAATACCAATTTCGTTATCTATTTTTTGGTCTTTTTTTTACCTTCAACAGAAACGAGAGGTTCTAGATAAAAATACAGGTACACATTCCATCTGATTATAACTTAAAGGTATTTACTACAGCTTAAATAAATAACCTGTATTTTTAACTCTTAACATAGTACACTTATCTTAGTGTGCAAAGTTTAGTTAATCATAGCTACAAAAGTTGCTCAAGTTAGCTAAAGTTAGACAGACAGACAGACAGACAGGCAGCTAATATCAGCTGTTTCTTTCGTGACTCCACAAAGAGCGGCCAAGTTGGTCGTTAGATTAAGGTTCACTTATATTATCAACCCGATACCTCGGTTTAGTTCTAAAGAGAAAGTAACTATTGAATGGAATAAAACCCCAACGGCCTTAGTATGGTAGCGTTTATCGTGTAACATAATGTGGATAAAGCATCCGTCACTCTCTCACTTATATATACGTGTCAAAAAGTGGCAGATCTGTTATCCACATTTTGTCAACTGTGTGTACAACTTTTGTGCCACTTTTGTGTTCAACACATCTGGCACTTTCTGACACGTATTTAAGTGAGAGAGTGACGGATGTTTTATCCACATTTGTCACGCGATAAACGCAGCCATATTAGCCCCTCTGATGTAATGGTGATATCTACATTTAGAGCTGATATCTCTTTAACCGCCCAGATTTTCCTCAAACGTAGCAGAAAACCATTCATATTAAACTAACTTTTGACACTAAAATATCGCATCTGAATAAACTGGTTTCCGAGCAACGATACCATAATGCCGTGTTATCAAAGAAAGCGGCTAACTTCAATTTACTACGTAATCAAGATTATAATTGGTAACCACATTAAATTTAAAATGCTTATACTATTACTATACAAGGACACTCACGGTGAGGCTGGTCACTCAGCGAGCTATGGAGAGGGCTATATTGGGAGTTTCTCTAAAGCCCGATTTACACAAGTAGGTACAGTGCCAAGGACAGGTGGAGTGAAAAAATAGAAAGCGATTCTATTTGGAACCATTGGCAAGGCCACTTGATTAGCTACTGTCCGATCGGTTTACACTACTGTACTGTCCACTGTCCTTGACCAATGTAAATCGGGCTGAAAGGATCGGATCGTAGCTCTGCCTACCCTACTTTGGGAATGAGGGCGTGAAGTTTTATATGTATGTATATGTAGGTATGTATGTACAAAAAGTATTTTTGTCGTGCTTTTACTACTTGTATATTTAATGAAAAACGTAAGCGGGCAACAGTATGCCCAGACCCTTAGAGCCTGCGAAGAGTCTAGCTTTTCCCGTTACGTAATAGATCGATATCTGATTACCAGCCTGTGTAAGCAATACCTACTCAGCACTATCAGGAGTTGCGTGAGGGATAATATTTTCCCCCCGGGAAGCTGTGCTCTTATTACCGGGATAAAAGAAGCAGGCGGATTCTCGTTTACTTATTTTCTTATGAAGATTAGAATGTAGTTAGAAAATGTTTCCCAGATTGTTGAAATTATACTTCATCGCTCGTAACTTAACGGCTTTTTGCATTTAGAAACTATGTTTTTTTTATCTGTAGGTAACTTATTTTTGTTACGCGTATTGGCAAATTTAGGGAATATGATGCGAGAGGAGTTGGAAATTTGGGAAATGTGTTAGTTATTGGTATTACTGAAAAAAAAACAACGTCACCAACACAATGGTCTGATCAAATAAAAGAAAACCTTTCCTTAAACAGATGAAGGAACCGGTGCAGAGAAACTTCTTAGCAAACTGGAAAACTTTAAAGAAAGAAAAACATCTCTTATCTTTCAGACTAGGAAAAATTTTTTTTTCACTGATCTAGTTTTAACCTTTTAGGGTACCGCTGTATAAACCGCCACATGCTGTCAAATTATTAACTAAATCGATGAAAGCTAGTTGCGATCTGTTCACTGAGAAGAACCGAAAGCGTAGATTCCTCCCCCTTGAGAAATGCTTGACAGACCAATACGTGTCCACTCCCAACGTTTCATGTAACTGCATCAAAATGTCCTCAACCGGACAGAAAACCAATAAATACCTTTTGAACAATATTTTATTTCGGAAATGGCCACAAGGCTTGAGCTAACGTAGGTTTTCTGTCGTTCAACGTTTTTTACATTTGTTTATAACAAACTAGCTTCCGCCCGCGACTTCTTTCGCTTAGATTTAGATTATCATTATTCCCTTGAGAACTTTTGTATTTTCCGAGATGAAAAGTAGCCTATGTGATAATCCAGGTTATGAGATGAGTCATCTCCAAATTTCATCCAAATCCGTTCAGCCGTTGCAGTGTGAAGGAGTAACAAACTAACACACACACACACACACACACAAAACTTTCGCATTTATACCATTATACAGTTAGATATAACAAATAACACAACTTTATTTTGTAATGAAACATGAATCTACAAGTATTTCCTTAGAATAGATCACTGTTGAGAAGAAGCCAGTATTACACAGAATTCCAAAAGTTACAAAATTCCCAGATAATATTTTCAAAGCTTCGAAAATTAACATATTCATTTAAACACTCCAAGGCATAAGTAACGTAAACATCGAACAAAAGATAACAAGTTAACCAAAAATCGTGGGAAGAAATCCAAACAAAGGCATCCCCTTAATTTGGGTAATTAATTCCGAGCACCAATCATTATTCTTGCGTGCCGCTGGTAAAAACAGCTTGGGCTCAAGCAAGGGTTCCGGGATGTAATCTGTCAGCTGAGCCATTTAGAAAACAAGTCTAAACTAGTGATTAAATCTCGAGATTTATTAAAGAAATCATGCTCTAAAAGACCATTGGAATTGTGTTCATTCTAAAACGGAGGGCAAATGTTTATGTTTAAGTGATTGTTAGTGGTCAAAAACTTTTCCTCCCTTTTTTTATTAAAACAGAATAAAGACTCAACATTAATTTAATAAAATATTATACTTTAAAACGCTGTTGTCAATCCAGAAAGTAATTTCCAGTTTTAAGAGCCAGTTTTAATATACTGTGCATGAGAGCTTTGCATATTGATTAAAACGTTTCACGAGTGGAAACTGATAATTCCCTATCCTCCATTTCCCCCTTTGATTTCAAAACCATCCATATTTATAAAGCATCCATGCAACACGGCTTACTACGTTTTCATTTCTGTCTTAGTTGGATATTAGGGAACTGTCGTGTCCGGGTTTCGTGTTCTGTGTTACATGGACGCGTGTTTAAAACCCGTTCCGAACGAGTATACGGGTACCCGGTAGTTAGTACCCGGGTACTCGAGTTTATACCCGGACATAGATCAACGAATCTTGATTATCGTTTGTGACTGATAGTACTTAGTCAGCCGTTTTTTTATAAGAGCTATGAATAATTGATGTAGGTAGTTATTAACAACAGCCCATGCCTGCCTCAAACCGTCGCGGACGGGTATTATCCGCGGATAATTAAGGCCCGCCCGCACGGGTATCCGTGTCCGTGTGGTTCGGACGCTTAATACCGGCGGGTATAAGAACACATGATTCACGGGCATGTAACACGTGTAGGTATTGGATGCTCTAGATTTTCCCCACTGATTTCGCTTTCCACAAAGTAACACTTTTTTCGCAAATTCAATGCAATGGCAAATGTAATTATAGACTTCCTTTCCTTCCTTCAAGTTATTTTTTTTTCCTTGATAAAAAAATTCGCTTGCTTAGTAACATAAACAAGAAAGTATACGAAGTAAACATTTATTTTTACTAAAACTTTATGTTTCAAGTATATCTAGAGCTAAAATAGGAATTGTTCGTGATAAGAAATGTCGCTAATTCATTTCGCGGTAGACATCTGAAAAATGAAGGTTGTTTTTTGTGAGACAAAAATAACGATTGCGCTCGGTTAGATAATTACTTACGCAAAAACCCTTTTTCGTGAACTGGGGATTTATGAAGCGATGATTTTTTATCTCTTAGTTAGGGTCGTAATGCTTAGCGAGGTATGAAATAGTAGCTGGGTGAAAGCTAGCTGGCTAATTGGGTCACATTATTGTAAAGTTCACTTTAGTGCTTTGTCACTTTAACGTCATGTATGAACTGCTGCACTAATCTGTCAAAGGCGTTAAAGCGACAAGGTACAAAAGTGTTCAGTTTTTTATAAGACAGGCATTACGATAACGTTATCGTTATCGAAAATCGTATAGTATTGACGTAAGCTTGTCCAACTTACATCCATCTATAGTGCAGGAAATGCAGCACGCACAGTCTTTATTCATTCAAAAAAACGCATGTCAGGCAATATGCGTCCTTGACGCCTTGAGTTTTGAGTACAGTGGAGATAAGAAGTAATTGCTTAGTTTTCACACACATAAAGTACACACTTGCATAGGAAATTACATGTTTTTGGACATGGGTTAAACTAGCTTCATACTTTTTGAAAAAAACACTAACCGAGATTTTTATGGTATGGTTTTATCTACCGAAAAATGTAAACAATGTCATTTACCTATTTGGTCATGCGTGCTTTTCAATAAGGACGGCAGTATGTGTATCCAGCTTTAGCGTTTCCTCAGGGGCTGCCCGATCTGCCGTCCACTCTGAATAAGATATATGGGGCATATCGCGCGTCACAGGAACTCGGGACCGAGACACTTACCACATTGCTAAAATGTCACACAAACTGCCTTGACAAGTGAAAGGCTTAGTGGATAAAGTTAATATCAGGAGATATTTAATCTTAGACAAGTTGGACTAGTCCCAAACTTAAGTTTAGGCTTGTGCTATAAGCAAAAGGACGATATACTTATACATGGTGTTGTATAACTGCCAAGTTTTTTTATTTTACAAAAATGTTTTTTATATAATTATGCTGTAAAACATTGTTACTTTAGCTGTGTTTGTCTTCTTCTTCAATAATAATAAAAACCAGGCAAGAGCATGTCTGACCAAGCCCGGTAGTCGGTGTAGGATTCCGCAGCCGGTACTATACAAAAACCATCTCAAAAAACCACAAGTATGAACCAATTTTTATTTAAAGTTATATTTGGTGCTTGTCTTAGGTGATTTTAGTAGGTATAAACACTTTAGTCGCCTGTATCACAGGATCCACTCAAGTCTCCTTTGTCGTGATAGTTTTTTTAATTCGTGCTTTCATTTCAGATATTTTTCAGATTTTTATCATGTGTACTTTTGGCTGTAGGGGGGTGTGGGGCGCCTTTAGAACTGTTCGATATTCTTTCAACATCACTGGACTTCTTAAAAAATACACGATGTTCACCGAATGATCATCCTGTAACTAGTTCATGTCAACATGTCGTAATAGGGGTGCCATTTGATTCCTTCAAGTGTTTGTTTCATTTTGTTTGTTTATGTTTGGGTCAGGTCGATCGTGTTTTTGTTTGAGTTCGCACTCTAGATAGACAAGATACAGGGCGATGATTTATTTAGGACTTCCGATATCCGGGGTTAAATTAACACAAGCTTCCTGTTTGTACATCTTAAATCTGTTAGGGATTCGATATTTCAGGGCATTTAAAATAATACTCATAAAAAATGCTTATTGAAGTGACTTTATACTACATACATTCAAACAATGTGGTTTCCGGCTTAGAATAGTGCCACTCCATGTCTTCCCGTGGAAGTCGTAAGAGGCAACTAAGGGAATAAAGGCTTGTAGTACTGTTAGGCTATGGGCTTGAAACATGTCACTAATGTACTCTGGTAAACATCTTAGCCTGATTGTGCAAAATGTGGTTACAGAATTAACAACAAGTTTTTAGAGTTGTTGATAATTCTGTAGCTCTGCTTACCCCACTCTGGGAATGAAGGCGTGAGTGTATCTACATATGTGTGTATGTATGTACATTAAAACAAACAGAGAAAATCGGTCGGCTATTTGGTTCGGGCTCTGCAGAAACATGTCAAATCATAATAATAGCAAGATGGAAATCGAACCGCAGGCCAAAGGCAATTATAAATTTCTCATCGTTTGCTATGGATACTTAGTACGAGTAAATAAGATGGTAAATTTTAACACCTAATGCAACTTTCTAACCGTAAAAGTTTCGATTTTATATCGATTTTAGGCCGGAGATAACTTTCAACTCATATAGAGGATGTGTGTGGATGATCTACCTTAAACTAAAACTGATACAATTAGAACCCTTTGGTTTAATTTTAAATATTTTTACCGAGCGCGGTATGAAAGGATGCCACCGCACATAGGTACTAAGAGGAACAGCGTGCGAGGGTTCGCACCCTTTTTGTCACCTGGATTTCGCATGCCTGGGTGGATTTTTCCATAAAGCGCTTTTTGGAATATTTTTTACATGCAGTATATTAGAAAATATTTTTTTTTTTCATTTAAATTTACACATAATCGTAAATAATTTATGTAATAAACATTGTATTTTCCTGGTAATGCTACCATTTTTCGGTCCAGATTAATGGTTTGAATTAGCTATTGTAGACAGTCCCTTACATCCTGTAGATTGAATTATTTCCATCCATTTCATAACCTAAATAACTCATCCTATGAAGTTAACACACCCGTCTTCTAATAGTTACTTCAAAATATATCATACTCACTTATGACATGAACTACGCGCCGAAGAAGGGTCGACCCTCGTTAGGGGTGCTCATTCAACTTTTTACACCCGAGGGCAACATGGCAAAAGTTCGCGTGCAAGCCCTCAGGTGGCAGCCCTGCCTCACTCTAATATTATAATGCGGTGCTATACATTTCGTTGTTTTTGGCTTATTGGGTTAGGCTTTAGGGAAATGATAATAATATAAATATTAAAGTTGTTAAGTTAAGGATGTAATTATGTCTTTGCGAAATAATTTTATTCTTAGATTTTTTACTGGCACACGTCAATGATTTAAAAATGAAAGTGCACTTCTTTTAACCGATTTTTAAATAACAAGGTATGTAACAGTGCCATTATCTCTCAAAAATAACGTTCGCAAAAATTAGACATCAATTGATGAACTAACCTATTGAATGAATAATCTATTTCGCTCTATTTACTATTCTAATTATATTTATCTACAAACGTATCATAAAATATAATGCGTTCTGAACCTGTTAGCAATGAACACAGAATTACACAATCAATTTTTCTATGACAATTTTATGTGATCGTGGTGGTTGGTGTGCTGGCTGCTGGAGCGTAATGTTCTTATTACGATATCAAATATGATTAGGTAAGTTACAAATTTCAAATTTGGAACATCTTCCAAAATCACCACAATTTAAATAGGCTTCAATTCTAGTATCAATTGAAAGTAAAATTTAGTTAATACGAAACGTCAGCTCGGTAGGTGTGTTTTTAAACGAAATTCAAAAATTCAAAACCCATCTTAGAGTACTTATAATAGTTGTGTGTAGTTAAAATATTGTATCCAATTGTAGGTACATTAATATTAAACATAATTATGCCTTAAAAACTCGATCTCATTACATTATCCACTTTTGGGCCCTATTACGATGTAATAAGATGAAAAAGTGAAAACATCTCTTTGCAGTCAACTGTATCACTTATATAAACTACTTTTACAAACTAATAACAAGAAATGAAACCCGTAGTCAAAAAACAAATCATGCAAGATTTAATTTTGTTCCAATTACAGTATCAATAAAAAACAATTTTCATGGAACGAGTGGTGCGCCTAAACCCTTGATACAAGCATCGGTAAATAATTATGTTTCAGCTTTACACTTTTAACATTAATCAAAATTTGCGATCTTAAGATTGTAGTCTTGAAAATGCCTGTGTCTATGGGTCATAGATTCCACTTACTATTAGCTGGCCTGTGTGCTCATTTGCTTGCTCCATACCATTGAAAATTACCTCATAATGCGTCAATATGTTATCATCATTATACCAGGCAAAAGACTCCAACGATCCGATAAATCGTTCAAACGGGCTGAGGGCGCTATCTGTAAAGAGGCATCACAAAGCGGCCCCGGCGCATTGCAGTTTAGAGGCTTAACAAGTTTTCGGTTCGGATTCTTTCGGCTTTGTTTGCTTCCGATGTCGGATACTGTTCGTTTGCGGTACCTACGAAATAAGGGCACAGCTGTTGATGCACGTAGCGGTTAAATTAATTTAATTTTACAATTTGTTTTACATTACATTAATTTTACAATAATTTAATTCACCGAACCAGACCGAATAAGATAAAAGCTAATTTCATTAGGCATATCAACGTTTGATGTAATTTTGAGTACCTAGCCCTAATGCCATGACAGCTAAACTTGTATGTTCTAACTGATTACTAAACCTTAAGTTATATACCCTAATGTTTACTTGTACCAAACATTAAATGCTCTAATATTACTAAGACTAATAATAATGATTATTCCTAACGATTAATAGACATAAATAGCTCTGTTAAGAATTCGGCCATAAGAAATTATGAATAACGTAGATTCGGTATGCTAAAATTATGGCTCATGAATATTTTATAAATTAATGTATCAAGTTTTTTTTAGGGCTTCTGAAATAAGTGGTGGTGAATATTTTTTACGCTAATAATGGAGCCGTAATATCAACAGCTGGTTTACTCCTACAGCAAAACACAAATTTGCAAACTACTGCTTACTTGTAACTTTTTCCCAGTATACCCAAGAACCTGTTTTTTTTTACTAAAGTCATTGATCTCACAGCCTAGATGAAAATGAATGTTTATCATAAATAACCCTTTAAAAAAGTTATCCCCAATTAAAATATATGAAAAAATTCCTCACTAGTATCCTTATAATATTAAGAAGGTTTATATAAACCTATATCGTCTAACTGCCGAAAAATACTGATATCCTACCAAAAACATACTTAGTGATATTATCTAAATAGGTGCCCAGTTTGGCACTAGATTGTTTACAGCCAGACAAAGTGATTGCCACTAAATGCAATTTGAGTCACAACTTGGCAGTTTTCTAATAAGTTAATCTGTTGGGTCTTTAAGAAAACTGCCAAGTTAGGGCCCGAAATTAATTCTACTAGGTACTTAATACTAGTTTCTGATATAGCTAATAGTTCTTACCAGACTTAACTAATGTATATGAATTAAATTATACATTATTTTAATGATAGCTCCAACATAACATGGCATAGAAAGAAGACGGAAATTTAAGGTGTTCAAACTTATTACCACCTACGCTTAACGACTGTTCCACGATAATCTTTGTAAATCGCTTTTTATCCCCAAAAATTACGAATTTCCGAGAGGATAATAAAACTCAGTCAAAATCAGAAAAATATGTAAATGAATTACGTTCCCCAGATTCGCTCAAATGTGCCCATTAAATTCTTCATTCGCTCCGCGCACCCTCGACCACAACCCGCCGGCTTAGCCTGTAGTCTGGACCCTTGTTGGGCTTGTTCCATTTGCATACACAATCTAAAACCAGCGCCAACACGGGTCCGATAGGCCTACCATCCAATCCCACCGAAGGGTCTAAGGTTTTCATAACACAAGAAAACAAAGGTTAAATTGGACAAGAAATTACATCGGGAGTTTATTTTGGACCCGTATAATGTCGAGTTGATGGATCCGATGGCTTATGTTCGTCGTAAAATTTTATAGTTGCCTTTGCATCTTTATCGGGTGATTTAAGCGGTTCGTGTTTTATACCAAAATGTGTAAAGTGGATGAAAGTGGAAACAACGAGCGGATAGAGATCGTTTTTTATCTATTCTGTTTAGAATGATGAGGTTTTGCGGATATTTTGTAAAAAGATTGGAAAATTCGTAAGAAGAAGAAGGCAAGTTAACATATTTTTGGTATCTATTTCCTGACTATGTAATCACTAAGTACGAGTAGTCTACTTTGCAAGTATAAAATAAAGCGACGATTATTGAACAGAGTACACAACTTTCAACGATTTGTCATGGTTTAAACGCCGTCAAAACAAACACAATTGAAACACCGACACAACGTATGCTTGCATTCATAAATATTTTATGGCGTATCAAGTTAATGCACCGACTTTTTTGGCGCCAGCCAAGTGATAACTTCCCCCTTATTAGCCCTAAAACATTCGGGAAAAACTCGTGTTTAGCTCCACAAAATATTTAATGGGCGAAAGCGACTTAGGAAAACTTCCTCGCCTTTCACGCGCCATTTCTCCTGTAAAATATTCATATCCTTAAGTTACCTGCCTCGTAAATGACTTGACTTTTATGCGAGTACGTTGCGTGATGGCAACTGGGAAGTATAAATAAAGTTCACATTGGGGTTCTGATCTTAACTTCTACACGTACTTACCCTCTCTCTACTCAGTGTTTATTGTGCGATAGACTGTTGACAGTGAGCATATAACCTAAAAAACAATTTCAATATAAAATAACAATTTCAATATTAAACAGTTCAACTTAGGGCGCGTACACATAGCGATCCGGTTTACAGGTCCGTTATTTGATGACGTATGTAGTTGTATGAGCGAGTTCACACACAATACAGTATTCCGGATCCAGTAAAATAGAAGATAACAAGATCCGTTAAAATGGATAAATGTAAAAACGGACGTTCTATGTGTACGCGCCCTTAGATTAGTTTAAGTTATCACTTATCTTAGCACACGTTTGTTTAAAGTATTTTGAACCTTATTAAATTCTGCTTAGCAGTTTGGTTTTCCTTATGAATTCATTTTTACATAATCAGCGGCCCGTGACTCACGTCTCCTAGCTCCTCCGATATTGTTCACCAAGTTATACTTCAGCTACCATTTTAAAGTGCATCATCTTTATGTTCTTCTAATATAAATTCATATCAATCATCAGACACGCGATATAGACGCAGCCATGCTAGGCCCATATGGCTGCGTCTATATCGCGTGTCAAATGTCGATAAAGCATCCGTCACTGTCGTACTTATTTACGTGCCAAAAGGTGACGGATGCCTTATCTAAACTTAATCACGCGATAAACGCAACCATGTTAGGGCCTCTAGTTGGCACAAGTTGTAAGTCTTTAAGTGTCTATAATTCATAAACCAATTTACAGCTTTAAATTAGTTATATATAAAAAAATAACTGGAAAAGGGCCGAATTTAAGTACCCGAAACCGACGTGCGTGCGCGATGTATGAATGTGGAAGAAGCAAAAGAGATTTGTCAAGATCGTAGCAGGTGGAAAGAAATGGTCTCTGCTCTCTGTGGTGCTGTGGTTTCCCTCTGGGAAACAGGCGTGATTTAATGTATGTATGTGTGTATGTAATTAGTTATATCATTTATCTGGTATTATGTTGATATTTTGCAATGTATCGTAACGCGAATAACGCGATGGTAAAGTATACTGTTACATCCTTTTATTAAGTTATGTTATATGCATTGTTACAGGTGCCTTTAATGTTTAAATATAAATATCTGCCCACTACCTACCAATCTATTATTTCCTATATTATTGTCACCGCACCATGACAAAGTGAAGTTAACTTTAAGATGGGAATTGAACAAAATTTCAAGCTAAGTATCGTTAAGTTTGTCTATCCTTTGTCTTGCTGTCTAAGCATTTGTATTATGTAAGCGTTCAATTAAATTTCTCAATTCTGTTCTTTTAATAATTTCAATTATTTTTGATTATATCTTCAATCATTAATAATTTTTATTCCAAGTGTTACCATATCAATGATACTAAAATTTCACGGCTGAAAATTTATCCCAGGATATTTTATATGTGTCATTTAACCCTATATTAATGCCGCTAATTCACATTCACTTCACTTCACTTCATCTATTCAGCTATTCTTTTTCATGATACAACCCTCAAACATAAATACATAAGATAACAATTTCAAAGCATCAACATTTCACCATAGTTTATGCAACATATTTTGCTAACCATACGCTTTGCGAGATGTTACGTCGGCAGTCTTTGTGACGTCACCGTCAGCGTAATAAGCTAAGCGCAGGTTAAGCGGTTCACATTGTGAGCGAAAAGATTTAAGACAGTTTAGTGCTTTGTCGCTTTTGTGTATCTGCATACGTTACGAAAAGTAAAGTAAACCAAGTACGGAATTTACTTTGCTATTTTGCTTTTGGGTTTCTTACATTGTAACGTGTTCACATTTTTATCATGATTCAAATTTTAAAGCTGCATGTTCGTTGTATACTAACTTTTATTTCTTGTTTCTCCCTGTTTAATAAATAAATCTTGGCTGAGAAGTAACGTTCCGACACATCATAAAGCAGGTTCCGACACATCATTACATTTGAGATCAATTTATTACTTAATACGACCCTAACCCCTTACTAATAAACGTTGAGTAACCGTGGTGTGGTGTGTGTTTGTCCTTATCTGTCATTGTGAGATTAAAATTTGGCAGATAAGGACAAAGCATGGTTTATCTACACGACCGTTACTCAATGTTTATTAGTAAGGGGGAAAACTGCAACTCTGAGGACTAAAGTGGAATGCGTCTATGCTAGCACTTCCACCCAAGATATCTTTTGTTTATATCTCTCTCACATTACTCTCTTATGGTTACAAACTGGGCCTCTATTCTAGTCGGTTAAAGGTTGACTTCCATGGGTAGCGGCTGATGCGACAGACGCGTGCGGCTGACGTCCGCGATTGTAGCGCGCGTCTCGCGACAGTAGTAAACACTACGAAAACGTATGGCACCGCTTCCGTAGTAAGCGGCTCAGCCGCGCACGGCTCGCAGATTCGTCAGCCGTTAACCACGGAAGCGGTGCCATACGTTTTCATAGTGTTTACTACTGTCGCGAGACGCGCGCGACAGTCGCGCACGTCAGCCGCACGCGTCTGTCGCATCAGCCGCTACCCATGGAAGTCAACCTTAAACCATATTGTCTTTTACATGTTATCGTGTTGTCAACGTTAAGACAGTTCTTATTTACGACAGCATGCCAAAAGCAATTCAATATGATTTTACGCAGTAGAATAGAGGCCCTGCTATCTTGCCGTTTCTATCGATTTTAATAGGTTTTTCTTTCCCGTGTTAAGGATTAACTTGATCACAAGACCTATAGGTATACCTAATATTTTCCGAAATAGTTATTTGTGTCACGAGGGAGCAAAATGACATATTTACGGCGAGGGCGTACATTGAATCCAGAACGAAGCGAAGGATTCTAAAATAGAATCCTGAACATAGTGAGGGATTCAAGTGTTAACGCCCATGGTGGAAATAATTTTGCTACCGTATGACACATACTGCTTTTCACATCACCTATGAGGAAAATAAAAGATCATCATCATCATCATCGTCATCGTCATCGTCATCGCCATCGTCATCGTCATCGCCATCGCCATCGCCATCATCGCCATCATCATCAATTCATCATTATCATCATCATCATCGCCATCACCACCACCATCATCATCGCCACTATTATCACCATCATCATCATCATCATCATCATCATCATCATCATCATCATCATCATCATCATCATGCTAGTAAAATAGTAATACACGTAACAGATTATGTACAAATAAAAAAATCAAGTCAAGTCAAGTTTGCAACAAAATGTCCTTGAACAGAAAAGTGCCACTTTGCTTCCTAGCAGGGAAGCA
Source organism: Acleris cristana (assembly GCA_948252455.1). Taxonomy (NCBI): domain Eukaryota; kingdom Metazoa; phylum Arthropoda; class Insecta; order Lepidoptera; family Tortricidae; genus Acleris; species Acleris cristana. The sequence continues at coordinate 14,582,035 of OX411775.1, read as the reverse complement.
AAGTGCCCATTCCGAATAGGTGATGTGAAAAAAATGATTTTTCGATCGGTTTCTCTATCATTATGGTTTGTCTCTTACTTCCTTTCCCTTTCTTGAAACAGTTGGGCTTTACTTACGAATAAAAACAGGCCTTCGATATCTTCAGTTTTGTTTCGTTATTAGGATAACAGAAACTACCTCTAGTTGTAATTCCAGGAGCGAAACACCGCCCTGTTTAATTTGCAAGCGGCCGGTGAGTCTGGCTGGCACTGTTTGCATCTCTACGCTCCTGGTACATGCGGGTCGGTTAACGCAAATTTGCCTTTGTTTTAGTGTTTACTCTGTAGGAGGCTGTTAGACCTCCGTGACCTTTTGTTACGTCAAAATAATCAATGGCACTGTTAAATTCATGCAAAATCAATGCAATTATTTAATCTAAAACGCAAAATAACTGCCGTAGAATAAAGTTAAGATGAGGATATTTCACTTAAATTATAGTTCTTAACTTCGTTTACCTGCAGTGCTTGATCCAACGACCAGAATACTTGTATCATAAACGACCACTTTGAGTAGCCTAGTTTCGGCGAACGAAGGATAGTTATTTTTAGACATCGGAACTTTTGGAGAAAAAATATTTGACAAGTAGTGATTTTGTATATCGGTACTTGACACGTCGACTCTTTTTGTTTCACTTCGAGATTTTTTTGTAAAACACATTAATATGATAAATAATAAAATTGTAAGTAAACGTTTAATATTAATTGTAAATAGTATCTTCTTGATTTTGTTAGGTCTCCTTTAGTTCCATTATATTATACTTTAAAGGTAAATCGATTTTCTAATATGGATGCGAGTTGCGATCTTCAAGTGACAAGCAACATGAAATATTGTTTATTGTAACTAGTCTCTCTTTTGGGCATTAAAATTTGCTTATGCACTTCATGAGTCCCTACTAAATTTTGATTACAACAGAACGCCCAAAAATGCAAGAAAAATGCAAAAAAAGCAGTATAAACCACTTTGATTTTTGACAATAATTGTTCTTCAGTGTTGTTACTATAACAAGACCCTAGACAAGATGCTTAACTCTATCGAAAACGATTTTCGAAAACTGTCAAAGTGTATAGAACTGACGTAAGCGCTTGACACAATCATCCGGCAGCTTACGTCAATCCTATACATTTTCGATAACAATAACGATCTCGCCACGCATCTTGTCTGAAGCTCTGAACGATTACCGTTTAGTAAATATAACAGGATCTTGAATTTAATGACCATCAAATAGTTTCGCAGTCATTATTCACCAAAGTTTTCGCCGCAATGTTACCCCTTCACATAACACTGCTAACACGTTCACTGCAGAAGCTAGACTCGCAAACGAAGCTGTCATAATATTCCGGAGCCCTATTAAGGTAATTTGTGACAAAGTTGTAGAACATTGCGTGGTTATGGCGGTATAGAAGGGCTTATGAAATGAACGCAAGTTTAATTTTTTGGAAGCTCGTTAAATGCTTTGATTAATGTTTGTATTTCTCTACCGTGTAACACAATATTTTCAACATATTTTCGAATAAAGCCGAAATAAAACAGATTTTTTCAGGGAAGCTAATGCCGTAGGCCTGCGGGCCTAGTATGGTTGCGTTTATCACGTGACAAAATGTGGATAAAGAATCCGTCACTCTCGTACTTCAAAAAGTGACAGATGTTTTATCCACATTTTGTCATGTGATAAACGAAGCCATATTAGGCGCCCTGGAATACTTAAAATGAAATATGTATGATTTTAAAATTTCATTTGAAACGCACTTTTTACGAACTTACACATATTTATTTCTTTAACAGGGCCTCTACACCAGACTCCAGACCCTCTTTGCTTTAAACCAGATTATCACCTTGTATTTCTTTTAGCTAACGTTACGAAAGTTCCTATTTACTTACCATGGTCTTTTTTCTACTTATGGTTCACCCCATTTCATTTATAAGTATATTAAATGAATGAATTAATGAATGAATGTGGAAGAAGCGAAAAGGATTTGTCAGGATCGTAGCAGGTGAAAAGATATGGTCTCTGCCTACTCTTCTAGGAAACATGCGTGATTTAATGTCTGTATATAAATATATATTATCATCATGACACCTCTTACAAATATGTGAATAAGTTTTTTTTCTACATTTCTTCACTACGTAAGCTTGCAATTTAGACGATCTTACTTCTATATAATCTTACTTATTCTTTACAGCATATTTAAATATCTAAAGTTTTTTAATACGTACCCCCTATCTCTCATCTAAGGGCTAAACCAATGTATCTAGATATTAAAAGACCCAGCAAAGGCAGCCGTATTGTGAAAAAGCAAAGTATTTTTAAAAGAAAACAAGAAAGAAAAAATACGACTAAGCGTAAGTTTGTTAAGTCCGAATGTTGCGAAATAACTTTTGTTTCCGTTCTTCAATGATAAATTGATGATTCACATAATGGAAACTCAATGGAAACGTTTTATTACAGGGCATTATTAATTACTTGTCTGCTACTACTATTTGACAACTGTCATTTGTGACTCGTTTAATAATGTCTAAGATTTAATCAGATAATGGTTATTGAATCAGGTAGTAAACGGGTTAGATTACTGTAATAAATATGGGTTTCTATACGTACAAATTACGTTTGTATAAGTTATGACAATTTCTATTTCGAATACTACTTGATGAAAATCTAGAACATTCGATATTTATTGTGGCATTCGTTGTTCTGTGTTGACATAGCTTTCCAGTTCACTGTCAGGTTGATGTCGACCGACTTTATTCCTTTGTGTTACAACCTACAATGTCAACTGGCAACCGGAGGTCGATCGGTTGAAAATAGCTCGGCGAGAGACCTATTTTAGGTGAAAATTATTTCAATATATGGGCTCTTTTATCCTTCCACATAGGCAAGCAAACTTTTAGTTAGTGAGCCGTTTTGCGTATACTTTTCTGCATTTTTAAGCGTATCCCTAATAAAGTTAACGCGAGCTAACTCGAAGTTAATTTAATGCATATTTTTACTCCTCTAGCACCATATTAAAGCGCCAACTTTAGGTGAACTGTCCTTATTAACTGCAGCATGCACTAAGCATTTTTACTGTCCTAAATATTACGAAGAATGAGTACCTACGGCTAAGGCTCTTTGTGGATATTATTATTACTCTACAGGGTGTTAGGTTGAACAAACTTCGAGGACTAACTCTGTAGGTCATACTCATCAACTTTTATTATGCGACCAACATCTAAATGGCGAAAAAAATACAGCTGTTCCATACAAACTTTGAGTGCTAAACAGCTGAAATGTATGAAACAGCTGTTTTTTTTTCGCGATTTGTATTGGATTGGTTGGATGTCCCATAATAAAAGTTGATGAGTATGACCTACAGAGTTAGTCCCTGAAGTTTGTCCAACCTTCTGCCTAACACCCTGTATATTAAAACGCCGGTGGATGCAGGCCGCATTGGACCGTTCTCGCTGGAAATCAATGGGGGAGGCCATTGTTCAGCAGTGCACGACTACGGGCTGAAATGATGATTACCCTATATGAATTTAATACATTGACTGCCAGCTAAGTATACTCGTAGCTTTTGTTTCAATATACATCATTCATCGTCAATGTGTTAAAGAGCCTAAATAAACATTTTATCATCACGGCTGAACAAGCAAATATACTAAGGGCTAATTTTTCAATCCCCAGATAAAGCTATCCGGAAGGTAAATTTTAGCTCCGTCCTTCTCTTTCATATGACTTCAGAAAAGGATAGTAATACATTTAACTGTCGGATAGTTTTATCTGGGGATTGAAAAGTCAGCCCTAAATAAGAAAATTCTTTAACCAATTTTTGTTTTATCTTCAAAAGTTGATTTAAGTGCCTTTTTCCGTAGCAATAATCAATTATTTCCTTCGCTATCCTCTGTCTCGCTTTTCTTTCTTTCTGTCTTTTTATGTCTTTCCTTCTTTTTACTTTTTTCTTTTTGTTTTTACTTTTTTTTCATTAATTACTTGTTTAAATAATTGCCATGGAACTGAGTTACTCGTACCCGCTTTTCTAATGACATTCGTTCACTACCGTCGCCCGTATAAGTTGCTGAGCGCAGCCGGAATCGCGAGCTCACACCCGACCACTGCATATTAATACTTAGAGTTCCTGTTTTTGTTCTCTCCCGTAACGCTCTAATTAAAAACTTGTTCGCCAACTAATTTAGCATTGCACTTTGTTGCACCGAATTCGCGTTTGGGCTAGTGAATTAAATATTTACTTCGCAAGGTTTGTTGAGAAAATGTTGTGTCTGAGATTAATGTTTTAAGTGATTGCGGTAAAGTTCAGTGTACATAAAAAAGGGCCTGTTTCACAATCGTCAAGTAAAGCCTATCTGACACATAAATTTAGCCCTTTCCTTTTCTTACATTTGAACATAGACAAGGAGAGAGCTAACTTTAACTGGCACATAAATTTACTTGTCGATTGTGAAACAGGCCCTAAGTATTTAATTATGTAGGGTTCCTTTTTAAGGATGAGATTCTAATGAGATACATTAATTAGTTCTATAGAAACGGTAAAAATGTAAGATTCATATTGTAGAATAACAAAGAAATATAGTCGTGTCCAAATGAAGGCGTATATTAATAATAATAACGAGACAATAATTAGAAATCAAATAAATCGACTAGGATCCCGTATAATTTGAATGCATTTTGTAATAACCTACGTAATGGATTTTAATTAGAACTAATGTTTTTTTATTCTTTTATTCAATAACTAAGGTATCTGAGTGAGTGCAGAGTTTACACATAACAAGCGTTGTACTCGCCCACCAAAAATAAAATAAAGGAATAAAAAATACAATAAAGCTCTTGCGATAATGGTACTTACAACAAAAGTCGTAGGACAAACATTATGACATTATTTCATTCCACAAACTCATTCCGAAACCAGTTTTGCCTACTCCTACAGCATTTCCCAAAACTAGTTTATCTAAACTTTAACTTTGAGCTCGGAAATTGTAACATCTAAACAGGCATGTTTGCATTGTTGTGTTTCGGTGTGGAAGATAAAACAAATAATGAAATGACTAGCATAGATGCATTCCATCTTAGTCCTCATGGTTTCTCATGCATTTGTAGTCTTAGAATTCCAACTTGAGATTGTACAATCTTTAGAACTCAAATGTCTATGGGTCTCGGATAACAATTACCAAGCCTGGCCTGAGCCTCTATTCCCGGCGGTAACCATATCATATTTGACCTGTCATGGTATTGTTTTGACGTCAGCCGCCATTACTGTCAACTAAAGAAGAGCTATCAAAACGTTGACAATACGATAACAGATTACAGACGATATGGTTTTTACCGCATAGAATACCGGCCCTGGTGGCCATGTCCGTCCGTCCGACCGCAGCTTAGATCAGAGACTATTAGTTCTAGAAAGCTGAAATTTGGCATGAATATACATATTAGTCATGCCGACAAAGTGATAAATTAAAGCCTTGAAAAAAAAATTAGCTTTTTATATATTAAAAAATATATGGAACCTCCCCTACAAGTAACATGGTGATGTATTATTTTTCTCACCTACCCCATTATGTGGATAGGTTTTTCAAAAATATTGCGGGTTTGTGAAAACAATTTTTCGATTAAGGGATCCGTTGGTGAAATATTAAGTTTTAAAGTGCTAATTTTTGTAGGAGTCAAGTGTACAGCATTATGGTCATTGTTGCAGTGATCGCCACGGCGCACAACATAACTCATATGGAGGTCCCACGATACGGGGACCCTCGGAGAGACGCCGACCTCGTCTGCCACTACATGCACGAAGCTGGTGATCCTCCACTGCACTCTGTCAAGTGGTATCGGGACGGGAACGAGATCTTCAGGTTCACGCCTGGACAGCAGGTGAGGACTGCTAGGTTTGATTTATAGTTTGATTCCTCATATCGTATTGCCTTGGTCATAACTTTGTTAGACTAAAAAGGTTTTCTTTCAATTCAATTAAATAGTTCACGGCTTTTCATTTTTCGATTTCAAATTATCCCATTTTCTCTTACTTTTCTTAGGAATCACCTATCTTAAACTCATTTTAATCTAATCTTACTTTCAATTTAATTGATCACCCCGAAATATAGTATATAAAATACAGTATGGTATACAATGAATTTTTGAATACGAGTAACTTATTTCCATCTTAAAACTAGTTTTGTTAGAGAGTAAAACAAGATTTAGTCCAATCAATGGTAGGTTTTGTGCCTTATATGTAATTAAATTAAATACCTGTGTATGCAATGCGATACTGGCGCCCAACATGGGGCTAGTAGAATCGCAATATCTTTTTTGTCATAGGAGAAATCATCCTCTACCGAACTGTAAATAATATTTTCAAATTGAGATCAACCAAATTCACGACGAATTATTTATTTCATGAAGCCCATTTTACATATCGAAATGATCTAGTTTAACATCTTGCTCCACTTGTTGACATCATTTTACCCTCAGCTCTTTAACTCTAGTGCCTACCGTTTAATTCTTATGAAAAAAAAAAAATTGCATAGTTACAAGGTTTGTAACTTTTCAGACCGTGAGTTTTCTATAGCAGCCTTGTGCTCTGACTAAATTCTCACAATCTGTGAGTAAACCTATATTTTATCTGTTTGTTGTCTTGTATCCAAGCCAACTGCTGGTCCAATAAAAAACACAGTCTTGTTTATTGAGCTGAAGACGTCTCATTTAAACTTGGCAGGCTCAGATAACTGCCGAATAATAAACAGTACTCTATGCCAAGTATTTTTTTAATTTACCTGTTAGGCGATAGTAATATCGTTGATTAAAGATGTTTTATATTTTAAGGACGATATTTCATTTTGGTTTCATGAACATTACCTTTTGTGTACTTTGTTATTTAACCAAGGAATACAAAATACTTTCCTGATGAAAAGTATTTTTAACGAGTCACTAAACGTACAGTGCAACATGCTTAAAAAGGCTTTTGTTATTTTGTTCTGCTTTGCCTGTAGCTCTTATATGCTTGACCAAAAACCTTGATCCTAAACCTAAAAGCATTTGCAATCCATTTCTCACCCAATTAACCGGCCGATAGTCTTCAAAATATGATGCACACGTAGTTCTTGTAGGTACAAAAAAAAAATTGGCATCATGACAAGGCAAGGTCGTAGGACCGAATGTCTTTAATGGGTAATCATTTTTATTGGTCTACTTTGTTTTCTAATAGGGGAGTTTGTTGTCATTGATTCAAGGACAGTCAGATTGCTTTACTAAGGACTTTTTTCAGCCTCAAACTCGCACATTCAACGCCACAGCCGGCTCGGTCACGCGAGGCGACTGCAACAAGCACAGCTGTGCGATAAGCGTCGTGCTGCCGAAGAAATACGATACCAGGGTATCATACATGTGTGAGGTCTCCACCGAGGGCCCGCGGTTTGCCGTGGTGAAGCAGACGAAGAACTTGACGGTAGCTGGTGAGTCTCTCTTGGTTTATGAAAGCCTAGTACTTTACTATGTTAGCATTTTATTCAGGTGCCAGTTAAACTGAAAAAAAGGTAGGTATTAATTATAAATACTACGATTGCTAGGAAAAATAGCAGCTATCTCTTAACACTGAAGTAAAAAAAGTATTCGCAAAGATAGTTTTAGTATAGTTAAACATCAAGAACTCTCATGTCCAATTCCAAATTTGACATTTGCCAAATTTGTGTCCAATTTTTACCTTAACCAAATTGTTAAAATGTTGTGAACGGACATAAAATAAGTTATTCATAAAATCGCAAATATTTTGTACATAATTATCATCCCGAAACGACATGGAGTCTTTCCGAATTTAAACCCTACTTTTAAGAACCTTAAACACGCTTTAAATACTTTATTAATTGAATGCCCATCATATGTTTTATTGTATTAAGCTAATTAAGGTATAACTAATAAATATTATGTTGAATGTTCTTACTTCTCTCGCCATGTCAGTAATTACCACTTCACACTCACATCACACATCACACACACATCACTTCTGTAATTTTTGCATTTCTTCTTAGGCTTCAAACGTATCCATATTTTTACATGTATAAGACTACTATATTAAAAATACATCCCTTCATCTCAAGATTCACTTAGATCAAGTCTCACAGGCTATTAAAATCTCTCATTTCACCCTTTGAGCTATGTTCACGATGAGCCCGGTCGGGTCATATATCACGCGCCTTTCTTCCGAGAATTCTATGTGACACTGAGTGATTGCATCCCTGCATCACATGCATTCCCTACTGAATGTCTTAGTTTTGTGCAGCTTAAAGTGCTTTGGTGACCTAAAAAAAAGTAAGTTAGAGGTATAACTGTATCACTCTAACCTTAAATGCGCGCGTGAATGTACACTTAGCCAAATATGTGGTCTGCTACAGTCAAGGACTATAATTGATGAGCCACTATGGGACCCTGTCGCATAACGTTAATAATTAATTTTGCCGTAATTTCTTTCATGTGGTTTGACGCTGTCATTATGACAGGATTCCATAGTGGCTAGACAATTAAAGTCCTTGACTTTACCTACCTATTATTTTATCGAAACACCTTTCAACGAACGTATCATTACGCAGAATTTTATTTCATAGAAAGTCATTTCTCGCCGAACATAATAAAACCTTACTCTAAGGGCCTGTTTCACAATCGTCAAGTAAAGCATAATATCTGACACATTATTTTAGCCCTTTCCCTTTCTTACACTTGAACAAAGACAAGGAGAGAGCTAACTTTAACTGGCACATAAATTTACTTGTCTATTGTGAAACAGGCGGTAAGGGAACTCATTGTGTACAGAGAGAAACGTGGAAATTTGCACTAGGTGACTAATTAAAAATCTAGGTCATTTATTCTTAAACAGACTTAACATAAAGGTGATTTTAACATTGAAAAAAAATTCCATGAATTCAAATTGGTGTCTGGAAACTGAATGATAAATATTTCAAATGCCATCATTTATGTGCAAAAGAAATTTTAAATAATTTCCTATTATTCCACTTTGATCTTGTCAAGTCGAGGAACTCTTCGGGAAATTATTCATTTCGTTTGCTATTAACATCGTCGTTTTAAACAAACAACAGCTTAATTAGCGATGTAATTAATTTCCAACGTAGGATTTTATTATTAATGGCTCGTGAATTTATAATCCATGTTGAAGCGAACTATAATATTACTGTTTAATGTTTCTCTTCAAGAGTTTTAAATTATGAGAATAAATAAAAAGAGATTTGCGTTTAGAAACTAGATGTACAATGAAATGATGATAATTATTTGCATTAATCGACTACATTTTAACTAAATTTTATGGCTTTGCAGTTTTTTACCTATCTCTTATAGATGGTGCTTATTTGCTCATGTCACTTTTCTATTACGCCTTCCATCCAGATGTATCTCATCTATTTTAGGTAAACGGAAATTAGATCAAGTTTTAAACAGGAGTGTAATGAAAAATTTAATATCAACCTAGCGGCGTAATACAAAATTAAAAAGTGTTACTTTTTGATTTGACGCTGATTGCTGTAGTATTTTGTTCAAGTGTCCCTCTCCAAAATGTCACTTTTTTTTAAATTATAAACCAAAATAAACATAATCAAAAAATTCCATAAGTAAGGTTAAATAAAACCTCCAGCTACTTGGCAAAAACCTGACCTAACGTTCGCAGGGTTGCTAGCTGTATAAGGCCTGAGTGACGTGAGTAAATAAACGTGCTTAATTTTTTTAAACACTCTGTATAATTTGGTCATATTCATTGATGACGCTATTTTGTTTAAAGCACGATTTACAGAAGTATACGCACAGTCGAACTCAGAAGTAACTGTAGATTTTAGTACCGTGTCACAGCTATTAATATACTAAATTAAAACCATCTTCACTTTATACTTTACTGCCAAAAGGTTATTAGTTCGACTGTACATTAGAGTTGTGCCCGCTCGGTCTTTGAAGGGGGCGCTCCGATCTCGGTCCATCGGTCAAAGGAACTGGTTCGGTCTTTTAGTTCCTTTAGGTCCTTTAGCTCCGGAGCAAACTTTGAGATCTGAGCAGGACATGCTTTTAAATAGGTACTATTTGTTTCGTTTACATCGAGTGCCGTGCCGTGTGCTCTTTACTCGTTCGCTCTGTTTCGCTCATACGTTCAACAATTGCTATTGACCTAAAGGACCGAAGACCGATTAAGATCGTTTACGAGGAACTAGTTCTTTTCGGTCCGTGACGGGAATTCATTCCTTTTAGTTCTTAGTTCCTGACCGACACAAGCCTACACATTTGATGAAAAAAAGACTGAATGAATTGAATCAGCGCGTCAATGTTCACCAAATAAATACTAAAAGACTCCGGTAGTTAAAATCCATTGCCATTGTATGTCACATTATCGGTTTTCGCAGCACACAAGTCGACGAGGCACGGTGAACCGCACTTTACATTTATCGCTACACCCTGTAACTACATTTAACGAAGCACTCTGTATAATGGCCGCCGTTGCCAAGTTTATGAATTTGATAGCCGTTGATTTTAATGAGGTCGTAAATGAAAATATGAAATAATTTAAGACGGTCGTTTCATACGTTGCATTATTGGTGTATAACTATTAAGAACCATTCAAAACATTCGTTGTTGTAGTATTATGTACCTTAATCAATTTAGAGTGGATTTAACAAAATATAGACTGAATAATTAAATAGTTTTTTTGAGAGCTCTATTCAAACCAATGACCTATACTTAAACAGCTATATTACGCAAATAATACAATTACAAAAGCGAATTTATACCTTTAATTTATCTCATGAAGTTAACCTTTAGGTCTCTAAGAAAAAAGTATTAAGTAAAAATGTAAAGTAATAAGAGAGAGAGAGAGAAAGAGAGAGAGAGAATTGTGTATTTGTTTGTTTGATTCGTCATCACGCCTCAAAATAAATCGTACAGAAATAAATTATTAGCCCCAAGACGTATAAAAGAAACATTTTATTTTGGAATAACCAACAGCTCCATAGGGATTGGCAATCAACAACATCAACGCGGAAGGAGTAGCAAGCGAAAGACATTAAGATTACTAAAAATTAAATTACATAAGCAATACGGTCTTTCTTTCCAGCTAAGGCTTATAATGTAAAATAATGATTTAGTAGGTACATTGTGTGTAATAGGATGTCAATTGGGATTATCATCTCAATCTTCCTACTATTATAAATGCGAAACTTTGAATGGATGGATGTTTGTTACTCAATCACGCCAGAACGACTGAACGGATCTGGATGAAATTTGGCATAGAGATGTCTAGAATAGCACTTATGGTACATTTAATCCCGAAACAAATCACAGTTCCCGTGGTATGGCAAAATTACGAATTCTTCGTGGACGGAGTCGCGGGCAGAAAAAAGTAGATATTATTATATAGGATCTCTACTTAAAACATTGTTTGCAAATATTTGGTTACGCAGCTCGTAACGTTAATTTTAGTATTAAGATAACCCTCTTAATAACCGTCCATTAAAGTATCGTATCTCAGTAACTATTAGCTACTTACCTATATAGAAATGATTCAAACCCATTTCGTAGCGCGTTTAGTCTAATTTATTTACAACATTACTTTGCTGTGAAACTCAAAGCTTAATAAATACTTATTAAAACTAAAAAAAAATGTTTGGCGTTTCTGACGACCTGGTTACAAAAAAACCCAGGTTTCCGAGCTCTGGATGAACCTTGCAATTTATGGTAGCTAATCTATCGCGGGCCATCTCTTATTGTGAATGTACTCGTAGCTTAAGAATGAAGCTATGAGGTCGTGGCTCAACTCGGTAAACTCTACCCATTCCTGGACCTGAACATCAACACCTATGATTAGTTCTACACACACATAAATACCTTCACGCCTGTCTCCCAATAGGGTAGGCAGAGAATATGAAACGCCAGGCCGGCCGGTATAAACACCACCATCGCTTCCACTACATTTATCAACCTCTTCATGCACGTACAGTCAACCAATTTGATTCCTAGGCCACTATGGACTATGTTAAAGTGACTTTGAATACCAAACATAAGAGACTTCCTATGTTTTGGTTTACAACGTCACGTTGACAAAGTTCATAGTGGCCTAGGAATCAAATTGGGTGACTGTACGTCGGTTTCGGTTGCTTTTCATTTGGCCCTTATTCAGTTCATCGCGAATCTGATCAATGTATGTGCGTCTAGGGCGTCCTCTACCAGCATCTTCACACATTCTCGCTCGCCATACCTCTTTCGTAACTCTTCTTTCATCCATCCTTTCTAAATGACCAAACCATCTCAGCATACCCTTTTCGATCTTGGTCACTACATTCGATCGGTTCTTGTCCACAGTAATATTGAAGCATGACCCGGTGATCAGCGGCATGCCAGGCAGCGTGCAGTTCGGCGAGGATGTAGTGCTAAACTGCACCGCACCGCCCGCGATGCCGCCTGCCAACATAATGTGGTACATCGACGGGAGGCCTGAGATAGTAAGTACACCCAAAAAATGTGAACGTCAATTATCAAGACTTACCCCTTTATTCAACGCACTGTAAACATAGTTAAAGTATAACGTTGTCCGTTTTTGTCAAATGGAAATGTCGTAATGAACTTCCCTCCACGGTGTTTCTTCAGCAGTATGACATTTCCTCCTTTAAAAGCGGCTTAAAAATAGTATTCATTGAAAGGCGAAGACTTCTCTGTGCCCCTGGTATTGCTGATGATTATGGGCAACGGTGACTGCTTACCAGATGGCCCGTCTGCGGCTTGACCTTTGCCAGCTATAAAAAAAAACAGATAAGGACAGCATACTTCAAGCATACTATGGCTACTGTGCGATTATGAATAAGAGGTTTCGTCTATAGTCGATCTTTTGTCTCCATGATTCAATGACTGTAACGATCCCGCTTCGTTTTACCACTTAAGTCTGGTATTTTTTTCGGATAATGTCAGAGACAATCGACCTCGAAGATCACTAAAAGCAATTGACAATTGGGACAATCTCATCAGAAATGGGATAATCCATAGAAGAACCGGCTATAGTCGTATTCCAGAATATATGGAATTTCCGAGACATCGTTCGCGTATTGGTTTCCTGTCTCCCTGCGAGAACTTCACAATATTCGGCATAAATATTTAATCCGGAACATGATTTATTTTATGCCATACATCTAAGTCCGTCCAATCGTTCATAAAACGATGTTTAGAAACGATTGAAAGTACTACTTTTTGCATAAAAAACATCGATCAAGTGCAAGTCGGACTCGCGCACCGAGGGTTCCGTATTTAAGATAATAATTATGGTTGGAAAACGCAAATCTAATTTAGATTCCTTACATTTTGAAGTATATCTATTTTGATTCTTTAGTGACCGTTCTTGGGTGACTTTTTTTTCTTTGATTCTTTAGTGACTTGACCTTCACCCGCGACTTCATCGTGGATTTTGTGATGAACTTCCATTATTAACCGACTTCAAAAAAGAAGGAGGTTATACGTTCCATTATATGTATTTTTATTTTTTCGAGTAGACTAAATTTTAACCTTCAAAGTTTTTTGTTAATTATTCGAAAAGTCTTACAATTTATAAATATATAATTCGCTAAAAACAAGTGCGTACAAACTAGGTAGTTATACAAATATTTGCCTTTCAAGTTGATAGCTTAGATACTTTCAGAGAAAAACTGCCGTCACATACACACCAAAGTCTCAACGTAAGGGTTCTCTTTTTAGCATTTTGTACGGAACCCTAAAAACGTATTGATATGGATAGTTCTTTGTGAAAACGGGATTTTTTGCATGAAATCTTATTTTTTTCAACATTGTCTATGTCTTCGATTAAAACTAAGAATACTTTTGTTCTAGAAAACTTCAATGTCTATGGAAGTATCCTGTGGGGTAGTATTAGATAGTTTAAAATATTTTTACATAAAAAACCGAAAAAGCTACTTAACTCGTTTACTAAACATAATCAATTCACTAATCCCCTGTGAGTTTTTACAAAGCCATATTTTCCACCAGATTGATCATCAACCTTGGGCAATCCACACTGGGTTTACCAGCGTCAATGAAGAGGGACTGCGGGCGAGCTGGCGGCCGCTTCGGGTGAAGGTCGACATAGCCCAGGGTTTCGTTTCATTGCGGTGCGAGGCCACGCAGCCTGTGCGACCGGCCTACGTGCGATCGACGAACGCGAGCCTCGCCGTCGCACGGTCGCCACATCTGTCGATGTTTACCGCTTCAGGTAGGTTACATTTGGTTGGTATTTGGCATCACTCAAAGGTTTGCTGTGGTGTAAAACCACGAGGCCTGTGTGGCCAGACTACGTGCGACCGACGAACCCGAACCTCGCCGTCGCACGTTCGCCACATCTGTTGATGTTTAACGCTTCAGGTAGGTTACATTTGGTTGGTATTTGGCATCACTCATAGGTTTGCTGTGGTGTAAAACCACGAGGCCTGTGTGGGCAGCCTACGTGCGACCGACGAATGCGAGTCTCGCTGTCGCACGGTCGCCAGATCTGTCGCTGTGTATCGCTTCAGGTAGGTTACATTTTGGTTGCTATTTGAGATCACCCAGAGGTTTGCCGTGGTGTAAAACCACGAGGGCTGTGTGTCCAGCCTATGTGCAATCGACGAACGCGAGCCTCACCGTCGCATGATCGCCACATCTGTCGATGTTTACCGCCTCATGTAGGTTACCTTTTGATGTCATTGCCCCTGGGTTCCTCTTACTGTGGAGTGAGACCAAGCGATAATCGCCACGATTATACCCTACTCGATTCCCTTGGGTAGTGCCAATCGAGCAACTACTTTTGTTACAACCTACTTTAAATACGTGGTAAAAATACCATCCGAATTAAAAATAAGTAACTCTCATCTCTAAAAGACTGAAATACCGCCACAGTAAGCACTCTACAAATGAAGACAGCACAGACATCCAGGGAATCTATCATAATTTATTATTTTCATTTACCCTGGTTTTTATCTCATTATTCCTCACCATCTGTCTATCCTGCCCGCCCTGGCCGCTCAATTATCATTTCTCCGCCATCAATCATAGCAAATAGTAGATTGCTCATAGTTCGGAACGTTTGGCGAACTTTATGACTGAGTGGCTATGTTAAGTAAAAACGTTTTCTTACAAATACTTTTCGGGCACTTACCGGATCTTTTTGATGAAAGAACTGATATTGGCTTCTACTACGTTTTACTTATTGCGTAGAACGTAGCTGTGATTGAAGAAATCATGTTTCAGAGGTGCTCCTTGAATCACCGACACTCATTTCACGAATGCGTTGTTTCATCGAATTTTCATTTCATCGACAGCTAATTTCTGCTGAAACCTTATTGTTTTTAGGTTATCTTAAGCATGGTTTACGTAGGTTAGGTTAGGTTAGACCTGTGACTACTAAACAATTATAACTTCTGCACGTGGAAATGCCTGTTCGGTGAAATTAATGTCGGCGATTCAAGGGTAAACCCATGTTTCAGAATTTATCTCCCATTAAATACAATAATTGACACGATACGAATACGTTATTGTAATGTGTTGCTTGTCATCCATTGGTATGAAAGTATTAGGAATGGATGGTAAAATAAAACAATTCTACACTACTTATTGCTCTGTCGACAAAGCTGCTATTAAAGAACCACTAAAAAACTCCATGCTAATATCTTAACAACACCTATAACGACCTCCATTGCACCACCCAAAGACCATAATTCTGGGGACCTAGTGAAAAAAGGTGTAAGTCTCCTGAAGATCAAGTGAAAAAGGGTTTAAGTCTAGTTTACTCCGTTTATGTACATACCCTTTTGTTAAACAAGTTAAGTCGACTTATACCCTTTTTCACAAGGTACCCAGAATTATGAACTCTTAATACCGTTCATTGTCAAATGAACTTTCGAGCGTCCTTTCTTAGGGTTCCGTACCCGAATGGTAGTCCAATGGGACCCTATTAGGTAATATGCCTACCCTGTAGTCCGTCCGTACGTCCGTCCTAACTTTAAAGAGCTTTATCTTTTGAACCGTAAAAGATAGCGGGTTGACTTTTTTTCAGTATATATTGTGATATTACGGCAGATTTACTAACAATTTTTTTTAAGGAAAGTGATATCCCCATTTTCTGTAATTGACCCACTGTTGATTAACTAAAAATTACTCTCGGCCGGCGAGTTCCATACTATCTCGGGTCCCCCGGACCTAGGTGCTATGTGTGAGTGTAGTTTTCCAGCGATAAAAAAGTAACATAATGTAGTAAATATTTTTTATTCTTATTTTATTTTGTCCGCAGGCTCAAGCAACGTGAAGGCTGTGCTCACCCTAATAACCTGCGCCACAGTACATTTATTTACGAAAAGTGCCTTGAGTGAAGTGTAGTATAGATAATGTGACGTCATCGAGTTAATTTAAGGTTCAATTGCAGTTTTGAATCAATATCATGGCTGGTTTAACCGGAATAATGGTAACCTGATTTATTTAAACTCGCTTTCGCTACCGCAATTAAAACCATATTTAAAAATTGATAGTTTGCTTATTTGCGTTAAATGATGATAATGATTTATGATTTAAACGTCACTTTATCACTTAGGCTTAGATGTGTCAAATAGAATCGGATGTTGTGGACATCTTGAATGGAAAATATTTTTAATACAAAACAAGCAACGCAACGGAAAAAAAAACGAAAATTAAGAAAAATTACGTAAATCTAAGAAAAGGACAAAGAACAAATAAATACACAGTAAAAAACAAAAACTGAACTATTATCAGATGATGCTATACATATTTTCCGAGCAAAGATGTTGAAGACCGATTGATTTCATTTGGTTTTTATAACAATTCCTTTAAACATTTGTAAAAACCTCATCGTGGTGTATTCTAGATGGTTTTAATACCTTTTTACCTATTTATCTCCATAAAATGTTGGATTTAAATTATTATGCTGATACAGTAACGCAAATATCAAAGAACAATTATCATAAAACCGCATGAAGCTGATTCCCATTTATTTTAAATGAATTATTTTGCTGCGTCAAAGGTTGTGAACCTCTGTATTCGTATTTAGCTCTAGCGATTGCTTTGTCCCAATGCTAATTATAATTATGTGGTCACAACCCTTGCCTGGCCGGGTCAGGGGTAGCAAACAATGGGTCTGACAATGAAGATTAAAAGATTTTATCTTATTAAGCCTGTAACATAGAATTTGAGCCAGACTAATCATATTAGCTTTATGGTAACATTAATTTTAAATAGCTACTTGGGTAATGTTCCCATTATGTTAATTTGATACAGTATCAACTACGACTCCTATTACTTAATGCATTAATAGAATTGAAAGCTGTAATTGAACCCACAATAAAAAACAGTGCTGCATCGTGTAAATAAAAATGTAAAAAACGGAGAAAAGCAAAGTATAAGTACAGATACAGTAAATAATTAAATAGCATCGTAACTTTGTCAAATAAGTACGTATATAATAATCTTGCTTACTCAGTTAGGTTTTTTGATGAGTACTTAAGTTAACTGAGAAAGAAAATAATATAGGTATACACACTCATCCGCCAAAATACGATGTCGTTTGATTATTCACTACAACTGTTCAAGTACCTATGTTGTTGCCAAATATGTTTAACTCGAAATACTGTGTTTCTTCAAAAAACGATAATGTGAGCTTTGCTTTTCTTTGTTTTTGTTTTGATCTTATACGTTTTTAATATACCAAATGTTACTTTTTATAACTTACGACTTTTACGTTATTTAACTTACGAATAGTGGTTATGGTGTTTTCAAAAGTAGGCATTTAAAAAATCGATATTGTAATTATTCAATTTATTTGGTGTTTTTGGTTGAACGGAACAAAAAAAAATATTTTCTCTATAACACTATGCAGTACTGACAAGGTCGATTATAATTTTTAATAAGAAAATTGTATGATAAAATCAATTTATTATATAAATATAGCAAGCACTGAATTTGAATGTTTTAGGTCACATAAATTTGTAATTATTTACATATGTTGGGGAGCTAAACTAAATGTGTCTAAATCAAATAAATGTATTGTAAAACTTAATAATAATGTGTAAATGGTTGTTACATTCTTTCAGCATTTCTTCGTGGTTAATGTTATTGTTTTTATTATGTATATTCATATATTTACGTCGTTTTAGTTCATTCGGTGCTTAATCTGTACGTTTTTTTATATTAGAGATTCGGTTAGATAGAAAAGAATTTTATTGCTGTTTCATTGCCATAATTCAACAGTTAATACATAATTCAACAAAAGTTTGAAGTATGTACTAACATTTAAGAGGTGATTTTTGGATATACAGTTAAAATAAGGGAAACTAAGACTTAACTAATAAAGATTTTATCTTGTTATGTCACTTCTTAAATAAATGCAAATAATGCTGCCTTGCTTTTAAGTAAAGAGTTTCATAAATTTTTAAATCCGCGCAGTCCGCCTTCCTACTTATATTTTTACATAGATTCACGCAACGCAACCACGAAAAGTCACTTTCAAGTACCGGGGCCTGCCTTCGTGGATTAAAAAACCCTATAATTAATGATATTATTCTTACATCAAAATATTCGGACAGAATAGAAAAATATTCTCATAATTATGACTCAAACGCTAAAGAACACGAAGTCATACTGTGTTCTTATAGAGTTTGCATACACATCTAAGTTACGACATGTATACGACAAACGGAAAACATCTTAATGTATGTATTAAAAGCCAAGTAATGACATTCCTAAAACTTTAATTTAATTTTAACTTATGGCAGCCGTTTTTTATATATAATGTAATTATATACGCTTTTTTATCAGCTAGGCAGCATAAGCTGATGTTTTAGTGGGAAAATACAGATTTTCTAAAGATAAAAGGTTCATATTGAAATACAGTGGATTTGCAAACAACGCTTTACTAGGAGAAAAATATCTGCAAATGAAAGATAAAGTTTTTAGTTTAAATACGTTAGGTACTTATCCTGAAAAACATTTTGTTATTTAATTTATTTACAAATTAAGTACTTTTATCCCTTTCTTAATTGACTTAAAAATATTTTAGTGCAATGTAGTTTAGTAAAAACAATATCCAGGTATTCTCTTTAATTTAACTTTTTTTTAACTACAAATAAAACCACTGTATTACAATGGATCCTTTTATCTTATAAGGTTTTAAAAAAATAATTTTTAACTTTGTGTTTATATTTGTTATTTCTTCATAATCATTGTGGCTTTCTATTATTGTTAGTGAATCTAGTCTTATCATTTAAGATTGTAACTTGAATGTTAAGGTAAAGCAAAATAAATTAATCACCCTGTTTTTAACTGGAATGTTTATTTGTGTTTAAAATGTAAATACTTATTTCAGGGGTCCAATATGGCTGCGTTTATCGCGTGACAAAATGTGGATAAAACATCCGTCACTTTTTGACACGTACATAAGTATGAGAGTGATGGATGCTTTATCCACAGTTTATCACATAAACGCAACCATACTAGGTCCGCAGGTGTCAATATACTAATGACATTGCAAGGGGAAATTGATGGTTATAACTCGTGCAAATAATATTAATAAAAATAAACTGATTAAACTGAGTGACTGGTTTCACTAACACCATCTTTTGTCATGCTAAATCTATACTCGACATAATATACATGTACATATTATAAAATATAGTTCGTAAAATATCTGAATTTATGTAAATTGAAGTTTTTAAATACTTTTTATTCTTCATTTGGGGAGATTGGTAAGAAACAACGAAAAAGCCTATGTAACAAAAAAAAGGACGAACGATTTCTTTTTTTTTGGAAAATGTCTGTAAAATAAGGTTTGTTTTATCTTTAATTTTGTGTCCTAACTTGTCACAAAAATGTGTAAATATATTATTTAATTTCATTATATAATTACACTTTACACACGTGTGTAACGGTTTTAATATAGTTTTGAAACATTGACAAAAAAAAAACAATTGTATTTATAGTGTTTTAAATGGAATTCTCAGGCTAATGTCCATAACTCCCCACGGTACTCCTTATATTTTGTGTCAATTTAATTTCCGTTCTTGTGGATCACTGTTTAAGAGTCAATTTCGAGCACTATCAAAATGTTCTGTGATACATATGTGTTTCTTAGTTTCTATTACAATCTGATTTTTATAAGAAAATTACTTTCAATGTTTCATTGAAGACTGAAACCACGTGACGCCCTTCAATGTTTGAGTCTGTTAGTGAAGATTTTTCATACACGAATTTAAAAAAATCGGACAAGTGCGAGTCCGCGGTTCCGCACATGCATGTTTTTCTTGTGATTTAATTAAAAATGTAAAGTTTTCAGATCTTTTCCTATATTTGTAGTATCTAGGTCAACGGAAAATTCCCTATTAATATTGATTCCCTTGAGAGTGTCGAAATATACGTTTTTTGCGGCAAAAACGGCCGTATCTTGTTTTAACGTTAACTTAGAAGTTTGATTTTATCACAACTTCAAGGGACTGTAGACTTGAGTATATGGTTTTAATTTCAACTCGATATCTCCACGCGTTCCTGATATAAAGGGTCTTGACAGAAAGACGGACGACGGACAGGCGGACAACAAAGTGATCCTATAAGGGTTCCGTTTTTTCCTTTTGAGGTACGGAACCCTAAAAAGGGACAAGAAAAATGTCTCTAAAAAAAATTGGGGTGGCACGGGTCGTGACGCGATGAGTCTTTATTTATGTATTTGCATTGGAAGATATTTTCTTATAAAAAATCAGAGTGTACATAATTATACGTACGATAATATAATATACTTTGTCATTGGGTGTCAAGGTCTAAATGGCGATAAATAAACGTACTTAAATAATACACCATAATTTTATTTTACACATGACTTTATTTATTTTAACTATTTTTTAATTGCCGCATTAACCGTCTTGGCTCTTCATCCATCATTTTATCGAATTTCACTTCATCGATTGTATCATTTCGTCGAATTGAATTTCATCGAAAGCTATTTTCTGGTGAAACCATGATGCTTTCAGGATATCTAAAACATTGATTACCAAGGTTAGGTTAAATTTGACTTGTGACTCCCTGCCAAAAAAAAATTACTCGTGTGGAGATAAATGCCATTCGACGAAATTAAATTCTGAGTGATGATACGTTCTTTAAAAGGTGTTTCGATAAAATGAGTCGCTTAACTTCAAACTCGGATAAGTCCATGCAAAAAGACAGCGGAATTTGCGTCTTTTTTCAAACAAATTAAGTTTTTAATTCGTATATCCAATTATAAGGACATATCTGAGTTTAAAGTTAAGCGACACAAATAATAGGTACCCTTTCTTAATACCTATGTCAGTCTTACTAGTCCCACTGGCTTAGAGATTTAATAATCGAAATATTTTATAAGGCATTGGTTCCACAAAACATTTAAAAACTCTGGGTATCTAAGGCTGAGTCCACACGGAAGATATCACGATATGGCACTGGTCCCACCGCCGGCGAGTAAGCTATGAACTATCGGCTATTTTCTTGTCCAAGAAATGAGCAAAAGATAATCGCTCCCGTGTGAATAAAAGAGAGAGATATAAATTTATAGTTTATCGCTGAGCGAGTGAGCTATACTCGCTCAACGATGAACTCTATAAATATATATCTCTCTCTTTTATTTACACGGGAGCGATGGTCTTTTGTTCGTTTCTTAGACAAGAAAATAGCCGATAGTTCATAGCTTACTCGCCGGCGGTGGGACCAGTGCCTATAGGGGAGTTAAATTTTATAGCGCGACTATCAAAGGTGACAAGTTTACCATCGAGAGGATATACCGACAATGAGACATTGAAAGGTATTTGAATGATTTATCTAGTTAGCTGTCACGGAAAATCAGACAAAACAAACTTGAGCTTTGACTGAATAATATCCTTTTTAGTACATAATAGGGTCCTTTGAGTAACCTAAGTTTTAATAGGGTCCCGTTAGCACTCTCTGGGTACAAAATCCTAGAGTTTTCATTATTTAAGTCTGGACATAAATATTTTTTCCTTCATAATTTAAAACGGTTTTCCATACTTTTAATGAGAAGGATTTGTACTCTGTTCCTATCTTTTGATTTGCATTAATTGCTGTCAAATTTGTATATTTGGGCAAAATGGATATAATTTAAGTTTAAAAAGTTGTCGAGCTTTACAGAAAAATGGTAAACACACAAAAACATTGGTCTAGGGTAAAACAGAAACTAAACAGGTGAGAACGTTTGTATGGAGAAAAGGCCAACCAAATTTCCTCTTAAGCTTGCGGAATCTATCCCCATAGCCTGTTGTACGAGCATTCCAAGGATTATTTAGTCCAAGCTGTTATTTATCACAAAGTCGAATTTTCGCTTTTTGGGAAATTACGACTATACATTCGATCAAAAATATTTCGGCCAAACGGCAGCAAAAATATTTCCCTGTGATAGGCTACCCGTCTAAGCCGGAGCCTGTCGTTTGGCCGAAATATTTTAGGCCGAATGTATCTTTATCTAAAAAGCTATTTGGGATATCAAAGCCGCTCATCACGCTGTCTAGAAAAGGTTAGACTTGCGACTCGAAAAAAAACTGCGATGAGAAATAGGATTTTGGCAAAATGATACATTCGGCCAAAAACATTTCAAACCCAAACAGTAGACTTCCAGAGTCTCAGCATCTCCCGCAAAGCGTGCTTCGTCCAAAATAACTGTAGAGCAGCATAATTATACAGACTACCTAAGTGACAGAAGATTTTTTTCTCAAGATTGGTTGTACATTTTTGTATCATGTTGTACATGTCAGCAGAGGGTAAGTATAAACAAAAAAACTTTTTAACAAAAAAATTAAACCGCCGAAAAAAGAAAACTGAAAAGCAAAAAATAAAACAGAGCCTTTTAAGTCTAACTAAGCTCCTACACTAATGTTAATACCTTAATAAATAATTTTGAGTTGGCGCCAAACAAACAAACAAGCAAATTAACTATTTCGTAAAGTAAAATGATGTATGTGTGGGATGGTATGTACTACCTCCTGAGTGGTTTGAAGTCGGTGCCTGCCATGCTTGTTTGTTTGTTTGGCGCCGACTCAAAATTATTTATTAAGGTATTAACATTAGTGTAGGAGCTTAGTTAGACTTAAAAGGCTCTGTTTTATTTTTTGCTTTTCAGTTTTCTTTTTTCGGCGGTTTAATTTTTTTGTTAAAAAGTTTTATTTTTCACTTTTCAGTTTTTTTTCTCTGTTAATAGATACTTATTCTTTGATTACTTACTTTAACTATTCATTGTTTCGCTACAAAACACAACCGTGTCTATACAATTCGTTCCATAGACGACTCTCGTGAAGTTGCTACCTATGGGAAGAAACCTCCCGATAATGTTGTTCCAAAAGATGTGAACAACTGTGGCGGTCTTTTGTCTGAGCTAAAATTAGCTACCGAATCCCGTGTCATGCTTAGAGGTAACATATCACCTATAACATATACCTGTGGGCCTCGTCAATGGTGTTTTTTTTTCTTAATTAGTGGCTTTCATTCCTTGTTTTAACAAGGTGTATTTCGCCAGTATCGAGTTTTAGACAATCGCCATGGACTTATTAGAGAAACAAGTCCATGGATATCACACGCGAGGACAATTGTTCGGTTAAAGAGATTTACTCTGGTGGACTAAACAGAAACACATGGGGTTAGCTACAACAACAACATGGGAACAACACTTGATAAAGCTGTAATCGACCTCGGAAAGAAACTAACTTTTTGCCAAGGGGCATGTTTATGTTGCACTTAGTATAGTTAAACTACCTACTTGAAGGTATCTGAGTTAGAGCGAAATAAGTTAGGTATTACAAAAGCCACACGATGAACGAGCTTTAGCAGAAATGCAGAAACTGAGAGGTTTACACACTACACACAATTACGTCGCAATAGGTTTGTTACACTCTGATTAATAATTTAAAAACCTTAGTTTCCAAACAAATAAGGGCTTCCCTCGACAGCCTTCCAACTCCATCAAACCCCATCATCAGACCCTCGATGGTAGTCATAATCCGTGCATCATACTTAAGTTAGGTATAAAGTTCTCATTAAGATGCATGAATAAGAGAAATCACGAGGTAGCTGCTGTAATCCGTTGAAGAGTTCCCTCATCTGTCTTCCGTCTCAGTTATCAGATCAACATCAAGTCTCCGTCATGTTGTAGTGTCAATAGAATTACATATCTGTGCTAAGTTTGAACATAATCGGTTCACAGAAGGGGGGGGGGGGGGAGTTCCAAATTACATGGGAGCAACTTCAAAGTATACCCTTATACCTTAGTTTCCGAACAAATAAGGGCTTCCCTCGACAGCCTTCCAACTCCATCATCAAACCCGATCATCAGACCCTCGATGGTAGTCATAATCCGTACATCATACTTAAGTTAGGTAAGTATAGAGTTCTCATTAAGATGCATGAATAAGAGAAATCACGAGGTACCTGCTGTAATCCGTTGAAGAGTTCCCTCATCTATCTTCCGTCTCAGTTATCAGATCAAAATCAAGTCTCCGTCATGTTGTAGTGTCAATAGAATTACATATGTTTGCTAAGTTTGAACATAATCGGTTCACAGATAAAAATTCATGGGGTCAACTAACAATCCCTATATTTCTACCATTGACGGAGGGGGGGGGGGGGGAGTTCCAAATTAAATGGGAGCAACTTCAAAGTATACCCTTATACCTTAGTTTCCGAACAAATAAGGGCTTCCCTCGAGAGCCTTCCAACTCCATCATCAAACCCGATCATCAGACCCTCGATGGTAGTCATAATCCGTGCATCATACATAAGTTAGGTATAAAGTTCACATTGAGATGCATGAATAAGAGAAATCACGAGGTAGCTGCTGTAATCCGTTGAAGATTTCCCTCATCTGTCTTCCGTCTCAGTTATCAGATCAACATCAAGTCTCCGTCATGTTGTAGTGTCATTAGAATTACATATGTGTGCTAAGTTTGAACATAATCGGTTCACAGAAGGAAATTCATGGGTTCAACTATGAATCCCTATATTTCTACCAATGACGGAGGGGGGGGAGTTCCAAATTAAATGGGAGCAATTTCAAAGTATACCCTTATACCTTAGTTTCCGAACAAATAAGGGCTTCCCTCGACAGCCTTCCAACTCCATCATCAAACCCCATCATCAGACCCTCGATGGTAGTCATAATCCGTGCATCATACATAAGTTAGGTATAAAGTTCACATTGAGATGCATGAATAAGAGAAATCACGAGGTAGCTGCTGTAATCCGTTGAAGATTTCCCTCATCTGTCTTCCGTCTCAGTTATCAGATCAACATCAAGTCTCCGTCATGTTGTAGTGTCATTAGAATTACATATGTGTGCTAAGTTTGAACATAATCGGTTCACAGAAGGAAATTCATGGGTTCAACTATGAATCCCTATATTTCTACCAATGACGGAGGGGGGGGAGTTCCAAATTAAATGGGAGCAATTTCAAAGTATACTCTATCCAATAAAAAAAGAATTATTGAAATCAGACAACTCAGTAAAAAGTTATGCGTGATCAACCATGGTAGCCATAGTAGCCATTTGTGGTCTTCATCATCAGTTCCACTTCACCAAATGATACTTTCTGAATGAAAATGCTAGATTTGTTACTAAAAATACTAAAATCGCTATATGTATGCATTTAATATTCGAAGAGTTCCCTCAATTCCTCACGGATCCCTTCATCAGATTCAGTTTTGGTGACAATGGGACCACCTCGGAAGTATACTCTATCAAACCCAAAAAGAATTTTTTTAATCGGACCGCGCTGTGAAAAGTTATGCGTGATCATACATAAAAAAAAAAAATATATACGCGTCGACTTGAGAACCTCCTCCGTTTTTTTTCGTCGGTTAAAAAGATATGAGTGCAGGGCCTCTTTTGTAGGCGGTAAAACATGGTTTATAACTCGGCTGCCATTACTGTCAAGTAAATAAGAGCTATCAAAACGTTGACAATACGATAACAGGTCAAAGACGATATGGTATTAACCACATAGAATCTCGGCCCTGATTCTTTTACAGAGCTAATAGTTCTTTATTGGTTTTAACGGTTACTATAAAATATAAATTACAAATCATTCTTATACTACAAGCTTTAAGTAAATAAAAACCGCTTAACAATCGGTTCACCGGTTCTAGGTTTAGAGATTGAAAACAGACAGGTCGACAAAGGATTACGCTCCTCTTTTTAGGCGGCTTTTTGATACAGTGACAGTAAAACCTATGTCGATTCAAATATCACTGAGGGCTTTGTGTGACCAGCCTTACAGCCTTCTACAGACATGGATGTTTTTATGTGCATCCTTACTTATTTTTGCGAATAAATTTCATGACAATTTATAACTGGTTACAATTTGCCTACTCCATATTTCTATGAATAAATACATTATTAATTAATTAAAAACATAGTAGCAGATGGAAAGAAGTTGACTCTGCCTACTTCTCTGGGAAACAGTAAAAACACAAAAATTAATTTAATCAAAATTCACCGCATTATAGAAAAATAATAATATTATTCCAAAAACATTCCTAACGACGACGTATTTCTAACAACAACGACCAAAACACGTCAAGCATAAACGCTTAATACAAAGTACTAACAGCAAAATAAAATTGCAAAAATAAAATTCGAAACACAAAAAGAAACGTTAAATCACATTCGCAAAATAAGGAAGCTTTTATTCGAAATGCACAAACATTCTCGAGAACACACTATTGTGTTCGCGGTGACGAAACCGACCGCGAACGGAGAATGGGCCCGTCGTTCACGGGTCGCGGCGCCCGAATGGAACGCTTTTTATACTGTTCTTGATGCTTTATGTCGACCTGGTACTTTTTAATATATGAAATATTGTAAAGACGATACAAAAAAGTATGTTCGGTTTAGAAATCAGTGCCTTTATTACGCTTTAGTTATTTTCTATTTTGTAATTACAACGTTGTTGACGTTATGATTATGACAGCCGTTACTGTAAAGTAGATACGTCATAACATAAACTTACGCCTTCATTCCCAGAGTGGGGTAGGCAGAGCCAGCAGAGCAGAGCTATCAAGAAAACCATAAAATAGAACATCTTAACTATAAAACCTACTTGGGTGTCCTTTCATTTCGCCAAACAATGTTTCCCAAACTGATTCATTTCCCAACTGTTTCATTTGGGCAAATTCTTTTTTTTCCAAAACTGTAAATATTTTAGGATTTATTTCAGGACCATCGTGAAGAACCCGTTTGGGAAACGTTGTTTGGTGAAACGGCAGAGAACCTACTTACTTACTAAAATAACCTTTAAGTTTATCATAAAGAAAATCACGAACAATCCAACCCAACTAAATAATGTTAATATCATTAAAAAAAGTATTTCAGCCGTTTAAGTATTACAGCAAAAAGTTTAAGCCCGCCCTGAACTGTGTTGATACTTATTTCTGAATACTGAATGAAACAAAGACTATTTACGTTTCAAACTATTTGAAACAAAAGAGTGGCCGAATACAAAAGAGACTTTTCATAATGGAACATTATTTTACTGTCTGGAGGGTTCTGTTTTCCTAGTAGTTGTTAAATTACCGCCATTGTTGCCTGAATAAAAACCCCCATTATTCGTTAATTGGATGTTATAACTGGATGAAGTGGTTGTTAATTGACTGTTTTCATTACATTGAATAAAATTTTAACACAACATTTTAAGAAGAGTTTTTATGTATACTAGCCACCCGCCCCGGTCGCGAAAAAAAACTGATGTTGTAACGATCGCTACCAAAATTTACTCGTTCATACGGTGGGCTTAATCTAAAGGTTGCCTAACCGACACACACATACCCGCATACATACACACATCATAACATAACATAACATAAACTCACGCCTTCATTCCCAGAGTGGGGTAGGCAGAGCCACAGACTCACCAACAACTCCAAAAACTTGTTGATAATTCTGTGACCACATTTTGCTCAACCAGGCTAAGATGTTATCCAGTGTATTAGTGGCAGGTTGCAAACCCATCGCCTAACAGCACTACACAGCCTTTAGTCCCTTAGTCGTCTCTTACGACATCCATGGGAAGACATGGAGTGGCAACATTCTAAACCCGGCACCACACGGGCACACATCAATTATCTCTAATATATATAAAATTCTCGTGTCACAGTGTTTGTAACAAAACTCCTCCAAGACAGCTTGACCGATTCTTATGAAATTTTGTGTGTATATTCAGTAGGTCTGAGAATAGGACGTAATTTATATTTCATAAGGTGCGTATGAAAACAAACCGGGCGACGCCGGGCGTAGACAGCTAGTTATATATAGATTTTGACCGTTTATTATTATATTACATTTAGGTTAAATTTGGAAATCAAATCTTCTATATGACCCCTCTGTTTGTATACAAAAAAAACTTGGTTAAATAAAAAAGGGCTAGGGTTTTATAACAACCTCCGGTACATGTGATTGATAGATTTAAGCTTGAACTTACGCACTCATACAACACTCATTCATGTCACTAGAAGACAGCCTCTTTTACTAAAAAACCTACCTCCTTACATGAGACGTAAGATAAGAGTGGAAGAGACCTAGTAAATTTCTGTTATATCTGACATTATACAGGATCTCAATTTTTTTGACCAATCAGCAACTATAGCCATTGCTATGGCCTACTCGGAATGTGAAACAGTGATACTGTATCTAATTAAAATATAAGAAAAAAAAATGACCAACGAACACGGATGTGATTGATACTCTTGAGCGTACGAGAATCACATTTCAACAAGCCGCAGTTCACAAATAAACCAGCAAGTTTAAGTAGTCCCGTCAAAGCGTATGAGACTCATTTTAGCTCGGGCATTCTCAATTAAGCAGCTTTATACTACACAGAGCTCGACTCATTTCTCAGCGCACGCTAAAATATTTTTTTGTGTCAATGAATCTGCAGGCCTAGTATGGCTGCGTCTATATCGCGCGTCAAATGTGGATAAAGCATCCGTCACTCTCGTACTTATAGTACCTACGTGTCAGAAGGTGACGGATGTCTTATCCAAAATTAGTCACGTAATTAGCGCAGCCATATTAGGACGTCTATTCTACTCAGTAAAGTCTTATTACTTTTGACATGTTATTGTATTGTCAACGTTACTATAGTTCTTACCTATTTACTTGACAGTTATAACGGCCGAGTAAAAAAAAACAGTAAACTAGAGGCCCAGAGGGGCTATTGTCTAACGCACTCGCGATCCCAACCGGCTTCAAAGCGGAGGAATTGTTTTCATTTTGTATGCAGACAAGCCTTCGATTTTCAAAATGAAAACGATCGTGATTCCGAGTGCGTTAGACTATAAGCCCTCTGGTTAAATTCTACCAAATCACTTCTACTACATTTTTAGGTTACATTTCCATTCGTTATTTAATAAGTACTTGCAACGCTTTAAATATTTTTAGCTAGGTAGGTTTTCATTAAACACAAGCCATAAGCTTACCTCCACGTGACCCACTTACGTCATTGCTCGCTACTTACAAAAACATACACACCACCAAAAAACGTCTGACATCTCTAATCTCCAACACCATCGCTTAGACTAAATAAAATATTATATATAGGATACATTAGTCCGGCTTCTTTGAAAAGAAACGAAATTACGACCTCGAAAATATCGCAAAGCTGGCGTAATGGGCTAGACCTGCGTAATGTCGGAGGTAACACAATGTGAAGACGATACTTTCGGGAAAAGAAATATTACGTTACGTACGTAGAACATGAATAGAGCACTGACTTCCTTTAGAAAAAGCCTAACACTAGTCTTTGTTTGTTGTCCAAATAAAAACGTAAAACAAGATTAATAGGTTATTTGGAATTTAATTTTGGGTTTTTAAAACCATGTCTACAACCCTGGTCTGGGGGCTTATTGTCTAACGCACTCGCAATCACGATCGTCTTCATTTTGAAAATCGAAGGCTTGTCTGCATACAAAATGAAAACAATTGCTCCACTTTGAAGCCGTTTGCAATTGCGAGTGCGTTAGCCAATAAGCCCTCTGGTTAAGATAATCGTGTCACTCGAAATGCTAAGATGAATCTAACGATATCTCGTGTGTCGAAGTCCGTTTAGCCTCTAGAAAGGAACAAGAAACCATACAAACACACAACCTCATATATACGGGTAACGTCAATTACAAAAAAACTTATCGGTCATATGCCTAAGCTAGTTTAGGGATTTGATAGACTTCACAGGGACTTCTAATGAGAAAGTACTGTTTACCAAACATTTACCCTAGCGTCCGATATCCATTGACTTATTTATTTCTATGATAAGTCCTTGGAAGAGTCTATAAATAACTTGATATTGGGAAATACACCTTAACAGAAGTGAAGTCCATAAAGTATAAAATATTCTAAGTTTAAACTTAGAATATTTTAATATTTTTTATGAAGCGCGAAGCAGAAATTTATTTTAGAAATGTTTTGTAGTATATACCACATTAAGATCATCCGCTGGGTGTCATAATGATGGATCTATTCTTCGGCTATAAGTCAGAATCTACGCTAAAATATAGTAAAGGCAAATCAATCGGGATCACGCCGCACTATAGAAGCATGTTCGGGGGAAGTCAATAAACATTGAAGCCCGATAACATGTTTACTAGAATTTCAATAACTAGTCAACTACACGATAAGAAACCTCAGAAGTCGCGTTAGGTAGTCGATCAAAATCGTGTTTTTATAAAATCGTTGACAATTTCAATTGACTAGACAATAAGTACTAAGCAATATCTATTCTAATTTCTGGAAGTACACATAATTAAGTATTTTGTGTTCATTTATAGGTTTAACCCTTGAATTGGCAAAAAAAAAGTCGGGAAATCAAACGCTTTTTGATTTTGAGTCAACAAAAAAATAAAAAAACATTACAAACAAAACAAAAATAGTGAACATTACCTAATATTAATATATTTATATTTATATTAATTGTTCACTGTGATGAAAATTGCCAAATTAAGGGTTAAACTATAACCACAGTGTATAAGTACATTAAATACGCGGTGGCGCTTTGACATCGATTAGCTGTCTAGAATACTATGATAATTAGGCGCTTTATTAAGCTGGATTAAACATAATAATTTTGGGTTAAATTCTGTAACGATATTTAGTTAATTTGATCCAATATTGCGTAAATATCTATTTACGGAATTATCATTGGTAATTTTTGACGAAAGGTTCTTATTTATAATAAACTAGCGGCCCGCCAGCGGCTTCGCCCCGCTGCAAATTTCCGACTTTCCCAGCGGTTTCATTATTCTGCGCTATTTTCCTATTTTTTTTTAATGTAAGAACCTTCTACGAAGTATTAGAAAACATTTGAAAAAAAGATGAATTGAATCGGTAAAGCCGTTCTAAAGTTATAGCCTGACTAGGAGAAATAGGGGTTCATTTGTTTATGTAGATAGTATATAGTAGATAATAAAGTATTAATATATATAAGTATTAATACGGGTGTTACAGAAAACTCACACTAACCAAAGCGAAGCGAGGGCGGGTCTCTAGTTTTATATATATATATTTTTTTAGCCTATTTGAGTGTCCCACTGCTGGGCAAAGGCCTCCCCTCTTTTCCGCCATTCGTCTCGGTTGAGTGCATGCTCCCGCCATTCGCTTTGAAATGCGTCTAAGTCATCCCGCCATCTCCTTTTTGGTCTGCCTCTGCTCCGGTGGCCATCTTGCGGGGTCCACTCGGTGGCAACCTTGGCCCACCGTTCCGGATGCATTCGGCAGACGTGTCCAGCCCAGTCCCACTTAAGTTTTATAATAAAACTATGAAAAAATTACAACGTGTTATAATCATTAATTCATTCACTTTTTCCATCCCTACAATGAAATGCCAAACTGATATTTCGTTTTCATAATCTGTGACCAGTAGTTTCGTGGAAATTCCGATTTTGGCAAAAAAATGTTACTTGTAAGGATAATTTAAAGCAATTTTTATTGGAAATAAATTAGTTTGTATTTAAAATAACGGTAATTACTTAACTTAAATTCAGTGATTCTTTTGGAATGTCGTGATTTGTGATCAAGTGATGATTAATTGAATTTGATGCTGCAATCATGGCGCGCGCAAACTATCTCCATCCCACGTTCATCGCACGGAAGATTCTTGGGTGGGCGTGGCATCATATTATGTGGTCTCTTAAAACTTATAAATTCACTCATTTCTGAACGACTATTCATTACGAGTACCTATGTAATATTATTATTACATCCTCAATCATTTCCAAAATTAATGAATCGCCGGAACGAAATACCCGCGGGGCATACGTCACCATCCATAAACGTAACCAGTTTTTGATTTGAGAAATAAAAAAGGTAAATTTTTTTTTCCGTTGTTCATTTTAATCTAAAACAAACCCGTTCACTCGTTTTCTGATCGATATAATCAGTGATCTCTTTTTCTTGCACATCCTAATGTACATTCGACATTTAACAATGCTAATTTGGTATCTGCTGCTCTAAAGTTAATGTCTGAGTTCAGTTCAGCCTTGCTGCTCTTGCATCCCACAAACCTCCACAACAAGGACGACTTTTTATCACATAACGCGGCAACAGTGGTACCCGGCGTGGGCTCCATCAGCTGGCTCGACAATTCACTGATATTATACACCGAATCACTTAAAATTGACTTATTATTATCCATTAAACGTGTATGCACTTCTCTTTGTATTTACGTTACAACTAACAACTGACCATCGCCTATGCTAAGCCAGCTATGCATCTTGCTATCGAGTTCCTCGACCTGAGGTACCGTAAGTTTTAGTTGTTTGCTCGATTTCAGATTTGAGATGCGCACGCCTAAACAAGTCCGGCGCATCTACGTGATCAAAAGTGACGGAAGGAAGTTTGCTCAAATCTTTGGCCACGAATATAGGAAACGTCCCGGGTTCAGCATTCTTTAAAACACAGACAATATTCTTTCAGACATTCCGTCTCCTACATTCCGTATAGCATTTCAAAATTCAAATTTCAAAATATTTATTCAGTAAATTGGCCACATGAGGGCTCTTTTACACGTCTGTAATGTGGAGTGAATCTACTAGCGCTTCGGACAAGACCATCAATTGCGGAGAAGAAGCGCCGAAAAAAATTCCAGCAGGAGGTCATTTTTTCCAATGATAAAATACAATAATAAACATTACACGGTAATAAAGTAATAAATAAATATTTTTAAAACTAACACATAAAATCATTATTTATGTAAGGTCAATATAATTAAATTGAAAATAATGACTAGGAGAACAACAAGACGAGGTCTCTAAGTCAGGAACGATAGGTTAAAACAACTAAATTGGAAAAGGGGTCCTTTTAAGCGTGAACAGACCGGACC
The DNA here is from genome assembly GCA_948252455.1 of Acleris cristana. NCBI lineage: Eukaryota > Metazoa > Arthropoda > Insecta > Lepidoptera > Tortricidae > Acleris > Acleris cristana. Next base: position 14,548,630 of record OX411775.1, on the reverse strand, counting down.
CCACAGACAGCACCCGTTCACGAGCATGACGCGTATCTCAGCCATCGCCTCCCTCAACCATGTGCTCGGGAAGGTAGCGACCCGTTCAACGATGCCGCCGTAAACAAAGACCTTTAAGTGAGCATGACATGCTCATGCTGCCAGACAAAGATAACAATAAAAAAGTATCTGTCCGGCGAGAAACATTATAATTGTGTTCTCATTTCCAGAGTGTCTTGTACAATTGCTTTAGCATTATCGATTTCCTATACTGAAAACGAGTTGAAACAACAAATCATGGAATCAAAATCATGATCAAATCCGCAGCAATTATCTAGGGATCCCTTTGAAACGCATAACGTATCTATACGCATTTTTTTTTTCGCATAAATACCCTTTCTTTTTTTCGCATAAATTTACATTTCAAAATTTAATAAACGTCTATAGATTAGGTTAGGTTAGGTTAGGTTAGATTTTTAAAATAATTAAAATAAAACGTTTTCTATTGTAAAAACCGTTTTAGGTCAAACGATTTTATGCGTAAAGATACGTTATGCGTAAAAAAATTATGCGATCCAATAGAGACCCATTATCCATAACGTCAATCTTATTTAAAAAAGCGGATACTTTATGACAATATTCACACATTTCTCGACAACGGTAATTCAACAAGTAAAACTATACAATTTATTTTCACAATGACACCCCGCTACAGCTGTCTGTGTGCAGACCGAGTAACCTTTACAACTGGCGCTACTTTATTGAAAACGTTATCTTTTCAACGCAGCGTTTGTTGCAGAGCGTATCAGTAACGGCCAATGCATTGATATATTTTTTAATGGCTGTGGCTGGTGACTCCGTTCTCTTAGAAGTCGTTTATCGCGAGTATAAAGTAGCTTATAGTTCTTCGGGGTTTAAGTTATCTGCTTACCAAAGTTCATCGAAATCGGTTCAGCAATTAAGCCGTGAAAGCGTGACAGACAGACAGTTATTTTCATATTTATAAATATTATTATGCATATGTATAAATGGATAATTCGATTGATTAATAACGTTACAATGAATAATTTGAAATGTTCGTCTAAGCCATTCATGAAAAATGTTAATATTTTACAAAGCGTTCCAATCTGTCAATCACAAATCTGTATTCTGTATTATACTTCTATTTATAAAGAGGTAAAATTGTGTTTCTAATTTATTTGTATAATTATGTGGATAATCCGTGGAACTACGTGGAGAAAGGTACATTATCCCTGACTATTACAGGCTATTGTATTTACTTATCATGCAGAGGGCCCTGCCAAGATGCATTACGCTAACTAACGTTTCTATTCGTTTCATTTTTAAACCAATCGCGTCACTGATAGATCACGTGACTTTTCGTATCACTTCATCTACCAGTGACGCGATTAGTTTAAAAACGAATCGAATAGAAACGCTAGTTAGCGCAATGCATCTTGGCAGGGCCCTCTGGTATTGTATATGGTGCTCAATAAAGAATATTTTTACTGTATTGTATTGTATGATTACATAATAGAAGCGCCATTACGTTCGTTTCACTCTCACTCTTTTTAAACTGTCGCTTCTATAACTTACAATATGTTTATTCTTTGCTCATGTATATTACACGACTAGCCAAAATTGAAACGGCGCATATCAAACGAAAAACTCAACAATAAATAGCTCAAAGCAATATTCAATGGTTATTTAATAGTTCCGGTAAAATCGCGGGCCGATATTTTGTATGTATATTTTATTTGAGACACAAAGCTTTGGGACAATAACGCGACCTTTTGTGGCATATGACATATTTCCCCTTTTAACATTTATGCTCAAAGGGCCGTGTTTGTTTCTGAAATCATATCGCTCCGGGACCTTTTTCCAGATTTTCACGTCTGATGGCTTGAAATGTTTTTAGGGTTACGTCTCAACAAGGAACCCTTATAGTTTCACCATGTCCGTTTGTCCGTCTGTCCGCAGTTTAATTCAGAGGTTCTTGGTATTACAAAGCATAGTAATCCATTTTAATCACGCCGACGTTAATATTGAACTCGAAAAGTGTAATTTTTGCTACAGTTACGTGTCCCCCACTACAGCCTACAAATTACAAGTAACAAAAATCTATTTTTTTTTACATGAAAACCTAATATAATAAACTTATAAAGAAAACTATCACGACTTGACTAAGGGTCTCCCCAAACCTATCGATGCGGAATCGGCTTCAGCCGGTTAGAAAAAGTTTCATGTCCATGCAATAAGAGCGAAAACGACGTCGTTTCGTTCGCAACACCGAGAGCCGGTTGACGTTTGTTTCGCTCTTATTGCGAAGATATAAAGAGTTTTTTGATCAGCAAACGTCGATTCGATAGGTGTGGAAGATCCTTAATCAACTTGAGACTTGATTGGTTCTTGAGATACAGGCGCCTGAACTGTTTATCCGTCTAAAAATTATCTAAAACAGCACCAAATAATTTTAAATAGAAAAATCGTTCACACTTGTTCTTTTTTTGAATACTTTTTGTAATTGTAGTAACAGCTTCGGAACCACTCAGCATGACCCGACATGCTCTTGCCGGGTTTTTTAAATTGAAGAGTGCGGTTGACAGATAGATCTAAACGTTGAGCTCAGGATTACTAACAATATATTAGATTAGTGTTTTTAAAACAAAATGGTAGTCCAGTCATCAGCGAAAATATCTTAACCAAATTTATGTTTGAACTAACTTTTGAACGCAACATCGTTCAATTATTCAGGATAAATAGTACCCTTTGTCCGATACTTAGATATAAAATACAGGTTGAGGCGATGGATGACCCGTGAAAAAGGAACAAACAAGCAAACTAACAAACATTTATAGTGACAAGGTTAAGGATTTGAAATCAGTACAACCATACTGCATGATTTAAAAATTATGTAAACATCGACATATTCTCGTGAACTTTTACATCATTAATGAATTAGTAACATAGAAAGAAACGAGTATTGTTATTTCTGTAATTCACAACCGTTTTTTATAAGGTGTTTTAAAAAACAAGCCTTATAAACGTTTATCTCAAAAGTATACTAATTTTTCCCCATTTTTAGGATTCCGTACCAAAATGGTACAAAAGGAACCCTTATGGTGAGACTTCGTTGTCTGTCTGTCTGTCTGTCTGTATGTCACAGCAGGTTTTCTCAGAAACTACAAATGCTATCAACTTGGGGTGTAGCGGGATAAGCCTTCAAAAATTGCCCCCAAAGCTTTGAGTTCAAAACTACTATCAGTTGATGCCCCGTCAAATGAAAATAATTCATACCAATTTTTAACCCTCTACTGCCACCTGGAACCCCACGACATTCATTTAACCCTAAAACGTTTTTATTTATTTTCTCAAAAAGTATAAAAAGGAGAATTGTCAAATTTTGCACAAATGTTGATGTGATCAATAAAAACAATCAAAAAAAAAATGAGCCCTCTACTTACTTATTTTCCTAGAAAAAAACCTAAATTAAAAATTAAAACATCCTGTATAACAATTCAGGCTCGTTGTACTAACACCATTTTTTTACTAAATATTAACCAACTACCTATCTACATAATATGTAAGTTTCATGTAATTAACAAAGGTGGAACAGTGTGAAAATATAGGTATTGTTCAGTACGTACCATGTATGTAACACGCTTACGGTGACGACATTAGTAAAAGATATCAGCCCGCCAACCGGGAAGCCATCCGTAATCGATCTTTTTTAATTTGCTACGGTTAATGAAACTCATTAATACATATTTGAACAAATGTTTCTGTTTATTTTACTTTACCGTTTAGCAAAAAGGTACTACTTAGGGTACTCAGCATTTTACGTAAGTTTATTTGAAGACTAAATATAGGATGTATTTTAGGTTAGTTAGTAGTTAGCTACTTATAATTAGTTTGTTGTCATAAACTCGAATTTATATTACTAAAAATAAATAAACAGAAACACTTGTTCAAATATGGGTACACTACATAATCTCGAAATATTTTTTTCCGAATTTGATAAACACGAATTTCAGAATTCCGATTTTGAAATTACCGAATCATCACTATTCCGAATTTTATTTTCACGAAGTATCAGAATCCCGATTTGTTAAAATTCCGAATGTTTACATTTCCGAATTATTAAAATCCCGAAAAATATTTTTCCGAAAATCACAATTCCGATTATTGCTATTCCGAATCCCGAATATTCATTATTCCGAAATTTTAGCACCCCGAATTCTCTAAGATTTTTTATTTCAAATAAGCGCCTGATAAAATATTGTATGATGTTTAGCATGCTTAATGCTCAAAAACTGTACGAAATGTCCGACAAAGTCGACGGAGATCCTGTTCCACGTAGCTCAGGCGCTTCGCGCCTTGATGCAACTCTAACCTAACCTAACCTATCAAGGTAAGATGACCTAGTTTAGTTATGTGCTCGTCATCTCACGTAACTTTTGTTTCAAGTAGACTTCAATTCAATTCAAGTGGTTAGTTTCAAATTTTTCATTATCGATCTGGTTTGTGAATTTTCGGAATTATAAATTTCGTACAAAGAAAATTCGGAATCGTCAACATTCGTAAATATAATATTCGGAAAAACGTTTTCGTGATTTTAATATTCGGTAAAATTCTAGATTTTGATATTCGGCCTTATATTTTTTCGGTATTGTAAAAATTCGGAATTATGAAATTCGGTTTTTTCAAATTCGGAATTAAATAATTCGAGATTTTAAGGTGTTCCCGTTCAAATATGTATTAATGAGTTTCATTCATCTTCCTTAAACATTCGACATTAGCAAATTAAAAAAAGTTCGATTACGGATGGCTTCCCGGTTGGCGGGCCGATATCTTTTACTAATGTCGTCACCGTAAGCGTGTTACATACATGGTACGTACTGAACAATACCTATATTTTCACACTGTTCCACCTTTGTTAATTACACGAAACTTACATATTATGTAGATAGGTAGTTGGTTAATATTTAGTAAAAAAATGGTGTTAGTACAACGAGCCTGAATTGTTATACAGGATGTTTTAATTTTTAATTTAGGTTTTTTTCTAGGAAAATAAGTAAGTAGAGGGCTCATTTTTTTTTTGATTGTTTATATTGATCACATCAACATTTGTGCAAAATTTGACAATTCTCCTTTTTATACTTTTTGAGAAAATAAATAAAAACGTTTTAGGGTTAAATGAATGTCGTGGGGTTCCAGGTGGCAGTAGAGGGTTAAAAATTGGTATGAATTATTTTCATTTGACGGGGCATCAACTGATAGTAGTTTTGAACTCAAAGCTTTGGGGGCAATTTTTGAAGGCTTATCCCGCTACACCCTTTGGCGTAGTTGTACAACTTGCTTGTGAAAAAAATATGAAATTAATTTTATTAATAATTGAAAAGGGGTCTAGAATGGGGGGTTCAAAAATGAAAGTGGTTCGATTATAGCAAATGTGGTGTCATATGAAAGGTCTTAATCTGCATATATCAAAACTATTTTTTTTTTAAATTCTTTGATGTACTTTTTAATTTATAGCCAAAAATGTACAGAAAATGACCGTTCCCCCCCCCCATTATCTCCGAAGTTTATTAATCAAAAATTCTGAAAAACATCCTGACGTATAGATAATTACTTATATTTTCTGGGAAAAAAAAATAAAGTGTTCATTATTTACAGTTTTTGAGAAATAACGAAAAAACTAAGAAAATCTGTATTAAAATTTAGGCTATTCAAAATCGACCTTATTGCCTGGAAAATAAAAATTATAAAAAAATGAGTATTTTCTTTTGCGGTTACCAAGCATATTATCTTCAATACGGAACTCTCGGTGCGCGAGTCCGACTCGCACTTGACCGGTTTTTGCTTATTGTTTACTAAGAAAAACAAATTGATAAGTATTAACAGTGTTTGTTACGCCCCAGTTATCAATTGTGTAGATTTTTTTTACATTGTCGTCGCTACCTTCGTTACAAAGTTTATCACTTACTAATTTAAAAAAGTTTGTTATTTACCTTCTTAGTTTTAAAAAAAATGTCTTTCTTTTGGTTTGATTGTATTTTCATGAGCCTTTGTTAAGATGAGTGTTTAAGCAGAAGGGTGAATCAACTTTTAAGGTGCTCCTTTTCTTTTGCGGTATTAAAACTTTCTTGGTGACTTATGGTTCATAATAATATATGAATAATAAAATCAGACCACCAAATTTACAGACCTTACATGTTAAACACCTCAAATATTTTTAAATCCTCGAAAAAACCTGGTAACTCAGGGGAAAATGCACATTTTCCATACAAAACCTAGGGACAACATTGTCTGCTGCGTTACCTATACGTATTATTATTTAAAACTGTACTATTGTAAATCAAATCATTTCAAATGTTAGTCTGTTTGTCTGATTTAATAAGCGTGTAAGCCCCGTCATTAACAAATATATAGTTTTTCTAAAAAACATATAACTTGTGAAACATGTCGAAAAATGGGGAGTACCTTAAAAGTTGATTCACCCAGAAACGTCCGCAGCATTTGCACCTTGACAAGGCTTACAGAGTAGTTATAGAATCAACGAACGTTATCATGTTTTATCATCCGTCATTTTTATAAAAGACGCGGTTGCTTATTTTATCACTAGGCACCTATACAAGTTATTCATATTTATGTTTACGATCGAGTAGTTACTACGCAAAAATCGCTTTCCAAAAAATTTATAAACAAAAACGCAATGATAAAATTTATGTATTTCGCTGGTCAAAAGATTTTTTAAAATTATTTTTCTCTTATTTGTAAACATGAAAACATAGTAGCTAACTTAAACAACCGGCAGTTCGAAAATCGTAACGTTTCCTTGAAATTTGGCTAGAATAAGATATAGGCCGTTGTATAATGCATGTGTTTTTAAATTTATGGTCGAGCAGGTCCTATACCCTTATACGCGAAGCAGCGGACGTATTCTGCATCACCCAGTGAGAACAGGCTTAAGTATTTTAAAAATAATCACATTCTTTTGTAGGTGTTTTTTAATAAAAGTGGCCTTTGATTCGAAGACAATTAACCACTAGGGTGTTTTTCCAGGCAACGATTTTTAAGGTTACTAATGTCATGGATAAGACCTTTACACACTGGCAATCTCGAACGCGCTGTCAATACAACCGTGGAAACCTAGAAAAAAATCCTGTATGCCAGTATTTTCACCGGTTGTCGTTGTAGCTGCTTGCTCTCAGTATAAAGGGGAGATGGTAGGTTCTACCACCATTGTCTTACCGCTTCGTGATCGCTTTACTACCTTTTTTTGGCCTTCGCTGCTTTTAAGCCCATTCTAATTTCTAGTTATGAAAACTAATGGTTGTAGTTGGTTTTACAAAAAAATCACATTTTGGTGTAATTAAAATTCAATCTCTGATGCAGGTGACGCCAATCGGCATCCAATTTAATTTAAGCTGGATGTCATGGACGCCGATCGGCGTCTAATTTAACTTAAGCTGGATGCCGCAAACGCTGATCACTGTCATATTTGGTTTTATCTGGATGCCGCAGATGCCGATTGGCGATATGTTTGAGGACGCGTCAGCATTGTCGCATAGTAAGGTTGAGGCTTGGCAATGAAAGAGTTAAAATGCTTCCTGTATTTTTTACACTCTCAAGGTCCATTCGGAATAGGTACCTGCTTTAATATTAATATTGCATGACGTTCGCGAGTCGCTCGCATCGAGCGGTTACGGCCAACTTGGCACGTTTTCGATTCTATTTAAAGCCGATGAATTAGTAATGAAGGAGCCTTTAGCGGTAGAAGCCGGGTATCTTTTCTCGGCCTCCTCAATAATGTAGACCAGTTAGATTCAGAAATGTTTACGTAACGGTGCAAGGGAATTGTGGTAGGATTTTAAGAAGGATTTTAATTTTGTATCGTTTTTTTCTCAGCGGTAAGGCGTTTACGCCCGAGATGTACAGGGTGATTTCGACCGTCGATACGAGTAAAATCGTAACTAAATTTAAGTGTTTTTTTGACTTTTACAGGGAGAGTTAAGTGAAAAAAGATCTACAAAACTGTATTTTTACATTTTTGATACATTGAGAAATAAAAAAAATACCCAATTTCATAACATCGTATGTCGAGGTTCATGAATAGTAATCCACTATTACATTAAGAGAAAATCATTGTAACTAGACTTAAGAATATTTTTTTACCCGAAATCGCTTCCAATTGTCACGATCACAGGCCAGTATCATCGCATAAATAGTTACGATTTTAATGTGCCAACGTTTTGGCAAGTACAGAGCACGTAAATGTGGTTAGAATGTTACTCTAATTTAAGAGCTCGCGCTATGGGTGTTTCGGTTTTGCGCCTAAATTGATTTACTATGATTTTACTGGCCCGTTCCTTCCATTTGCATTTTTTGCCTCGAAAAATTAATTTTGAATACTGTTTTTACTTGCACCGTGTGACGTGGATGTAGGAGCACGTCTGTTTATGTGTATTGGAAATATTTTTATTTTTTTTGAGTGAGAGTTAATTACTTAAATTAATATGGAAAAGTTCCACTGAATCTAGTTATGAATGAAGAGTGGTGGAAGTACCCGTAAGAACAAAACTATTTACCTATTGCGATTGTATTATAAACCTGTTTAATTAATTAAAAGGTTAATTGGACCAAACAAATAAAACTTTTACTCAGTGTAAATCGCCTACTAAGTAATACTGACTGTTTTTTTTTCGAATATTAAGTATTCTGGTTTTGGTTTTGGTTTCTTTAGTTAGGTAAAAAGTCGCTAGAGTACGTTAAGAGAAACAATTACCCACCCAACGCCCAAGATACAGGCTCTGCCTAGTTTGGGGTCCGCCGGATATTACTTTTAAGAACAATGTACCTTTTTGTTAATAAATCATTACTTACTTACTTACTTACTTAATTAAAAAAATATTTCCGACCGGTATTTTGTTACTATTACTTAAAATTACTTTTTTTTTGTAAAAAGCCCCCGATGGGTAGGTATAGTATTGTATAGCTATACGTATTTAACGTTTGTTTGAGCGTGATTTGAAATATTTCAAAGGATTGATAAAAAGATACTTCACCGATTTGCGAAATTCTTTTGAAAAAATAAGTCTCATACTTCTAAGATAGTAAGTTATTAGATACAACGCACTATAACTTTCACGCTGCGTTAATTGCGGAAAACTTTAAACTTGTGCTTGTTTTTTGACAAAATATTAGTTAGGTAGGGTAGGAAAGTATTAAATAATATAATAACTAAAAAGGACAAAATTACAATTAAAATAATTAAGAAAAGAAGGAACCGACTTTAAACGGAGTCATTTGTTCAGGACATCTTGGGTTAAACAAACTGAAGTCGGCGTCCTAGAATATTTTAACCAAAAAGCCGACTTTAGTCTGACTTAGGACGCTTTGAATTAATGTTTTTGTTTGGAGTCGCTTCATTGTTTTTAAACATTTTTAATAATTAAATTAAATATTAGGAATTAAGTTTTCTCCGTGTCAGTGGAGCGATACCTGAACACTATAGAGACTTTTACACAAACAGAACTCGCCTCACTCAAATGAAACTGAACAAAATACTTTTGAAGATTAAGATTCGCTAGTAAACTCATCCTCCCATATGTAATGTAGTTACGTAATATTTAATTATATAGTTACTGTCAATTGGAAATAAAAACATAACTACTTTATTAACTATTAATGATATTGATCATCGATGAACACATAACATACTTAATTGAACTGTCATAAAGTTATATATTATAAATATTATCTATTATTTTATCATTGTGATCTCTTTGAAGAAGAAAGGTAATTAAAATAGTTATTTAAAGTAGTCAAAATACTAAATATTAGCACTTAATAGTGCCAAAGTGAAAGTTTATGTTTTGTTACCCATTTCTTACTAAATAACTTGATTAAGCCAAAGCAAGTGTTGATGTTTATTTATTTATTACTATTTAGCTGGCAACCAGATTAGTCCTGAAGTATCTAAGTACTTACCACCCTCTTCTTATTGAGGGTGGTAATTACCAAATTATGGTGTTAAAGTACTTTTATTGTTTCTTAATTATTATTTATTAAATAAAAAGTAAAAAAAAAAAACTATTTTGTACCTAAATATTTTTTATTCTTTCAATATTCCGTAAAAATATTTTTTAAATGAACAATAATGATAATTGGCAATTATCTACTTGAAACTAATACAATTCACTGTATAAATATATATTTTTTGTATTTTCTAACCGGAGTTACTATATTTTAAGTCATAAAATACAATAAAATTGCCGCGAATCTGTTGCAAGTAACATGGTTTCTTTAGATACGATGATATTGGCCTAACAAATAATGGCAAAACTTAGAGCTGTAAGCTGGTATTGTAATATACAATAATACTCGATAGTCGATAACGCAAAATACGTGATCGTAACTCGATCAAAAATTTAAAATAAACAGTATAGAAAAAAAATTAAAATTTAGAATTAAAGAGCACCAAATTCTGAGAAACATGATATGTACATTTGTACGGAAACATAAACTAATAAGTATAAATGTTTTAAAAAACAAAAAACCGTCTTCAAAAACGTAAAAAATAACTTCTACTACTAGGTACTTAGTAGTAGGTACCTATCATATTAGGTTAGTCCAACTGAAGTCGGCTTTTTGTTGAAAATATTGTGGTCGCCGACTTCAGTTAGACTAACCTAATATGATAGGTACCTACTACTAAGTACCTAGTAGTAGAAGTTATTTTTTACGTTTTTGAAGGCGGTTTTTTGTTTTTTTAAAACATTTATTTTATTTTACACTTTTTAGTGATCATAATAAGCTTATGTAGTCCCACTTCTTAGTTGATATATGAAACTTTAAGACATTTCAAGCTCGCCGCAAGCAACGCCGCGGGAAAATCATAGTCATTTTAAAACAATTAAATGTGCTTCGTTGTAGTCGCTCAACTATCTTAATCGAGATATCTTATCGCCACCCTTGAAATCGGTACCGTTGAGGAGTTCCGGTGGCCATCTGTGGTCTTCATCATCAGTTCCGCTTCACCAAGTGACATTTTCTGAATGCAAATGCTACACTTGTTACTAAAAATACTAAAATCGCTATATATTTGCATACAATATTCGAGGAGTTCCCTTGATTTCTCCAAGATCCCATCATCAGATCGTGACGTTCTGACAATGGGACCAACTAAAAGGTATACCCATTCGAACACCGAAAAAAAATTTCAAATCGGTCCAGTAGTCTTCGAGTAATCGGGGAACATACATAAAAAAAAAAAAAAAAATATTCCGACGAATTGAGAACCTCCTCCTTTTTTTTGAAGTCGGTTAAAAATATCGCGGTTTGAAGTTGCAAAATACGTTTTTTCGCTCTCCTGAAAACCTCTGTTTTGTAGTTACGATTTTACTCGTATCGACGGTCGATTTGTAAATCTGCGGTTCCGTTTTAACTGGTTAAACGTAGTGTTTGTAGAAAAAATGGAGAATATATTTTTAAATTTTGTTTACGTTCAGTGAGAACTGGATACACTACACGTTTATGTAGGTACTTACTCTAAAGTACATTTTAAGATAAAATACTTACATACATACCAAATCCTCAATAAATAAATAAATAAATATCATTGTTTTTCAAGATTGAGTGTAACGCCCCATTGATCTTATTTCCGGATTTTCATCTTCTTTTAATATCCCAATCACATTAATCTTTCATTTTAATTGTTTTACAATATCAAGAATATGTTCAAAACTCTTCATATCAATAAAATTACTATATTAAGACATACATACGCATTTATGTGTATGTATTTTAAACTGGAAAATCTGCCGTTTTCGGGTGAAACCAGCCATTCATCATTTCTTTGTGACGTCATCACAATTAATGACATACATCCATCGCTCCCTTCTTGTGTATTAATAAAAAGCAACAAAGTGCCTGTCAAGCCGAAGGCTTCCGTAGTTATTTTAATAATTCAAACGTAGAGTTGCAAGGGGATTCATTCGGTAACTGTGCAAGGTTTAACATGTTTTGTACTCGTATTATATATATAAAAATAATCGTATGATAAAGGTGGGTTAGAAACGAAAATAAGCTTAGCGTACTTTTTCGAATCAAATCGGAGAAATACTGGAAAAAACCAACGTGCGCGCATGTCTCTATGTATGAATGTGTAAAAAGCCAAAGATATTTTTCAGGATCGTAGCGGGTGGAAAGAAGTGCAATGGTCTCTGCCTACCCCTCTGGGTAACAGGCGTGATTTAATGTATGTATGTATGTATGTGACGGAGAAAAAAATACTCACATCCCAGTCTTTTACATTGTGTTTTAAACCAACTCTGAAATAAAAATAATATTGTTGTTTTTTTCCCTAACTAGTCATTAGGAATGTAATGCTTTATTAATGGTTAAATGTCATCCTTCACTTATTCTGGACTTACCATCGATTGATCCCTATCTCACCTGATGGTACTGGTAAATGATGATGAAGTCTATGATGGAGCGGATATCCTGGTTATTGACGTTCATTCCACCTACCACATAGATCTCCTATATTGTTTGTTGCCCTGGTACCACTGTACAGGCTTACCACGGATATAAACAAAATTGCTTTATTTACATAGTTTAATTAAAAACACCTCGTTTGTACACAAAGGGGGCGCAATACATTAATTTCACGCTCTTTGTGAATCCAATTAAGCTACTTTTTCCGCGAAACCATATTTACTGATTAATGGAAAATTAAAATAAATTACTAACTGAACATAATTATATTCAGGCAAGAGAGATATGTTCATTGTTGATTTTATGGTTCTGATGATGAAACATGTTTTTTTTAAATTTAATTTTAAGAAAAAGAAATACAGTATTTAACAATTAAAGCCACTATTAGAAACCTCTTAAGGTTTGTACAATAGCAGGCGAGATCGCGCGAAGCGGTCCGTAATTATAGTAACTAATTAAACAAAAATAATAATAAAACATTGTGACGCAAGTATACGTAGCGTCACGTGACTAGATAAACTGAAGCTTAATTTCAACGCATCGAGTACTCGCCACGGTAGCTCACTGGTCTAGGTGCGCGACTACGAATCTGAGGTCGCGGGTTCGATCCCCATACGGGGACTTCTTTTTCTGTTGCTTTTCTTTTGCCATTTTGTTACGGGTCAACTCGGCGAAATGAAAGAATAACTACAAAGTACTTAACAATTATATTTTAATAAACTAACCTACTTCCTTACAACTAACTTAAATTCACTAACTAAGACTAAGTATTGAGCGCCAGGAGGGTTTTTAGCTTCCTAGGGAACCCTACCAATCCAGAATGTCACCGGCTAGCAACAGTCTCTTTAATTGATTATAGTACTTAATCTCGCCAGATTTCGAAGGGCATGACCAGAGGCTAAAACAAGCGGAATGTCCCTTTGTAAGTCGAGTTATTAATGAATAAAAACAATTGAACTGTCTCAACGAGTCTTAATCTTATGACTTACCCCTTCGTCCAAATTTTATAGCACACACACAAAAGAAAATTACTTTAATTGCTGTAAGTAACTATGACTTATAAATTCCGTCACATTTCAACATTAGGGTGGGTATTTTTAAGTGGCTCACAAATTTCGCAACACAAGTGTGACCTCTTCTAACCCATGAGCTGGAATGGCTAAATAAAGAAACGGCAAGTATTTAAATTATTAAATCCCATAAGAAAATAGAAAAAGAAGTCCCCGTATGGGGATCGAACCCGCGACCTCAGATTCGTAGTCGCGCACCTAGACCAGTGAGCTACCGTGGCGAGTACTCGATGCGTTGAAATTAAGCTTCAGTTTATCTAGTCACGTGACGCTACGTATACTTGCGTCACATATGCCCCCTCCTTCAGGAAAAAAAAAACACACAAACTAAAGCACATAAAGGGGTTTTTTTTTTTATAATGCCTTTAGATCCTTCACGTGCCAAAATGGGTTTAAAATCTATTAGAGCCTGATTTAGCTTATAAAGTAAATGTCCCGTCCTCTATAAATGAAGCTAAAGCAATAAGAGAGGTGGCAGAAGTTAGTCCAGCTCCGATCAGCATGAGGCGATGCTGGAATTGTCGTGAATGTGGACATCTGTTTAGAGATTGTAAGACACCAAAACAAAGACTGTTTTGCTTTAAGTGTGGGCGCTTCGGGATCACATCCAAAGAGTGTACGTGTGCGGGAAACGTAGAAGGGGGAAGCTCCAATCCTGCCACATAAACTTCTCCCTTGCTCGTGACAGTAAAGAGTGGCAGGTTTGGTTAGAAAATGTAAGGCAATATTTTAACTTAAACGATAAAGAGTTATGTCCAGTAGTCATAAAAAAAGAACATGACAACAGATGTTACGTACAACTTAGTATATTAGGCAAACAATTCATAGGGCTTCTGGATACGGGTGCTAATCGCACTGTCATTTATGTAAATTTTGCGGACATATTAAAGACATTAGGCATAAAGGGGGCAAAAATAAAGCCTAACCAGGTGATGACAGCAGATGGGTCGTCTCATAGCATAACTGAAATTTTCGACATACCAGTTGTGTTTGACGGGCAGTTTAAAGTTATTCCAGTCATGTTAATGCCCATGTTAAATCAACAACTAATTTTAGGAAAGGATTTCTTCGACATGTTTGGAATATCCCTGCAATTTAAAAGTTATCGAAATGAGGAGCTAGAATTGCACAGCATTTCAACAAAAGTCCCTGTGATCATATCTAGAGATGATTTAACTGAGGAACAAAGTCAGCAACTGGCAAGTATAATTGAGGACATGCGTAGTACTATTGGTGAAGGGCTAGGTAGAACACATATCTTAAAACATGAAATAGATACAGGTGATTCTAAAGCTATTCATCAGAAACAGTACAATTTTTCTCCCGTAGTTAAAGCAGGGATCGAAAAAGAACTGGATAAGATGTTAGAGAGTGATGTGGTAGAAACGTCATACAGTGCTTGGTGTTCCCCAATCTTGATTGTAAAGAAACCAAATGGGGACAATCGATTGTGTTTAGACAGCAGACAACTTAACAAAGTGACCAAAAGAGATACTTATCCGTTGCCTAGGGTATCAAATATCATTGACAATTTGAGAAACGCCAGATTTTTAAGCACTATCGATCTTAATTCTGCGTTCTGGCAAATTCCTTTACTTGAAAGCAGTAAGGAAAAAACCGCGTTTGCAGTACCCGGGAGAGGTCTTTTTCACTTTAAGGTTATGCCATTTGGGCTAGTAAATGCATCACAAACACAGCAGAGGTTGATGGATATGTTGTTTTGTTGTAATGAAGATAAAGTCTGGGCTTACTTAGACGATATAGTAATATCCTCTGCCACGTTTGAGGAACATATTCAGCTTATACAGAAGGTAATAGGTATTTTACAAAGAGCGGGTCTGACGATTAATGTTGATAAATGTAAATTTGCGCGGTCCAATTTACGATATTTGGGTTATATAATTGACGAGCATGGTTTAAGAACCGATCCAGAAAAGGTGACTGCTATCATTAACTTTCCCAGACCAAGAAACTATACCGAACTTAAAAGATTTATTGGATTAGCAACCTGGTACAGACGTTTTGTTAAAAACTTTTCTATAGTTGCAGCACCCCTTCACGACCTAACTAAAGGTAAGAAAAACAAGAAACTCATTTGGACCACGGAGGCAGAGTCCTCTTTTGTACAATTAAAGACTCTACTGACATCAACACCGGTTGTTACATGCCCTGATTACTCGAAACCATTCACTGTACAGTGTGATGCATCAAATACCGGAATCGGAGCGGTCCTTTGCCAGAAGACTGATGAAGGTGATCAGCCTATTGCATTTTTAAGTAGGAAACTTAGTGATCGTGAAAAGAAATACTCAGCGTCTGAACGGGAACTCTTAAGTATTGTGTTCGCAATAGAGAAGTTTAGGCCTTACATAGACGGAGTTAATTTTACAGTCGTAACAGATCATAGCGCTCTGCAATGGTTGCATAAGATGAAAGACCCCCATGGAAGATTAGCAAGGTGGGCTATGAAATTGCAACAGTTCAACTACGACATTATTCACAGACCTGGCAAGAGTCATATTGTTCCAGACGCACTTTCGAGAGGCACCACAGAAAACGAAATTAGAGAGATGTGTAAGTTGGACATCTTAGAGAAACATAAGGACGAATGGTACAAATCCAAGGTTAAGCAAGTACTCGGAAAAAATAACTTATCGGACTGGACGGTTACGGAGGGCTTGTTGTACAAAAAATTAAACTTAAAACAGTTCCCTGACGAAAACAATAGGTGGAAATTATATATCCCGGAAGCATTGAGAGATAAGGTATTTAAAGAATGCCATGATGATGTAACGGCTGGTCATTTAGGTGTTCGGAAGACATATTTTAGGATCAGATACAAATATTTTTGGCCAAATTTACTACACGACGTAAAAGAATACGTGCGTAAATGCGAAAGTTGCGCTAGACATAAAGTTTCACAACAGGTGCCTTTGGGATTAATGGGTCAACATAGAGAAGTGCAACGGCCATGGCAAATAATATCCTTGGACTTAATGGGGCCCTTTCCAAAGAGCACTAGTTGTAATACCATGTTGTTAGTTATGACGTGTTGGTTTAGCAAATTCGTTTTACTATTTCCACTACGTACAGGGAAAGCTGACAAAATATGCGAAGTAGTTGAAAAGCAATTTCTGTTATACGGTGCTCCTCAAGCAATTATATGTGATAATGGCCGGCAATTTAACTCACAGCTTTTCAGAGATATATCGGTTAAATACAACAGCAAACTGTGGTTCACTCCGAATTACCATCCGCAGAGCAATCCCACTGAACGTGTAAATCGTGTAATAGGTACCATGATCGCTACTTACACGAAACCAGGCAGACACAATACATGGGATCAAAATTTACAACAGATAGGAAATGCGATTAGAAACGCAGTGCATGAAACGACAGGATACACGCCCTCTTACCTTTTTCTTGGTCGAGAAACTGTAATACCGAACTCTGACCCAGTGCCTGATCAATTAGCTCAAGGTCCAGATAATAACTACCAGATTGATGTTACCGACTATATTAAGAAGACCGATACGCGAAATATTATTTATGGCGATGTACAGAAACGGTTACGAACTGCACACGACCACAGTAGTAGGTACTACAATAGTAGACGTAGGACAGGTACATTTCAAGTAGGAGACACTGTGTGGAAAAGGTCGAAACATTTGTCTAGTGCTCCCAATAAGTTTATGGCAAAGTTAGCACCGAAATTCGAAAAGGCAATTATTGTAAGTAAATTATCAGACAACATTTTCCAGCTAAATAATGTCGTTGGTAAATCCATTGGTAGTTGGCACGTGAAGGATCTAAAGGCATTATAAAAAAAAAAACCCCTTTATGTGCTTTAGTTTGTGTGTTTTTTTTTTCCTGAAGGAGGGGGCATATGTGACGCAAGTATACGTAGCGTCACGTGACTAGATAAACTGAAGCTTAATTTCAACGCATCGAGTACTCGCCACGGTAGCTCACTGGTCTAGGTGCGCGACTACGAATCTGAGGTCGCGGGTTCGATCCCCATACGGGGACTTCTTTTTCTATTTTCTTATGGGATTTAATAATTTAAATACTTGCCGTTTCTTTATTTAGCCATTCCAGCTCATGGGTTAGAAGAGGTCACACTTGTGTTGCGAAATTTGTGAGCCACTTAAAAATACCCACCCTAATGTTGAAATGTGACGGAATTTATAAGTCATAGTTACTTACAGCAATTAAAGTAATTTTCTTTTGTGTGTGTGCTATAAAATTTGGACGAAGGGGTAAGTCATAAGATTAAGACTCGTTGAGACAGTTCAATTGTTTTTATTCATTAATAACTCGACTTACAAAGGGACATTCCGCTTGTTTTAGCCTCTGGTCATGCCCTTCGAAATCTGGCGAGATTAAGTACTATAATCAATTAAAGAGACTGTTGCTAGCCGGTGACATTCTGGATTGGTAGGGTTCCCTAGGAAGCTAAAAACCCTCCTGGCGCTCAATACTTAGTCTTAGTTAGTGAATTTAAGTTAGTTGTAAGGAAGTAGGTTAGTTTATTAAAATATAATTGTTAAGTACTTTGTAGTTATTCTTTCATTTCGCCGAGTTGACCCGTAACAACATTTATGAATACTTGCTTTAGTTATGTGCGGAGACATTTTCGATATAATGTTTTTTTAGTAGTTCCTTACAATTTCTTTATTTTATTTTTTATTCTGATCGTACTCCTTTAAACTCGCCCATAACGTGTTTCTAGACAAAGTTAGTAGCTAGTGGGTATTCAAATTAGACCATAGCATTCGCAGTGGGTTTGCAGATGACATAAACACGATTTGGCACAAAAGGTACTTAAAATGATCGCTGAACAGTCCGGTACACTGAGCACAACTAGCGGTTTGCTGTGCCATTTCAAATTGTTTGGCTATAAGCGCACACACCAGTATATCGCAGAAGTTTAAATAAAATAACTTAGGTACTGAAAATGCATTTTATAATCAGCCTATACGTATGTAAAGAAAATGAAAAAAAAAGGACGTTTGTTGATTACAATGTTGATTTTATCCGTATTAAAAGAGTTTCAAAGTCTTCCATACTCAATAGGGTACCCAACTATGTCAAATTTATTTTATAATTGCAGTAGTATTGAATATGAATTTAAATTCTAATAAAATTCGTGCAATAGAAACATAAAATTAATAATTTACTTTAATTCAAATACTCGTATAGAATCACGTTCAAAATAAAATTAAACTACCTACAAATAGGTAGAGGCAGCTCATAAACTTTCAAAAGACCCTTTGAATTTAGTGCGGCGTACAGTTTTTCACGCTGACGTGGCTGCTACCAGACAAAGAAAATATGACCTGAATAAAAATATCTTAGACACCAAATACCTAATTAACCTAAAAATGCTTGTAAAGCATTAAGTTTTAGTGTAGCCGTATAAAACATTTTCCTCCGAGAGATTTAGTGTAAACATAAGTAGATACATATTTAATATAATACAATTAAAAGTTAAAACTAAACTTATTTAAATTAAAATAAAAACTAAGCTACCTACTCAAATATTAAAGACGTAAATGATAATCACCACTATAAAAAGAACACCCCCTCTAGCAGGTCCGCTCGCGGCATGGTCCCTATGACACTGGCTGCGTTACCTCTCTGGATAGATTGCTTTATTATTTTCGTGTACTTCACCAAAACCGGTCCACACGTTCGCTTCTGTTCCCCTCTCGCCCGGTATTCCTTTGTTTGATCATGAGCCCATAAATGGAATACGTAACGATCCGTATTAAACGATCTAAAACTATGGAAATACAAGCTCGCACCCGCGACTTTTATTGCTTTATTGCCATTAATCGGGTATGATTCAGTTTTCCGGGATACGGTTATTTCATACTATTCGAGTAACAGATCGCAAATGGATTCAGAAAATACTGTACTAATAATTCTAATAAAATAAGGTTTTGTCTCCGATTGTACTTTGTTTTGCATAACACTGAAAAAAAAACACAGTAGAGCAAAAAACATTTGTGTAACTGATCACGAAAGGTAAGTGCTTGAAAAACATTAAAGGACAAAACATACACATTTACTGCTTAAATAAATCTACAATAATTACAATGCTCTTCACATTTCAATTAGTAAAATTACAGTGAAATTTGGGAGCAAGCTTTAACTGTTTCTGGACGACACTTCATTGACTGCCAACGATATTAAATAAAATCATCAGAATATACCCGTTTTTCATCCACACAATAATAGCGCCCATAATTTTTCATGTATAAAACAAATTCAAGCAGAGACGGACACTGGATTAATCAGGGATCCCACAGAATACCGAAAATCCCATATTCCGGGACCCGGGCATTAGTGTTGACAATGTCACGGCTTAGCCACCTTTATAATGCAAATTTTCTTGTCAAAATGCAGCCAGCTCTGCCCGGAATCAAATTATGTTGGAACTATGTTTAGCTTTTAAGCTTTGATATTTTGTGCCGCACGTTCTTTTTAAGGTTTTACATGCCAGTGAGCTTTGTGTTTTCTGATTCTTTTACACTTTGAAGTGACTCTCACATTCTAGCGCGGAGGATTGTGAGGCGATACTTAAATCACGTAAGTTGTATTTTTTTTTAAAACTAATTTAGCTCGGGGCGGCAGCATGGTGACTCTCTAAATCAAGTCCAATTTTCACGATTTTTGAATATGATGTAGTTTTAATGAAATATGTACAGCCAGCATCAAATATTAGACACACTAAAACTTTCAAAAATATGTAAACACGACTCTGCTGCGAGAGAATAATATTTATGGAACCTTGTTAACGTATATAATATTTATGACGTTGACCGTACAGACCTAGATTTTCATAATATCTACAACATAATAAAAAAAACTTAAAAATTGGACTAGGTTTGAGAGGAAAGAAACTTTACCGCGTTAGTGTGTTTTTGTCAAATAAATGTTATGAGTTTGTTTGTTTTGTATAATAAAATTAAGCCTTACAATTCTCTTAAACTCTAGGGTTCATTAATGTAGACTAATAAGTATATGTTGTATGATGGAAATTAAGAGCTTGAGTCTAGGTTTCTTTTTATTTAGTTTAGAATACAAAATACCAAAATAATCTGTGCGCATTTCTAGCGAAGCGACCGGGTAACGTGCACGCTGCGGTCTGTTTGAAAGTGCCAATGATAATATAACCTTAGCTCTGTCTAGTTCAGTAATTTTAGTGCTAGTAATGTTGCTAGAGATAGGCAGGCAGCTAACTGGACCTCTATTCTACTGGCTAAAACCATATTGCCATTGACGTGTTATCTACCATTTTTTTATGACTCCGTCACTATTTATTAAGAGACAAAAAATATACAGAAAAAATAAAAACATAACTAAAACAAAATACAAAAATAAACGAACTTATTAATAAGTAACTATATGTACAAATGTCCCGTAGGACACTGCCACCGGGAATGGTGCCCATAATGCTGGCTGCATTTCCTTGTTGGAACCGCGTCGTGAATTCAATTAAAGAGTAGGTAGGTAAAGGTTCGTATTCATGTCAGTTGATGTGGTTTTATCTACTTGTACAAACCTATACCCACGTGTACAAGGCCATTGCGATTCAGCTATTTATAATAAATATCTAGAAACGATTTCACGTAAATTGACCTAGTATTAAAAAAAAGGCCAAGGCAAACAAAAATAGCTTTCATAAAATCACTACACAGAGCTTGAGCTATATTTAATAAGCTTACTCTTGCTGCTGTCAACAGTCTTAACGAGAAGAGACACGCCCAACTATAGAGTTGCGTAGTTCAGTCATATTTTAAGCTTGTCAAATAGACTAAAGGATACGTAGGGTGACTAAAATATCTGCACACGCTCTTAGGTATTTAACAATTGAACTAAGTTAAAAAAAATTGAACACCTTGTATACTATTCGATTTGTAAATATTTGACAAATGTAGCAATATTCACTCACCGGCGAAATTAGCGGCACTTTTTGACACGTACACGTACGAGAGAGACGTATGCTTTATTCATATTTTGTCACGCGAGAAACGCAACCATACTAGGCTCGCAGGACTGACATAGCTAGCTTAAAAATATATCAGATTATGTATTGATTTCAATAACCGCAGCTAATGCAGTAGGTTGATTAAACTGCCATTCGCAAGCTGTCCGCAAACCACAAATTTTATAGACTTATTATTACAATAATGTATTGCAGTACCCTTACCATGGGTTTCAATTTACTGTACTCGCTAGTGAATCGAATGCTCTGTCCCTCACAGTATTATTATAGAGTGCGAGGGACAGAGCATTCGATTCGGTACCGAGTATGGTAATTGTAACTCATGGTAACGGTAGGAATCAGTAAGATTGGTTTCTTTCTTAGATGTTTTTAAAAGGTTTTTTTTTTTGGGATTGCTATAATTTATTCAAGTACGTACGTTCTACATTTCATCGTTATAATATAAATAGGCCAATTTATATAGCTGCTTTTTTATTTAGCTGGTGGTGGGGCACCTCAGGCAGCAAGAGCAGGCGGTACAGCCGCAACTTCGAAGCCCTTAGGCTCCCGGCCTGCTTCGGCCCGCCATTGTTCTGCTGCCCCTCCGGAGGCTGCCCCACCGGTGGCTGCTCCAGCAGCGGCTCCTCCTCCTATTTCCTACAATCAAAGCATATGACATTGTTAGAGACAAGAAAACCAATAGGTGACAAGAGACAAGATACATGTCATAACGCTAACGCAACGTAAACGATTTTCGAAAAACCAACTAAACGTATAGGACAAGGTATTATAGTATGCAGCAACTAGGTCGACTTGATATTGCAAAATATCAAAATAATGTTATGTTTTTTTTTATCCTTTCACATAAGACGATGCCCGCCCCAATAAGTAACGTCAATTTAGACGCATTTCATCTTAGACTACTCTTCTTTACATAGTACATAACAAAGTCACTTCCCGCCGTTTGTATGTATGCTTAGATTTTTTTAACTACGCAACGGTTTTTAATGCTGTATTCATCAATAGATTGAGTAATTCAAAAAGAACGTTATATGTATAAAAAAATCTGGACCCAAAGCGTGGGTAGGTCGCTAGCTACTTATAATTCAAACTTTTAAATATTGATTGGTTTCGAAACCGCAATATTATGCTGCGGAACCGCAACCAATACCGAATTGGGATCGGGACAGCGGATATCCCTTCAGCGTCATTACGCAACACGGGGCTGTCAAAGCGGGATTAATAATGACGGCGCGAGTATCTCGACACCAGATACGTCATCGAGTCGCCATTAGGCTAGACACATGCTCCAAAACCAACTAAAAGCAAGCTTTAAAAACCCGATAGCATATTTCGATAGTGCCGTTTATGCAAATACCCACGGGTATGTAGGTAAATACTTTTGAATGCGCCATTTTCATTACTATGTTAACGTTTTAGAATATTTTTTGTTCTTGTCTAACGTCTCCTTGTTTGTCGAAATCGGGCCATTATTTTAGCCCCTACGAGAGAACAGAAAACCGTTGGCTCTAAAACATATCAGTCTTTCTTTGACAGTCGGGTCAAAAGACTAAATTGTGAAGACCAGTTCAAAATTAGCTTGTCATCAAATAATCTTACTATACTTACTTTGTAAATGTGAGAGTTTGGATGTCACGCCAGAACGGCTGAACGGATCTGGATGAAATTTGGCACTGACATAGATAATACTTTGGAATAGCACATAAGCTACTTTTCATTACGGAAAAATGTAAGGTTCCCAAGGGAACAGCGATAAACGACTTCTACGCTAACGGAGCCGCAGCTCGTATGAAATATTAAGCTACATTATTATGTTTTCTTGTGAGGCGCTGAAGAGAAAGACTTGTTAAAGGGCAGCCTACTATTAAAAAAACATTATTTAATAATTTCTTCTTAACCGATAATTTTGCCCTATTTTTTAAGAATACATAATTTTATAATAAAATAGAATACTTTTATTTCTGGCAACGAATACAATACAAATACCTTATAGACTAACATTCACAACAATATAAAAATAACATAACTATTTAAACAATTCCGCGGCGACCTAGCCGGTGCGGCCACGGAATCGCCAAAATATTCACACCCTCAGTCAAAATTTCTCTCTTACACAGGTCGACATTTCTTTGGTCGGTGCTCTCACCACAAATGATTTAAAATTCATTCTGTGGCGGGGCCCCAACCTTCATGGTCACTCCGGCCTTAATTCGTATAGTACGTATACTCTTCAAGTCGCTATGCTAGTCATAATTTCTGACAAACTAATTTCGAGACTGTGACTGATTGACTACAGACTGACTGACAACAGCCTAAACTGCTTATGACCCCTGCATACATTGGGCCAATGCGTTGGGCCACAGTATTGGGCCAACGTGTAGAGGACTACTAGGCTACGCTATTGACTTGTTTGTAGTTGTCGACCAACGCCGGCCGGCCAACCGGCTGGTGTCGGTTTTCCGTGCTCACATCAAAGGATCTTTTATGAAAGCGCCAATGCAGAATGATCAATACGCCAATGTGTAAACGTGATTCCATATTTTGGTCCGTTACCTTGGCCCAACACATTCATTAGCCGAATGTACAGCGGCCATTCAGGACTTGAATTTTAGAGGGAATATTTCTCGGGTACCAGGGTGAACTAAATTTATGCCAAATGTATGACGAAGGGTAGAACGCCTTGACCTAGTCTAAGACAATCTGAGGATTGAGCTCCTTATTCGATAACATTAAGACGCAATCAATATATGACGGGGTTAGTTTTAGCAACGATTATTGGTCGATCTCGGTTTGAGCCCTAAGCTGCTAATGCTTTTATGTCGATAAAACAGAAACACGAGTTGGGTTATAAGAAAGTTTATTTATACTATACCTACTATACTAAGTGTGCACCCGACTGCACGAAAACATGAAAGGGGTAATAAGTTTAAAAAAAAAAGATAAAAAATAACGATGAAAATTAGTTCAATTTTGTTAAACAGTTAAATATTTAAAAAATATTCAACGTTTTGATGTCTATCATTGTAAAACCTTAAGTTTTAATTGTTACGCACAAATTACTCGTCCTTAGAACATAATTGTGGGTATTGTAGTTTAATGAATGACATAACATTATTAAAACACATAACACAACAAGGCTTGTAACGCGTATACTTTAAAACACATATAGTACGACATAACATTAAAAATCCTTGTTAAACCCGTAACCGGGTCTAGCTTAGCTACATTTTACGCTTTTGTGTATCAGAATGTAATTTTCCCTGCAGAGCAATACGGTCTGAGCCTTTGAGTGACAGCCCGTCACAGCCAGCCACGCTCCAAATTGAACACTGATACTGGAAATGCAAGAGACTACTGTAGGAGCTTCTGTTTCGTCCTGTTACCCTGGTACTTTTAGATTAGTTACCCGATGAAATGTGGAAGCTAGTTAACATTTTTTATGAGTGGAAAATGTGGAGCGGGTCTCTTCCGTCTGGACGAAATATTTTTGGTCAAATGACACATGGCTCATATAGATTATGATTTTTCTGTTTTATTTTTAAGTTTTTTTTGGTGTTGGTATTTTCTTGGTTTCTTAATGTTTTAAATTTAATCTTAAGAGTCAACCTGCGTTGTGTTTTTATGGATGAATAAAGTTTTTATCTATCTATCGATCTATAATTTTTCCAAATTTTTGTTCACTTAAAAATATTCTCCGCCGCAGCAGTATGCTTTTTTTTAAAGTCACATGGTCACATTCAGTAGCGATTTAAATACTCTAAAACGGAAACAAAACCTACAAATAAATTTCTGGTAAACGAAAGATTATTTTTGAGCTAATTCGTTTTCTATAAAATGCCTACTTTATTTATCATACTTTTTAAAAGAAATAAATTTGCTGATCAACCAAAATACACTGAATTATTACGTAGAAAAAACCTGACGATACGTAAAAGACGGCCCACATTCTTACCGACTAACAATACATCAGCAGGCCTAGTATGGTTGCGTTTATCGTGTGACAAAATGTGGATAAAGCATCCGTCACTCTCGTACTTACATACGTGTCAGAAAGTGACGCGTGTTTTATCCATATTTTGTCACGCGATAAACGCAGACATATAAGGCCACCCGAGTCTTTATTCTACAGCGGCAAACTTGACAGTAATGGCGACTGAGTTAAACTACACCATGACACGTCAAAAACAACATTGTTTAACGTTGTAGAATAGAGGCCTTTGGCTGAGAATCTAGATGGTAAAACCTTAATGCTTTGACATATTTCCGTATGGTAAACGTTTTAATAGCTCTTGTTTACCTGACAGTAATGGCAGCCGAGTTAAGAACAATACGATAACATGTCAAAGGCAATAT
The DNA here is from genome assembly GCA_948252455.1 of Acleris cristana. NCBI lineage: Eukaryota > Metazoa > Arthropoda > Insecta > Lepidoptera > Tortricidae > Acleris > Acleris cristana. The sequence goes on along the minus strand of OX411775.1, from coordinate 14,522,713 downwards.
TGTTTTACTGAGTTAAATTTCCAGGAAAACAAAAAGATAAATCAACAATTTGAGCTCACAGCATTGAGTGCCGAGAGTGTGAGAGGTTTTGGACATCCTTTGACCAGACAATAGAGCAGACCAAAATAGTTTCCATAAATAAATCTCTGTATGGCTTATTATTTTGAACTTTCCCAATTAAAATAAATACACGATTTTTATTATTTAAACTAGCGCTTAAAGCAATTAAAAATATGTTATTTATAAGTATTTATTAATCTTCATCCGCGGGCATGGCCGGATTTCACCAAATAATTTAACAATTTACATTTTAAATAAATTGTATACACACTTAAACCTCTAATTTGATAATATTTTTACTTAACAATAGTATCTGATATTTATTTGATATGAGCACTTTGCTTTGCTTTAGAAATTATCTTTCTGAAAAGGCAAAAAAACAAACACCAACAAAACAAAACAAAAACCCCGAGGAGGAGGGTGTAGCGAGTAAGGTACCTATAAGTGAGACATGTCGTGGTGATGATGAATCAAAGTAGTATGGATGTATGAAAGTAAGTAAGACTAACCTATCGCCACTGACTCTGCAAAAAAAAGTACAGTCGGCAACAAAAGCTTGTCCCAAAATGTAATTTTTGTTAGAAACTTATTATATGACATCATGTATGAGCATCACTTTACGTTAAAATTATTATCAAACGTGTAAAAACAAATCGCGAATTATTCAAAACGACACCACGAAATAAAACAAACGGTCAATTTATACATGATGTGTTGTATTCTGAAATCGGATCACGACATATTTATTACACATTTTGAATATATCTTGGTCATTAAAATAGAGATTTGAGTTAATTATAGTTCGAGAGTTCATACTGAGAAAAAACTAATAAATATTCAAAACATCTAGATATTAATATTTCTTTATAGAAGTTTATTTGTATGTACTCTTGTGATAATCTGTTTGTTGAACATCGTTTTTCTATTTTACTCTATTCTTTAGTCATTATTGTGCTCTTTAGTAGTATGTGTCATACATGATGTCCTAAAGTATAGAAGGGTGACCACACATGAACGGATAAAGTTTTTATTGTTGTTTACAGTTCTTGTGCCAAATTTTTATTTGGATGAGTACCAAAGATACCTGTGGGCACGATAGGCAGATTGACAAGCCTAGCTTGAAACTTAAACCCGACGGGCTTCTAGTATGACGCACCCTTATACTTTTTGTACATAAGTTATAACGTATAGAACCTACACGTTAAAACACGTCAATTTATTAGGACACGACATTTATTAAATTTGGGATTAAGGGGTTTTAAGAAGTATGGAGATCCGATTTTCAATTTACAAACATACATAATAAATAGAACGTTTGATGTTATTTTTTTTTATAAAATGAAAATCAATACTAAAACTGCCATCAGCTCCCATGCCATTTTTCTATTGATTACGAAACGTCTACAAATCATATTACTGTTTGCGATTATTATTTGAATCCGTTTCAATCCTATAATACGGATTACGGATCCAGTTATGGTTTAATATCTTGGTTCAAAGGAACGTTAAATCCGTACGGTTAATACTCAATTAATTGAAAATGGTTGCAATGCAAATACGTTTTCGGTAATGAAATATAGGTATTAATTTATTTAATGACGGATTGCTGTGTTGCCACGGTATTCATAACAAGCTTAATAAATTCCGATTGCATTTTGATACCCTTGTGTCACTATTAATGTTTTGAGCCAAGAATTCGAACAATCCGAAGTGAATAGACAGGGATGCATACGGACCTACATACATACATACATAAACTCACGCCTTCATTCCCAGAGTGGGGTAGGCAGAGCCACAAACTCACCAACAACTCCAACAACTTGTTGATATTTCTGTGACCACATTTTGCACAACCAGGCTAAGATGGACCATACGCATCGGCGCATCGGCATACGGACCTGTATGTTATATAGACACCAAAAACACTTCTCTCCTTGAACAGTCGGGTGACGTACGGTGACGGCATCAATGTTGGACACTTTTAGCTCAAGGCACCAATAATGGACACTTAATTCAAAGATCATAAGCAGACCTCGGAATATACGGGGCAACATTAAATGACAGCTAGGGATCGCCTATATAGATAAACTCAATTATCGATGCTTTTCCCATATACTATATTCGAAACTCGAATTCAAGACCAAAATCCTAACCTCAACGGGCGCACATTCGCTGTGATTACTGCATTTTGGTTTAAGTGTAGGTATTTTTATCAATAAAACTTACCCTAATATTACTGGTTACACGAGTTCTCATTCATGTTTTTATGAAATAATGTTAAAATAACGAAATAATCAAGATGGGAACTGTCAGATTTTGGTCTTGAATTCGAGTTTCGAGTATAGTGATCGCTCCAAGTTTTGTTTGTAAAAATAAAAAAATATTGTAAGTATGCAAATGAAACAAAATAGCAACATAATTCTGGTTAATCTTTATTTTAAAAGGATTTTTGAACCTTCACTCATCATCATCATATTTTTTCCCCATAACACATTCTGAGCGTTTATTTTAACAATGTAAATGGGTCAGTAATTCTGAAATACACAATGAGGAAAAAAATATGTTATACTTGTGATTGCCCTAGATTTATATAGGTCGCTTTGCATATATGTTTTTCGTTTTGTGTTGCCATAAAACGGCTACGGGCATACCGAGGGGTACTTGACAGTAATGGCAGCCGATTTTTTTATCATAACCATATTAACCCGTGAATCAACAAAGTAGAATAAGGCTCAAATATATTCTTATATTTAATATAAAACAAAAACCTACTTGCGTAAAACTTAATGTTTGATTTAGAAAACAGTTGCTCCGTAAAAGTTTTTGATTGAACTGCTTCGAGTAAGCACTCTGACATACCTATATATTGGTACTTGTAAATGGTCTCTCGGGAAAAACAAAAGGACATTTTCTTAAAGAAATCCATAATGCAAATTAAGATATAAATAAACAAGTAGGTACTATACCCCTTATCTTCAAAGAAAGCATTAATTTTGACGGACCGAATTTTTATATCAATGAAAGTCCAAGATACTAAGCAGACTGTCTTTTTATATAAATTTTTCAAACCACGCTCATGCAAGGTAAGGATAACACTTCTCTCTTATTTACTAAATACCTTTGACAATGTTCATGAGATATCTAGGTTAGGTTAGGAAAAAAGAAATAAACGAAGGCCTTGTAAAAGTTCAAGTACTTCTACCAACAACAATGCGAACTTTCAAAGCCTTTCCAATTACAAACTTTATATTGGTTCTAAAAAGCTCTTTACAATACCGTATTATAATCGTACATTTAATTATAATAAATCTGTTCAGACTTTCTTTTGTTTGTTTAAAACGTTCTAAGTTGCGCATAAATGCATTAGCCTTACGTCATTTTATGCGGGCGCATTAAGTTCTTGCAGCTGCGATGGTGCAATTGTTCTGAAGTTATACTCCACACAAGGCGGTGCAATTTTCAACTTAAATTATATTTTGTTGTCCCTTCAAACTGGGTTTTGTTTGTTTCGGTGTAAGTTGTTGTCCTTCTTGTTTAAAGTAACGCGATCGTGTCATTTTTATTTTCAGTGCCTTTATTCTACTCGGTAAAAGACCAGGGACCGGAACCGCTTAGCCCAAAAGGGGTTTTCGATATGGTATTTGATAGACTTGTTTTTACAAACCCCAAGAATGCGCTAAGCTTATCGTCGACTTAGTTCAATGAAAGGGCACCCAAACAATACAGTTAACCCGTCAAGTGTCCGGCCCTTGATTTATAAAAGTGCACGAAATGTCCAGCTAATTTTCGAGATATTTTTATTTTCTGTTTGAGTTTAGAAAAAGGTGAATTGTTTACGATTGGTATAATTATATTTTATGATATATATATTAATGGAAAGATAAAAGAACAGGCAATGCAAATGCAATAGAATAAAGATTATACACTTACATTTTACTGATGAAAATAAATTATTAACTTTAAAAAGTATATTATTATTAGGTTTTGTTTTTTTTTTCACCCGATCGGTTTATTCTTTGACACACTGCACTTAATATATTGCCACATTTCACTTTTCTATTGTTAAATTATCACCATTATAAGTTTACGCGCCGAATTCATCAATTTATTTATCACTACACACATAAAGAACATCACAAAAATTATTTGTTTACGGAGCGGCGCAGGCGGCGGCCATTGCGGAAGAGCACGTTCTATTGCGCAATAATTTCGTTTTTATTATTTTTTCGCTTGTTTAGATGCTTGGTTTTTGGGAAAAAAATCCAGTATGTTGCCAAATAAGTGACAAATCAATAGGATTATTTTTTTACACTAGCAGGGTCTTCGTTTATGAAATTTAAATTCTCCAATCACAGCGCCGTCCTGCGCACAACAGTTGTGCGTAGGACATGACCGGCCAAAATTTTCTACGCACAACTGTTGTGCGCAGGACACCTGACGGGTTAATTCGACTAAGCGCTAACCCTATCCCAATACCCCATAGTCTGTTACCCTATCCAAACTTAATCGAACGGTTTCAAGCTGGTTTAATCTATATGCGCAAGAGTTTTGACTTATTATTGCATTGCCTAACAATTGATAGATCGGCAGGTAGTAGCCGCTTAAGCGACACAGCCGGAATTCGCCCGAATGTGCAAAAAAGGCAGAAGCAATCAATGGGGTACGTAATACCCAGTCAATGCTGTGCCTAAATATTAAACTACTGAAACCCTAATGAACTTGGTAAACTCTATGGATGCGGTTAACTAATTCAAAGGGGTTTTCCCTAACGTTAAGGTAACTCAATCATAGGGTAACCACATCGATTGGGTAACCAAATGATACGGTTAGCCTATCGACAGGGTTAATCAAATGAAGTGGTTTTCCGGTCCATGAAAAGAACATAGCTTTTGACATGTTATCGCATATTATATGTAAACGATATCGCAAATAAGAGTTATAATAACGTTGAAAATACGACAACATGCCAAAAGCAATTTTGTTTTACCTAGTAAAATAGAGCCCTAGTTATACTAGGCTGAGATTCTACACGGTAGGTACAACCTTATTGCTTTTGACGTGTCATCGTATTGTCAACGTTTTGGTAGCTCTTATTTACTTGACAGTAATGGCGGCCGAGTTAAAAACAAAACAATAACAATATGTCAAAGAATTTCTGAGATTATAAATTATAATAGGATTACGAGAATACCAATTTGGTTGAGGTTGTCTTTAATATTTAATTTAGCAAAAGGAGGGTAGAAGTACACTTTCACTGTACACTTTTTGGCCACTTTAGGTCGAAATGAGTATCAAAAATACTGTCAAATTAAAAATAATATTCATAAATAGTTAAGACTGAAGATTAATGTACAGATAAAATGTAAAAATATTTGTGTAACTTCATAGGTAATTCTATACATATTGGTTAATATGTAGAGTGGATAAAAACGGTGTAAAGATGGCCAAAACCGGTACTTCTACCCTAATCGTCAAAATAAACGATAACTAACTAATTTAGGTACAAAATAAAATATTGTTCGGAGAGGCCAAACGAGCACATGGGTTTTCAAACTAGAAATTGCTTGAATCAAACCATTAGTTTATTTAATATCTGGAATGAAAAATATTTTCATTAAAATAAATCGAAAAGTATAAAAAGTTAGCGCTTAGTCAATCTAAATAAGGATTCGGGTCAGCGCTCAAGAAATCTATTCCATAATAAAAATTGGAATTCTAGATCTAGATTTAGTAAGCCCGTACTTTACATAATATTGATTCAGGACGACGACTGAGTTAACTTTGGAAAGGAGTTTTCATATATCTACTAGCTTTCTAGGAAAGCGGTGCTATTTCTCATACATTTCTACTATTCTCAAAGTCATAAATATGTAAACTTTCCCGAAGCGTCAAAAATATCTATGCCACTGCTATGCTACTGTCGATAAGATCTATGTACACCCCCTTGCAAAAAAACGGGCAATTGCGTTTTTCCCCATACACTTGCCTACAAAATGACTCTTCAATTTTGACCATCAATCAAAATGTTCTTGACCAATTTTATTGCTAATAACATTTTTTGGATCACTAAGTAACGTTTAAAAAGATGTACAGTGAAGAACGTTAAGAACGGACCTAATTATTTTATAGCGATTTAAAAACCAGTGCTGACGCGTCCGTACAAAGTTTTACAATTTTGTATGAACGCCAAACATATTTTTTTTCAAATCCTTACACAATGAGAGACTCGTTTTCAACAGAGATATATTGTACATAATTTTAAACCTTAGTTTATTAGTTAACGATGAGTAATTAAAAATAAATTTGGTTAAGAACTTTTTGATTGGTTGTCAAAATTTAAAAGTCATACTTGGGTGAATTGCAAAAAATGTGTAAATAGTTAAGGAGTTAATTGAGATAACGTTAACCTTCTTCAATTGTTTTTCCTTTGTGTGACGAAAATTATACATATATGACTAATCTTCGTTACACAAAGGAAAAAGTTAAGGCCTTAACAACCCTTTTTATTTAATTGAGCCCTTAACTATGTACAATATTTTTGCAATTCACCCATTTGTAGGCAATTGTATGGTAGCAAAGCAATTACTAAACTCGCCACACGCTTTCTCACTTTATCTCTACGTAAATCACATTTTTAACTCATGTCTCTATAGTAACAGTTTACTATTTTGCACTACACCCCGGTTATACCCGATCCGGTCGTTTATCAGGCCTCCGGATGAAGACCCGGGAAGATAGATGCGAGATCGAAGCGGATAACCGGCCATTTGATCCGGGTGCATTCGATTACCTTTTAAACTTTAAATCAACTGGACTATCCTTATTTTCTTATAGCAAGATTAGTGCTTGGCTTTACGAGTGTTATCAAGGTATAGTCACCAGCAATAATGTATTATCCAACATTGCTGGGAGGAAAGGGTTACTTAGCAGAGGCTTTGCTTTAAAAGTGGAGACATCATGTTTTTCACTTTATTCTGTCTCCTTCTTAATGGGTCTTCTTTTGTGGAAACAAAATTCTTATCGATATTAGGATGAAGCGATATTTTTCTGGTGTTAGCTTGAGTTTTCACTGAGCATGAGGATTTCAGGATCTCAAACATTAATAAAGTAGGTTAGGTTAGGTTAAAGTTGTGACTATCACAAAAAAATAACTTATGGGGCGAGATAAGCCTTTCTATAAAATGATAATATTGCGTATTTTAGGTTCGTTACAAGGTGTTTCAAAAAAATAATATGTAGGACACATATCAAGGTCATTCTATCAAGTGAATGAAGACCTTCATGGCATCAACAATATGATTACGATATAGTAGCAACATGGGCTAATACAATGTAAAATTGAAGTGCTGTTCACGTTATTCAAGTGCTTAACAGTATTAACACGTACAGCCTTGGCCAAAGGTGTTGAGCACTCCACGTTTTCCTTTGAATATAATAGAGTACCTATAATTTTTCAATTAAAAAAATGCACAGTGACATAGAATACAATAAAAGTATTTAAACATGTACAAATCATTGTTGATATCGTTTCAAAGTAACTATTTGCGTGTGAAAACCGAAGCAAGAAAAAGTCGGGATCTACAATAAAATTATTAATTAATTGTAAAAAAAAACCACGGAATTTCCCTTAACTTAAAATAAATATGACTAATCGCTACGATAAATAAGTATACAACTTATAAATGCACCTTTTAAAGTTTCACTTTTATATGAAAAACGCATGGGTGCTCAACACCAAGGCTGTAAGTACACATCCTGTACAAATACTGATAAAAAAATAAATTTATGATACCGGATAACAGGTATTAAAATATTCATTAAAGTTGATAAAGACTTCAGTCAAACTCATAAAACTTCAATTGTGTTGATGCAATTAAAAATGGCCGAAACTGGCTAATCAAATTCGGCGAACTGAAATATTCATAGCATTTATAGTTAGCTAAGTTAGCGCTTTAGGCAACCGCTCATTACTACTTATGGGTAATTCAAAGCACTTGTAAAGTACTTGTTTCACAAAGCACTTAAACTATACATATATCGATAGCACTGACATTATAAAACGTTGTGTTAAAGCAATAATTGCATTGATATCACTTTATCACTTCATGAACATGAGCTGCAATTGCATTAAGTGACGTTTCCATTATTTTTTACTATTTTTTTGCAACTCTCAAAGGATAATTTACGAACCAAATTAGGCATTTTCAGAGGTAAAAGCGATAAACGACTGCTACACGAACAAAATGCGCCAGTAATTTACAATTTTGATCGTAAGTGCAAAGGCACTGAATAAAGCATCTCTAAATAAAGTACTTCCCGGTTTCACAAGTCACTTAAAACGTGAAAATTAACATGTTTTTTCATCTATATATACAAAATCAAATTTAAACCACGTGTTCACAAAAGTCGCAGAATTAAATGGAGGTGACATGTTACAGTCAGACAAACGGCTGGACATGATAATACTATCAAGGACTCCTCCTTAAGCCAATCCAAACAAGATGAATCTTCGCCGAAACCGGCCTATCCTCGGGGATTTTTCAAGCTCTATCATCCAGAATATTGCAGTCGCATCACTTTAGAACTTGGTCAATTGAGAAAAAGTCCTGTTAACGCTCCGACGCTAACTTTAACCGCGTGACTTTAGTTCATTTTGCAGTTAATTGCTGTTTGCGTTAAGTTTAGTATTTGTGTAAGACGGTAGTAGGTAGATGCTGGCCGCTATTTTGTGGCTATTTTATTTGGATAGAGGTAACAACAGGTATTATAATTATAGCATCTTGTCTATATTAAGACAAATATCAAGAATTTTGCTCTTATAGAGTGAAAACTAGAGACCGTAAGGCTTATTGTCTAACGCACTCGCAATCGCAACCAGCTTCAATGTGGAGCAATTGTTTTCATTTTGTATGCAGACAAGCCTTCGATTTTCAAAATGAAAACGATCGTGATTGCGAGTGCGTTAGAGAATAAGCCCTCCGGAGTGACACATAACTTGGACATAGCGATAATCGACCAACTATGTGAACGTTATCGCTAGCAGAAGCTAGTTTAAACATAAGTCCTGCCTGACCCATTTCCTGGATAGTTCTTTGTGACACCAATGTTACCAGAGACCCATAGTCACCGCCATTGCCTGGCAATAATTCCCACCCGCAAAACGCCAGGATTGTAATAATATTCACCCAATGGCGTGCCATTACGTTGCCTCTCGGGGCAGGCCAGCAATAAAAACAGTCTTGTCGGCTAACGCTAAAAGCTTTAGGCCGTACATGTACTGAGAAACACGGACCAACTTCCTTTTACCGTTAAAAATGTAAAGCTAAAGGAAAATTTACTTTAATCCAGAATAATAGAGTTGTGGTTCTGATAGAAGGCGGAATAAAATGTGGTTTAATATCAACGGAGTTTATTAAAAGTGTTTTTTGCTATTTAATAAAGGAATGAAGAATAGTGAGATGCTTAGTTGTGTGTGTTAAGAATGTTAAAATACACGAGTATTGTTGAGGTTAATTTAAGTTGGTTGCGCTTTCTGGAGCTCTTTGGTCGGTATATAACGTTTAGCGCGGTTCTGGGTTTTAAAACTGGCACGTCCGCCGGCTCGAGTCACGTGAGGTTGACGGATATGAAAACAACTGAACGACGACGACTGGAAATATTTTATTCATTGAGAACTTGAATATTTTATTTTCATTTTGTGTTGTGTTTTCCCCGGGATCGGGTGAGTGTTGTGTACCTTTTTATTCTACCCTTTAGTTTATGTTCTATCTCATTTCTTAAGCCTCATGCTTTTATATTAAATAGTGCTTGGGGTTTCACCTAATCTGCCTAACGATTATCTTTTCTGTTCTTAATATCATAGTCACAAACACGGCATTCTAAGAACTTTTAAGTGAAAGAGATTTTTTACAAGATTTACAGGGAATAAGACTGGGCGTACTTGGAACCTTACAGTCCTGCTGACAGACTAAAAAATGCGGGGATTCCCCGCAGAAATCCCAGTCCCGGGTGTCCCAGACTGCGACGAAGATAGGTACCTCGTGGGCAGGAAAGTGTTACCTTTTCAAGGGATTTGTTCTATTCAAGCTCAAACGACATAAACCTGCAATTTAGTCGGTTCCTGTTTTGTAATTAAATATTACTATGATAATTATTGAGAAGTTATTCAGAAAGCCTGTAAACATACCTACATCCAAATGTTTTCTAAATTCCATTACGTTGAAAAATAAGGTATATCTCAATTACCATTACAGAGAGAAAGGAAATATACAAATTAAATCCCTGCTATTAATAGGCAATCAGGTACCAAAACTTACAAATAGCTTTATTCTGGCTCCTTTAAACTACATGAAAATGAATAGGTCGCTCAAGTCGGAGCGAATAGAAAAAAATACAATAACGGAAGCCACATTTATTCCGGATAAAGACGAATATTATTTAGATTTTATTGTCCCATAGCAAAAAAATAAACGTCACAAAAATTACTGCAATTTAATAGCAAAATAAATTGCAAGTATGACGCAATATAAGAACGGTAAAATAGACTCATTCAAACTGCTTTTCGCCCGCAGTGAGCCAAGGTTTAGTCTCGGAAATGCATCATAATGAGTAATAGAGGATTCTGAAAATCTGAATGCTTTTATCTATTTTAAACCAAGATCCACTTTGATTGGCGTCATTGAAGTTATCTCCTGTAAATTTGCTGCACTGTTCCAAAAGGTCTTTGAGCAATTAGCTTTGCCCAAGTTGTGTTTCAATGTGAAAGTTGCAGAACATTCCCAAGAAAATTTTCGAAAATATTTACGAGCATGTACAATGTTTTCAATGTTCTTAATTATTCTAATTATTATTGAATAGTGTGTATAGTGCATATATTTTTCGTATTTTTATTTCATTTTACTATTTAAATACATATGCCACAAAACAAAGATCTATCTATGTACTATTTAAATGTATTTTTCCTCCGAACAAAGGATAAGTATATGTTTTTATTATCTACTAAAATTAAATTATATTATTAGAAGTTACCGAGGATTTCTAATGAGAAAATATCACTATTAGAGAAGTTTATTTTCGGTACAATGCTACCTTTGGGTTCCCTTCTCATCGTCTAACAACGAAGTTGACAACATCGTCAACGAACGTTCAAAAATCTTTTGGTCGAGAATGTTGTGTTGATATAATGTTGAATTGTTTACTTAATATTAATCAAAATTATATTTTTGTATAGGCACATGTTTTACGTTCTGTAGCACTTTTGGTCTCATATTTAAAAATCTAAAATTCAAATGACGAATAGGATAAATCTTTGGAACAGAACCGAAAAAATATGGACCAAATGATGTAAGGAAAACCCGCTTTTTAAAAATATTTTTTAAGTCGCAGCATTAATTGCCAGCTGCAAAAATAAGTCGTTCTCCAATTATAACTGTCATGAACACGGTCGTTGGGGCTGGCAACTTCAGAAAACTCGTATAATTTCTTCGTCTTTATAAATTGGACCTTGAGTTCGTGCGTGTTTGGGTTGAATTTACAGCAGCTGTAATGGTACGAGTTTGTGAAAGTTATCATGGGGTTTATTTTATTCTTACCGACGCGTTTGCTTTTACGTTTCTAAAATACCACTCTTATTCATAAATACAAAATAGCTAAATTGTGCTTGATGTATGCTTTGTTTTATCTTTTAATGTGCCATTTTAATTTGACAGGAACTGACAAAGAATTATTGAACTAAAATTGGTTTATTGTGCGTTTATGAAAAAGGGGTAAGCCTCGGGCGAGCGATTTGCATTCGGCAGTACCTATATGGCACCTACCACATTTTTTTTTATGTCACGTACAAAGCAAAAAGGCCACCTATTGGTATGTGAGCTCTGAAGCCCTTACCACACGTACCAGCTTCACCACAGTTTTGCCTGAGCAGGCCGGTTTGTACCCGGCACACGGAGCGTGTAGTTGATAAAACTGTGTCCGTGTTCCGTGTAAAAACTGGCCTGCGCAGGCAAATCTGTGGTAAAGCTTGTGCGTGTAGTAAGGGCATTAGCCCCATAGACAATTGCAATCACAAGACGGTAAATCTAAGACTGGAAATGCGTTGCCAACCCTGAGGGCTTTGGAATATCTCTATGCTAGTCATCATCATCATTATCATCATCCGCAAAACATCGACTGCTGGACAAAGGCCTTCCCCAAGGTTTTCCACAACGATCGGTCCTCTTTTGCTGTCATCCAGCGGTTTCCCGCGACCTTTATCAGATCGTCGGTCCACCTTGTGGAAGGCCTGCCGACACTTCGTCTCCCGGTTCGCGTCGCCATTAGTCACTGGTTACTGGTCGGTATGCTAGTCTAAAACACAATAATATGAACATTGCTGCTTGGCGGTAGGTTATAGGCAGTGATCGGCACGACCCGTGCCACACCGCGGGATTCAAAGAGGAAATAAAAATATGGACATGACATGATTCGCAAAAATTAAGAGTTATGTTATGTATTTGTAAATAATATTTGATAAACTCATAAAATGTATCATTTTTCATTTAAGAAAATATTGATAAACTTTGGTTTTATTTTATACTGCGTAAAATATTACGTGCACTCATATAAAATATGTAAACTTACTTACTGAAATGAGAATATTATTATTTTCCTTGGAAAGCTGGAATCCCGGGGAATATCCATATTAACATAATGATTGAGGTCATTGACACCATGTGGCATAGGACAGTATGGTGTTAGCGATCTGAGCGACCAAATCTCTGCATTCAATCCTCATTCATTAGTAATATGGTCGCACTTGTTAGAGGAGTTTTGTCTGAGATAATAAGCATTTCACTTCATCGCGGGAACGCGGAGGATGCGAAAAGCACAAGACCGGTCTGAGTGGAGAGCCTTGGGGGAGGCCTATGTCCAGCAGTGGACATCTTTTGGCTGACATGATGATGATGATGATAAGCATTTATCTTATGGGAGTACCTATAGTTAATTTTCGTTACTTACATGACTAAAGTAACCGTTTCTTAATTTCAGTCCTTAACTAAGTACATTAAAAAAAAACACTTCTTAAAATATTTTCCAAATCTGCCCCTAATGAAAAGAAAAGGGGAAATAAGAGAAAACGAATTCTAAGGGTACATTGCACGTGTCCCCTATATTTTAACTTACTTTTAAATTTCACGCGTGCGGTCCCGCCATTACTACTGCCACGACTTTAGTACCAGTATTAGATATCCATCTCCGCAGCTCCGTCCATATCAAATCTCAAGATAAGGACGCTATTCAAGCTCTAGAGTAAACTTAGCTCGTCGGGTATCCTGAATACCTAAATAGCCACTCACTTGCTTTTGGCAACCAGAGTTGCCAAATTTTAAAACGTAAAATGCTTCCGGCAACTTTGGTTGCCAAACGGACTTTTAATTTTTATTTTTATTTGATTGTTCTCAAAAATCCTATCATGTGAAACGGTTCTAACACATAATTTAAAAAAATAGTGGCTAAGATTAGTTACAGGAATAAAACGGATATTTTCCTGGAATCGTTTCTCTAGGTGTCTATTCAATTTCAACAAAAACATTATAGTTTTCTTAAGACTAGATTTATAAATAAAATGAATAGTTAATAGAGTAACGTTAACTTGGTTAGTGCAAGATTAAGACATTTGACATTTCAAAAATGAATTAAAAAAATATGTATATTACTATTACTATATATTACTATTATTATTCACTTATTTAATTACACTAATTGCCATAGAGTAGGTAAGTGAATGATATAATACCGCTGGTCCCGACGTCTAGTTAATTTAAAGTTTGTAGACAACAGCGTCGCCCGCTGACTGATTAATAGTACCGTAATGAACCAGTAGTTCGCTCCAAACGGAGACCTCACGATTTCCCCTCCAACTTTGTAACCCCCTGAACTGAACGTTCCTTGGCCTCTATTCAACTCGATAAAGTCATATTGCCTTTTACGTGTTATGGTAACGTTTTGGACGCCATTACTTTCAAGTAAACAAGAGCTATCACAACGTTGACAATATGGAAACACGTCAAAAACAAATAAGGCTTAAAATCTCAGCCCTGCTCATTTATTAACTTAAAGAAGGGTAAACTGCCCTATTGTTGGCCACCTACCATTCATTGGCCCATAAACTTTAACATAAGGTAATAGAGACGATAATTCAACTAGTAACTGGTATTTTACAGGTCAGTAATTAGATGTTTTACCCCATAGGTTTTTATCTCAACTTTTCTACTAATGCATTTTATGAAGTCTTAGCTAAAAATATTAAGATTATTAACGGACAAATCCAAATCCATTTCCATTTTAATTAACTCTAAACTCTCATTTCGTTCGGCCGAATAGCAGAAAATGTTTATTAAAATTTTAAAAGTAGGTAACAATACTGCATACGCAATATCAGTTATTTATCGGTGTAGTTATGACTACCTAGCGATAGTCGCGTCACACAGTAATTATACAATAACAATAATGCGGTGCGTAACCAAATTCCAATCCTAACTAACAGCCAATTGCGGCATATCTGCTGGCTCAGCTGAATTACCGCTTGAATGTTTGATACCGCGATTATACAACTAGGTATACCACGTTATCCAGTAACCTTACTTCCGAATTTCGAATCAGATTCGGTGGCTTTTTTCCTAACGTCAGTATGAAAAAAAAACCGTTATATTTTACACTTGTGTTAAGATTTTGGAAGAATAAACCCTAAGAATAAATCAACAAATAAATATCAGAGGACAATCTTACACAAATTGACCTAGCCCCAAACTAAGCTCTAGGCTTGTACTATGGGTACTAGACAACGATAAACTTACTTATATAGAGAAATACCTAGAAAACATCCAAGACTCAGAAATAAATACCCGCGCTCATCACACCAAATCTGGTGTTAAGTTAGATTATTTAAAAGAAAGCAATAATTGCTTAAATTTTACATAATTCAATACATTTACACATATACAGTGTGTAACAGGTATACGGGCCTTTTAACTCTGGTTAGTATAGCCCCTTATGAGCACATTTAGGCAGCTTTTGTTAAAATTTAAAAAAAAAAATAACCATACAAAATAATTTAAAACGCAATGTATAACAAAAAATGCAATTAATTAAAAACGCAATTAATGATGTTTCCAAGTTATGACAGATGGACTTAGATGTACATTGTGGGACGATAGTATGTTCAAAAATTAATAACGGTGTATACGTAAGCGTAATCAAAATAATTATTTCTGTTTATGATTAGGAGAGTCTTAATCTATGTCCATTTTTAATAAACGCCCGTATACCATTTACACACTGTAGAATAGAATAGAATAGAAAAGAAACCAATAAATTTCACTTAGGTATACCTACATTATAATATCTAATTATAAATTTTCTGGTACATTTAGTAGAAACCATTTTATTAAATAATTTATGTGTTACTCGTAAAGGCCAAAGGTCAATTATATTGAATATTTACATTAACTTTGTTCTTTCGAATTAACATTTATGTAAACAGACATACATAAAGACCATGATTAATTTAATCAGGTAGTCGTGACGTATTAATTAGTGCGCGCACAAATTAAGTGTGATAAATAAATGGCCGGAACGTCTCACAAAGAGCGCGGCCAGTCGCGAAGCGTCCAATCCCAGTAATTAGTGAGTGGTATGACGCCGCGCGGGATACCGCCCTAATACGTTTACTGTCTGTGCCGCAAGTTAGAAGAAGGAGACTGTTGTTCATTAATAGCTAAATAAATAAATAACAGGAGAAATCTCACATAAATTAACGTTAGTGACAAACTATTAAGCTCTAGGTTTGTACCATGGGTACTAAAGTACGGCCCATGCGACGAGATAAATAATGTAAACAAACTGACCGTTACTAAGTTACATTGCGATAGCAAGCGATTATTATATCTGTCCTTATTTCTCGTACGCAATAATATCTTCAGTTGGTCGATGACGGCTGTCGTTGCGTGATTCGTGGTACAGGAAAGCTGTCAGTACAGATGTCAAAGTTATGGTCGCTATTTTGTGAAGTTCATTCCTGTTTGGATTGCGTTTGAAGTGACACGATTTTTGAAAGCTTTTTTACATTATTTATCTCGTCTCGTTGGCTTTAATTTAGACAACAATAAATATACTTTTGTAGAGAAATAGAAACAAAGTAAGTTTCTCTGTCTGTCCACTTATTACGCTTTCAAGGCTAAACCGCTGAAGCGAGTTAGATGACATTTAGTATGGAGTTAACTTTCACCCCGAGGAACATACATACATTTGGACAGTTTCCAAGGGAATAGCAATAATCGTCTTCCTCGCAAACGGAGTTGCGGGTAACAGCTAGAAAGCTATTAACTATGAACATTAATAGCAACACGAAAATATACAGTTTCACAGACAGGTTAATAAAACTTACCATTTTATACATGTAAGATCCTTAAATTAATCACCTATCTCCTACACCTTGGACCATTACCAACCAGTATGGGCACAGCACTGATTGAGACAGTCCAAGCGTCCAACTAAGTGTGTGGTCACCCCGGGGACCAAGTTCTGTCCTGGGTAACTCCGTGAGGCATTGATAGCTTACAGCCACTTTATAGTTTGAGCGCCACTTACCGCCCAATCCGGGACGTGGTTCGTGTTTGCTTTCCCAGGTACTAATGTACTGAGTAATCATGCGTATCGTATTTTGTCGGATTACTTTGTATTTTTGCTTTGTTAGTCTTAAATACGAATGAAATACAATGTCGTTTACTGCTTCTGGGGCTCTGCCGCATTGTCGTCGTATTGTCACATTTATTTAGCGCTTGTAGAACTTATTAAATTGACGTAGAAGAAGCTGTTTTGGTACGCTCTGAGAAAAATGATTTATTACCACAATTACCACATAATTAAAAAATAAATAATATATAAAGTACAAAACTTATTCTTAAAGAAAAGTGTCTTTCTGTGTCTAGTTGCCTGAAATAAAAGTTTCGAATTTCTATTTGTTGATTCTGCTTCTTATACCACATTCCATGAAATTTATGTTATGACTTTATATATTACCTTACAGGCAAACAAACACATCAATTTACGCGGTGTGAGTTTGCCGAAAGCCACGGAATCACCGAAGTATGACCCCCATCGGCCAAAATTCCTCCTATAAAAGGTCGAAAGTTAAATGATGCGACGGCTGACGTGGTGCTCCTACCACAAAGGATTTAAAATTCACTTTGTAGCGGGGCTCCAACCACTCGACCCTCAAGGTAACACCAGTCTTAACCCGTACATACTCCGTATAGTTATGTTGTCGGGACTCATACAGCTGCATCGTGGATGTAACAGGACACAGCAAGTGGTTCGGTCCGGTCCGTGCGGCGCTGCAATGGTTCCTTGATGCTTTCTTCTTCCTCTCCTTTTAATCCAGGGTATAAACTATCTCCATTCTAAACTTCATCTAAATCCGTCCAACCGTTGCAGCGTGAAGGAGTAACAAACTGACATACACACAAACTTTCCCATTCATAACATTAGTTACATTATGAGATAGTGATAACAAGATATTAGATAATATTTGTAAGTAAGATAAGTTTTTTTTGGGTATCGTCTTGGATTTTTTAATAAGACTCCTTCAAGCTCATTTCAATTTCATGTCCTGCGCCTCGATCCCCGACGGTAAAAACGATATCGTAGTTGACCTGAGGGCTTATTGTCTAACGCACTCGCAATCGCAACCGGCTTCAAAGTGGAGCAATTGTTTTCATTTTGTATGCAGACAAGCCTTCGATTTTCTAACGATCGTGATTGCAAGTGCGTTAGACAATAAGCCCTCTGTTATGGTATTGTTATGACTTCAGACGCCATTACTGTCAAGTAAAAATAAGAGCTATCAAAACGGTGACAATACGATAACAGACCAAAAAAAAAAGTTTTTACCGTGTTGAATAGAGGCCCTGCTGTACTAAAACTAGTTACGATCCCCATAGTTTCTGTCTTATTCTCCGTTAGGCATGTCCCAACCATTTGTAAAATCCCTGTCACAGGCTCCATCCGTCATTAAGACATTGCGATTGTGATGCAAATGTGCCATCGACTAGAGGCAAATGGCGACCAATTTCAGTCCGTCGTCGTACCAAGGCATTGATAGAAGGCTCTAAATACGAATATTCGAGCTTGTATAAATCCTTAACGGAATAATATTTTAGCCGTAAAAGTGGGCTCAGTTTTAGGGCAAACAGGAGTTTTTGGTATAGTCTTGGTCAATCCAATTTTTGTAATCATAATAATAACAAATACTAGAGGAATTACAAATCAAATAAATTGCTAAACATGATTCAATGATTATTCATTAATAATCCATAAATTTGAACATGTATTTCTTAAAACAAATAACTTAACTGTTCGACTTAGTATTTCTTTTCAAATAAAATTTAAATTTTATGTTAATTTGATAAGTATTTGTTCAAAAGACTAATGAGATATCAAGTAGAAATCTTGAAAATGCAAATCATACGTTTCTTATTCAATTAGGCGAAAGTTGTATCTTTTCTTTTTGTAAAATTGAATTAAGTAATTCACTAATCATAATTTATAGAGGGTGCTATAGGTAAGTACTTGTTTAGTTATTTTAATTTTTTGCATAATTCTTCAAATTTTTTTACATTTAGGCTTGACTTACTCTTGCATTAATAACAACGTGAACACAGAAAGTGATAGAAACAATATGATAACGACCGGAAACAATATGTTGCTATTAAAGCCATATTGCTTTTTAACGATATGGCCGTCCGTATTGCCAAGTGAATAAGAGCTTTTCGAACGTTAACAATTCAAACCGATTAATTAATATAATGCCGTTATCGGTCTAATACTCGTAACATACTCGTAGCTATTTGGACCAAGTAATATTTGCTATAATTTGACGGATTTTAAGGTAAATAGAATAATTTTATCGCGTATGCAGTTACCAGGATCACATGAAATGGAGCGATTATTTTGAATGTTTGGATAACGACGCGCTGGTGGTCGAGATACTCATGCTTCTGTTTGCTTAATGAGACCTCCATTTTTTTTTTAGATTTTGTTAGTTTACCACTGCAGGACAAAGGCATCCCCTCTTTATAGCAATTCTGCCCTACGGATTGCATGTTCCCACCAATGTTACTCTAATTCACTTGTACCGTAAAATGGGGTAAATAGGAACACAACCTAAAATGAAGCATAAACTTGTTACAAATAAGAACAAGTATTAAATGAAAATAACGTTACGGTCTATTTACGTTATTTCAGTCTTATAATTAGTAACATATGCTTCATTTTAGGTTGTGCCCCTATATACCCTTTAGTTCTTTTTTACCCCGTTTTACGGTAATCATAATAGGTCTTTATTGTAGCCTGACCTATATTAAAGTGGCCTTTACACGTAGTTTGGACCGCGGGAAACGCCAAGCGCCGTTCCAATCTTCGTTCCAAACCGTACTTTTTTTACTATTTAACTATTACAGTTGCATTTACACGTACGGTTCGCAAGGAAGATTGGAACGGCACGTGGCGTTTCCCGCGGTCCGAACTTTACGTGTGCAGGCCGTTTAACACTGCATAAAGGCGAGAGCTGGTGGAGTTACGCACAAAGATTTCAATCCACTTTTGACCAAAGTATATAATAATTAATCTACAGCACCACACGAAGATGCTACGCATGAAATTATGTTGCAGTATTTGCTTCAAGCATTCGTCAACGTATGTAGCCATATTCAACCCACTGAAGCGGAAGGATAACAATAGGCCGCATGGACAAGCTACAAAGCGTTGGTCTGTTGTCACGTCAAAAGTTACACACCATGGGTTACAGTGGACAATTTGACTCACGCGGCCAGATAAATGTAGTATTATTATGTGATTCACTTCAAAAACCACCTTAGGAAACAATACGCTAATGTTAATTTCTTATCGCCCTTAGCTAAATGTCGCTGTCCACTATGCAGGGACGGTAATCGTTGAGGAGTTATTGTAATACTTTATACCACCAGTTCCGCAACACCTCATGCATAATATAGGCTGTGGCCGTTTCTTTTTCGCAACTTGATGAGTTAAGTGAGTGCCTATTTTGCGTGCTGGGGTGGTAGCACTACTCTTGCCAACCCAGTTCCACTAGGAAGCCCAGCAGACCCTGAATGTTACCGACGACTTCTTGTAGTGACCTTGCCTCTAGTCCAAGGTGTCGCACCAGCCCTATTGCCTGGGCATATTTTATAGGCTTCATACTTTCGATTAGTATGTAATTGGTCTATTAAACAAGCAATATTTAGCAATTTTAAAAAAAGTTTTTTTATTATTATTGCGGACTGTACTCGACTTAATTTTTTCAACTTATTCGCCATATATTTATTACCATATTAAATTTGATATAACATACTTTTTATCGAATAAACAGCTGGGTGAAGGTCTTCTCCTAGTCGGATCTCCTACTTCGAGTATTAGAACAATCAGAGGAACTTTGGTTTTCCTAAAACTATAGTATCAGATAACGATACAAATTGTGAGAAACGGTGTAAAGTAATTAAATTCCCCAATATATAATTATTATGTTGGAAAAGATAGGGAGACGATTCTCAGAATAAGTCAGGATAATAACATGTTAGCTGAGCGCATCAACGAGCGATTGTTTAGTTATTTGTTCGAATATCGCAAGCGTTCATTGTAGTAGAAAACGTAACGAGACTCCGGCAAAATTGATGTTTGGGAGGGAAATGTGTTGTAGACTCGATTTAATTTAACCAAGCGATGTACCAGAAAACAATGAAGACCCGCTTAGTTTAGCAGGCGCTCGCAAATGTATTGTTGGTTGTCGGTTGTCGGTCGGTTTGGACACGGTGTTTCATTTGCTCAAAAACCTGAGGGCTTATTGTCTAACGCACTCGCAATTGCAACCGGCTTCAAAGTGGAGCAATTGTTTTCATTTTGAAACATGAAAACGGTCGTGATTACGAGTGTGTTAGACAATAAGCCCTCTGTTTTGAGGGTAGGGAAAATAGTTGAGAATTTTTTAAATTAAATACATACTTAATTAATACCTCTTTACCTACATTTCACATAGTTGAAGCGATTTACGATACAATCCTTTAATATTTACGGCCAGTATCGAAAAAAATACGCATGACTTTTCTAAATATAAATGCATAAGTAAATTTATAAGTTTTTTAACTACTGCGAAGCTTCCGTACAAATAAAAACACCAGTGCTTCAAAGTTCGATCACGATTTTGGTCAAGTCCAACAATACAAATGTAGCAATAATTTACGAGAAAACTACAAAGATTTGCTTAAAGTAATGATACACATCTCATGGTACAACTAATTGGCAATAGTTAATCAAAAATAAATTGATTTCAACACTCAAGTTATGGAAGAGAGATTAAAAAGACGGAAACAAGATGCGAAATATGGACTTTTACTAGACCTATGTTAGGAACATTATCTTTTTTATTCTTTATGACAACTGACTGATGACTAGGTTAGTATATATATTTAGCTGATGAAATTAAGTAGGTATACTCATTTCTTACGGCTATCGTCCTCGGGATACTGATTGGGCTGCCACGTATTTTGATATTTAGCGCTGCCATCTTTTCCCGCAATACCGCAGAACGCTGTCCACTTGCTCTTTGGCAAATTTTGTAGCAATGTAAATTATTCAGTGATGTTATGAGGATTTTCAAGCTAAAATGTTCATATAAAATGCGATACCGTTTCTCTTCCCTATGAACATGTTGTAGACAGTGTGTAGGTGTGAAAAGAAGGAAATAAAAAAACAGAAACGTACAATCTTAATTTTTGATAACAACTACAACATTATTCAAAAATCGTTGAAATCGGAACAGATTACGGCGGTACGGACCTCTCAATGCTCGAGTCCGACTCGCACTTGGCTGCTTTTTATAGAAGTCAGTAAGAAAAACACCTCTTTTATCTGTTCGTAGCGCTCTCATCATGTAAAGCCGTGTAGACATGCCGCCTAGAAACCTACTAATCTAAAATTCCCGGTTCAGGTCAGGGGCATGACTCGTCAAGCGTCACACGGGATGCCCAGACACGCTCGTCTTGTAAAGGGCCACGACACACAGCGGGCGGATCGCCGGTAGCGTTGAAAATTACTTGTAAAATACATTTGTATCTTTCAAACGCCTCTGTATTTTTTAATAAAATACATAATCTTTCCTTGCGGATTTTTCGTTGAATCTTTTGCAAGTTTAAGATTTTTACGTGTATTTTTCGATGTATTTGTCGCATTATTTTATCAACCGAGACATTGATTCGATTACATAAAGTGCATTACTGTTCAATTAATATTAATAAACAAGATTATTTCCCTTTGATTGTTAATATGAAAAATACACAGTATGAAACCAGTATTATTGGTGTATCATTTTATTTTTAGATGAACCTCTAATTTGTTTTTTTTTTTAATTACATGTATTTTATAGGAAAGTTACACAGTTTCGAAAAAAAATATGTATCTTTCGCAATTTTCACCACTAATCGTCGGGAGATTTGTAATGCATTCAAATACCCCGCTGTGAAATCAGATGTTTAAGAGGCCTTTATAATAGCTGTGCTGGAAAAATCGTTTTTTTTTTTTATGTTACATGACACAATACACCAGATCAACATAGAGAATTAAGACAAACAAAAAATTGTGACGTCGCACTGCTAGATCAAAACAGTAGTAACCCAAAATACAACTGTATTTAAAAATCAACTTTAATACAACTTCTATGAACTTGAAACAAAACTAGCAAGGATTTTGAGTTGATATTGTTTTGATCTAGCTGTGCGACGTGGTCAGCTCGTATTAATAAGACACGCCTCTTAAATTAGAGTTTGACTTTTATCTGTTAATACACGTAGAGAGCGGCAGAGGCCCTAGATAAGATTTTTATCGCTTTTCGAAAAGTGTCAAAGTGTAACTGACATAAGCGTTTGACACGACCAACTGGCAGCTTATGTCAATCCTATAAATTTTCGATAGCAATAACGATCTCGCCACGCATCTTGTCTAAAGCCACACTAACGATACAGCTCAGCAGAATAGCACCTGCGTCGGACTGCAAGCTTTCATTTAAAAACGTTTGCCCTCGTTTTGCTGCCGTCTGTGAGGATTCTTTTACCCGTGACACTAACAGCGATGCCCACGAGCGTCGACGGTGCGTTACGTCGTCGCAACACTGTGATTTTAAAATAGAACGACGCACATATTTCAACGTATCGTGTGGCATGTCGTTTAGTGTCTTTGCTGGGCAAAGGCCTCTTCCTCATTTCTCCAGTCACCTCTTTTTCAGGCTAATCCTTGCTAGTCTGGTTTGAATTTATCCAAATTGTCCCAGCCATCTTCTTTTTAGTCTAGGTCTACTCCGGCTACCGATACTTGGGATCCAGTCAGTCGTGATCTTGCTCCATCGGTCCGGATAACGCCCTTGAATGGTGAGAAATAATTATGATAAATTCGAATAATAGGTTTCGTGTAGTCTAACAACGATATTTTCTTCAATCTGACGTGGCTGTTATGCGAGAAGCGTTTAGTTCGTTGTCTTTATTACACGCCTGAAATCTGCCTACTGTGTAGCAGGGCCCTAAAGGGTGACTCCTATAAATTTTGCACAGTGACACGCCACGTGACACGACTTGACTCCGACGTGTTAGAGGCTAGCTTCTGCTTGGTAATGATTGAGCAGAATTCAGAGGATATTCTGCCAGTTGTAGCAGTCTCATCAATCATGATAGCGTAACATATTTTTAATAATAAACTCTCAGATTTTGTTGCGCTTGAATGATTTAGTTGGGCGATGCCTTCGTGTTTCAACCGATGTCTTTGTAATCTTCACATAGGTATTATTTTAAATGAAATGATCAGGTTTAATTTTAAATTTAGAATAATGGAAGCAACCATCGGTACCTATTGATTCTATTTACATAAAAAGATGCTCATCGTGTCCCTACTTATTTTGGTCAATAAATATGAAAGACAATAATGAATGATTATAGTTGTATGGATTTATTATGTTTGAAGTATAATTAAAAAAACAAAGATGACGTTGGTTTTTTTATGATCAACCATTACTTCTTTTCTTTTAATTGTAAAAAAAATATAGCAAAACTTATTGAGTTGAATTTAAACAAAGTGCCAAACCTCATGCTGTTATTTTTCCTTGATTGCACACAATTATTATTCTGGCAAATTCTGCACATGCAGATTAACTTTTTTAACGTAGCTTTTTCTCTTTCTCTATTGCGTTCTGCTAGTACTCGATCAGACAGGGTAACCTGGACCTTACCCAACTTCACCGTTTATCGTGTAATATTTACTCTACTAATTTTTTCACCTTAATTTACTCTCTTGAAATCTCCATTACTTTTAAACATATTCTAAATCAAGCCAAGTCTTCTTCGTTAGTCACTACGAAGTGCTTTAAAAAAGATAAAATAGCAACACACACGTGCTTAACTTGTGAAAATCAAACAATGTCTCCGTCGTACCAATAACCTAAAACGTTAAAACACGAAAGAAAATGCAAATCAGTCGAGGACGGAGTGCAGAATTATTCATTCCAAATACATTCTGTTTGGTGCTAGGCGCTGATTAACTGGCTCTAATTGAATAACGAACTCTCCCCGACTAATCAGACGCCTAGGACGGCGTCAGGCAGGGAATTACAGCGGTTGTACAGCTTTTTTTATATAAGCTAAGAAAATATTGGTGTGATGACAACAACTATACTTTTCAAGTGGAAATAGTCGCGACGAACGGTCAATTTTGAGTAATGGGATCATGTTGCCAATTTTACTCCAAAAAGCGTGCAGATTTTTTTATATACTTACTAAACTATTTTGGCTAGCTTTAAAATTTCAATAAAATAAAATGACCGTACTGTATTAATTAGTAAACTATTCGTTCATTTAACCTAAGCCTAACTAACCTAACATAAGCCTAACCTACCTTCAAAATATTCTTAGAAATTACCGAAAATATCCAGCAAAGTTTCACAATTTAAGTTTTGTTTAACAATGCTCAGTCGAAGACAGCGAGCCCTGTCCGCAGAAACAAAAAAATAATTTAACAGGAGATTTAATTATGGCAGGTAGTTAGTTACTATGTTAGTGTATTGACTTAAATGAAATCAAGAATCAAAAGTTAAAGCCGTCACTTATACACAGAAACACATAAATAGAGGCTACAGGGGAACGAATCATAATTATATAATGTTCAAAATTTATAATGGGTCATAACATCATACATAACGGTTCATAATATAGGTCCCATTAGGTTAAGTTAGGTTTATATTATAACAATCCTGAAAAGTTTACGGTTTAATAAAATACACCATTATATATTGTGAACCATTATGTTTAATGACCCATTATATATTTTGAACTTTATACATTATGATACGGACCCGCCTACAGACCTTTTTTTGGGTAAAAAGGCATTAACTATCTCAAGACGTGCCTCCAGTGGTTTGCGCCACTCGCCTCGTAGTAAGTAACTCACTATTCGCGAGAGTCTGTGCAAATTCGTTATCGCAGCCATTCTTGCTAAATATATTCGCGTTAATTGTGATTATATTCCGCAAACTGCGACATCGCTTTGTGGATTTATACTAAACTGTGTTTGATTTTATAATAGTAACTATGTCTTCTGATTCGGCCATTCATTTACTTATAAAGAAGTTTTCAAGTCCTCTCAGTTACTTATAAAATATAATCCTAATAATATTCGCTCTTGTAGACTTTAAATTTAAGTAGTACCTATTACATTCGTCTTTGTAACTCAAATACTTATTTCAGGTTTTTTTTCTACACGATGGTACTGAAATAAATCCTGAAATATTTACAGTTACAGAAAAAAAACGGGTTGGCAAATGAAATGATTGGGAAACGATATATTTTACCAAACGAAATTCACCACAATACTTATTTTTTTTACAAAGCGGTATCGAAGCATTCGCTCAAAACTCATCAATTTGGAATATAAACCTAAATTGAAACAAGTATAAATGCGAGCGAACAGACCATGTTTGCGATTTATTTGGCCAAGCTTAATTAATTCGTCATGATTCAAAACCGATTGGTTATTAGAATATACTAATTACAGGTCATACATAAAACTAGGGTTAACCGCAAATTTCAGACGAAGTATTATGAGGTTTATTATTTAGTGTATTTTAGGTATTTATTTTACGATATTTAGGGGCAAGCATAGAAAAGCCGAACCGATGCCTCAAAATCTAAAATAACGTCAAAAATTTGTTGAATAACTTAACAATATGGAGGAATATACTCCGTCAAACCAGATTCTTTATCATTAATGTATTAACAGATAGTTCACAAACAAATAAACCTAATATGCCAAATATATTATGTATTTACGGTTTAGTTTTAGTTAGCTTAGTTCTTATTTTAATTTAAATAAGTTTAGTTTTAACTTTTAATTGTATTATATTAAATATGTATCTACTAAATATATGGTTAAAATATTATTTGTTTTTGTATTTACGGTTAATTTTTGTTAGGAAATATATCCGCGAGGTATATTGATCAAACAATTTCCAAATAAAATTTTACTTAGCCAACCTCAAAACAACCATAATAAACGACAAAAAAACCACAACGCATTATTCTCATAAAAAACATTTTTATTTCGTCTCGCCTGACGTCCGTTCTCAAATTCGTCTTGTCAAACAATCCACCTACTTTTAATTCATAAATTCTTGTGGTTTCTTACAAAAACATGCTTACGAAGTTTGAACAACAAAGTGCAAAAGAATTTAGACCAAGGAATTTAATGGGGTTTTAATAAATCGAGGCATTATACTTGGGAACCGCGGGTAATTAATGAACTGTTTACTGCTCCGAAATGCGGCGTAAAACAACCGTTAATAACGGAAAAGCGAAATGGACTTTTTACCAGGTTGGTAAGAAAACATTTAACTACGATATGGATAAGGATTGTCCATTTTCGGTATTCCATCTGTATTTTTATCATGAATAATCATAAAAATACAGCTTCATCCGTGTATATTTTTATTATCGTTATGCCTTAAATTTTCCGAGATGAAAAGTAGTTTTGTGTTAACCCCCCCCCCTAAGCTATAGCTAAATACCTATCTCCATTCCAAATTTCATCCAAATCCCTCTAGCTGTCGCAGGGTGAAAGAGTAACTTGCTAACACACACACACAAACCGTCGCATTTATTAAATTAGAGGGATGTTATCTAATCCATTGATTTAATTACATAGACCTCACTTACACAAAGGCCTTAATAATACAGCCACTTTATAATTCAACATATTTTACGCGATATTTACCCACAGGAAATGATTACTCTGCGACAATATTAAAACCGGGCTACGTTACAGAGTTTCGTAACGACAATGTTATCCCTCATTTAATTACAAAAATTATTTAACACTCCACGGGTTGTTTTAAGAGAACAACGTTTTAAAATTTATTATATTCTTCAAGTATTTTCTTAGACGATGATATAATGAACATTGTGTGTGAAGGATGGTAAAAAGATTGAATACGACAACGTAACAAGCTTCTTAACGCTAACGTTAACGATTTTCGAAAAATGACAAACCTCTATCAGCTGTTTTTACAGTGCCTGTTATCAATTTTCGATAATGTAAATTTTACACTTTAAACTGGTTACTTAAGTAAAATACCACCGACTCCAATCGGTGTCGTTCAACCAACAAATCAAATGTACAGGCACCATTTAATTATTATGCGTGGCCGGAGCAGCGCTTCACCTCATCAATTAAAGAGACCACAACTGCCGAGCTATGCTTTATAAATACTAGTACAGTCCTTTTACAAGATACGTTTTTCATCATTTATTTAATTTATTTAACACTGGGTAATTTCCTCCACGTAGTTTACGTAGTCTCCCACCAGTCTTGATTATCTGGACTTAAGCGAGACGAAAATATTATCACCACAGCAGCTGAGCATAGCTCAATCGCTGGTCGAGTATTGCTGCAATAGTTGATCACACGCTGTATGCCCAGGGGTGTTATTCTCTCAACAACGACGAACGGACGGACGAACGAGTGAATGTCCAATGTCTGTTACGCTCAAAATGCATGTAATGACATATTCTCGTGCGTTACGTTAATTCACGTGGTCAACTGTCATCCCATACATGAAGAGAGATAAAAAAGAAAAACGTTAGTAGGGATTTCATATTGGCTAGGGCCTCTGACTCCCTCTTAATTTATAATAGTTTGACATTACTTTTAATTTTTAATATTTTCTATACTTTGGGGACACCCTTTATTGTTTCATGTTATTATTTTTTTACGTAATGTCCAATTAGATTATTGGGGTCTTATTTATATTGTCAGCGTAATTGCAAAGCATTCAGCGCCTTCGACCCGATAGTCGGGTACACTGTTTGTAGCAGATTTTCGCTACATAGCGGAATAGTTAATTCTGCTACGAGCTACAGCGTAGCACTTGTAGCAGTGACTGGCGGCGTATGTGTTTAAAACGATAACAATATATGAAAAACAATGTAGAATAATTCTCGTTGGGTTGTTTCTATCGTGTCGTGCTCGTGCCGCATATTCTAAACTAACCGCAATCCGATACGAGCAGGACGACTCGATTGATGAATAACGTGTCGAACGCGTGCGGTCGCGATCGCTGAGGCGGTACGACTTCATTCTAGAACGGCTAGTCGTTGCTTAGTCGTCGGAATATTCATTTACAGTATGTGAGCACTTAGTAGGTGCTTCGGGTTTGTACTTCTCTCTCACTTAATAAGAGCGAATAAGAGCGAGTGAGAGAAAAGTACAAACCCGAAGCACCTTTTAAGAATTATCGCACTGTTCTCATAATTGTTTATTTATTGTATTGGTTGCAAGGCTTGACAAAACTAAACTTAAACTTAAATGGTAAAAATACAAATACCCGTGAAAAAACGAATAGCCGTTACCATCCTTTTAATACAAATCTTGGAAACATTTTTTTTTTGATAACAAATGGATGTAAATAATACTTTTAATGCAGCTAGGTAATAAATAATAATAATAATATGAGCTATTAACTAATTTATAAAACCACATTAAACTATAAACAGATTATGTTATATGGCCGTATAATGAATGATCTCATCCTTCCTTACGTTCTTTAATAGATTTAGTATATTATTATACCTGGTAATTCAAATTATCCATACAAAAATGTCCTTCATATAGGAGACATTGGACAGGAACAGGTAATTGCTAAAAAATGCTTGGGCAGGACAAGGATAAAACATAACATAGTTTCGAAACCAAGACAGGTTCAACTAAATCGAAAAGAAACGCTAACAGATATTATACAATTTTGTAATAAGACATCTGCCTAAGCATAATTATATTTAGTCGGTTAACATTTCAGCCAAATAATAATCTCGCTTCAAATGTACTAATTCAGCATAACAATAGAATCAATTTACTCAATGTTGATTTACCGAAGCGGTTCAGAAATTCATTTACTGTTTGTTCGTTGGTGCTAAACATTGTGTTTACCGAAACAACGATGATACTACACTTATTTATTTGTAGTTAACTGGTAAAACGAATAGTAAATCGAATGTTTATTATGTACTGTAAAATGTGCCTACTTTGCTCCCCCATGGGCAACTATGCTCCATAGTAAATGTTTCGTTTGTTACTTATAAGTTAAGGTTGATGACAAATTTTCTAAAAAGAATTGTTGTATACATCCAGCCACGCAGTGAATGAAAGCAATAGAATGATTTACAATACAGATTACCTCAATATAACCATGGAGCATAATTATCCGTAGGGGGGCAAATTAGGCACATTTTACGGTAGTATTATAAATTCTATTAAACTTAAAAATAAACAAATAAAATGTTGAAGTTATTAATTACTTACTTTGAAGTTAAATCAACTGGAGTACACGATGTTGAGGTAGCCATAAAATAACGAGGCAAGGTGATTTAAATTTAAAATATTCATTCAGTATATTGGCCACATGAAAGCTCTTCTTCGGTCATATGAAGTTTATCTACTAGGGCTTCGAACAAGACCATCACTGCGGAGAAGAAGTGCCGCAAGAACCTCCAGCAAAAGGTCATTTTTTTCAATCATAAAATACAATAATACTTAAAAGTAAGTTACACTACAAGGTAGTATAGACCAATTCAATTCATGCTGGTAAAATTGGTCTTAATCTAGAGGCAAGTAAGGAAGACTGGGCTTTGCTCACCATTGTAGCACTAAATAAAGGTTTATATTTACTATAGAAAATCAAAATGAAATTTTGTGTTTCTACTCCGACGAGTCTCAAATAATAATTTTAAATAGCTTTGAAAGCATTCCTCGAAATTTTATCAACAGAAGTAATTAAAAACCTGAAAATAAAGAATTAATAACGAAGTCTCTTTCCGCGACATTTTCCTTTCAATGTAAAAGTATTTATTTTAGACGGTATGTAATTATGTTACAGGAAAATTATAAAAATCATTTAACCTAGGCATTTGATGAAATACCTTTTTTAACACTCCCCTACGACATACACTTAGTCGCAAAACTGTCTCAATATTAGCACCCTATTAGAATGTGAATAATTATGTTGATGATAATTTAAGGTATTTTTAAATATTTAATACAGACAAGTACTCCTTGAAATTTGCTAGGTACATAAAAACTGTTACATTTACGTAAAAACTGTTAAATTTAGCTTTTTTTATTTGTCTAATATTTTAGTTCTCTCCATGGCAACCCCAAATAAGAAAACTATTTAAAATAGGGAATTCCATCCTCTTTAAAATGAGATATCAACTGCTTGAATCAGACATAGTTTTCTAGATATTGCAGAATTTTAATCCGCTACAATTAAATAGTGAACTAACAACCAGTTTGTATGGCTAATTTGTCTCGGTGGAAAAGTAAACCGTGCATCGAACTAATGTCGCCAATAACTACCACCAAAAAAATATGGCAGATTTAAATAATTTCCTACTCATTTTAAAGAGGCTAAATTTCCTTAATTTTATTAGGGTTTTTATTTGGGGTTGCCATGGAGAGAACTAAAATATTAGACAAATAAAAAAAGTAAAACTTAACAGTTTTTACGTTAAAATTACTTAAAAACTGTAAATCATTTGGTAGGCGGATTTGTAGCAAATTTCAAGGAGTAATTGGTTGTATTAAACATTTAAAAATACCGTTAATTATCATCAACATATTCACATTCTACTAAGGTGCTAATATTGAGACAGTTTTGCACCTAAGTGTAAATACAAGAATATCCAGAGATAAAACATATTCATTCATAATTTAAATATTTTACAATGTATCGCAACGCAGTACTTAACAGCCGTTTTAACCATAGGACGATACTTTTTGCCTAATACGCATAGGCCAAAGAATATAACAAAAAACATTTATTCATTCATTCATGAATATAGATTTTTTATTAATGTTTTAACATTGAAATTATTTTATTTTTAAGAAAAGCGACGTATTACCATACCTAGTTTGCTAATTATGATTCTGCCTTCAATTTTATTGAGATGTTAATTCTAAGAACATCTCTTTAGCATCAGTTAGTCACTTAGTCGTAAATCTGATCATACTTTATAGATAATTTAATCAGGTACAGTCGGCCTTATAAGAAGCTGCACACTTTTGTACCTTGTCGCTTTAACGCCTTTGACAGATTAGTGCAGCAGTTCAAACATGACGTTAAAGTGACAAAACACTAAAGTGTGCAGCTTCTTATAAGGCCGACTGTACAGTCTGCAATTCTACAATTTTTGCTGTTAAAATTAACAGTAAGAGAGAATACGTTAAAATTAAATATTAAATTGGTACAAAATTCAAAGGTAAATAAGATTCTTGGCAAAATGAAATAAAAATATAATTGAGTTAAGCCAATAAGTTGCTAGACTTTGAGACGGTCAAAGAATTCCAAAAAGTTACTTGTTACTAGCTAAAGTAGAGATCAAGAATAATCTGAATACGGCAAATGAATTAAATTATTTACTACGAAATCACTAGTCTTCATTCCCACCATTTTACTGCGACCTCCGTTCCCGTAGCTATAGCTTGAAGTAAAAGATTGTTACAATAATTCCTCTTCTCAAGAGACGCTGCTGCCTGTCTATCCCTCTGTCACCTCTTACGACACCCACGAGAAGAGATGGGGTGATGCATTCAGAACAGATGGCCGATGGAGTCGAAGACTTCTAGAAAAAGAATAGAAAGAAAAAGAAAAATACATTTATTCACTACACACACAAGACACACAGAAAAATAGTGAAAACAGAAAATAGCGATAAACAAGTAGCGGGTGTGTCTTCGCGGCAGTTAAACACTAGCATCGCTGATTTTCAGCCAGCTCCGACCTGACTTCAACTTCTCCAGTGACGTACGCGTACCAAAAGACGCAGTGTAGGTAGGCCTCCAACAAGGTGGACCGATGACGTGGCTAAGTTTGCGGAAAACCGAATACCGATTCTTGTGGCAAACCTTGGGGGAGGTCTATGCCCAGCAGTGGATGTCTTTCCGCTGAAATGATGATGATAATGATGATGAATTCCTCTTTCAAACCAGGTATTCCTCGGGAACTATTTATGTTTTCCAAAATTTTAAAATTAGCTTATGTGTTAATCCAGGGTATAAGCTATGTTAATTCCAAATATAATTCAAATCCGTCCAGCAGTTGCAGCGTGAAGGAGTAACAAACCTAATATTATTGGATCCTTACCTATGAAATTGGCGTTATTTTTACGTGTTTTATTTCGTACGGAATTTATTCATTTCAAGTTTAACTTCCAAATTATTTTTAAATTTCATTAATACAGTATGTACAAAGGTTTTAGATACAAATAATATGGTTCAATTTCTAACTTAGTGTTTAAAATTAAAGTGTGATCTCAACTCTTTTCATGTGCTGTGAGTTCAAGTGTTTCAATTACGCAGAGTTTTATGAAGCTAACTATTTTTAAGTCATTAAGATATGTATAATATAGCTTAGAAGTGTCCAATATTCCTGACAGAATTTTGTTTGGTTTGCATTAGACGTTACTAAATAATCCGCAAAATTAAATGTATGAAAACCACCGTTTTCATAAAATTCTCCATATAAAACGCCAATTTCATAGGTAAGGACCTAATATTAACATTATAAGTAAGAATAAAAGCGTTCATATTTAAACCTAGAAATTGCAATTATTATAAAGTAACGCCAAGCAAACTAACAGTAACAGTCAACATAACCTGCGCTGCGAGTTAATACCCACCGTTGCGCATTGTTACGAGATTAGCCGAGATCACGGCACGTAGCGTCGGCAACAAACGTTTACAAAAGAACTAACTACAGATATGGCTAAATATACGAGTATTTAAACAAAATGCTATCTACTATCTACTCGGTTGAGAGAATACTTACAGTCTTTGAGCACTTAGAAGGTGCTTTGGGCAAGTATCTACTTCTCTCTCACTCGCTCTTAATAAGAGCGTATGAGAGCGAGTGAGAGACCAGTACAAACCCGATTTTTATGAAAAAGTGTTCTGATAAATATTATGCTTATGGAGGTTTGTCTCAAAAGAATATACATTTTTTTCATATTTTTTGACTTTTATTAAAAATATTGAATAAAAACAGCGTTTGTTACGCCCGCTTTGAACTTGGCGGAATGACGTCATTTATATTGGTATCGTGTTTTATTTTTTAAGTCTAGCATTAGCAAATGACCATGTGGCGTTAAGGTCTTTAGCCATTAGCAGAAAGGACATGGCCCATTTTACTATGGTGCTATGCCCCAGAATGTACAGCAATCGTTTATTAAAGCGAAAAAAACGAGCATCGATACAGGACTTCCAGAGTGCCTAGGATACCCAACTGATTGAGTCTGCGGTTCAGAAAAACATCTAAAATGGCAATAAAATGTAAGGAAATGCTGACCCAAACTATCTCGCTATGGTGTTGACTGATTGTGCGATCAGTAAGGGATCTTAAGAACTTTTGACCTCCTCTATTGAACCTCGGAGTATCCACCATTAAACCTCACTCAAAACAACCCCTGGCAAGTAACCAAGGCTTCGAAATAGGCTAGCCTAGCCCCGTTTGTATGAAAAACGCACTCTGACCCGTTTTTTTTGTCCGTGAGTGTAGTTGATAGTGACCCTGCCTACAAAACTAGAGGTCCTGGGTTCGATCCCTGGTATGGACAAATATTTGTGTTATGGGCGCGAGTATGCATTTAAGTGTGTATTTCTCTATATAAGTATGTATATCGTTATCTACCTATATTAAAAGCATAGAGCTTAGTTTGGGGCGAGTTCAATTTGTTAGAGTGTCCCCTGATATTAATTTATTTGTTTATTTATTTAAGATCATTAACATTACCATACACTCTTTAAATAGGTAAACAAACAGCACCGATTGTAATCCTATAAGAGCACTCCAATTAAATTAAATGCTTGTTTTAATGTTCCTATATTAAACATTTAATGAGACTTTATAAATACTTAAATCGACTTTTTCCTTATCCTCGGGGCTTAAACTTATTTATATTGCAATTCAGCGTCCACTGTTCTTGGAAATGTTTATAGAAACGACGTAATTATACTTAGAGACATCTTAAAGACAACTCGTTAGTTATTTAAATTATGTGTATGAAAAAGTATGCTTTAAATATAGTTTGTCTTTATCTTTAATTGTAACATTTAAATTTGACAGAAAGAGATAAAGCATTGATGAATACGGGGGCAACCCTTTCACATTGAACCCAGCATCAAGTCATATTAAATCTTGCTGAATCGTTCTAATGATTAGATAATTGAACTCTCGTATTGCTGTTTTTAAAGTTTAAACTAATTTGTTTTTTGTTTATTTTTTAGTCACGGGATTAAGGTTTATTTTCACTGACATTTACCCTCACGTTTGTATCATTCAGTGCTGTACGTCAGTATGTCATTTACTAACTATTTATAAAAGGGTATTTTTTTCTGTTTGAAGGTTATGCGGTTAAGCTGTTAAATGGTTACCCTACATAACCCCGAAGAGTCATAATAAAAATTGGGATAGACCAAAAAAAATAACTCACTGTTTTTACATTCTAATTCGAAAGAATGGGTAATTTTAAGAGACCAAGTTCATTAATTTATTCCATTTACCCTAAAATTCGTCAAATTATAGCAAATAATACTTGGTCCAAATAGCTACGAGTATGTTACGAGTATTAGACCGATAAGGGCATTATATTAATTAATCGGTTTGAATTGGGATAGACCAAAAAAATAACTCACTGATTTTACATTCTAATTCGAAAGATTGGTTAATTTTAAGAGACCAAGTTCATTAATGTTGTATTTGACCCAATAGTTTTGTTTGAATATCTTTATTTATTTAGCAGACATTTTATGGATGACATGATTATTTTAAATTTGGACTGGCATTTTCTAATAAATTACAACAATTAAATTATATCTAATGATAAAAAGTGATTGTAATAATGTATTAAAACATACTATTTCAAGCGATTTTCGCCTAACCCGTAAGATACACCTAGGAGGGCTTCAAACCAAAAACGAAAGTCAAACAAAGGTTAAATATACTTTTGTCGAAATAGGTATCCGAAATAGATAAATATTTCAAAAACTTAATAATGCAGAACGGCTTTAAAACCCCATTCCTCGAAATGTTTTTCGAATTAGAGTAATTATAAAATTATGAACAATCCCATTATTTTTACGTTTAATTACAAGTATTAAGTGTAATCGAATAAAAACCGGTCAAGTGCGAGTTGGATTCGCGCACTGAGGGTTCCGTACCGCCCCAAAGTAGGTACCTATCATTGCGATTTGAATTCGATTTTGAATCGAATCAGTGCGAGCCAACTCGCGGTTGACCATTTTTACCCGCTCGCTTTTTGTTGGACTTGTTTGGTATTTGTGGTTTTTCTTCAGGGTTTGTATTTTGTACTATAATCATACCAAAATTGACGCTTCTATGTTTTACTGTTTTTGCTTAACAATAACAAAAACACGTTTTTTTTTTCTTGTATGTACCGCCTTTATTATTTCACTTTCTTTAAATATTTGTATTTGTGTGTAAATCCGTCGTAATAACACATACTCTGAAAAAAAAACCGTTTTATATTAAGGTTCAAAAGATTTGTAAAGTTACGACGGACGAACGAACAGACGGACAGCGGAGTCATATTAACAGGGTCCCGTTTGGCTCCTATCGGGTACGGAACCCTAGAAAACCGCAGACTATCATCCCATCTCATATCTCTCTCTCTCAAAGCACTATGAAATCTGCAAGCCCCTTTCATCTTTTTTCACTCACTTATCAGAGTTGCAGTAAGAGGGATAGAGACATTAGGTCTCTATCCCTCTTCTAAATCTATATATATAAAAGGCAAAACTGACTGACTGACATATCAACGCACAGCCGAAACTACTGTACCTAGAAACTTGAAATTTGGTACAGGGGTTCCTTTCATGATGTATGTGAGCACTAAGAAAGAATTTTCCGAAAATCGACCCCCAACGGGAAGAAAAGGGGGAGTAGCGGGAAACTAATTCGACGCGTACGAAGTCGCGGGCGTCCTCTAGTACTACATAAATGTTATGAAGTTTGTGTCGTGTTACACAGACCGTTGGAAGTGGTTAGCAGTCCGTAAACAGATAGCAAAGTAATTAAAAGTGGGTACTCGCGACCCGACGGGTCGAGTGCAGTGAGTGAAGTGTAATTCAAATTTTATGACTAAGTCGTTTCATAACTTAGACTTTCAGAGGCATTCGAATCAAAGGCCTTGGGCTTTTAGATGGAAGGCGTTTTGCAAACTTTATAATGTTTATTACGACGATCGTCGTTTCTCAGCCCCTAAAGCCGGCCATCCACGTTACGGTCCACCGGAGAGGTTACCTGCGCAGGCGACCGGAGGACACGGCACACACGCACAGGTTCACCGTACGGTGTCACTCGAAAGAATTGATTTTTGGTTTTGCTCCGGTCGCCTGCACAGGTAGACCTCTCCGGTAACCGGTAGATTTGCACTTTTCCGTTTTTTTATTATTTATTTCTTTCCTTGAAATAGATTTTTTCTTGGAAAGAAAAACGTACGAATTAGTTTATCAAGCCCATCTATTCTATATATATAAAAGGCAAACCTGACTGACTTATATATCAACGCACAGCTGAAACTACTGTACCTAGAAGCTTGAAATTAGGTACAGAGGTTCCTTTCATGATGTATCTAAGTAAGCGGTAAGAAAGGATTTTCCGAAAATCGACCCTCAACGGGAATAATGGGGGGGGGAGTAGCGGGATACTAAATTCTACGTGTACGAAGTCGCGGGCGTCCTCTAGTTATCAATAAAAAAAAAATCCGACTAGATTAAAGGGCACAGACACGTTATCACATTTTGTATAGAAATTGTTAGTTTCACAATCCTTTTAAAGAATTATCTTTTTAGTCTACAGTTAAAAAGTCAATTACACAAGATTCTTTAGCACATCGATTAAGTTATTTAATACAGTTATTAAATGTAAGCCATCCATATCTTTTCTACATATTATTTACGTTGTATGACGTATTCTTAAGATGATTACCCGTCAACATCGCACCTATCAAGCCATATTCAAGCCCATGATACTTGCAAAGCATACTCGAATAAAGCGGGGTTTTCACTGCAAGCGGGCCGGGCCCCGTACGGACTTCGTTTATCATACAACTGTGCCTTCAAAAGGTTAGCTTGCGATGGAAACACTTTAAGTCACCGATGTATGCTAAACCGAGTCCGTATGGGGCCCGCTCCGCTCGCAGTGAAAACCCCGCTTAAGGCTATTAAATTGTCTCAACTCCATATTCTGTTATGAAGATTACTAAAGGGTTTACAAAGAATATCCGGCGTAGGAAATGATGGAGGAACACATCCGGTTTTATCGGATTACTTTTAATGGGAGTTATCGAGTGGAGAATAACGAGATATTGCCGAGCATTCAATAAACAACGAATTGAAATTTACCGGTTTTAGGATACAATGGATGGTAGTAAATAAGTAGGTATTTATTTAATTTCTGCAGGATGCTTATGTGGCTGCGTTTATAGTGTGACAAAATGTGAATAAAACAAACGTCACTTTCTGACACATATATATATAAGTAGGTACGAGAGTGTCGGATACTTTATCCACATTTTGTCACGCGGTAAACGCAACTATACTATTATTATCTATAAAAAATCACGTTTGTTGTATGGGAGCCCCACTTAAATAGTTATTCTATTCTATTTTTAGTATTTGTTGTTATAGCGGCAACAGAAATACATTATCATCTTCAGCTGTCTAGCTATCACGGTTCATGAAATACAGCCTGGTGACAGACAGACGGATAGACGGACAGTGGAATCTTAGTAATAGGATCCCTTTTTTACCCTTTGGGTACGTAACCCTATAAATAAACATTATAAGAAGCCTAACCTATGGGTGCCGACCGCAACGGGGCGGAACCCAAACTACGGATGGTTAGAGCTGTAGAGAGTGGACCTGAGGGCTTATTGTCTAATGCACTCACAATCACGATCGTTTTCATTTTGAAAATCGAAGGCTTGTCTGCATACAAAATGAAAACAATTGCTCTACTTTGAAGCCGGTTGCGTTTGCGAGTGCGTTAGACAATAAGCCCTCTGCTCACAATACCTACGTGATGTCTGTGTCGAGGAATACTGCTTTCTGTACCTAGTCCTTGATCCAGCCATCTAACGAGTCTCTCAAGGTGTTGGTTGAGCTTCTTCGCTTTGTTGACGTTTGCCGAAACAACTATCGAGACAATGACGTCGAGTCAACATCTCTCATGGCAGCCCTCGTGAGCCAAGTCAGGGTACGGTCGGCCTTATAAGAAGCTGCACACTTTTGTATCTTGTCACTTTAACGTCATGTTTGAACTGCTGCACTAATCTGTCAAAGGCGTTAAAGCGACAAGGTACAAAAGTGTGCAGCTTCTTATAAGGCTGACTGTACTTACTGAGCTTGTCTTTCTCAGCCTTTCTACAGGTTGCATGATTATTATTATATTTCCTAAGTACATGTTGCTCACAACTACATCCGCGTAGAAGTCGTCTATCGGTATGCCCTTGGGAATTTCCAAATTTTTGATTTAGAAGTAACCTTTATCTTTTCCCTGAGAGATTCAGAGGTTTAGCAGTCAAAGCGATACAAACCAATAAACGAATAATTACTTCATAATGTATTATTCTCGTATTAGTATAGATACGTGCTACATTACGTCTAGAACAAATAACTATTTATCTACACAAAAACATTTACAATCGTACATTCCGCAAACACGATCAGCTTATTTTCAGTAAGTCCTTTTCCTATTTTCCGTTAACGCCAGAGATGCACTGAGCAACAAGCGTGAAAATGGAATCTATGCTAGCCTGACACCTGTTCATTTCCTGCCTTTGAAGACTTCTACTTTGAAGTCAATGTGGAATGGTTTTCAACAACCGGCAAGATCCGCGAAGTTCGCAAGAAACCCCAAGGCACGAGGAACTAAGCGACAGGGAACAAATAGGAAACTATTAGAGAGTACTTGCAGCCAAAGTCGTTGCGATCTGAAAGCAGCCGATACCGTTACTGTAAGTATCAAATTATAATTAGGCTATTTTCATTAAGTATCAATGAAAACTATTTTGTTAATGTTATGATAAAAAGGTTTGAATTGACTAAAATAGTTAGTTATTTCTGTCTTGTTCGACGACATGGTTAGTTTGTTTGATAATAGTGAAAATGACCTTGCCTACAAAGCTAACGATCCTGGGTTCGATTCCCGGTATGGGCAAACATTTCCATGTATGTATGTAAACACTTTATAGTAGAAACAAAAGAGATAACAATTATAAAAAAGACAAAAAAAAGTTAGTATGTACAAAGGCCAACTTTACGACGTATTTGTGTGTTGAGCGCGCGTATTAAAATTTGCTCCTGATTCTTGGATCGTTTCCATTTGATTAAGTATTTAGGTATTTCTCTATTTATTTGTTTATCGTTACCTAGTTCCCATAGAACATGCCTGGAGCTAAGTTTGGGGCTAGGTCAAATTGTGTGAGATTGTCCCGCAATTTTTTGTTAATACTTCTCTATTAACTTTGAATGTCATAACATAACATAACATAACATAAACTCACGCCTTCATTCCCAGAGTGGGGAACGCCTTCATTACCAACAACTCCAAAACTTGTTTATAATTCTGTGACCACATTTTGCACAACCAGGCTAAGATGTTATCCAGTGTATTAGCGACAGGTTGCAAACCCATCGCCTAACAGCACTACATAGCCTTTAGTCCCTAAGTCGTCTCTTACGACATCCACGGGAAGACATGGAGTGGCAACATTATAAACCCGGCACCACACGGGCAACGGACACTTTGAATGTCCAGAAGTGTAATTTGTACTATTGTTATTTGTTTTTCGTCAGTTTCCCCAAGATGGTTGAGGGAGGCGATGACTGAATTAAGCATCGTACTCGTGACGTGAACAGCTAGCCTATTGCCTAACGCACTCGCAATCCCAATCGACTTCAAAATGGAACAATTGTTTTCATTTTGTATGCAGACTCGCCTTCGATTTTCAAAATGAAAACGATTGCGATTACGAGTGCGTTAGGCAATAGCCCCTCGGGTGCTGATGAAGTTCGGTCTGTTCAAGTGTTCACGTTTGCGAGGACTTTTCGTTTAATTAGAAATTATTCTAGTTTTGGCTTTTAATGTAGAGTTCTCTTAATCATTATTTTTAATTTTATGATATTGCCTTTTTTTGAATAATTATTATTTATTACTTACTATATTACCTTGTAATGTACTTATAACTTACTTT
Organism: Acleris cristana; assembly: GCA_948252455.1. Classification (NCBI taxonomy): domain Eukaryota; kingdom Metazoa; phylum Arthropoda; class Insecta; order Lepidoptera; family Tortricidae; genus Acleris; species Acleris cristana. Next base: position 14,481,749 of record OX411775.1, on the reverse strand, counting down.
TAAGTATACCTAATAATTGTATTTTATATTCAAAAAAATACCTGATGGAATTTCTTGCAGCGTTTCTTTCCCGCAATGTTGGCCTTATGTAAAAGAACCCTCAAATGTCCAATTTACTACATAAATATTTCGAGATTTGTATACGCAATCGTTTGTATTGTATCCGAAAAGTATAGTTTATTTATGGAGGTACGCTTGTTTGTATGCATATTAATAGGGTCCCGTTTATCCCCCTTCGGGTACGGTACCCTAATTATAAGCAGGACCCTGCGCAGGGTCCTATCACCACTAACGCTAGGGTTCACAACCAACTAGGCGAGCTACATTGCATCGTGAAACGCCATAATTCTCTTGAAAATTTACGCTGTATTTATCCATGCGGAAAAATCAATGCAGAAATCGCTCGGTTTAAAATCAAATGGTTCGCCATTGTTTGGCGCTTGCCGCTTCCGCAATTTATCACCGCGAAGACGTTGCGGAAAAAACGTCGCGAACGACAGTGGGTCGACGGCATCGCTGGTTTTTTTTTTAGTTTGTTAGGGATAGAGTAGTTAAGTTAATGTGAAAGTATATTGTTTGTGTTTAGTTTTTAGAGGAAAATTAATTATAGTTACAATTTCGACTTCTGATGAAGAAGTATTTGCATTATGAAGGTAAATATTTCCACTTTGTCACCTGTATAAAGTAACATGCTTTGTTTATGTTTCGTTTTAGTGAGTAATTAAGTTACGTACAGATTTCGCCTGCTATTTTATGGCGGAAAGACACCGCAGACGTATTGGTAATTTGTGATATTCAAGTGTTTTATTACACTATCTTCAAGTAAAGGTAGCTTTTGATGTGTATGCAGCTACCTATATATTAACATTATTATACAGGGTATTCGGCAGAAGGTTGGACAAACTTCAGGGACTAACTCTGTAGGTCATACTCCTCAACTTTTATTATGGGACCAACATCCAAATCGCGAAAAAAAAACAGCTGTTCCATACAAACTTTGAGAGCTAAACAGCCGAAATGTATGGAACAGCTGTTTTTTTTTGCGATTTGGATGTTGGTCCCATAATAAAAGTTGATGAGTATGACCTACAGAGTTAGTCCCTGAAGTTTGTCCAACTTTCTGCCGAACACCCTGTATAAGTAAAATAACGCAGCTTCAAAGATAATTCTTAGTTACACACGGCCTATAGAAAATTACCACAGAGAATGTGCGAAAAAAAGTAATTGATTTATGTCACGAAAGCAGGTGAGCCGTACTTGTGTGTGTATGCACGTGCACGTTGTCTCTAAGTGTGTAGCTGTCGTCGCTAAGCGTCGCCGTAGTGTGCGTGTCTATACGCGGTATAAATACAAGTATGGCGTACCCGTTTTCGTGACATAAAACAACTATAGCAGTAAATGACAGTAGGTCATCATTATACTCTGCGTTGATAATCGTTTTGTTGTTGCGTAATGGTTTGCGTTTTAGGGTGAGCCCAGCGTAAGTAGGTACCTAGGGTTAATGACTGTATCTTTTGAATTCTTGTGGAACATGAGAATTACAGCCGAGATATACATAGCTGTCGTACCCTGAGATAGTTCCACTCCGAGTACAAAAGGTCGTTAAGATCTTAAAACGAAAAAAATCGTCGGCCTTAGGTAGGATTCGAACCTACATCTCCTCTGGCTATCCGGGCCGATGCAGGCACCACCAAGACCGTACTTAAGATCCACGCAATTAGTGAGCGCTTGCTTTTTCATACTCAGAGCGTATGCTGACCTATAGTTGTTTTTTTTTCGCTTTAAATTAGTTTAGAATTTCGTAACAGACGTTTCTGTTAAATTAAAAATCTTTACAAGGTATCGGTTGGGTAGTAAACAGCAAATATTTGAATTTGACGCAGGAATAAAATCTCCATCTCACGTTTTTCAAGCAGAAGCACATAAAGCCATCCCTTTTGATTCTTGTGTTGGCGTGGCAGTATGTGTGGCCTCTAACGTCCTACTGCTCCCTTGCTTCATTGTGCCCAAGAATAACAGAAAGAACTTGCGAAAATCTTCGTGGCCGACAACAATAAATACTTCTTTAATACAATTAATGATGCTGCGACGTTCTTTACTCCCGGTTAATTAATGGAAGAGGGTAACACTGCATTCCCGAATTTATTTAGGTGGAGGGGAGGATGGGAAATTGTTCAGTCGTCGAGTATTTCCCGGGATTCTCGTAATGAAGAAGGTGTCAAGAGATTTAAATTGTACGCTTATGGTTACTTTTCTTGTGCATTAAATTTAAGGACTTTTTAACAAAGTCTGTCTGTACAATATTAATTAATAATAAGTCCTGGATTATTATAAATTAAACGATAACAATTTAGGAAAACATGTCGGAACTTCTATGCGGTCGTCTTGTTTTTTTCTTTTTCCTTTTTCTCCCTCTATCTCTCTCCTAATGTTTTTGACTTGTTTTCCTACTGAACTACGCATGATATTTGATATAATATTTAATATAATATTTATAGCTATAAATAATACTAGACTAAGTAGTATTATTGTGGTATGAAATATGGTTAAAAAATTACTGACTGCTGAGTTTCTTGCGGCGATTCTTCTGAGCAATCGTATCCTCTTGGGAAGTGCTGGTAGACTCTTGACGTGTTAAAGTGCCTGTGCGGCCTACTTACTGAATAAATGTCTTTTATCTTTTTTATCTTTTTATCGAATGATACTCGTAGTACCTACGTACACTGTCATTTTTTAATTCTCCTTCATATATTGCGGAATTCATTTCTCGTTTGGGAAATTTAAGCACTGCAAATTTAAAAGAGTTTCAGTTTGTGCCGTTTATGATTAAAATCGGGCAAATGCTTGGCACGCTTTAATTTAGGGTTGCGTACCAAAAATTACTCACTAAGATTTATTTTGTAGTGTACTCATAATGGTATGTGATAATTGAACATTCTTGGTGACCGACGGTTAAAAGTAATTTAATAGGTAATATTATAATAAGACCATAGAATTTACCTACAGATCCCGAATGTTAAACACGTCAAACATTTCTAAAGTTTTTAAAACTTGGGAACAACATCGTCACCTGCATAACAAACGATTATAAATATTAAAAAATCATACCGTTTAAAACCAACTTATTTGCCTGTATATGTCTGATTAAATATCTGTATCACATTGTAAACAAATGTTAAAGTATTTTTTTTAAAGTGAAACATGTCGATAATCATACGTCTTTGTTTATACCTTAAAAATTGTTTCACACATTTAACAGGTGTGAGTGCTTTTTGTAATAAATGGGCATCAGTTTTCGACACAACACAATTAATATGCAGATTACAGTCGGAAAGTTAAAATATACTCGCTATCATACACACTGCTTGTACAAGGCCTTTAATAAAGCCTCAATTTACGAATCTCATGTAATAACATGAAATAATTACTTTGTGACAAATTCCGTCCATTGTCGATCTGGCTTCGTAGTACTAAGAAATACGTTTTGTTTCGTTTATTTTCGGATTGAAACGATGATTATGAGCTATAGGTAGTCTAGGTTTTATTTATAGAAACAATATTTACTTACAATCACTTTGTCATTTTTTCAAAAATGGCCAATGATCAAAAATATCCCTAAGTATATAAAACAAACATTACATTACTTAAAAGCTATAATAATATCTAAAAAAGGGCCCTACGGCATTCTCCCGAAGATGCTGGCAGCATTTCCTCGCTGGATAGTTAAACTAATGCGCTGAGCGAGGAAACTGCCAGCTCTTCGGTCTCCCGTGACGTTAATGAGCTTCGATGAGTCTTCGATTTTTTTTTGCAGAGGCTTATAGCGCTAGGACCCCACGGACCAAGGGTCTCGACGCCGAATGGAACAAACATATACTCTGGGCGAAGTCTGCTATATTACTCAGTTTTGAAGTGACAACTTCTTATGGGAGAGTAAAACGCTTCGTTACCTTACGCGTTACGGCACCAGTCTGTCTGGCTTCCCTTTCTCTCACGCATACGGCAGCGGTAGGCAGGCTCCTCCTCTCTCACTCTAACCCACAGCGCTAGTCGTATTTCGGACAGACGCTTCTCCCTCTCTCTACTTAGAGTTTAGTGTGCGATAGACATATACTGTTGACAGTGAGCATATAACCTAAAAAACAATTACAATATGAAATAACAAGTCAATATTAAATAGTTCAACTTAGATTAGTTTAAGTTATCTATCACTTCTTTCGGGCGTCCCGAGACGCACACGTTTTTTCTACATAACACGTACATTTATTATGGCACGGCGACGGTAGCATTCTCAAGATTAGAATCTAAAGACTGCAATCCTAAGACAGTCAGGTAACTCATTCTCAATTTAAATGCACATAATATACAATTTTTTAGAATTAAGGTCTAATTTAGTCAAAGGCTTATTTATTACAGTTAATTTACCGTCGAAGTAAAACTTATCTATAATTCTCTGACTATAACCTTTTTACAACTATCCTTGTTTTTACAGTTGAAACTTTTGAATTATCGAAGTTAAAATGTTAAAACTACACCGAACTACAGTAAATCTTGCTTTCGTGATTTAATGGTTTGCGCTGAATCAAATTGGGTTTTATTTAGTATGAAAGTTAATATTGTAATAAAAAATGCATAATTTTGCTAAAGTTACTTGCCTACTTGTCTCGTATTTTCATTTATGTTCAGAGAAGTTTTTTGTTAAAGCTACATGCTTTTATATCAGTTACTATGACGACCTGCCCTCGCTTCGTTTCGGTTTATGTAAGTATTATTCATATCTGTTGTATTTACGGGAGGTACCCTAAGTATTATTTTTACTTATTTCATCATAGATCTTAGTGCGCGGTATAAATATCTATATTTCGCATTTGTAACTTTGATGGTTTCAGAGATAAAGCAAGTGTGATACAGACAGACATACGAACATGGCGAAACTATAAGGGTTCCAAGTTTGACTTCTGAATCCTAAACAACAGGCATGTTCTCTTGTTCTCGAAACGATAAAAAATACGTTTCATCATTCGTATCATTCTCTCTAATATCACATATTCGTTCAATAACGAATACTTTGCTAAGGATTCCCAATTGATATGGAGTAATGAAATATCTCTGAAATATTTTTACTTATTTATATTTCTAAGCAAAATATGAAAAAAGAAGAGGCGTGTTTAATGAAAATATAAAGCTTGGTATTAATAACGTTAGATACGGTTTTGTATTGAGACGACGCGGGCCGAATAGGAATCGAATATTCCCGGCGGACCTATTACGGTCTCCCTACTGCTGACATTTTACATGTGTACATAAAAAAAAATCGGTTGCCTGTAAAGTCGGTTTACGGACGATAATTTTACGTGATAACGCTTGGCTCAGGCGGAAAGTGACAATGAGGCGGAACGTGACGCGGAACGTGACAATAAGTCATGCTTTTTCGTGCGTGCAGCCGGCGTTCATCAAATTATAAGACGTTATTACGTTAAAATGCAACTAGATCTGGGGGGTTATCATGAGAAGCAATTCAGTTTAAGGTGAGAGAAAGAGATAGAGCCGTGTAACTGCTATAGCTCTGTCTCTTACACTCATTCTTATCTGAATTGCTAAGTCATGTTAACCCCCCTGCGGACCTTTATGTTTATCGCTGAAGATAAAACATTTGTCACTCTCTAACCAGTTTGTAAGTGATATAGCGACTAATGTCTTTATCCATGGCGATAAAGGCGACCATAATACGGGCCCTGGTGGATGCCTTTTTTTTGCACTGTGACAATATGATTAAAGAGTCCGGATTGAGTAGACCACGGTGAGTCTTAATTTTGAGCAGCAAAGGTTAATATCTAATCTATATGCCACTCCTTGGATAAAGTTGGAAACTTTTAAAATCCGTCAAGTTGTTAAATCTACAGGATGTCACACAACTTGAATATGATACTCTACATGTCATTACAAATAACGAAAATCTTACCCTCCCTTTTGGACAGTAGGGTCAAAAAAATAAAAGTGAACCAACTTTATGTCATATGGACAAAAAAATTGGCAACGGCTGTCATAGCATTATGCTACAGCGCAGAATAACCCCGGCTATTCTTATTGGATAAGTTGCTTTTTCGCCTGATTGCAATGGACGGGACGCAATATATTGCTATTGTTGTTCTGAATACTAATAATAAACCGAGCGCGATTAAATCATAAAGATATTTTATATTTCGTCCATTGGCTGAACCCTGAAAGTTTGGAACAATATGTTGGGTTTATTATTACTAGGCTGCTCGCAGATTTCATGCAAAGAGAATTTTATTTTATTACAACGCAATGGTTTTTGCTTCGTCTACGACTAAATATAGTTTTATTCTTCACTGGCAGTGTCTTGGTTCTAAATAATAGGTACTTTAAATGTGAAACTATTTTTATTTAAATTTATGTGATTTTAAAATAGTACATTATTGCCTAGGCAAAAAAACGAAGCCTGCAATTGCCGTTCCTGCCAAGGCAAATATAGTGCTTTTCTCAAAAATCGTAAGACAAAAATTGTGTTGGAGTAAATTCTTCACCGCTTGAACTCATTTTTAACCGACTTCCAAAAAGGAGGAGGTTATACGTTCCACTGTATGTATTATTATTTTTTATGTATGTTCACCGATTACTCCGTCAATTGTGGACCGATTTTAAAAATTCTTTTTTGGTTTGATAGAGTATACTTCCGAGGTGGTCCCATTGTCAGCAAATCTGAATCTGATGAAGGGATCAGTGCGGAATTGAGGGAACTCCTCAAATATTGTATGCAAACATATAGCGATTTTAGTATTTTTAGTAACAAGTGTAGCATTTGCATTCAGAAAGTGTCACTTGGTGAAGCGGAACTGATGATGAAGACCAGAGATGGCCATCGGAACTCCTCAACGGTACCTATTTCAAGGGTGGCGATAAGATATCTCGATTAAGATAGTTGAGCGACTACAACGAAGCACATTTAATTGTTTTAAAATGACTATGATTTTCCCGCGGCGTTGCTTGCGGCGAGCTTGAAATGTCTTAAAGTTTCATATATCAACTAAGAAGTGGGACTACATAAGCTTATTATGATCACTAAAAAGTGTAAAATAAAATAAATGTTTTAAAAAACAAAAAACCGCCTTCAAAAACGCAAAAAATAACTTCTACTACTAGGTACTTAGTAGTAGGTACCTATCCTATTAGGTTAGTCCAACTGAAGTCGGCGACCACAATATTTTCAACAAAAAGCCGACTTCAGTTGGACTAACCTAATAGGATAGGTACCTACTACTAAGTACCTAGTAGTAAAAGTTATTTTATGCGTTTTTGAAGGCGGTTTTTTGTTTTTTAATTTGAATTGCATACAAACAGAAACTTCACGTGAAAAAATCATCACTCTTTACCGCCTTTTTGTTTACGATAAGGAGATCGCAAGATTTAAAAAAAAAAGGTATTCCAGACACAGATAAAAAAGTTATGTTTTGAATAAAATATGGATGTATAAGACTTGTGCCTTCATTTTATTAATGGTCCTTTTCACTGTTTTAAAAGTCACAAACTAGACAGAAGTGAAACTTGTATGCAACATTGCGGGCTTGTTTAGCGAACCCGCAATGTTTTTTTAAAATCTGGGAACTGTCAGTAAACTGTGTACCTTTAGATAGTAATGTCAACTTCTCCGGTCATTTTTGAGAAAACATACTTTCCATTCAGTGCTGGAAAAAAGGGATCTCAAAGTTTATTATGTAAATATCGTACACCTTGCAAAGCAGGCATGGCGGCAGCTATACTATATTTGAAGCAAAAATGTAATAAACAATGGCTTACGTAAGCTGAATAGATATGAAGCCTTGCTTTGAATGAATACTGCGGCCGCGGTAAGAAAAATAAATACTTACGAACTAATTTGATATGTCGAGCTCAAGCATGAAATATTACGAATGTGACAAGTCTATTACGTTTTATAAGGCCTGATTTACCTTCCACAGTGTTATTTTCCCCGTGCATTTTTTAAGGGAAATATTCTGCTGTGAATGAGATTTATAGCTAACAAGTGTACTTTTTTCTTTGGTTTTTTTTTAATTTATTTCAGCAGCATTAACCACGAAATAATCTATTTATTGGGCTATTGTAATATAACCTTGGTGAATGATGCATCGATAATTCTATCTGAAATAGGTACTTAGTTTGATGAAATTTAAATAAAACGCGACTATTATTCTATATTTTTGAAATACAAATAATAACATGCCCGTTATAATAACCATTCACTGGCTGGGTTCCAAAATATTTACTATTCCAAATACATTTTTGTACATAGGATGTTTTTTTTAACAAATTTTAAAAATGAGGTACAGCCTTGGCCAAAGGTGTGGAGCACCCAAAGTATTCCTTTGTAACTTATAAATAAAGTATTATTTTTCAATTTAAAAAATATACATAGACGTAAAATATAAAAAAGTGTTTGAACATGTGCAAATCATTTAGTAGATATATCTTTTCAAAGTAGCTACTTATTTGCGTTTGAAAACCGAACCTAGAAAAAGTTGGGTTTAACAATAAAATGATTAATTGTATTTTCACGGAATTTCCCTAACCGTTAATGAATATGACTATTTTTTCCGATACATATACAACTTTACTACATAGGTATAAAATTAAATGCACCTTTTCAAGTTTGACTTTTTATATGAAACATGCATGAGTGCTCAACACCTTTACTTTGGCCAAGGCTGTAGCTAAATTCCGTGATGCAAGAATTTAAAAATTACATGCATTTTGGTCCGTTTATTTTTAAGGGTCCTTGGGTTACGTCTTATAGGAAATACCTATAAAAGAAATAAGAGAGAGGTCGGTTTTATACTTTTTTTTTACAATTCACTGGGATCAATTTCTAATTGTTTTAAAAACTCTATTAGTTTATTCTGACAAATAATTTTAAACTTACTTTTCCAATCACTGCTAAGTCTGCAGTGATTGGAATAGTAAGTTTAAAATTTGATACTGGCCATAGATTTCGGTACCGAAAACTAAAAAAGTATGATATATGATATCATTGAACAATCTTAAACAATCCACCCCAATTACAAAACATCTTCATTTGTTTCCAAGCTTGTAAACACCGACAAAATCAACTGTGCATATACAGGCTGATCTTAAACTTTATCTACGGGTTGCGAACTAGAAACAATACAAACTGGGGCTAAAGCAAACGCAAGCACCAAATGCAAATTGTCTGAGACCGACAAACACACGTACCCGCCCCCACTCCGCTCGTGGCCTAACCGAATTAGAGACCCTTTTGATTTATTATGCTCAGTTTGTTGCATAGAATTGGGTGACAAGCTTGTCTGTAACAGCACTTTATTAAACAAATTTTGTAGCATTGCACAGTTTCCAATTATAAACCGAGAAAAAATGCGTATCCCAACATTCTGTATGTTCTAAGACCTTCTGCTATACAATTCCTCAGTTCTTGATCAGTCGCGGTTCATAAAAGTTTTTTCATTTTGCAGGCCTAGTATGGTTGCGTTTATCGGGTGACAAAATGTGGATAAAGCATCTGTCACTCATATACGTGTCAGGAAGTGACGGATGTTTTATCCACATTTTGTCACGCGATAAACGCAGCCATATTAGGCCCCCTGGTCATGACTGGTGACAGAGGCAGCGCTGCGGTTGTATCAAAGAAGGAGGCTAACTGTAATGAAATAGTCACAGCATTTTGTACTCTATTGATAACCACATTAAATTCAAAATACTTATACTATTACTAAGCCGTCTTCTTTGTTAAGAGCGACAGCAAACGGCAAATGGCAACTATTAAATGAAGCATTAACTGGAACTTTCATTTCATTTTTCATTTCATTCATTTTCAAACCTTAAAAAATATCCTTGGTCACTTTGAACTCGCTATTACTCAGTTAGTAAGCAATATAACTGAGTCGCTTAACTTGAAACTGGGATATGTCCTTGAAATTTGGTATGCGAATTTAAAACATAATTTGTTTGAAAAAAGACGCAATTTCCGTTGTCCTTTTGTATGGACTTATCAGAGGTTGAAATTAAGCGACTCAACTATGAGTCCTTGTATAAAATATAACTAGTGTCAGAGCCAAAGAAGTTTACAGCGCTTTTACATCTCAAACAGTATCTAAGTTTACAAACTTTTAATTGTCCTATTTCTGAACCAAACTTGATAATTACAAAATGAAATCTCCGTGCACTAAAGCTCAACCTGTAAAGTGTACAATATTTTCACTCAGCACTTCTCGGAAGCTAATTTGTAAAAGCAATGGGTAATTTGGTAGCCCATGCATACTTATCGCTTTCAATTAAAACTTGGTGACGAGGGTTGCGCCCTCTGGTGGCTGTTTTGTGCAATAAAACAAGTTGGGTTAGTGAGTGGGAAGAGTTTCACATGTGAGATTTTACACGATTGATGTCAAGTAGACGATATAGTGAAGCTAAGAGAGACAGAGAATTTGCAGTTCTGCGAATTTTCAATACCGAATTAAATGGTCAGCCTATACAAGATGCAAACGCTGCTATCGTTTTTCTTTTCTATCACGCATGAAAATGTCATCCCATACATTTTGAGCGATAGAGAAGAAAAACGTTAGTAGCGTTTGTATCTTGGCTAGGGCTCCAAATTACGGTAACGTCAATGATTATCGAAAACTCACGAATCACGTAAAACGTTTATGGATATTAACAATGCCTACTCACTAAAGTGACACGTTGTAAGTAGGTATACCTATATTTTGCTACAAAACATAGTTACTAAATAGATTGTATGGATATATTTTTATAGCTTGGTTTATTGTCAGTCTGTTTATTGTATTTGTTTGCTTGGTAAAATTGTTTAAATTCCCGATGAGCTGACACTAAATAAAGCTGACTAGATGTAAATAAATTGTTTTTAAAACTTTATTTTTTACCTCTGAATATTTAATCTGTGCTCATCTCGAAACTTCTAGAAAAAATGCAAATCTTAAACCTACTTATCTTGATTTATATTTTTTTAGGATCTCAATGTATTCGCAGATAAGAGTCATTCCAATATTATTTCAACAAAGTACAACTTACCTCTTGCAAAAGCAGACAAACAAATTCCGTTAACTTTACTTATAAAAACGCAAAGTTCATCCTTTTGAGTCGCCTCGCTTCATCTTAAACGCCGCGAGCGGTGTAAACTTTACAAAGTACCCCCACTGTCCACACAGCTCGAGGCACGAGTATTTGTGATGTACACGCGATCACATTAAACATTTTTATTTACATCGCCCGAGGCTTGTGTGACCTACGCAATAATGTATATAGTCTGGTGCCCTTCTCCTAGCGGTCCTAGTATAGCTTTAGTTTCTGACACTAATATAAGTAGGTACGAGAGTGACGGATGCTTTATCCACATTTTGTCATGCGATTAACGCAACCATAAGCTTTGGTCTGCTGATCGCAACGCACACCGCTGCGGTGCGCGGTATGCGGCGCCGGACTCGTAATTGTATTAGAAACGTCGAGATTGGTCAGTTGTTACGTCGACGCACGCGTCGGTGCGCGGTGGCGAGGAGTAATACGGGTCCGGCGCCGCATACCGCGTACCGCAGCGTTGTGCGTTGGGATCAGCAGACCAAAGCTTATGGTTGCGTTTATCGCGTGACAAAATGTGGATAAAGCATCCGTCACTCTCGTACCTACTTACCTATATATTAGTGTCAGAAAGTGACAGATGTTTTATCCACATTTTGTCACCCATGTAGTTAAGAAAAGAGACGTGCTTGGTATAGCACGTTTGATATTACTTATTTTGGTAAAACTGATTTGAGTCAAATATTGCTGAACTATTTTTTGTTGGTTCGTAAATATCTACAGAAGTTATATATCTATATATATAAAAGACTAAACTGACTGACTGACATATCAACGCACAGCCGAAACTACTGTAGCTAGAAACTTGAAATTTGGTACATGGGTTCCTTTCATGATTTAAGTGAGCACTAAGAAAGGATTTTCCGAAAATCGACCCCCAACGGGAAGAAATGGGGGGGAGTAGCGGGAAACTAATTCTACGCGTACGAAGTCGCGGGCGTCCTCTAGTTCTATATATTTATGAACCAACAAAAATATTTGAGCAACGCAAATATTGATAATTATGTTGTTGTAACTTAATCAAATAACGGTTCAAAATTACTGAAAATTTACGCAATATTCGTGGTTTATAATATTTGTTTGAGATTGATTGCTTTAATTAGGAAATAAATGCCATACCTTGCTCGCTAACAGTAATAACAAGGGCGTAAAAACCGCACATGAGCCATTTATTTATCTACAGTTTTGCTAGAAAAAACTACCCAAAGTAACTTTTTGAGTTGTGAGTTGTGACCTCCTTTTTATGGCTTGGAGAAGGTAAATGAGCACACAATGCTCTCAGGTCCATGCATATTTGTAATCTCAGGATTGCAATCTCAGGATTAAATGTGTTGACAACCATGAGACGTAAGATGGGTTATCTTTATGCATCATGTATCCTGCTGTCTTACTTTTACTCTAAAACACAACAATTTACAGCTGCTTGGAGTATGATTGACCTGAAATTTTGCAATCTTATGATATTATCATTAAAAAAACAATTCAATCCGACAGTTATTTTTTTAATTTATCTACATTGTTTTATAAGTTAGTTACATACTAAATAAATAAGTAACATTACTACAAAAGTATAGATAACATCATAAGTACACTTACTCAAATCTCTCTCACATCCAACAACAGATTAAATTGAATTTACTTCCGGCCCGATACCGCAATTTTCTAATACACAATAAATCAATCAAAATTTCCCCGAAGAAACTTTTTACTAAATCCCCCAATACCTGTAATAAACCCACCTAATACAATGTACAGCAATCTGTACGTCTCAAGGAATTGCTTTCGCAAAATGTCTACAATTAATTACTCTGCGGATCATCCCTTTAATGAAAAAGGTAGAAGGCATTAAAAGATTAATTCTAGAAAGAATCCCCCGGGACGTTTTGTATAGAAAATCTTATTTACTTCAAGTGAGTCTTCAGAAGTGTTTTAAAGTAGAAGAGACCGGCGAGCGCAAGTGGATGCGTCTTTTCAAAAGGTCACATAATATATGATAAAGTCGGTAGTGTTCCACGATCAGAGGGCTTATTGTCTAACGCACTCGCTTTCGCAACCGGCTTCAAAGTGGAGCAATTGTTTTCATTTTGTATGCAGACAAGCCTTCGATTTTCAAAATGAAAACGATCGTGATTGCGAGTGCATTAGACAATAAGCCCTCTGGATCTAAATAACCGTAACGCCTGTGTCTGTACTTTAGATATATTAAACTTGAACATATATCCTTCAGACTGTTAGGTAAACGTGAAAATACGATTACAAACAAAACCATTGATAGTTTAATTTTTTAATCATGACACCTTTTTCGCATGTTTTTGGTTGAATCTTCAAAAGCTATTGTTATGATACCTCTCATAGCTATTTTATTCAATTCTTGTCAACTAAGAGATAAACATAATTACAATACAAAACTAAAATTTTACCTCTTAGTTATTTGACAGTATTGGTGGCCGAATAAAAAAAATACACGATAGCAATACGTGTAGAAACAATTAGCCCAAATCGCTTGTATTCAAGTACTTTATTGCAGCAAAAGTGACACGCCTTCCACTCAAGCCTTGCACCGGCCGATTTGATCGCGCCGCCTAGTCGGACATTACCGAGTTGATTTTTATTGAAGGCGGAATTGAGAGTCCATGTTTTTTCCCGGCCGAGGAATGTAACTGAAAAATTAAATAAAATGGAGGGGAACATAATTGAACACAGTATCCAATTTGTTTTTATTAGATATTTTACTTTTAGAGGTCTCCGGATTGCTTTTGTTTTGTTGACAGCGTTCATTTAGTGATCGGGACATCTTTTTTGATGTACACTTTTAAAACCCAGTGTTTTTTTTTTAACTTGGTATGAATTACAAAACTTTGGAACTCGTTTAATAGGAACGTTTTAAAAAATAGGTTTAAAGAATTCCAAGGTTCATTTAATAGTCGCACTAATTGCTAGCTAGCATATTTAAATTCGGCAAAGAACATCACAGGGTCCGGTCGTAAGTAAGATTTATTTTACGTCAAACCAATCACATAAAGGAACACATCAGCAAGCATCTTCGGTATTCGCAAAACATAAATACTTTAAGGAAAAACCCGATTTCCGATCACAATTTCCAATAAAAGCCCAAGGTTATTACGAAATGGGTGCACTCTTGGGAGATGGTTGAACCAAGTCTATTTAAACATTATTGACTTGTTTATCGCTTGTCTTTATCTTGTTAGAACTGTAAGAAAAAGATGGATGATCTTACCGTGTGGAAGGGGCAAATAATATAGAGATAGTAGCGGTGCAGGCAGTTACTGACTGACCCAGGAGAGTTGCCATTTGCCTCTATTTGAGCGTTTAAAAAAATGACCGCCTCAAATGTTGAAAAAATAAATACCTATTTAGCAAAACTGACCGCCGTTTTTTATCTATTCATTCAAGTATGATAATAGGGGTAGCTGATTCATGGAACATTATATATCTATTAAAGATTTGTTCCTATCTATTTCTAGCAAAACAAAATTTTACATGGAGTTTATATGGCCGACATGACGTCACAGTGCATATCGGATCTCTCTGTCTAATCGCTGTCTAATTAGCAGTTTAAAGTGCTTGTATCATCCGTATTTCTTGGCCGTTTAATTTTAATTTTACTTTTGTGATCTTTACTTCAGTAAGTATTTTCATATTTTGTTGAGAAATGCGATTTAAAATATTTATGCTTATTCCCTATTTAGATGAAAGTAAAAACATGCATTCTTGATTTTTTATAAAAATGTATATTTAATTTACTTACACACTTCTATTTAGAGAATTAAAAAGTCCTAAGCTCGGCAACCCATACAAAAGAATAAGCCGGTTAACGTCCGTCTGTGTGTCCCACTTTTTAATCACAGTCGTAATCAGGGACGGAGTGATTTTGCGTGTAATCTGTTTTCAAAACAAAATGTCGTTAATCCAGTTAATAACGAGTGAGCCATTAACTGAGGTTAACTGAGGGTTATGTTGCCAGCTTTTTATATATAAACAAAAACAATTTGTTACACACGGTCCGTTTGTTCAGGATGCTATGGGACCTTTGTATTAAAATCAGGGGCAGCATTGTGAACTGTTAAAATTTGACAAGTACTAAGCAGCGAAACAGGTAGAGCTATAACCGCTATAACTCTGTCCAACTGCCTGGAATTTAGAAGATTATGACAGTTCATTAAACTTTTTCGGCACGACCATGACAACCGTGGTAAGAAAGCTCCGATGCCCATGTATAACCTAACCTAACCTAACATGGCTGCGTTTATCGCGTAATATAGTTTAGATAAGGCATCCGTCACCTTTTGACACGAGAATAAGTGCGACAGTGACGGATGCTTTATTCACATTTGACACACGATATAGACGCAACCATACTAACGTAATGGAACCAGTAGTCGACAAGGACCAATGATCGACACTGATTCTTATTTCACAGAAGATAAGGGTTATTCATTTCATTCATTTGTTTTTTAACACTCAATTTATGACCGTATGATCTTTGAATTAAGAGTTAAGGGTCGATCATTGGTGCATGTCAGCTTAAAATTTCGAACACTGGTGCCATTACGTTAGGCCCACAGTAGGGTTTTCAAAGTCTGCTTCTTATTATTAAATAAAATAATCTTACCCTAAGCAGCTAGTTTTTTTGGTGACATCAGCTAAACAAGTAAACATGTTATCAAATTGTAAATGTTGTTGCATCGAACGTACCTATATTTGTCTAGTTGCACAAACAGAAACATATTTGATTTCTCAATCACAGTCTATCTCGAACAACATGCATCCAAAGCATTGTTCAGAAATTAACTAGCAAAACGTCTGTCACCGCCGTGAATCATACGGAGAATCGTACGGCAGTAATTGCTCAAACAACGTAACGTAGACGGTCCAATATTCTGTTGAATTGTTGGCCTGGATATCGTGATATTTTTGTTAGGCGATTCTCCGATATCGAACACTAGTAAATTCAGCGGTCCTATCATGGTCGTGTTTATAGATGTGGATAAACGTGGATAAAATATCTGTCACTTTCTGAACAGTATGTAAGTGAGAGAGAGACGGGTGCTTTATCCGCCGCGATAAAGGTAACGATACAATACAAAAAAAATACGGCACACATTAGAGCAGAAAACACTTAGAGCAACTGATCGCGAACAGTATCACCAAGTGCTTGAAGAACAGTAAAAGACAAAAAAAATCGTTTACTCATAACGTAACTGTTTCACTAAGTACAATTAAGCACTAATAGTTTTGTGAGATTTACCATTCTACACAAATTAGTGATAAAACGCATCATACATTAAGTGAAGCAAAAGGCTAGTTCTGAAAACCCGACTACTTTTAGATAATAGTTTTCAATCATCATCATCATCATCGTCATCATCATCATCATCATCATCATCATCATCATCATCATCATCATCATCATCATCATCATCATCATCATCATCATCATCATCATAGCCTATATATTAGTCCACTGCTGGACATAGGCCTCTCCCATTGCACGCAGTCTGAGAGCGTCCTACACTACGTTTGCCGATTCGCGGTCTTCACTCAAGAATACGATAGCTCCAGCGATTATCGTTTCTACGGCACAAATGACCGGCTCACTGCCACTTCAAGCTGCTTATTCGATGGGCTACGTCGATAACCTTAGTTCTATCACCTCATTCCGGATCCGATCCTTCAGAGAAACTCCCATCGCTCGCATAGTTTGCAATAGAAAAATATTTTTCGACATCTTAAAAGTTGTACGCTGGCGCTGACGCTTTTAAGATTAAGACCAATCCGTCGATACCACCATATTTTTAAATCTACAAGTCACAAAGAAATCGACAAGTATAAACATGCCCACTCACGTGCTCGCTGTCAAAAAAAAGGTACCATAAAGTGCTCTAACTTTTGTTTTCGTATTTTTTTAAATTATGTGTTAAAGCCGTTTCACATGATAGGATTTTTGAGAAAAATCAAATAAAAATAAAAATTAAAAGTCCGTTTGGCAACAACAGTTGCCGGAAGCATTTTACGTTTTAAAATTTGGCAGCTCTGGTTGCCAAAAGCACGTGAGTGGTTATACATACATAAACTCACGCCTTCGTTCATTCGTATACTTATTTATACCCGAAAAACGTCACCCTTTTTCTTGGGTTGCACGATCGCCCTAGCAGTGATTCGCCTCCTCGCAATTCGTAAAAAAGTGTAAAAGCGTCCGTCGAGAGAGATTCGCGTCGCGCAACGATAACGCCACTCGCCCCCACTTTTTTCCGCCACATATCCTCGTCCCACTTACCCCGCCTAATTTAGAGAAGGACAGCCCTGGACCTAATGCGCGTAACCGGGAACGCAAGCGTTAACGTTAGCTCAGGGACGCATTCACCTTACTTCTTGCGACTTTACCTCGCGCGCATTACCGCTGTTTGTTTTACGGACTTGGTTATTAGTGCGCTGTTTTGTTTAATGTGTTCTCCTGGGGCTTATGATGCCTTGGTACTTTTTTCAAAATTATGCGTTCTGAATTTTTTTATGGCACGGATTTTTTGAAAGCTTTTAAAGTTACGTCGTAATGCGTCACTCGTAATTCTTAGTATTTGGTTACTTACTTTATTCCTACTCGCCAGAACTGTGCAACGAAGCTAGTTCATTAACGAATTCATGTATAATATTTGCTACCTAAATAGATCCTAGTAGATAGATATTAAATATAATCTCACAAAAATATAAAATATCAATAAGCCGAAAAAGTCACAAAAAAAAAACAACAAAATCAGGTACCATACATGTAAAGCAAAGATAAGGTTTTTTTTTTCATAATAACATTGATTAAGGTATCATTGAATAGCTGTTAAAAAATCATAATTTATCTATTTTTTTATTAAGAAATATTGAGCTCAAAATGTGTAATTTTCGCTAGAGTATGCGATGTGTTTAAAATCACGTATCAAGAAGCATGAAAAGCGTAGGAAAACAAAATAATAACGAATATCACGGCCAAGTAATTAAGCAAAAAATACCGCTGGCGAGAAAATCCGAGTTACAAAAAGATAAGAGGGAAATGTGCGGAATCCCTCATTCCTTTGAAGAGACAGCCCTCTGCTCTAACGAAGCGTGAGGGAGACCACTCTGCGAATGCAAAGTGTAAGTATGCAGCTCAGCTGGCTGTCTACAGGGCTTAATTTTTTTAAGGCTATGTTTTTATACAGGGTGCCCATGAGCTCGGTGGTTTGAATTGAAGTGTCTTCTTAATTTGTTTTTCTTTAAAAACATTCAATGTTTAAAATTATTATTATTTATAGTAAACATGCAAAAGACAAATAGGTTGGTTGTTTGTTTGTGCTCTTGTCACGGTTAAGCGCTGCTATCTTAAAAATGTGTTGAAAATGAATACAGTTGTTGGCCCAGAAGCAGATATAGGGTACCTAATTTTTATCTCAGAAATAATTAACTAGCCCAAGGGAAAAGCAACAGTTTATTTAAATACCTATTTAGATTTCATGTATCCATTGTCAAACTTACAACGATAAACAAATTATGAGTATTATTAGTGACGGATCAAAGCTAGCCTAGTGTAATAGCATAGCATTAGCATAGCTTAGCTTTCATTTGCCAAGTATGAATGCGAAAGCGAATTTCCCCTAGCTTAGTGGGCTCAGCCCTTAACCGTGTTGTACTACGTCTGCCAGTGTGGTATTTACGGCCGTGCATGTAATTAGTCTTCTAGGAACGTTTCGTAACTCGTCATACACACGTCTAAATCTAACCCGACGTACGTTAATAAAGAGGTCTCAGTTTAATTAACTGGTTTAAAAAAGGAAGCTTGGTTTGACTCACGCTGTATGATTAATAATTATATGATTTTCAATTGACACAGAAAAGTTATGTTTTTAAACCTTTATTTGGCTTTGTGCGTTGGAGTCTGTGGGCCATCTCGTAAAGGCTAGATAAATTCATAAATAATAAATATCTGTAGAAAATCTTATTCACATTGGCATAGTCCCAAACTATGCTCCAGGCTTATAATACTATGGGTACGAGAGAACGATATTAATAATTAAATCGAGAAATAATTACTTAAATATATAGAAAACATTCAAGACTCAAAAACAAATACTCGTGCTCATCACACAAATAGTTTCCCGTTCTGGGAATCGAACCCAGGACCTAGGCTAAGGGTGGGTTTAGACCAAGCGAACGAACAAGAATTCTATGGCATTATCTCTTACGTTTACGTTGTAAAAATAAAGACAAAACATGTTCTAGGGCATTTGCTCGTTTGGTCTAAACCCACCCTAACGCGTCAGCCACGCTAGGTACTAATTAGGCTAACGCGTCGTCCATAGGTGACGTTATGTCAGTGTAAGGGCCTGTTTCACAATCGACAAGTAAATTTATCTGTCATTTAAAGTAGGCTTTCTCCTTGTCTATTTTCAAGTGTAACACAGACAAAGGGCTAAATTTATCTGACAAATATGTTTCGATTGTGAAACAGACGGTAAATATGTTATATTTGGAAAGTTGATTTATTTCAGGTGGTTTTTGAGTCAGGTCCCCGTGTAGTTTGGACGTGTGACCCGCTTATTCTGTAATCTAATAAAAGAAATTGCGTCAACTTTAAATAAAGACTGCTAAAATCATAACCTTCCTTTTTGTTTTGCTAATCAGTCAAAAATCAGTGGAACTGTGTTATAACTGGATTCTCAAGTGGCAAATATCGTCCTACCCTTTTTTGTAGGTCATCCTACACTATTTATTCCTGAGTCTTGGATGTTGTGTTTAATAATAAATGTACTTATGTAAGTATTAATCTGTCTTCGTTTCAATAGCTTTTTATCTATTCAGCGTCACTATTTGGTGCATTCCCGACGTTAATTACTGACTAAAAGTTCAAGCATACATTACTTGTATCGCTGACTTCAATTAATTATACTACTTCACAATATTAACCTTCACTACCTTACTATCTATGTATTTGTTTTGTATTGTATTTTATCACATTATTTTTAACAGTAACACATATTTTCTCTCTAAACCGCCATCGAGAAAATAAAACATTTGCAACAACGACTCGGCTCAATGCAGACCGATTCCACTCGTACGTTCGTACCTGAATATGGCAAAATGCCGATTCCAACGACTTGTAACATCGCTGCAACAGAAAATGAATACTTTACCATAAATTCAGAGTCCACATTTGAATAACACGCGTTCTAGGTTCCTTAAGGTGCACGCTTCATTTGTATTCGCGCTGTGTGTGGACCTCAAGAGATGCTCATCGTAGATTCCTTTTAGTTGTAGCGCGTTGCATAAAACTTTCATGGCAATACGTCCGGTGAAATGCACTCGAAAAAGAACCTTGCCGATTTCGAACGAATTCAATTTGAATAGAACGTTTGAGAAACATTGCATTCGATTTTTGAAACGGAAAGACTTTTAATTCAAATGTCACTGAGTATTGCTTGGCGGGGTGGAAAGCCTTAAAAAATATTGATCGGCATTTTGAAATACATGAAAGTAAAAGTCAAGTTTACTCAAGTCATAGAAAACTTATCTCTGATGCATCTTAAAACAGGTATCTTGCTCAACTTTAGTTTATTATAACATTTTTATCACTGCCCTTAGATTTTTTTTTCATTAAGGCCGTACTATCACCAGTTTTCGTGGTGTTCCACCTTTAGGGTGACGTGTTTCCGTTTTGCCAACGTTTTGATAGCTCTTATTTACTTGACAGTAATGGCGGCCGAGTTGAAAACAATACCATAACAGGTCAAAGACGATTTTTACCACCAAGAATAATAGAGGCCATGCTCAAAAAACTTTACAATTTTGCTGATATTGTTGGCCCGCACTTATAAGTAAAGGGCAATGACCATATTTGTATGGGACTTGGACCAAGTGCTGCCAATAATGAGCACATAGTGCATTATGTTCCTTAGGCTAACACTAGACTGTAGATATATGTTTTTGTAACAGATAGTACCGTAAGGGACTCGTAAGGAATTCGTTAGAGGTATTTTCACTTCTGGGCAGCATTTGATCCAAACTTGTCAATCTCCTTTTTAAAATAAAATGTCTACTTGACGTTTATCGCTACACTCAAAAATTTCCAATTATACTAAAAATAGGTATACAAATAAATAATAAAATGTATTCTAGTTGTCTATCCATGGGACTCAAGCCATCATACCAAATAAAAGCACCATACAAAATCTACTCAGTGGTTTAGCCATAAAAGTGTAATAAAAAGAACGACAAACAGACCAAGTTACTTTTACATTTATAATATAAAGTAAGGATTAAATTTAACATTTCAGTCATAACAGAATTGAAGTATAGATAAACCTTCTATCATAATAACAACATCAATGTACTTAGCAAAACCCTCGCTAGGGATTCAAATGGCGCACTTTATGCCTCAAGGCGTTCTCTACCAACTAACTAAGTTTAATTAACCGCATGACTTCTTACTCCCGCACCGCATCGCTCCCCATTATATCTAAATCGATTCAGTCTTGTGGTTGCATACGTATGTTCATAGGTATTTGTTATAGATTCTAAATTGGTCTATTGCTTCTGTATCGTAATAAAACAACTTTTTTATAAGAAATCAAAACCCATCTAAAAAAACGTTAAAAATAACTTCTTTTAAAATAGTAGTTAGGTAGATCAGAGGGCTTATTGTCTAACGCACTCGCAATCGCAACTGGCTTCAAAGTGGAGCAATTGTTTTCATTTTGTATGCAGAAAAGCCTTCGATTTTCAAAATGAAAACGATCGTGATTGCGAGTGCGTTAGACGATAAGCCCTCAGTTCAACTGAAGTCCGCTTTTAGTTAAAACATTTAGTTAAAAACATTGTGGGACGCCGACTTCAGCCTACCTACCATTTTAAAAGAAGTTATTTTTTGCGTTTTTTAATACATTTATCTTGTTTTATATTTTTAAGTGATCGTAATTATGCTGTAATGTAGTCCCACTTCTCAACTAAGACTGCGCCGAGCTTCCAGTAGCGCCCTCATTACACACCATAACACAACAATGTGGAAACTGCTTCGTGGCGGTAGATTGGTGGTTGGGTGATTTGTGTAACATACCCTAATACGTATTTATTTATTATGTTGTCTTCACAACACCCTGTAACTATCCATCAGATGATTTACCTATCCAATAAATAACACACCCCAACATTCCGAGAACACAACAATAAGCACATTGTTTATCAATATCTATAAATAACGAGGCATAATATAAGCGCAAGTATTAAGCGGTCAAGTCATCCTATTATTTCGGTATAAATTGATGGCAGTTTTATGGTCGAATTATATACGAACAAATACAATGGAGTTGGCTTAATACGGGATACTATCTGTGGGCACAGCTTTAGATTGCAGCGAGTCTATAAAATAAACGCTTTAAAAATGTTTAAAAAAAAAGGTTTAGACGGTCATTTTTAAAGTTTATAAAACAGCCAGTGACCAAAATATCGTAGTTTTAGATAAATATATTAATAACAAAGATATACTTTTTCGTAACCACAACATGTACAAAAAAATGATGAATACCATTGCATTGCGCAATAGACGAGAACTAAAGCATAAATTTACGACAATAATATGCCCATGTCAATCATAATTTTCAAAAGACCGCATTGGGAAACTTTCCGCTCGCCCATCACTTAATGTGCCAGACAGAAATGCGTGGAATGATGAAATAGTATTTTTCACAATCGTGTTATAATAGAGAGCTTTTTAGTCGAGTACCGTGTTTAGGCCACGAAGCTTGCTGATATAAGCTTGATTATGACACTATTGTGAACAATACTTTTTGTACGAGTTCATTAAAATTAATAATTTAAGTCATTAATACGAGTATATAAGAAAACGAAATATCGTAAGTACTATCAACACCACTGGCGTCCGTAATGTTGCAGTACTGTGCTGTGATTGGCTAACTAAATAACAGCCAATCACAAAGCGTAGTTTTTTTTTATTGCTCTGGATACAGCAGCAAGTTCAAGTAGATTTTTGACAGATGACGCGAAGCTACTACGTTCCGAAACGCCATAGATTGGCAATTTTGTATCGGATCGAGTCTCCTTAAACAAGGACACATATTACTAAAATGCGAAGTTCTATTTTCAATTTTTTTTCGGTTGTCTAGAGCGTATCGAAATGGTTATTTCGGTTGTTTCGGAAGTAACATAGACTATACAACGATGAAAAGAGTGACGTTGCAGTATTATCTATGAAATCTTAATACACAGATTTCAATCGACGAGTACAAAAAAGAGTATTTTACCCAGTAGATTTCAGCCTAAAAATGATAATAATAAGACTAGCAACTACACTTGTTGTTTGTTATTATTTTTAAGCGTTAATTTGTTGTAATGCCCTTGCTGTTATAAGCTGTGACACAGTTGTCCGCCAACAATTTCGGGGGATTACTGCCCGGGATATTTCTTCAGATAAAAATAAAAGTAAACGTTACTTTGTTTGGATATTTAGGATTTTTACGGCAACGTCGCCTTTTGCTTCGTTCAAAGGAAACATCTATTTAAAGCTTTTAGAATAGTAGAGAACAACATATTGTACCTATAAAAAGAGGATAAAAGGGTTTTCTTTTGGTGTTATTTAACCTCACGATCTAAGCTACACTCAAGAATAATGAAAACGGGTCACTTTCTATGGAAATTCTATACAAAGTGACCCGGTTTCATTGCTCTTGACAATATTCCGGGGTGAAAAATGGGTTTGAAACCCAATACATTACCGCAGAGACCGGGAAAAGGGCTGTTGCGGGACAAGTATGAGTTAGCGCGGCTGCGACGCAACCAAAGCCGCGCTATTATACGACTCCAGCAACCTCCCTTCTTGGCCAAATTTTTAATAGTACTATTCTTCAACAATAGGTACGAGAAAATATTGCACAATTGTTATTAATACTAAACACATTCCCAAAACTTCCTTTGAAGAAAGTACATTGTCGCCATCATCAACGACATTAATCATAATTCCATCTACACTTGAAACAGATACGATTTAATCTAAAACCGAAATATACCATGAAATAAAATAACAAATTGAATACAATTTTGAGAGATAGTGATATTTATTATTATTATATTAGTAACAGATGTCAAAACATCTTAACAAACGTTAACATTCACAATAATAATAGTAATCTCCATTCCTTTACAAAGCCAATGTCGTCGTTTTAATATACGTTTCCGCTCACTTTGACCTACTTCTTTTCAATCTGCAGTTGTTTTAAGTCAGCGGTCAGAAGTTAAGAATATATTTCAACGGTTTTACATACTCAAGTTATTTTTTTGCTTGAAGATGTACCTAACTTAGAGATTCTGGCTGTTAACTCATATTAGTTTAATTTCTGTTTTTTCTGGCTAATTGTCACTAATATAAAAATACCTAAACTATAAAAAATACGAATACCCACTAAACACGTAGCGATTCTCCCTTCACGCCGTTATTGAAGAAGACTGCAGGTTCTGGGGTGTGATTCTCTCAACAACGACGAACGGACGGACGAACGAGTGAATGACCAAGCGGCGAGTTTAAGTAGTGCCGTCTGAGCGAACAAAACACATTTTAGCGCGTGTATTCAGTTTGGCAGCATGGCTTCTCGAACGTATAAGGCTGCCTAATTGAGAATGCATGCTCTAAAATGTTTGTTTGCTCGGACGGGACTACTTAATCTCGCCGCTGTGCTTTCGCTCCTTCGTTTGACCGACCGCCATTTTTAAGAGTATAACACCCCTGCTTACGCATTCGACTACGACCCTCACTGGCAGGCCCGCATAGCACGGGCTTCGACATTGAAAGAGCTCCCCGGAAGAATTAAGGGCGCTCACAGTCCAGTGGACCAGAGAAGGTGACAGACCCCCTGATCTATCACTCACAGGTCTGGAAAAAAACGGCCTAGTGGAGACCTAAATGAAGAAGTGGTAAGAAGTCAAGTCGAGGGTACGAAAACGGATCGGATGTAAAATATTCGCAATCTGACACCCGTACATAATCCAGAATTAAATATACATAAACCTTCCTCTTGAATTACTCTATAATATTGATGAAAGCCGTATTAAAATTAGTTGCGGACTTTGAAAGATCTAAGCGGACATACAGAGGGACAGACGGCGGGAAGCGACTTTGTTTTATACCATGTACAGATAAAGATTAGTAGGATTTTACGAGAAACTCGCGAAAAAAGTATGTTGATTATATTTAAGAACGCCGCGCACGGAATTACTAACTAAGCTGTTACTTAACAGTAAGGAAGTTTTATGCAAATTAAATTATTTAAAGAGAGTGCTATATTATCCTTTTAACCGACTTAAAATGTTGTATGTCTATCTGCCCCCCGTTTGAAACTCGCTATAACATTTTTGTAAATCGTTCACGCCAGAAGTGTGGAATGTTTTATTGATAAAAATACCTACATTTAAACCCAAATGCAGTACCTAATCACAGCGAATGTGCGCCCGTTGAGGTTAGGATTTTGGTCTTGAATTAGATTTTCGAGTAGGTATAGTTGTTATTCGTATCCTATCTGGGGTCTATTATTTATTTGAGCTAAACCTAATTGCTTTTGACATGACATCGTATTGTCATCGTTACGATAGCTTTGATTTACTTGACAATCATGGTGGCCGAGAAAAACAATAAGGAATAGAATAGAATAACTATTATTTCAAACAAGAGGGCCCATATTTTCAAATAACTTACAGACTAACATAAAAACAATATATAACTTAAAATTAACATAACTACCAATACAATTTTCAACTAGCCGGCATATGACACCCCTCGGCCAGAATTCCTCCTTTACAAAGGTCGACAGATCTTTGGTCGGATCTCTAACGTACGGGTAGAGACAAAAGTAGAATAAGGCTCCTGCAAAGCTAAAGCTAATTGTCCCGTTTTTGCTGCTCGGTGAAGTCAAATAATTATTTAGGATGATTGCTAACGTTTTTGAATCTGGAAGATTTTGCATGTAAGAGCATTTATATACTTGTTTACCTATCTTAATAAGTGGGTATACATGTATAACCAGTGTCTAGTGTACCTAGTGTTTTCAATCCACGATGACGCACCTCGCTACGCACGGTTACGTCAATGTAAGCACATTCATGGCGGATTTACATTTGTCCACCAAATGCATGCCAGTAGACATGGCGTCGTTACAATAGCTCTCGCCTCGAACGTGAAAACCAACTCATCAATGTACTTCTACTGGCATACATTTGATGGACCAATGTAAATTAGCCATCAGTGTTTAAAACTTTCGCATTTATATTATTTAATAGGATAGTCCTCTGATATTTAATATTTTACAACACTTTTTTCATAACACCCCTATTCTCTCGCAATCTGAAACTATCTTGGCTTCCCTATAAAAATAAAAAGCAAAAAGCATCTCCGTTATTCTCAAATTATACGAGTTAAAGCTGCTCCGGGACATTAATCGCGAATCAAAGTAAAACATGGTCATCAGATAACTGAAGTTATGCGTTTATTACGTAGTAAAATGCTGTCCTAGAATCCAGTAGCGTAGGGTGGCACGAGGTATATTGCAAAGGATTTTATTTTGGAGCGGAGGGCTTTGTTTTTGGCTTATTGTGTTTTCCTATTGTTTAATTTAAAACGTGTTTTTTTGGGAACATTATGATGATTTCTTTATTGCTTTTTAATTAAAAAGCTGCACCCATAAATATTTATGTTATTGAAGCAGGAATCATAATTGAACAAGTTAATAGTGCTCTATTTTTAGGTATAAGAATAGACTCATTTGAATGGGAGGTCTCACATTGAAGAGTTGAAATAAAAAAATCTCATTGCACCATAGTTTACTCAGGAGATATAAACAATTTGCACCTTCCTAGAGTGAAGAATGCCCTGGGTAGTGATTCTTTCAACAGCGACGACGAGCGAACGCAGGAGTGAATGTTCAAGCGTCGAATTTAAGTAGTCCCGTCAAAGCGAACAAAACACATTTAGCGCGTGTATTCTCAATTAGGCAGCCTTATACGTCCGTCTGTTCGTTCACCTCAACTTATATCACGGTATTCTCTCTGTTCTAAAAGAGTGGTTTTACATTTGTCGCATTCTAGTGTCCCGGTGTAGGAACAAGACAACCGGTTGAATAACTAGCATAGACACATTCTGTTCTAGTCCTCTGGGTTGGCAACACATTTGCGGTCTTAGGGTCGCTGTCGTGAGATTGTAGTCTTGAGAATTTAAATGTGTATACGTAATGTATGTTTGTTTTTGTCTCTAGTAGTACGAGACCATTATTGCCTAGATAA
Source organism: Acleris cristana (assembly GCA_948252455.1). Classification (NCBI taxonomy): domain Eukaryota; kingdom Metazoa; phylum Arthropoda; class Insecta; order Lepidoptera; family Tortricidae; genus Acleris; species Acleris cristana. Next base: position 14,454,287 of record OX411775.1, on the reverse strand, counting down.
ATTATGTAGTACCCATTTTTTTCAATTTGAGACAAGATCAACGAGTATTCTATGTCCAAATATGTTATTAAATATTTTTATTTATCTTTTTCACCTATCTTACCTACTCAAATTTATCTTTTTGTGCAATAAACATTAAATAGGTAAACGCGCTCATGTAACTAAACTACTTGATTAAAAAAAGTCACTTACCCGTTCCGGAATCGCCGCAACCCTACCAAGATGCATGATATTTACGAGGTTTTTCATCGTCCCTCCCCGCTCGGTTCAATCTGGCCGGGACTTTTTGTTTTCCACGAGAAGTCTTGTTTGCGTTCTCCACGCCATAAAAAAAAACATGTTAATTCAATCTAGTTATGTAGTGCGTACAGTTTTTTTTAATTCAAGACAACATTCAAAGAGTATTCAATGTCCAATATTTCTGCAAATAAGCTCACGCAACTAAACTAAACAGTATTTAAAAAAAAAAACGATTGTTAGATACCCGTTCCGCAATCGCGGCAACCCTACCAAGATACATGTATTTACGAGGTTTTTCATCGTCCCTTCGCTTGGTTCAATCTGGCCGGGACGTTTGTTTTCCACGAGTCGTCCAGCTATCGCGAATGGCGCAAAACACAATGTTTGCGACAATCCGCCTTTGATGGCGCTCTATTTTTGGCAGAATTCTCGCTCGTAAATACTGGTAATGTGTGCATCTGATTTTCTCTGTAATATTATTACTGTAAAAGTGTGTAACATCGCACTAATAATATAAATGCGAAAGTTTGTGTGTGTGTGTGTGTTAGTTTGTTACTCCTTCAGTTAGTGTTAGTTTATTGCAACGGCTGGACGGATTTGGATGATATTTAAAATGGAGATCGCTTATACCCTGCATTAACACATAGACTACTTTTTATCCCAGAAAATTTAAACATTTTCGAGGGAATACCCATAATTAAAATCTACGCAAACGAAGTCGCGAGCAGAAGCTAGTTGAAGATATTTATAAGAAAACAGTACGATTTTTAGGTGTCCTTGATTTCTGATCATCGACTTTTTATTATTATCTTCATACTACACACACACCCCACACAACTTATCTTACAAATTATTATAAATGCTAAAACATAATGTTTTCGACAATCCATCTTTGATGGCACTCTATTTTTGACAGAATACTCACTCGTAAAAATACTGGGCCGGTATACTAGGCTGTAAAAAGCATATCGTATTTCATCTATTATGGTATTGTTTTCTCGGACGCCATTACTGTCAAGTAAATAAGAGCTATCAAAACGTTGACAATGCGACAACAGGACAAAAACGATATGGCCCTGCTGGCCTATTGCCTAACGCACTCGCAATCGTAATCGTAATCGACTTCAAAGCAGAACTTTTGTTTTCATTTTGTATGCAGACAAGCCTTCGATTTTCAAAATTAAAACGATTGCGATTGCGAGGGCGTTAGTCAATAGCCCCTCTCGTAATGTTTCCATCTGATTTTCTCTATCTGTGCTATTACTACTGTAAAAGGGAGAAACATTGAAGATATTTACAAGAAAACGGCACAATGTTGATGTTTAGGTGTCCTTGAAATCAGATCACCGACTCTTTTTATTATTATATAAAAATGTACCTCTATGTTTGTTTGTCCGAGCACAAAATGTACTGAGCCTATTTTATTGTTATTATTTTTAATGTTTTCACTTTGACTAGATACATTTTGTATACAGCGTGTCCGGGATATAGTGGCCTACATGGGCAGTGGTATTACAGGGCTCGAAAACGAAACTATGATAAATCATGTTTAGTAAAAGTCGCACGGAAAACGAGACATCTACAATTTTAAAAATTTTGGAAATGCGGGATCCTGGTTCACCAATTTTCAATGCCACGACTACAGTTTTTCAGTTTCGTTTTTTTTCTTTAAGAACCTTCAAACAAAATTAATAGACGATTGGTAGTTTTTTCAATTTTTCAAGTCAAATTTAAAGTTTAGGATTCTGAGTTTTTCTTGCGGCAAGTTTGACATCGCACGGTGTAAAAAAATGTAACAAAACTTGTAGTGCCGCTTTCTTGTAAATTTGTCTTTTTAATGGAGATTCTAAAATGATATCACAATTGAGATTATCGGTTACTAGCTTCTGCGCGTGACTCCGTCCGCGTGGAACTCGTTTATATCGTAGCTCCATACAAATTTCACCCTCTATTTCACCTCCTAAGGGGATGATTTTCGGGATACAAACTATTTTATGTCCTTCTCCGGTACTCAAATTATCTCTATTCCAAATTTCATCTAAATTGGTTCAACGGTTTAAGCGTAAAGAGGTAACAGACAGACAGACCGACAGACAGACAGACAGACACACTTTCGCATTTATAATATTAGTATGGATTAGTATGGATGGATAGCAGTGAAGTTATTATTAAGTTTGTCCAACAAAGATTGAATTCTATCATGTAAATAATGTGTACTTAGGTACTTATTTTGTTACGCTTCGTTGAGACCTCGACGGAGTCAGGAATGACAGAGAAAATATCTCCGACTCTAGTCAATGTTTATCTGCGTAAATTCACGCAGGTAAAATCACGCATCATCAAGACTTTGGGACGTTAATATTATGTAACGACGACTGATGAAATGGTTGTAATATTATCTATACATTGATTTTGATGATGTTATCGTATTGTCAACGTTATGAAAGCTCTTATTTAGTTGGCAGTAATGGCAGCGGCGTTAAAAACAATACGATAGCGTGTCAAAAGCAATATGTTTTCACCGAGTAGCATAGATCCTTAGTAAAGAAAAAAAAAATGCAGACGAAGTTCAATAAGATTCACTACACCATAATATTCTTACAACAAATTATGACACTGAAATATCACAAATCACAATGATTGCACTGATTCTGTAACGAATGGGATAATTGGCTGTCATACAATAAATATCGTCAATATCATTCACAAAGTTAATAGGATATACAAATGTATGGTAAACTTATCCGTTATTCCATAAATTACCCTAACAGAGTCAAGGCGAAGTCTCAATACATATCTTGTCAATGCAATACAACAAGAACATATATAAACAGCGTATAAAATGTTACGCCAGTCGGCACAACCAAATAACACGTTAGGGAGAGAGCATTGTGTACAGAAAACCGCGGAAGTATACGACTATGCGAAATAAGTATTTACTAAAAACTATGTTAAAAAAACCCATTATAGAACTCCAAATGATTAAGGAGTTCCGTTAACTTTCCATGGATCCTATGTTGGCTTTGGCTCCATGTACGCCTTCCAAAGGTCCGGGACTCCCATAGTCCCATGATTGGTAAATACATGTGAATAATAATGTAGAAAACGATTTTTCCCAGACATGAAACCTAGCTAGATAAGTTTTTAATCCCCCTAACCCATTGCAACTTCATTGAATTCGATAGAGCCGTATTTGAAAACGTGATTACAAATATATAATTGTATATGTGTAGTATGCAACGCTCATGCTCCATTGAGGAGTTGGAACGTAGCATACTGGGTGTCCCAAGATCCGATAGGGTGAGGAACACAGAGCTGCGCTCCAGAACTGGTATTGCTGATGTTGGGGTGAAGACCGCAAAAATAAAGTGGGACTGGGCTGGCCATATCTGCCGCATGCACGGTGGGAGATGGGCCAATTTTACCTCCCATTGGCTTTCACGCCATCGTAGCAGAGGTAGATCCAGAATATGACCTAGAGTCGTTTGCGAGGGATTGGCAAGAGGGCGTTTTGGATAGGGGCAAGTGACGAAAAAGAGGGGAGGCCTTTGCCCAACAGTGGGACACAGAAACAGGCTAGCAAAAAAGAAATATATGTGTAGTACCTGCAAGACCGAGCACCACTCGGGTTGAAAACGAACGTTTCTGATGCGCACTTGACAGATTTCTTTTTCGACCCCGTAAACCCTTATTTTGCAAACTCCACGAAATGACTACAGCCGTTTTCTAGAATGTATTATAAATGTACAAATATTGCTCTTTTAATGGCATAGGATTTATAATATTGTCTGTTATAGGTATTAGTTATGTACAAAAAGCCTCTTATCCGTACATATGTTTCATCTAACATATCCATAATTAAATCATTACAAAGAAAAACAAACGCTTACGCGATCGCTGCCTCCCCCGCTCTCGCCCTCACTCAAGCCCAACCCTTCCCCAGCAAGAGTGAAATGTAGCGTAAAAAGAAAGCCTTGAGTGGCCCAATGTCGATCCTTATTTATGAGTCAGCGGATTATTATGACTTGCCAATTTTCCGGGATATAAAACCCGTTACTGCCGTCGTTGTTACGACGGGGTGACGCTGCTTTGCATTTCAAGTTTTATTGGCAACGCCGATGAGGCCTGCGGTTGATTGCGTTGTTCCAATCCAGAACAGTTGGATGCGAGTAGCACAGTATAGAGGCGCTAGAAAGAAGCTTAATGTTATCGTAAGCGATTTTCGAAAACTTTCAAAGGGTTTGGTATTGACATAAGCGCTTGACGTGTCCATCCGCCACCTTCGCAACACCCAACTTTAGCTACGTCAATCCTATACATTTTCGATAACAGCTAATCTCTGCAACAAACTAACGATTATAATATTTATGATGCTTAATAAAAAAATGAATAATTTCTTGAATCATAATCAGTGATCGGAAATAGGTGAGCTAATTTACCTAAACTTGACGCATATTCATTCATGCTTGAGTGAGATGGGAATACATTATTGAATGAACATGCGTCAAGTTTAGGTAAATTAGCTCACCTATTTCCGATCACTGATCATAATGTTCATAGGTTATAATGTAGGCATAACTAAAAACTTTGATTAGGTACTACTCATGTGGTCACATTTGTAAGAAATGGTCTTAAAATGCATATTAACTAGAAAAATATGAAATGATGAAATGTTTTTAGACTGATTGAAGCGCACCCACAGACTGACCATGGTGGACATCTTTGGGGAAGAGCTACCCAGAAGTTGCCGTGTTTTGACCTGTGATGACTACAGAGTTGTAATGTAACCCTATATGAGTGTCCCTTGCAACCTAATAACGTACCTATATCCTAAAGTTACCTATAAGTCAACAGCTGCTGCTTTACGATAATATTGATACTAACAGTGTTTTTCGTGTAAAAGTCATTAGCTAGAAGTCATTAGTCATAGCTATAATTTACATTACCCGAGTACATATCAAAATAAATATCCCTAACCTTAGAACGCACATTATCTGCTCTCTACACAATCCATATTGTCCGTTACAACTTGTTTCGTGTGCGCACACATTTACCTCCAGGCTTGCGACTCGAGCAGTCAAGTTGGTAAGACAATGAAATTTCCTTAAAGGAATTATAGCAGTAAGAAAAAACATGGCTGCAGAGAAGGAACGCGACCCGATACGATTCTATCCCATTAAAACCCTACGTTCTTCGTACCAAAACATTAAAAACCCTCAATATCGTAAAATAAGCTTGATAACTCCGTTGTTTTCCCCTAATCAATTACTCGCTAAAATATACCGCAGGCCATTTAATTCCCCTATTGTCACCCCCATAAAATTAGCCCCTACGAAACAAATAAATAAGGGCCAGTTCGCACAATAATCAGCCCCGGGCTAATTCCACTCCGAATGGCCGAGACCACCGTTATCGGGCCCATAAGGCCACTAAGGAAGTAATTCGGAGAAACAGAGGTCCAATAACGACCGGCCAATCGCTGAGATATACCCAGATCGGCCCGCGAGATAGGAGAGTTGGAGACGGAATTATAAAAGTTTCAGAGTTGTGGCCTATTGTGATCGGCGGCTTCGAATAATAAATGTGGTGTTCAGGGGTCCATATTGGCTCATATAAAATGGGTCTTTAGATTTTTTATACAAATAACGATTTGTGTCTATACTCATCATTTCTTCGAAAAATTTTGCTCATACTTTCTTGTTCATACTTTTTCAAGTCATAATTATCGCAACTCATAATGCATTTATTTAAGAAACTGTTACTTTTTGACGATTGTTATAAATCTAACCTAACCTAACCTAATTTTATCTACACGTCAGATATTTAAGAAATTCGGAAAAGTGTATGGTTCCATGAATATTGGCATTATAAGTTTAGATGAGTATGAGTTCCGATCATTAGTATTAAAAAATATTATGACGAGTATGAGGAGTGATCATTATGATGTAAAATGGTATGAGTAAAATTTTCGGAGTTACAATAATCGGAGTTGCAATTTTATATGAACTTTGGCGCACCCGGTGTTCAGTTACACGACATGGTCTAAAACAGGAGGTGAGTTTGGTTTGGATATGACAGTTTTGACGAGTGTTGAGTAGACATTTTTATTTTAGATATACCTACGGAAGCTCAGCGTCGTGACACTCGAGTAGCTAAACATTAGGTTCACATTTCGCCATCTTTTGAATTGTGTTTAAGAAGCTTATTAAGATTCACAGGCTCAGGAGTGATAATGTCAAGCTATTATGTCTTTAATTATTATAATATTTTTTAGCTTTAAGCGAAAATATAAGGTTTTTCAGACACCAATAATCCTTTTCTTTCTTATAATTATTTTCTTTTCATAGCCCCGAAGAGGCCTATACACAAAATCAACACTACGTACGTATTTTTCTGAGTTAAGTCAATATGTCCTTTGAAATAATATTGCACCAAAATTCCAAATACATTTTGATGCATTTGTCTTGTTCTTCCTATTTTGCTCTAAAATTGAGCAATGGATTGCCCAGATTTGTCCGGAGATAGTCGAAACATGAACAGAGATATATGTTGGATAGAACAAAGACTACTTTATATATCGGAAAGTTAAAATTTTCTACGCGGATTTAAAATTGTGACTTACTGCGACGCCACTAGCATCGTTTGTTTTATACGCTATAACGCAATATGCAAAACATTATCATGGTACTTTTTCCTACTGTGTTTTAACTGATATGGACAGTCATACACGACTTTATTGTCAATAGAATAAGAGCGTGCGTAGATAGTTTTGAGCTCTTAGAAAATCGAATGTCCATCGTAGCTCCTCAAGTAGGTATTCAACAGATTTGATAGCTTTATAAAAGTTATAAAGGTGCTTCTAATATTAGTCTCGAATAGGATTTCAGTCATTGGGTTCCTTTTGAATAATTTATTGGTAATAATTTGGTTTCCGACATATTCCTCGTCCGTTTTTAATAGATTTGAACTTTTTCAGGGTTCCGAAGTTTAACTAAGAACCCTTATCATTTCGCTATGTCCGTCTGTCTGTCTGCCCGCGGTCTATCTCAGAGAGTCTTGGTACTACAAAACTGTAATTCGGCATAGTTTTACATCTAAATTACGTCGAATAAGTTATTAAAAAAACTTTTTTTTTGCGTATCTCCCCAGTGGCTGCAGCCTGTAGCTGCCTTTTGCTAAATATATAAGGTTTTTTTCACATTATAATATCGAATAAAGTATCATTAATTAGCTCTTGAAAAAAATACTACGTACATGATATCATAATAATTATTTTGTTTCGGGGCACCGTTTAGCAATCATATTGAACTTGAAAAATATAATTTTTGCCAGAGTTACGTGTCCCCTCGCCTACAGCCAAAACTACAAATAATAAAAATGTGTAAAATTCGAGTATCTTAAATAAAAGCTCATATAACGAACTTAAAACGAAAATCCCTCCCAATCCTATCCCAACTAAGTAGACTTGATTGGTTCTTAAGATACGAGCGGCTAAAATGTTAAAACCTACAAAAAAAACATGTAAGACAGCACCAAAAATAACGATATTTTTTGAGTCGAAACACTTCAATGAAAATGGATCGGTTTTAAAAAAAATAGCTTAACAAGAGAATAACAAAATGCTACAATAATCGATGCAATTGATAACAATTACAAAGACCCGTGTTTCATTAATTAGTAACTGATTTAGGAAAAGATTGATTTCTTGATTAATGTATTAATCACGGTGCATTAGGTAATCACTGATCTATGATTGCAATCGTCACACACAACGGAGTAATGGCGACTATTCAGATAACTGAGGACTGCGACCTCAACTGATATTAGACAAACCACATTAATATCAATTAACTTAGTCCTACTAAAATTCTAATATCAGTGAAAAGTAAAATACAGTTTAGATTTTTCGATTACGGCTAAATCTAACTCTCTCTCGACTCCATTCTTGGCGGTAGAAACTGTAATCGTCTTTGACCTGAGGGCTTATTGTCTAACGCACTCGCAATCGCAACCGGCTTCAAAGTGGAGCAATTGTTTTCATTTCGTATGCAGGCAAGCCTTCGATTTTCAAAATGAAAACGATCGTGATTGCGAGTGCGTTAGACAATAAGCCCTCTGTTATGGTCTTCTACTCGGTGAAACCATATTGCTTTTGACACGTTATCGTATTGTTTTTAACTTGGCCGCCATTACTGTCAAGTAAATACGAGTTATCAAAACTTTAACATTACGATAACAAGCCAAAGACGATAATAATATGGTTTGTACTACCTAGACTCTCGGCCCTGAGCAGGTACGAGTTGTCATCGAAACTAACAGCTGAGCATTCGGTTAACGTAACCGACAGTAAAAGCATTTGACAATGTTTTAATTTTCGGTTTTGCCTTCTGATTTACCACGTGGCTAACTTAATGAAAAAAACCAGTTAAGATAAAGTAAACTAGGTAAGTGATAAAGTTCACGGAATGCAACTACTTGTTTAGGGTCGCTGAATGGCTGGAAAGATATGGATGTTTGGCAAACAGGGTATTGATTCTCTCAAAAGCAAAGGTGAGCGAATGCAGGAGTGAAGTCCAAGCGGCGAGTTTAAGTAGTCAGAGCGAGCAAAACACATATTAGTGCGTGCATTGTCAATTAGGCAGTCTTATACGTTCGAGAAGCCATGCTGCCAAATTGAATACACGCGCTAATATGTGTTTTGCTCGCTCTGACAGGACTAGTTAAACTCGCCGCTTGGAGTTCACTCCTGCATTCGCTCACCTTTGCTTTTGAGAGAATCAATACCCTGTTATTCTTGGTCCGGATATGGACAAGATATTATTGATCCTGAGGAACTTGATGGTTTCTCGGGGAACAATAATTAACAATGCGGATAAAGTCGAGGGAAAAAAACAGAAACTCAATTTTTATTAATTAATTAATAATGAATGTCTTTTGCAACAGACTTTAAACTGGGTAATAATACGTAATACTACACAAAATGTACAATTTTTCACACTACATTAATGGTTTTCGCTCTTATTAAGGTGTATTTCAACAATGTCGAGTTATTAATCGACCACAGACTTACTAGACAAATAAGTTCATGTTTATTACACGCGAAATTGTTAGCTAAAAGAGTATTTTCTCTTGTGGACTTGGCAGAAGCATATGGGGTTAGTTCCACGCGCTTCTGTCAAGTCTCGAAACTATGTTTAAAGGAACTAGGTTCTTTTGGAGAATACATTTCGTTGCATTTTCCACGTTGAAATATATTCAACTTCAAACTGAGTTATGCACAACTACAAACGCTTTTGAAAAGAAGTTTACAAGCCCCAAGACAATTTAATTTAATTTAATTGACACAAGACTGGCCGGTAATAAAAAGCTTACTTGAAATTTCGAAAAGGTCGAATTGCAAATTGACACTTGCAAAAAAACATAAAAGCGAAGTACTTTTATTTGAAATAGCCTTCACGCCTCGCTCCTACGTCTTGCGATAACTTATATTACAAGAGGGAATAGATACCACAGATAAAACAGTCCCTGATACGTCACAGCGAAGTTCGGTAGTGATAACGGGACCATCAGGAAGTAACCAACTTGGCACTTCAGGGCAAAGTTAAAATGGCGGCGTAGCTAGTGTTGTGAGGTATCGCCGCCCGGGGAAATCTTTTATCGAGTTACGCCATTATCCGGGCTCTCGCGGGATCCCGGGATTGAAAGGCACGCGAAATGGACAACCGACCAAAATGTATTTTTTACGAGTGCCTCTCCGAAATAATTGGTTTGATGTATTTGATTGAGCCCAAATGGAGTCGGAGCGTTGACTTTTAAGTATGTCTTTGATGTTAAGGTTATTTTAAGAGGTATATTATTATGCTGGTGGTACATTTATGAATAAGTGGACCGTCCAAAATGCCTGCTCAGTTAAAATAAGGGTTTTTTTTAAATAATCACCAATTTGAGCGAGAAAATACAATATATATATATATCTACAAAACACCGTCTACACGACAGCAGGAAGGATCTCTGTTATATAAAAGTTAGACAGGCGAGACGTCAGAGTGCTAGTACATATTTAAACCAGTTTTACTTACGCGTTTGCCTGTTATTTTTCTCTGGGGGTTTCTAACAGTCAGGCTTGCTATTCGTAGCTCTTAAGCACCAGCCTTTGACTAGTCTCTTTGACTCAACTTCCCCCTGGCAGAGTTGATCCTAATTAATTTATAATGCTTCGTAAACGTCACGATCAAATATGTAACACTTAATAACTTTGACGTGCTAAGTACCTTGATGTTTGCTTCCCACGTTTTTTTTTATTTACTGTACATTTTCTTTATATTTTTTTCGTTCTGTAAATAAGATAATAATGAGCACAATTGGTAAGCTAAGTAATTACAATAAATAACAAAATGGTTCCTCGTCAACCTCAAAACGGAGTCAGGGTTCACAAACGGCTACCATACGATACAAATCTTAAAAACCTAGTATTTGTCTCAATTTTAAATCCTAAACATTGTTTATTTGTGAACCGGGCAGCCGGTTTGTTTCTCAAACGGATAGACAACAATTCCGTCCTTCCCCAACCTCCCCCGGCGCGTAATGAATTTTTATATAACTTCCATACTTTTTTCCCCAGAAACTTTTTAGTGTCTTTTAGTTTTGTTTTCAAAACTTTATGTATTATGGAATAATATACGTATTATTTAAAAAAAAACATTCTTATTTAATTCTCCTTAAATTTAATCACAATTTATTTTAGAGTAAGTGGCATATATTTGCATCTCTGTTTTAGCTATACGTTAGATATAGCTTTGTTTCTAAACTTACAGTAGTAACTTGCAAATGTAAATGTGGCCTAATAATATTTCGAAAATGGTAAGTTTAACGTAGAAATGGTTTAATGATTTTTATATAGTAAACTCGAAATTAGATTGTTGTAAAAAATTATTGTCGATTAGACATTTTTTCAAAGAAATTTTATCGCCAATTCATATTTATTTAATTATTAATTACAACTTGAAGCGAAGTCTAATTAACTTTTTTGGGCTCAAAGGGATTGTTTTCTTTGAAGAAAAGGGATGTCGAGTAATTACTTAACTTGTTCTTAATAAGTACTTCCTTTTTATTGGGGTTCCGCAGGTATCTGTATAGCTGTCTCTATGTTATAATCACTTTTTTTTACTATCAAAGTCAATAGGCATATAAATGACTATCCCGAGAACCATAAATAAAATTAAAATAATTTAGGGAGGTACCCTTGTGTAATAAATAATTTCTTTATATCAAACAACATTAAATGAAGTCCCGCTAAATAGATTTTACATAGCATTATTTGTTTTTAATAATATTGTTATCAATTCCTATGTAAGAATTGACATAGGAATATGATGAATGACATTTGGGGAACCGAAAATATTGAGCGTTAAACTTACATGCTCTCACCGTGTCCAGGCGAACTCAGCAATAAGACAAAAAACTGAAAATTATCTCCAACGAAAGCAGCTAAGCTTAGCTTAACTTGATTAAAAGTAAAACTGTCACGATTACCTAGTCGATGCCTACTTAGACATCTTTTGGCCGTGAAGTAAAGGTGACTTATCTATAATATCTATCTAATCTACTGAAAATCATCTGAAGTAGCACAGTATTTCTAGAAACGTCTCTGACAGAACCCTGCCCTCTTGACTGATTATTTCTAGACTCCACTTTAGACACTTGTGTAATGATTTCGTATTTTACGATAAAAGCGGCCACACGTTAAGTTTGGACCGCGGGAAACGCCACGCGCCGTCCCAATCTTCATTCCAAACCGTACGTGTAAATGCAACTGTAATAGTAAAAAAGTAAAAAATGTACGGTTCGGAATGAAGATTGGAACGGCGCGTGGCGTTTCCCGCGGTCCGAACTTTATGTGTAAAGGCCGCTAATGTCGTCTTCGTACAGTGGGTAGAATGGCGTTGGGTTTAATAAGTGTTGCAGTTTTAATTTTTTATTAATTGTTTGAGTGTTAACATTCTTAATAATAATATTAAGTAAGTTTGTATGTGTTCAAACAATAATTTAAATACAAACATCTATGTATGTATGCATGTATGTAAACACTTCGTTGTACAAAAGAAAAATCATAACAATACAATTAATATTAAAAGATTTATACAAAGGCGAACTTATCCCCGTATATATTACTCAGAAATAAGTAAACAAATCTGTACGTATATGACTAATATTATAAATACGAAAATTTACGTTTCAGTATGTTTGTCTACACGCTGAAACGGCTGGACGGATATGTTTCTAATTCAAAATGGAGATATCGTATAACTTAAATTAACACATATATGTAATCAACACGGACGACGTCGTGGACAGGTGCTAGTAACGTAAAAATACTTATGAAAGTACTCGTTACACTTTATCAAATTTTTGCACATACCTACTAGTATTGCATTATAAGTAGCTGCACACTTTAGTAGGTAGCTAGGGGGGCTATTGTCTAACGCACTCGCAATCGCAACCGGCTTCAAAGTGGAGCAATTGTTTTCATTTTATATGGAGACAAGCCTTCGATTTTCAAAATGAAAACGATCGTGATTGCGAGTGCGTTAGACAATAAGCCCTCTAGTCGCGTAATGCCTTTGACAGATAAATGCAGAGTACCTAGTATATATATAGGTACATGAGTTATGTGTATCAGCATGACGTTAAAATTACAAAGCTAACCTTTTGAATGCCACAGACTGCTCTGGCCGTCAACTGAAAGTGACGCCACATCGGCTACAGCCGTTATAAGTTCAAGATTAAAAGAGACTTTATTTTGTATGAATTAAGCTTAGAAAACATGTTTGGCATGTGAGTGACACATTTTGTTTGTATTCAACGTAAGGCGTTAAAAAAGAGTGCGGAGCTACTTATAAGATCGACCGTAAAACAGCGATTAAAAACGTTGAAAAGCTTCTGAATTTAGTATCACGAAATGTTCTTCAGAAATTGGAATTCAATCTAATAAAATACACAACTTTTCAATCAAACCAAAAGCAACTGGAGGCACTAGCGTCATAAAAAGTCCCGGGAACTGCGCGAGAAACGATCGTCCCGGGAAATCTACCGGGACTCCATCGTGTGCGCACCGCACTACCAAATTAGCTAATGGTCGTGTTCATTACTAGCAGATGTACAAAAATATCTGTATGCTGCAAACCGATAGTTCTAAAGATAAAATATATTTATTCAGTACTTAGGCTGCAATTCACACGTCAAAAATCTACCAGCGCTTCCCAAGAGGAGACCACTGCTGAGAAGAAATGCCGCAAGAAACTCAACATTCAGATACTTTTTTAAATAGGTATGGCAATGATAATACTTAACCTAGCATCTTCTTCTCTTATTTCTTTTTCTAATCTCTGAACAAAAGAAAAAAAACAGACTCACTATTTGCGTGTGTCTGTTTGGCCGCTTCTAAACTTTGCTACGGATTTTGATGCCATTTTCAATATTATTTTGTAAAAAAAATCCGGAAGGTTGTGATAAGTATACAAGTAAAATGAAGCAGCCTTTTGTTAACAGTTCCTAGTAAAGCCACGTTAATGTTTTAAACTCCAAAAAATCAGTAAAAACATTTTACTCGTAAAATACACAGACAGCCTATTGTTAACGGATACGAACAGTATTAAAGCACCGGTTTGAAGTATTTCGCAATAACATTGTTATTTCAATAAAAACATAATAGAGAGAAACGGCACTCGTATTTATTGGAGGTTCGGAATACTTCGTAGTGAATAATAATACACCATCGTATTTTGTCCAGTAAGTTAGAAAACTGACAAATTAACTGGCTTTCTTAATGAGTTTATCGACGATTACTCCATTTGTTTGTGTTACTGGCCACAAACATTCGAAACAAAAAAGTCTATTCAAAACTCTAATTCAAAAATCGAAAAGAACACTGAAGATCCGATCGATACTTTCCAAACTCCTTTTACCCGGATTGAATTACAAAACTTCGATAATTAAATACATTTCGCTTGTGCTGTGTTTTGTTAATTTTATCTGAAACAATCATCATTAGTAGATGTTTTCGTATTATGTTGTTTTACCGCGGAGATCGTCGATAAACCCAGGTTTTTGTTTTATTTATTCGTGGGCTATTGTTTCCTTAAATTGCTGTTGGCAGTAATTTGATTCTGATTTTTAAAAAAAGTAGTACCTACGCTGAGAATTTTTGTAAATTGGATTCTCATTAATTTGTTCGATTTGCGATTTTAATAGAAGACTCGTACAATACTTACTTAGGTACTATGTAAACAAATAAATTATATTTATGTTCTTTAGTATTTAGATCGCGGGAAGATTTGAATAAATTCAAACCAGACTGGCAAGGATTAGCCAGAACAAAAGATGACTGGAGAGATGAGGGGGGGGGCTTTTGCTCAGTCGGTGGGACTCTAAATAGGCTAGAAGTAGTAGTAGTTTTTTTAAATGTTAACGAGGCGCAAGGCTGGTATCCGTAAAACGCCTTTTTTAACCTTTATTTAACCTTTATTTGTTATGAAAAGAAAACGAGTTGATGTGGGTGATTTTTAATTGTATGATGTAAATTTCACTCTATATCGCGTTACTACCATAAGACCTAGCAACTTGAATAGCTGAAATAATTCGGACCCCTAGGTTTTTTCTAAATGCCTGCAAATACAGTGTGTAAATGGTATACGGGCGTTCCTTTTAACTGTGGTTAGTATATCCCCTAATGAGCACATTTAGGCAGCTTTTGTTCAAATTAAATTTTAAAAAATTAACCGTACAAAATAATTTAACACGTAATGTATAACAAAAAATGCAATTAAATAAAAACGCAATTAATGATGTTTCAAAGTTAAGTATTATTAAAGCTGAGATTACCTAACTTCTAATAAAAATTAACTCTTTCATGCACGGTGCACTTTAAAATGACTCATTTGACAGATGGACTTAGATGTACATTGCGGGTCGATAGTATGTTCAACAATTAATAACGGTGTATACTTTAGCGTAATCAAAATAATTCTTTCTGTTTATGATTAGTAGAGTATTAATCTATGTCCATTTTTAATAAACGCCCGTATACCATTTACACACTGTATTTTTAAGTTCATCTACATTAAAGAGTTTATATGTATATACACAGTACGTACTACCAAGTTCTTTGTTTTTTTCTCAAACATTTATTACCAGTGTGATAGCGAAAGCCAGATGAACTTTATTGAATGAGAAACAGTTACTTCCCGACGGTAGAACTGACCAAAATCAGTATGATAAATATGATGTAGGTAGGTTTACGTTATACGTGCCGGTCGTCCAGCTTGCCCGAAGGGAATAAGACTTAGAAATAACAGCTCCGATGTTGCGGAGCTCCGTCGATACTGTAAAATTTTATTATGAAGGACATAAAAAGTTGACTAGTTGTTCCATGGGTGAGAAATGTAAGAAACCGGGAGTACCGTATATACAAGTACTATTTTGTGACGGAGCACCTTTTCTATCTAGTTTATGAGACGCACTGCGCGATATACCACCAGTTCAACGATTCATATTTGCTACCCACTGCCTACAGTGTGGTTCTTCTAATGAAAACTAATTTATCCGAAACGCTGTCTTCAAGTTGTTATTTTAAATCTATTTATTCCTACTTCTTGCTTCATTGAACCTTGCCATTTGGACCAGTACATAACGTAGTGTATCTTCGGAAACGCACTACACAATTTGACTAATTAACTGAACCCATTGTACAGTTTGAAATAAGAAACCTCGTCAAACCTTCAGTGATAAATTGAAAACAATGAAACAATTAAGATGAAGAACGCCTCTCGACAATGGATGCAAACAAACGCATGTGAGGGAACACGTCGTACATTTTTTTAACTCAGCTTTTCAACGTTTCCATGAAACGTCCAGGAAAAATCCACAAAGTTTCAGTTTACTTTTAGTTTACTAAAGTTTCAGTTATCAGTAGTCTGTCCTTCCTTCCCTGTACCACTTGTTTCTCATTGCAGCCTGATATGCAGTTCAATTTAAATTTACGTTCTAATAATGTCAACCAAATTCATAGCAAGTTCTTGTTAGAAATTTCAGCCCCAGTTAACTCGCCCGAGTTCCTAACTAAGACGTGGACTGCGGTTAATTCTTGATACATTGCAAATTTCGCATCGTATCCGGAGACTAAGGTCTTGTAGTCTGCTTCTATCGTTCTAACATACTAGTGGAGCATATCTTATGTAAATACAATTCCTATAATATGCAACGTTATTGTTCAGAAGACATTGTCAATGTAGCCTTGGTGCTTCAGTCACATTTGTGTTCTTTTGGCTTTTTAGATAGCATTGTAATGGTAATAGTGAGATGCTTCTCACTTCTTGTTTTACATAAATTTCTTCTCTTTTTAAACTTCTTGTTTTCTATATCTTTCTTCTCACTTCTTGTTTTCTATATTTGATGTGACTTAAATTATAGCAGTAGCTGATTGGTTTATATTAAATATAATTACGTTTTGTTTTAGATTTTTTTGGCCAATAATGGGAAATAAAGAAGGGGCGAAATGTAGCGACTAAAAAGCCGGTCGACAACAATGTTGCTTAGTGGGTCAAAAACAGTTCTATAATTTTCATCACAGGATTAAAAAAAATAAGCCATTAGTAGGTATATACTGCACTTTGCCGTTACGCTGTTTTTTTAGCAATAAACTTGACGGCGATCTTATTTTATGGTGGGTAAGAAAGGGAAAGAAAATTATCTATATCTATACTTATCCACTCTAGGCTTGTATTGTATAGGGTACTCGACGTCTCGCACCTATTTAGCGGTGTTATTCTAAAAACCATTTTAATAATGTGCGAAAAGGTGATCTAGAGAACCGAGGTAAAACCGGCTTTGCGGTTTATTGATTACATTGTAAGTTTTAAACGCCAAACCTGTGGGAAATTTTTGAGTCAAAATAGGTCCGTCAACCAATGATCTTTCATGAAAATGTATGCAAGACATTATTATACAAAAGCAAAGCTAGCTCATTTTAGATAGCATCTACTAAACGCTTCAAAATCAATTTAGTTCAATCTTCTTCATGTTGAATTACTTTTGTATTCCCGTACATCCTTCTCAGGAAGGAAGAATGCACTATCAATAACTTTAAAACACCGCTAATAAATCTTAAAACAAATTCGTCTCAGTCAATACTACATTACACGCGAGGCATCCGGCCGGAGTGTAAGGAATAAATCCAACATTTTCTGAACTAAGCGCGATTTATTATTCGTAAAGTCTACACTTCAGGCGGACCGCTGAAAACATGAGTTATGCTGTACTGTTTAAGAAAATGAAATATTTTTAAACTTTCCCCCGTTTGAATAAATTTATGAAATGCTATTTTCGACGCTTCCTAGCCCGTACTGTGAATGGGATTACCTCTTTATTTTTCGTTTGTTGCTGAATCGTGGTTCTGAGTGTAATTTTTATCTGCGGTTTAAAAGATACATCGCATTGCAGCACTGCCAAGCCAGCAAAATTATTATTTTAAAATTTTATGTTACATTTGATATATATATTTTATATTTTTAAGATGGTCTGGTTAATAATATGATTATTTAATAGATAAAAAACCCCGATAATTGTAATGGCGACCGCAAGTTTTAGAGGCCCATCCGATTTTTATGAAATCTAAGTATCTAAAAATCATTCCGATTAGTCCAGCTTTCTTAAAAAAACAGCACCCGAATCGGTTTATCTGATGCCACAAATAGACACATACACAGGCACACAGATACACTGATACAAATACGCTCGTTATTTTTTATCTTTTTACGTAGTCGTGGGTTGAAAAACTTATGCTGAATGTCTTAAAGTAAATACGAGTAAGTAATAACATTTCTTAAAGTAACGTCTAACTTTAGCTAAGTAGAAACAAAACGTAGTTATAGTTTCTTTATTATATAAAAAAATACTAAAAGCATTAGACCATACTGTTAGTCGTAAAATAAACGTGCATTTTTACACATACATTACATAATCCTCTTGCAGATATCTGCAATTTAGTTTTGCGTCTGATTTCGATATTTGATACGTGTACAGTGAATTTCTTAATTTAAGCACTTGGCTAGGCAAAACTACGATGTGATCAAAGACGGTTACACTTAGTAATAAAGTGGTAGCAAAGATTATAATCATAGATCAGTGGGCAGACCATGAACTCGTTGGTCTGATGATGTTTTGTAGACGATTGTGTAACAGTGGATGCCTATAATACAGGACTGCTCTGAGTTCTGTAACAATGAAGAGGCAGAGGCTAAATGTGGGCTGAAACGTTGATACTTGAACACGGCTAGAACTTATTATAATACAATAACTATAAACACTATGTTTGTCTTCAGTATTTTCGTTTAAGCATTGCAGTTACCGTCTTAGCAAATAAAACTTGACACAGCCGTTAAATGCAGCTAAAAGTGCAGCAGGTGCAACGCAGGGAGAGCCAACATTCGCGGAATTTATTGCGGAGACAAAGCAAGCAAGGTTGTTACGGCTTTAACACTGCCTAAAATCTTACATTATATCTTGAAGGTGTGTTTTTGACACTAAATTCTAATATAAATTTGTTTTTGTGTGTGTCTATCATGGTTTCACAGTTAATTTAGTATGGATATAGGATTTTTTCCAGGAAAGGAGTCAGAATATTTTTTAATCCGGAAAATTCAAGTTTTCTCAAAGAATAAATATTAAAACAGAAGAAGAGGGAAAAGTCACTGCAAAAATGTAGTTTGATTAAAAATGGTGGTACGTGATATAAAGGATTTATTAGTATGTTTTTAATTTTCTTGCCTCAAAGAAACATACTTACGCAATTTTTTGCAAAAATTGTGTGTAAATGAAAACTTTTAAGAACCAGAATTAAAAACCGCATCCACAAAAATATTAAACTGATGAGTCGAGTAACGAACGATGTGAATGTCGACGTTTGGGACGGACATGAGGCCCTATTCCAAGAATCACTTCCAAGTCGCATAAGCTCTGTCTCCTTCTGATTTGGTCACATATGTTCAGTGAGAAGGAAAGAGCTGTAGTTTCGAGGTTAAAGCTTCGGAATAACCAGTTTGAATTGTCAAGAGCCATGGCAACGAGCCAGTTAACTTGAACGAATGGATTCTAAGTCAATGCAATTTCATTGAGCCATCGGAAATTGTGTTTCCGTACGTACTCTAAGACCGAGTAAGTGTAGTCTGTATCGAATGGAATTTTGTAAAATGTAACGGTTTTCTTAAAATTTTCCAACCTTATCTGACAAGAATAACATGCGAGTCTCCGTATAAAAGTCTTGGGCGTTTTCTTTGTATGCTAGAATACTTTGAGCTTAGTTTGGGACTAGGTAGATATGTGTAATTGTTTCTTGTGTTTTTATGTAACGAAATGTTGAAGGCACCATAGAAGTTAACGTCTAATCTACACAAATAATATTTTAAATGTGAAAGGATTACTTTTTGGTTTGTCCGTTTATTCATAGCAACAGCAAGACTTTTTATAAATACATACATACATAAACTCACGCCTTCATCTACAGAATTACCAACAACTCTAAAAATTTATTGACAATTCTCAATAAATATATACAACAATTAAACTTTTTTTATAACTTATCTTGGCACTAGGAATGTGAATCTGCCGAGTCCTATAAAATTTAGGGGTCCCTACCCCCATTGGGTATGGGCAGGGGGGAAATTTTAATATGCGAGTGAAGTGTCATTTCCCATGTAATTATTTACGCTGAATCGAAAGTAGGACTCGGCAGATCCTCATTTCTAGTGCCAATAGAAAGTTATAAACAAAGTTTCATTGATGTCCCAGAGAATGGCATAGATTTATTGTGTTTTTCCTCGATCATTCATATTTTTGGGAGAAAAGCGATAAACTACTTCTACAAAATTAAACAGCCCTGGGGCCTGTTTATAAAGCTACGAATTACAATTTACAGGTTACAAGTTTCCATTTCACACAACCTCGACCAATGACGACCAGCCATTCCAGCAGTGTTGCCAGTTTAGACCTGTAAAATTGTAACTCGTAGCTTTATAAAACATGCCCCTGGACGAGACCTTACACAAACTCGTACCGGAGCTTTTTACTTTGCATAACTGATCCTCAAAATGTTAGCTCAGAGCTTATAACAAAATCTATTTAACAGATAGTATGGACAGAATAAAACATCCGTCACTTTCTGACAAGTATGTTAGAGTGTCGGATGCTTTATCCACGTTTATCTACCGCCATAAATGCGGCATAAAAACTCTTTGTTTTTGTGTTGAAGAATAATATTATCGTTATGGATATTGGAAAGATTTTCAGACACAATTAAGATATGATAAAACCCTCAAATAATTAAAATAGGCTTTAGATCTGCTAAAATGCATAATCATTTTTCTTAGATCCTTAGAGACTGCTTAAATATTTAATAGATAAAAACATGTCTTATTACTCTTATTAGTTACCAACTGAATATTCTATGACAGTTCTAATTTATTTTCTTGATGATATCAACTCGCTTTTTTATTAACACCTACCATATTTTTTTAAATCTCGATAGTTGATAAAATATGTACAAAATATGAACATTTATTTCAATGATGCTGTAATTGCTGTAAATGTTTACTTTGTTTATTGTTATCATTAAATTATAATTTTAATCCACGCTGTGGTAAACCTGTCAGCATAAAACCGTGTTTTTACGGCGTTACAATTGTTTAATAGACTTTTATGACGAGGTTGTAAACAGTTTCGGCCGCACCTGGGACCATAAAAAACACATTTCTACTAAACTCAGTTTATAACCTTTGTTTATAAGAAACAGGATATAATCCGTGTACAGAATAAATTCGCTGGTAAGCCAAAATAACCACGAAATAAAAAAAACAGTGGAAGTGGCATGAGCTTTGCTTAGTATCAGACCGGTTGTCGCCAATACTCAAACTATCATAAAAACAACACGCAACCATGGATTTTTTTTTTGGTGCGTCTATCATTTTTACATTTCAAAATAGCACAATAAGGCATGCTTCTGGATTTATTTGCTATTTTAGAAATATTATTCGCACAACTTTCACGTACAAGCGGTCGCGGCAAAACTAAGCTAGGTTGCGCGGAACTCCGCATGACCATGCTACACGTGGCACGCCTACTTCACACTTCTACTGTTTTTTTCTGTTCTGTGAAAATGACAGTCATTTTGTAAAAAAAACTGAAAAATTGATACGTTTGCTCATAAGAGCAAAATTACCTACGATGGCACGCACAGTCAGGAGTGGGGAGGGACGTGTTTGATTGAAACCACGATATCATACAAATTGTATTTTAATTTTATTTGATCAAGATCGTCGTAAACGCTTATATATCTCAGAAAATGATTAAATTAGTTGAGAGATGATGACTATGATGAGTAATAAACTGCCCTCCTACGGAGAAAAGGCACAAGTGCAATTAATTAATAGAAGCATATGAAACTCTCAACGGTTATAATTAGGTTGAAAGTGCAATATAATTCATAAAGTACATGTGACTTTTTTCCGTACGAGGGCAGTATAATGTAGCGAAGAAATGCTTCTATAGGTTACGGTGTCGTGCTCGTGGCGGTACTTGGTAGTTACAGTAAAGGCTTCATTAGTTAAAAGCCCATATGCTTTTAGTAATCCATTGACGAGTTGCTTTGGCATTATTGAGCCGGGAGCTATTGCAGCGATGCAATGTATCAAGAAAAGCATGCGCACTATTTGACCAATGAAACTGACCTTTAATATAGAGATAAGAAAAACCCTGACACAATGCACAACCTTAAGTTTTTGAATATCATTGATGTTGGCAAAATAGAACAATGATAAACTGATTTCATTAAGTTTTTAGATTTATGTGGACTTAGCATGCGAGGCGAGGAAAATACGTCAAACCTCGTCAAACGTGATTTAGGGCTGATTTTTCAATCTCCAGATAACACCATCTGTCAGGTAAATTGGTAGCTCTTTCCTTTCCTTTGTCATTAGAAAGACAAGGACAGAGCTACAATTTACCTGACCGATAGTGTTATCTAGAGATTGAAAAATCTGCCCTTAGTGTCAAATATGTCTATTCCATATTCTAACGTAAGAATGCGTAAGGGTAAAAATTTAAGGTTTTAAATAAAAGTGTATTTTGTGTGAATTGAGTCCTTTTATTACTAAGCATCTTAAAGTGTGACGTTATGTGTATATTTTCTTATTTTCATATAAATGGCGTAATATATGACAGTAAATCTCTCGTAGCATACTAAGCCCCATGATATTATTATGTTTGTTGTGTTTATATAATATATTTATTTTGTAAATATTTGTTCACTTGTTATTGGGGTGCCATATGTAAGTAAACTTAAATTTATTTATTTATTTAAAGTCGATAATGTACTCGGTAGATGTCCCTTATTAAATTAAATAAACCCCTTTTTTTACCTATCCTGGTATGTCACTTAAGTAAAGTAACTTCCTCCTTCACTGAGTAAACGCACTGCGTTCAATACAGCTTTGTGATTGGTCCTTTTTGACCGACCTTTTGTTTATGAGACGATTTGAACCCCCCTGTGCGTTCGTCAGCACTGTAAGACCTCAAAGTGACGTTTGTGAATACGGATGTTAGTCACAATGCATCTGTCTTAGTTCGAAAGCATATTGTTGTGTGTGAAGGAAAAGTAGTAATAACACCATTGTTTTACCCTCCTAAGGCCCAAGGTCCTACCCATAGTACTTATTAACTTTCTCATTCAGACTCAGATCCTTCGACAGTTGTGTAGTCATAGCGAACCACGGTCCTACCAGTAGGACTTAATAGAAAACCCGCCAATAACGTACCACGGTCCTACCAGTAGGACTTAATAGAAAACCCGCCATTTTGTGTTCTAAGCATTTGGGTCTGAATGACTATAAAACAATAGTACTACTGGTAGGACTTCGGGCCGTAGTGACTACATGATGAATTTTTCGTTGGGCCTTAGGACGTTAATGCTGTCAGCATTATCTTAATTCAGAAACTTTATGGTTGTGCAATGAGTCGGGATCGACTTATCTGTCTAGTACTATAATGATGTACAGTTACCATTATAATATATTATCCAAATTTGGGCGCAAAAATATCTAGCATGACTTTATTACTAGAGGCACCGATATAAATACACAACACATAGATAACGTTTACACCTAAATCTGTATGAAAACCAACCGTGTCACTTTTTACTACCAACTGAGTCACACCAAGAGAAAAGAATTTTCCGTTTTCCGCGCAAAATTGATTCAAAGTCGTTGCTTTTATGGGCTATTTAGTTTATTATCACGTAACGAGGCATTTTCTTAATTTTCACGGCCGATCGGCTGCAATAACAGGCGCGCGGAACGTCAGTAGCGACGGCCAACCTCGACACTTCGTCGGAGTTTAAGACCGGATGCGGACACGTGAAGTAGATGCATTTGCGTCATGGACCTATATGTGTATTTAAATATATCTGTGACTAGAAGTATAAGAGCGTGTCAGATATTATTATGTTTGCGCCCAATGTAGTATAATATTATTATTATTGCTGGTGACTGTACCAGTGAATAAATTGATAAAAATCCTGCTTCAGTTTTCACGAACCCTAAAAAATCAATGGACGCGCAAATTACAAAAGTCGCCATTAGGCCCTTTTTCAATTAATAAGGCGTCCTTGGAACAAGATACTCGAAATTTTACACTGACGCATTTTGTTAGGGACAAAATTAAATTTGGTCCCCGACCGCAGCGAGATTCGGGTTGCTGTGACAGGTCGGGTGTTTTTATTGACCATTGTTAACATTTGAGGCATTTCACGTAAATTAATAACTATACTGTCATTTAAAATAGTAGTTTATGTGACCGGTGCATTATAAGAGTGGTAGACGAAATTCATTATATCACACAGGTGTTTTAATGCCTAATTATGTGTACAGTCACATATATAACTTTATCTACATGCATATCATAAGTTTTCTTTGTGCCCTGTATCCCAATGTACCTGTACCTTATAACCGATACTTTAATGACATGCAATACTTTAATGTTAACATTAAAATACAACTACAGATACACACTGAAAAAAATTATTTGTCGATTCTAACAAGATTGTGACTGTTGTGCATAAGCGTGTCATGTGTATGAGCCTGTCAAGACGTTAGATACATCAACTAAGACGTTAGACACATCAACTAAGATGTTAGTTGAATCACTAAAGAAATTGCTGTTGTTACTATCAGCTTTGGTTGATATAACTTATATCTTAACTATTGTATTCATTTTTTGTCAACTAAGAGAAAATCTCTCTTTGTTGGCTCCCATTTTTTTGAGTGCAGGTTTCTTAACATAGGCCATTTGCTTATCGTTTCTAAACATATTGTAGGTTTAGATTAAGACATGGATGTAGATAAAATAGGATATTCGGCGTCTGTATTTCCGAGTCGAGTCGAGTAGTCTGTATACAATATTGTATGCACTCGGAAATACAGATTTTCACAGAACAGGAAAAAACTCGCTTTATCGCCGACAGTATTTTATTTGTAGAAGGGCAAGAGTTAGGGGCTGGGCTAGGCTGCGTTTGGCAAACTGACTGATGTACTCATGGGAGATGTGCCGATGAACCTCAAGCGCAGAACATTCGAACAATGTGTTCTGCCTGTTCTGGTGTATGGGGCCGAAACATGGACGGTCACGCGGCAGAACATCAATAAGCTGCAAATTACACAGAGAGCTATGGAACAAATAAGGATCACAGTTATCCGGAGCAGAACAAAACTAGTGAACATCGCCAAGACTATAGCTTCGAGGAAGTGGAAGTGGGTGGGTCACATATGCCGTAGACAGGAGGGGAGATGGGGCAAAAAACGTCCTTGGATGGAGACCCCGTTCTGGACGCCGAAAGGTGGGCAGGCAGCCAATGAGATGGACTGACGATCTGGTCAAAATAGCCAGTAGAAATTGGATAAGGAAGACCCAAGATCGTAGAGAATGGAGTGCAATGGAAAATGCCTACACTCAGCATTGGATGGCAATAGGCTGAAGAAGAGAAGAAGACAAGAGAAGAGTTAGTCAGCAGCAAACCCATTCTCAAAAAAAAGGTGTATACCGACAAAGTAACGGACAAAAGGATTTAATGCTAGTCATGAATTCAAAACGCTAATACGAGTAACAACATTCAACCAACAAAAACCATTAGACACCTTAAAATCATTATCTCCTCCCCTCGCACACGCAGTCGCTGCGAAGTTCATTCGCTAATTCAA
Organism: Acleris cristana; assembly: GCA_948252455.1. Taxonomy (NCBI): domain Eukaryota; kingdom Metazoa; phylum Arthropoda; class Insecta; order Lepidoptera; family Tortricidae; genus Acleris; species Acleris cristana. Next base: position 14,428,749 of record OX411775.1, on the reverse strand, counting down.
TTACTAACTTATCGTCCTGTTAATAGATATTAAATTAGCTTGTTTTCAACGCCTTGTAATTTGTGCTGGACTCCTCCGGTTCACTTTACAAATAAACTTGTTAAAGCGATAACAAAGTTTGTTCGAGTTACATGGCTTCTGAAACTTAGATGTAGTGATTAAATATAATTTAGTGTAGGTGGGTTAGTATATAATATAATATAACCTATAGTCTGTGCCAATTGAAATTGGCAAAGATATAAACAGAACCAAACGAACCAATTTACCATTATTATTCGATTCGTCTTAGCAATGATTAATACACTTGATATTTACTTGCACATTAAGTTTAAGATTAAATAAGCATTCATTATAATATGTCTTTTTTAAATAAAAACACGCTTGATATTAATATTGGCAATTAGGAATTTGTGCAGGGGTCTTAAAAACGGTGGTCGGTCGAACGAACGAGCGAAAGCGCAGCGGCGAGTTTAAGTAGCCCCGTCCGAGCGAACAAAACACATTTTAGCGCGTGCATACTCAATTAGGCAGCCTTATACGTTCGAGAAGCCATGCTGCCAAATTGTTATACACGCGCTAAAAGTTTTGTTCGCTCTAAAGGGACTACTTAAACTCGCCGCTTGGACATTCACTCGTTCGTCCGTCCGTTCGTCGTTGTTGAGAGAATCACACCCCAGAGTTCATCGTTGTTGACGCGGAACGCATGTCACTTGACCGCTCCAACTGCTTACGCTTACATAGTTTCTAGTGCTTAAATTCTCCTATCTGTTCCATCTCTCACATGATCCTTCTAAATTGACTGAGACATGACTGTCTTATTTGTGCATTCCGTGAACTGTATAAAACAATAAACATAGTGGGCATTGAACTTGAAGTGCTTATTTATCTCTGCTTCGCTATCTCTCACGCTTAGCCGCTACTACAAGGCATAGCCCATACACTTTACTACCAAAATGGCAAACAAAGAGTGGAATAAAAATGAAACAAGAAATTTAATGGAAACAAATGCCGCATGTTTTGAAATGTTTAACTATTGTTTTCGCGTTGGGAACATTTATGATAGCTCTTATTGAACAACCAATGTTATACGATACATGTAACGTCTAGTTTAGGCAGATCTATTATTTATAGCTACAAGGATGATACATTCACCTACCTCTGGCTATATACAAGATGCTTAACACTAACGAAAACCATTGTTAAAAAACTGTCAAAGTGTATGGTATTGACATAAGCGCTAGACGAAACCACCCGGCAGCTAACTTCAATCCCATAAATTGTCCATAACAATAACGTTCTCCCAGCGCATGTCGTCTAGTGCCACTGGGCCCTTATTCTAAATCGAGTTTTCCCTACTGCATTTGTATTGTGTTCGACTCAGCCACCATTATTGTCAATCAGCATGAGCTATCGATGACAATACGATAACAATAGGTGTAAAGACAATCGAGGCCATGCATTTATGTCATAAATAAATGGTTGTTTAATGAAAATTTGAATGTCTCCTATTACTTCAATCATCTAGATAAATGTGACTTGCAACATTCCATTTAGTTTCTGCAGCTAGAGAATGACCGCAATTCTCTACACCTTAATATAATAAATCTACTTAGAGCTATTGCCACCAGGCGAACAGCGGCGAGCGAGAGCTAACAAACTAAATTCCATTAACCCTAGATCCGTCCTTGCACATTTTGCTCGCCCATTCACTTCACTTCGTCAAAGGCCAAACGTCGCAAATCCAATAGAGCCGCGGTACCAGGAGACTAGAATCAGGCAGGAGTCTTGTCTGACATGTTTGAACGAGATTGAATAGGAAATATTCAACGGAAAAAGTTTCTGCATTTTTAGGCGTGGTGCACATGCGATGAATGAAGTAGGAATTTCAAAGGGTTTTTCCCTAGGTAAAAGTATAAAATATTTCAATGGGACTCACGATCGTGATACAATAGATAGAATATATATTGCAGTAATGAATTCGTTGTAAAGTCTTTGTCATGATTTTTTTATATCGAATGATAAATATTATAATTATTCTTCAACTTTAGAAACTGTGTTTTACATCGCATTAATCAAATAATAACAAAAAATAATATTGTGCCATTTAAAAAAATATAGGTGATTTGATTTATTTAAAAAGCGCTTTTATGCAAGTCACAACAACATTATTTAAAAACTATAAACATTTTCATGACACATAAAGTTTTAATGTTTGTACGAACCTCATGCACCCCAATTCACAATACAGCTTTAAAATTCAATTTGAATATTTCATAAAGCGAACCGTTGCCATTGTTCCAAAATTACTGGCCGTTAAACTGACTCACCCTTTTTGAGTAAAATCCAAACTTATCCATTACATCCTGGTCTCCTAGTGCGGGGTCCCCGCTGGCTGGCCCGTTATTAACTAGTTTAACATATGAGGCGTAAACTTAATGTTCATCCAATTAACTAATTACGAACCCTTTAGATGAATGTGTGTGTAAAAATTAGACATTTACTACATTCTTTGTAGATTTTCATTTAGGTAAGCTAGAAATTATAAGAAAAAGTGAGTGTGAAATGAATAGCAAAGACAATTAGTGACATTAAACGCGACCAAAGTAGTACATTGACTACCCTTCCTTTGTTTTGAAACAAAATGGGGAAAGCAGATCATAAATAGGTATATTATCATTTTGGAGTTGTTACACTTAACCTAGCTTCGTATTATTCATAATCAATCATCATATTAGCCAAAGAAAGTCCACTGCTGGACATAGGCCTTCCCAAAGGATCTCCATGAAGGTCGGCTTTATGCTACTCTCATCCATTCTACGTTCTTAACACAATGGGCAGTATCTCAGATATAACTCCTGAAGCAATATCAACCTTACTACTTGGAAAAAAAAAAAAACTGGTTTGGTTATTTAATTTGAGATACTGCTTATTGGCTTAAGAGGGGAGCATTCGCTTCCTGCGATCTTGACCAGAGGGCTTATTGCCCAACGCACTCGCAATCACAATCGTTTTCATTTTGACAGTCCGAAGGCGAGTCTGCTTTCAAAATGAAAACAATTGTTCCACTTTGAAGACGATTGCGATTGCGAGTACGTTAGGCAATAGCAACGCACATCATCGGTCCTCTTATGAAATTTCCCTCCAACGGCCGTCTGTTCCATGAGTGATGTGTCCCGCCCATTGCCATTTGAGATTTGCAATTCGCTGAGCTAAGTGAACTTCGGTTATTCCTGATCTCGCAGACAAACTCCAAGCATAGCTCTTTCCTTGACCGTGAGCCTTTTAATGAGACTCATTGTAAAAGAACCGTCTCTGTTCCATAAGTCATCACTGACAACAGACACTGGTCAAAGACGACTTGTTTAAACTGCCATATATGAGTTATCACAGCGGTTAAAGTGACAAGGTACTAATGTGTATACATATTTATAAATTCGACTGTACAACGTACATTTTTTCATGACATGGAGAAGGCCAGCTGATGGGCAGTGAGATCTGTCACTTGGATGTCACTTGTCAATGTTTTGACCGGTTGCTGATTGTGTGAACCATATCAAAACATGTGTGCAGTTCACACGCGGTAGAAGTGAAATCTTTACGTACAACAAACCTGCACCAAGAAGAGATTCTGTTTTAAGTGAGTAGGTTGATATTGACAACGCTATGGGTATTGTTTATACGTGACTAGGGGCAACTGTCTAATGTCACTTTTTCGTTTCATCGAGTTTCATATCACAACGATGCTAAAGAAGTTTTCACTTCAAAAAATCTAAACTAGTAAAAACGTTATGACTAGTTACGCAAATATCTTCAAATTAATAAATTATATTCTAGATATTGTCCACACCACACGAATACACTAACAGCACTAATGTGATCCTAGCGCCGTGGCTAGTGTAAATTAACTCAGTTTGAAATTCGAGGCGCACGTGTGCATCCAACTTTACGTTAGCAGGGACATCACGTCTTCGCCCGAGGTCGGATGAAATATTAACTCTTGCCAACTCATGCCACCTTGGTAACCGGGCGCTGTAACCAATGCAGTTTATTTTTATTATTACTGGGGAAATATAGTGAAAAGTGATAGGTGTAAGTGACACATTAGGTTATAATTAGGAATTCATGGGATGGAACATTTATATACTAACCCCCTTACTAATAAACGTTGAGTAACCGTGGTGTAGTTAAACCATGCTTTGTCCTTATCTGTCATTGTGACATTTGAATTTGACAGATCAGGGCAAAGCATGGTTTAGCTACACCACCGTTACTTAACGTTTATTATTAAGGGGGTTTATGTGGGTCCATTATTTGAAACCTAAAACAGTATTTTTCTTATGTAGCTTTGAACATACTCAACTAAAACGCATAATTGCAAAATCAAGATATGAAGTAGAAGGTACATTACTGCAATGACCGGGAAAAAGGCCGTTGTGGGACGAGTGTGAGTCAGCGCGGCCTTGACAGCGTCACGGCAGTCGAGTCCGGCAACCGGAAGTTTTACTCCTTCGTTACCGAACCTTGAAATAATAAATATACTACTTTAAATGAGACCAAAAGATGACAGTCCTGGGTTCGATTTTCGGTATAGCAAATATTTGTGTGATGAGCGCGAGTATTTATTCCTGAGTCTCGAATGTTAAATATATATTTATCTAGAGAAGTATATTAATTTATCGTAAAATAGCCTAGGGCTTAGTTGGGAACTAGATCAATTAGTGTGAGCTTATTCCCTGATATAAATTGATTAATTAATTATTTTGCTTTAAGCGTTACAACAGTCTAAATCCCTAAACCTGACAACAAAGGAAATTGTATATTTTTGGTATCCATATCCTGCAAACCCTTACAGCCCTTTTTGACCTGTTCGGATCGTGTTGCAGCCCACAAAACGGGAGACCCTCTCCCGAAAAGGGTTGCTTAGAATAAAAACAAAAAAAAAACATTGAATAAAACTTTAATTAGGATACTAGAAACTATGAACTAAATAGAATAAGAATGATTATTATTTTGTGGTTTGTCAGTTTGTCAGTTTGTTAGTCACCGTAGAGTTTCATATGACTGCAAGGAAGGTAAAATAAAATATAATAGTTAAGTTGATTTAATTGCATATTAAACAATGACTTGGAATAATAACTTTAGTGTTTAGTTGTATAAGTGCCGATAGGTAAACCCTAAATAAAACCCAAACTTTACTTCATAATATGAAATTATAACCAATATTAACCTGTAACGTTACATACCGTTATTGATTCCATCATAAATTGTGACCGTAAAATGGACGCTTATTCGCGGTGAATATAAAACGAAGTTTTATTTCACAAGAGACAGGTGATGTGGCATGAAACAGATTGGGCACTGTTAAATAAACGCGCGTGTTTTAGTTTTTATTAAATAATTATTATTACGAAAAATCAGGGACAATAACACACAAATTAACTTAGTCCTAAATTGAAGATCTAGGTTTCTTCTATTTAGATAACAATTAACATGCATACATAGAGAAAAAAACATACGTGGGATCACACAAATTTTGTCTTTACCGAAAAAAACCAGGACTGCTAGCTTCGTAGGCAGGGTCACTACCAACTAGGCAAACCTCGTCGTCAATATAACTCTTCTTACTAGTTAGAGTTGTTGCAAAAGGGGAGGGTAAAATTTTTCCAAGCTGCGTACGATCATCCATTGGGGTATCCAGAGCTCAACGGCAAATTTCAGCACTTATCTTTCTTTAAAACAACGAAACGATAATTATCACGGGACGCCAACGTAACGTCGACAAACCTGCTCAAACCATTTTTTTTGGATTTAGCAGGTTTGCACTATAAACAGATGAAATAAAGTGCAAATCTGCAAATTCTTAAAAAAGATTTAGCAAGCTTGCACTCTAAGCCAGCGATAACTTTGATTCATCTTGATAGTGGTGGTAGGACCTTGTACAGAGGCTCCACTTTGAAATCCGTAATTCGAACTTCGTCTATTGCTATCCTTTTTGTTCTCGACGCGTCACTAATTCGCAAGAAAGTGACGGGGCGATTCGAAGTTCGAATTACTGATTTCAAAGTAGAGCCCCAGGGTCCGAAGCATTACCACCTCGTTAAGCGGATTGTAAAGAGACGCCTCAATCGTGCAACTGCTAAAAATTTGCCATACAAATTTAGCTCCGGGAGCTCTCGCACCATAAACCTTGTCCGATTTCTACGTTTTTGAATATGTTCTAGATTTTATGAAAAACTAGGTTTGGTACGTTTCCGTTTTTTTCCTTTTTTTTTTTTTCGTTGAAATAAGTAGCATAGAGGCATTCCATCATAGTTCTCAGGGTTGGCATCGTGTTTACAGTCTTAGAATTGCAATCTTGAGATAATAGTCTTAAGATAACCAATATGTACGTTTCAGGTTCCAAGTACCATCTGGTGGCCTGTAGGCTTGTTTGCCTTCTCTGTGGTTTAAAAATGGCTTGTCGGTTTCAAAACGTTTTTTTCTCTAAGTGAACATCTTGTTATAAGTTGTTATGTCACAACCGGCTCTCATTTTATTGATATTTTATATGACCGTATTATCTAATATATCAATTATTATTGCAGCGGGAGTGTTGTTTTACACCCGGCGTCAAACTGAACTGCGGCAGAATTATATGTTTTAGCTTGTTTCGGGATATTACGACATATTTTTATTACGGGTAGAACCAATTTATTATTATTTTATTGTTCTATTTTATTTTAGAAACAGTAAATAGAGGACAAGAACTAGGTAAGTAGGTCTTAAGATAGTATTTACTACTTACCATTAAAATCCTCAATACAAAAGGAGATGCCGTCTACTCAGGAACTAACAAAAACATGTCTTATGGTTAATTTATTTAATAACTAATAATATAGAAAGATGGATAAAATTAACTGGAATGAAAGGAAGACAAATAAAGAAGTGTTTAGAATAATAAAATAGAAGAAGTCTATTAAATACAGTAATAATAAACGATGGAAGATGTTTGGTCACCTGTTACTAGCTATAAAGTAGAGAGAGCAAGAAATTAAAAATTTGAACAATTTAAATAAAAATTAGTCATCGTGCCGTGCTTGAAATAAACAAGAGCCGAGTCCGTGAATGTTGGCTGAATTACTTAAGAACATACAAACTTCACGCAAATGTAGTCATGGCCAGTAAAAAACGACATTACCATACACAACCTACCATTAACATGATTACATTATATACGATATGCTAACTTTTCAATACGGCAGTCCCCAACTCGCGCCTGACGGGTTTTCTTATTTATTGGTTTGTTTCTTGCGGCAGTACACATAAATAATACATTTCCCGAGCACGGAATATCATCCCTGAGGTAACATTCCCACTAAATTCTGTAAGAGCTCCTCTGTTGTTAGATGCTCACTGTAATGCTTTCTATTCTGACATACCAAAATGCTCGTTCACTTGTTTTAAAAAAGGCCTAAACCAACAACGTGACAAAGAAATTTGAAATCTACACGCTAAAGTTAAAAGCTTTTTTACATTGGATCGAATCGCGCCACTTGTGCTTATTTGTGCTGATATTCACCAGGACGTGTAAACCCGTAAAGCAAAAGTTAAGGAAAGGGAAAAATATTTTTTTTCTTGAAATTCGTCAACGTTACACACGTTTTCTCCCGCAATTTTCGCTATACAAGGGAATCAAGTAGACGTTTCTTCTTTATGAAAAGATTTCTAGGAAACGTCTTTGTAGAGCATGAAATCTGATTTTCTGACGCAAAGTAGCTGGGGTGAAAAGCGGTTTCAGAATTCATTTCAGGTGTGCATTCATTACGCGAGTTGGTTATAATTTTATATCTGTATTTACGTTACTAAAAACATAGGTACTTTTTATACCTGATAACGTGAATAATGAACTAGTATGCATCTGTGTTGGAACTAGTGAAATAGTCATTAGCATTTGATTGCAAAATAATACTATAGTAAATAAATAAATATTACAGGATAATTTTATATAAGTCCTAAACTAATCACTACTTAATATGGATAAGTAAATATTCTTCATAATCCTGACATGTACAGCCAAGGACTTTAATGGTTATGCCACTATGGAACCCTGTCATAATGACAGCGTCAAACCACATGAAAGAAATTACGTCAAATTAATGATTAACGTTATGCGACAGAGTTCCATAGTGGCATAACAATTAAAGTCCTTGACTGTACTTTGTTGTTGTTATTATTATATTTTTTTGCTCATAAAAGTTGTTCTTAAGTGTCTAGGATGATTGGATGTTTTTTCTATATAAATATTTATGTGTATTGTATAACTTAGCTTAACGTACTTTCCGTTCGTTTTTTTCGTTTCTAACTTTCGTTTCTTGTTCGTTTTTTCGTTGTTTCGTTTCGATTCTTTTTAACTTATCGAAAGGTAACCATAAAATTAGTTTCTCCAACGCCCACAAAACCCAAACTCGTGATTAAACAATTCTACTCACACGCAATGTACACCCCGCGGCATAATTTCGTAATTCCCATGCCAATAAGGTATTACAAAGTTGAGGAATTCATAATTCCCCCAATTCCCGTGTATTCGGGGAAGTTACCAAATAAATTTATCTCGTCGATGGAGTTTTAATGATGCAAGTATCTGTAACATTTCCCGGTCTGATTAGGTGTACATGGGCTGCGCACGAGGCCATGAAATTGGCGTTAACTCGGAATTAATGCAAGTGTTAGTCAATAACCATTGAAACAAGAGGGAAGTAGATAACATTATTCTACTGTTAGACACCGTGCCGTGCGCGAGTCTGACTAGCCCATGACCGTTTTTTTTGAGAATATCGAGAACATAATTATAGACGCGACTTAGTTTTATAATATACTAGCTTTTGCCCACGACTTCGCCTGCGTAGATTTCGATGATCATAATTCCCTCAAGAACTTTTAAATTTTAAAAAGTAGTCTGTGTGTATGTCTACGAGTATGCTGAGAGGGATCCTGTTCAACGTAATAATCTTCTTTTCACTTTATATTTTTCTTCTGTGTTCGTTGAATAAATATTTTCTATTCTTCTGTTCTATTCTATGTTTTAATCAAATTCAAATTCAAATTTCATCCAAATACGTCTAGCTATTGCAGCGTGAAGAAGTAACAAACTCACACAAACTATCGCATTAGCTTATGCCCGCGACTTCGTCCGAGTAGATTTTGATAATCGATATTCCCTCGGGAACTTCTAAATTTTCCGGGATGCAAATTTGCCTATGTGTTAATCCAGGGTATAAGCTATCTCCATTCCAAATTTCATCTAATTCCGTTCAGCCGTTGCAGCCTGAAGGAGTAACAAACTAACACACATACACACAAAAACTTTGGCATTTATAATATTAGTAGGATTATATTGTACAGTCCCGCCGCATTTGTCTGTATGTAATATTATTCGCGATGATTTCAAAAACGACTGAACAACAAAATAACATCCTTCGATTTCAAGGCAATAGAGAAAAACAAACGAAATGAAAAAAAAAACGCTAACCGAACATAACGAACACCGTAACCCGTGTTTATGTGAACTGAAACGCGTGCGTTCACGTTCCAACTGGTAAATTTTGTTTGGTGCTTCGAGCACGAACTTTTTCCTTATATCGAACGAGTATAGTTAACGTTAAGTCATCGAGAAAATTTGTATGGCTATTGGAATAGCGCTCCCATATCCGTATTTAGTATTATAATTTCCTATCACAAACTTTGAAGTTAACCATTGTTTACATGCAATGATACTCAGTATCAATGACATTATTGCACTTAAAAATAGGTAATTAACTTTTGTATCAATTCCTTTTTACCCGAATGCGTTAGAAGGAGGGTTATGTTTTTCTTACATAGTGTCATCGTTGGATTTGAGGTGCGGATGTTGTGTTTGTGCAAAAACTAAATCTCACTCACACTCACTCAAATCTCGGCTCCAAATCGAAAATGTCCGAAAATGTCTCAAAAGACAAACAGTCCAATTTCGTTGGGTCGAAACCGCAAAACCGTAGTAACACAACCCTTTGGTTAAAACTCAACCTTTATAGATCATCAATATATTTTGGTCTGATACCATTTTAACAACAAAATAATTAGAATTCACGGATCCGAGTCCCAACCTTCTTTCAAAGTCAATTTGAGTTTCACATGTAAATAAGTTTTATCGGGGCCTTTGAACTTGTTACAATGACGTCACTGACTCAGATTGGATACATTTACTTATTGTGGTTTATATGGTATATAAGAGAACTGTTGTAGTTTATTATTTAGAATAAAACGTCGTGCGTTAACGTTAAAATAAACGAAGTGGATTCCCTTTTATAATCGGTTGGCAGATGCAGTAGTTAATGTGGTTCTTAATAGTTCAGTCATAACTGCTAAATGTTGTTAGTAACATAAAATACATATAATTTTCTCCATTTTGTTTTGTGACTTATAAATACAGAGTGATCTTGTGAAATAAAACCCAGATTAAAAAAAACGGTAAAAATATTACGCCTCAAAAAAAGTAAAAACCTACGAACGTTCAAACTTACTACTTGCACACTTCATCAAACTGTCTGAAATATAGTGGATCCTGACTTTTTACCATAAGTTAATTTTACAAACTTTCATTTCGCATCAATAATAATATAATTGTGCTTAAACCATTACATATTACATAGGCTACATGGGCTTGTTAAATAAGTTAGGTTAGGTTAGACTTTTGACCACAAAAAATATAAAATAAAGGGAAATACATCTTTGCGAAATGAAAGTTTGTAAAATTACATTGTTTGCCAAATGATGATTTTGGTAAAACATTAGTGAAGCGAAATATAAGTTATAAAGAGAATAACCCTTTAAACACAACATTCAACCAGCTGTGTAGATTGCATTGGACACAAAATAGAGGTGCTCCATTTTGGGTTCACGGAATTTCCTCTCCATCACACAATCCTTCCGAAAACGCGGCGTTCGAGTGTCGCGCAAATAGAAAGAAAACATGCCTCTGTTTACGTATTTTACGGTGAACAGCAAACTAGTAAACGCAGTCGGTGAATTTCATGCTGATCGATTTTTGGACACCATGTATATTCGCCGATTACAATCTTAAGGCCGGATTCACACTTCGCTGATTAAATACAAAAGTGCCACAAATCAAAAATAAATATAAATAGTTTGATTTGAAACATAGCATAGCATTCCGAATTTAAATGCAACACAAACACATTTTGATTTGTCGCTTTTGTATTTAAGCAACGACTTGTAAGTTATTACTGTAAGTTATGAGACGCAACTATGGGTAAGAGTGAGTGGCAAATATCATCTCTGTCTTGTATATAACTTTGTTTCAAAACTTACAGTAAGTAATAACTTACAAGTGTAAATTTGGCCTAATGATGTAGGGTTCTCATAAAACCTTCAGTTGAAAACTACCGTTACTTTATATCGCATTAAAACCTGGTTTTTTTTTCAGTTTATACGCACATACTGCAGGCAAGAACAAGGAAACCATTATACAAGTATTACCTAAGGTCCATAAACGTAGCAAAGTGTAACCCTCTGAGTTCAGTATCAATCCCACGTTCCGCGGATAAGTCCTCAACAGACCTTAAAATAGACCAAAGACCTTGCAAATACCAGAGTTATTTGCTCGAAATGTTTAAGACTCGGCCATTTATTAGCAAAATCTGTTTGAAACCAAGACGCGTCTGATTTATCGGGTAACTTGGTAAAACTATCGGTGATCAATACGGCTTGGCCCGAGGCCAGGGGTCACGCTCGAAACAATGAGATAGTAGCAAGACGATTGGCTCTTAAAGACGTTACTTTACATAACTTGCAGCAATAACTGAGAATATTGCAATGCACCATGATTTGAGAGTTCTGACACAAATAGACACAATAACGTGATCTCTGGTATGAACAGGGCCGAGATTCTAGATTGTAAAAACCATATCGTATTTGATATGTTATCGTGTTGTTAACGTTTTAATAGCTCTTATTTAAATAAATAATAAATAAATAAATATCAGGGGACAATGTCACACCAATTATTGGGACTAGGTCAATTATTCAAATCAAATCAAAATACTTTTATTTCGGACAACGAGATCCATATTGGGTTAGTTAAAAATTACAATTACAAAGACGATTATAGGACAAATACCAAACACAAAAACACAAAAAGTAATTTAAAAATTATTCTACATAAAAGTTAAAATCTAAATTTGATTTTACTAGTCTGATTTAAGAAAAAAATACACGATTCACGACTTAGATTTCACCCTGTATATAAAAACATACGTGGAATATTTGAAATAACCTAATATGAACGCAAATAGGATGCAAAATAAAATAACCTTATCTAGACATGAAAGAAAATAAAGGAGCATCTTTGATAGCATTATGATTTTAATCCTAAACGTACACGGTGAAGGGCAAGACAAACAGGCGGACAAATGGCGGCCCGTCTAAGCACACAGCCGGCCAGACAGCCTAAGCTTGTTGAAGAAGAACCCACAAAGCGGAATTTTGTATACTTACCTATTCTGCCCTGCTAAGCCAAATAGCAGTATGTCAAATAAAACTCCTGTAGCAATCACAACCTCATTACTAACAGGAGAAGATTGAATCTACTTTGGCAATTGAATCTAAGATACTGTTTATAAGGAGGACAGTATTGAACACATTGTTTGGATGGAGTCAGGAACAAATCCTTTGAAAAGCGCAATGGATTTGTTTCTATTATTTATGTAACTGGTATATAATGAAGCTTGCGAGTTTAATGACAGGCACGAGAACATTAATAGCTATGTACCGTTGCATACATAACTTTTTCTGCAAGCTTAAAAAGGAAACTACAAAGTTTGTCGTAATTAGTTTCGTTCTTTTGGCGGGTCCAAAACTGACAACGACCACAGAGAAAAACTATGGCGTCATTCGTCATACAGCCCGGTTGGTTTATATTATTTATCGTTTGTTTGCGATTATGAAATAAAATGCTCTTATTATGCTTATTAATTAAATATTTTGGAGATTTTAACACATTTTTTTATATATTTTTAAACAATGAAGTATAAAAATTGGAATGTCAATTTTATTCACCAAACGCCATTTCTGTTGCCGCCAAATTGGCATATTCCAAAAAAGCCGAATCTATTAATTTATTGACTTTTGAATTGTGTAAATATGAGTATCTATTATTTAACTGGAATGGTTTTTATCCAGATGGCAAAAAATCGGGAGGGTTGTTTAAGAGCTAATATAATACATGAAAAAGACGCACGAAAAGATATTCTTTGTTTTTTTTTTGTAAAACTTAATAAATTACTCCTGGGTCATAAACTAGAAAATTCTCTGACGAAAGATTTTGAAAGGCCACTTGCATTACCTCTGTTGAGAGTTATGAAAGGCTCTTTGCAGTGGAGTGCCTGCCATTATTTTAAATAAGTACTTTGCTAGATCCTTACTAGATACATTTTCCTGTGAAGCTAGCAGTCCCGCAATTTAGTTTGGAACTTGGTCAATTGGTGTGAAAGTGTCCCCTTATACCTAATATTGATTAATTTATTATTTTATTGCGTTAGAAACACAATCTGGTTAGAGTGGTTAGTGTTGTAAAAACAAACGTTTTAATTTATATTCAAGCTGTGTATTAAGTTTAATTTACAATTACCATAATTTTACCCCTAAATTTTAACTTGGGGTCCAAACAGTCCACTGTAAACTTGCGGTAATTGTGTTGTGGCAACTCAAACTGAGCTCGTAATCAAATATAACTGACTTTAAGTCAGGTGGAGTTCTGGCTTCCGACGAGTAAGGGGTTAATTCAACAATGTGTGGTAATTTTGGGGCTATTTTCAAGAAAAACATTGTAAAAGACTTTTGAAGCGGTTTTCACGGAAAGAGTTCAAGAACTTTTATTATTATATTTATTTATTTTTTGAGGAAAACAAACAGCATACAATCTATCTATATATATAAAAGGCAAACCTGACTGACTTATATATCATCGCACAGCCGAAACTACTGTAGCTAGAAACTTGAAATTTGGTACAGAGGTTCCTTTCATAATGTAAGTGAGCACTAAGAAAGCATTTCCCGAAAATCGACCCCCAACGGGAAGAAATGGGGGGAGTAGTGGGAAAATAATTCTACGCGTACGAAGTCGCGGGCGTCCACTAGTAGTACTACATAAAGTATTATGACAAAAATGGGTAGCTCACAAGCCAACAAAGTTTTCACTAATGTACACATACACATTTGGAATCAGATTCACAAAGTCAGCTACGCCTGAGCTTTGTATCCAAAGCAAGGTTCAAAAGGGTCTATTAGTAATTAGAAATTGAAAAACATGAAAATATATACTTAAGCCTATCACACGGTTTTTCTTATAGCGTTAACATAGTACGCGATTATGGAACCCTGTCACATAACGTTAATTATTAATATTGGCGTAATTTCTGTCATGTGATTTGACGCTGTCATGATGACAGGGTTCCATAGTGGCATAACAATTAAAGTCCTTGATTGTACCATCAGCCCAATGGAACCCTGGCCCACTATTAGAACTGTGTAATAATAACGTTATTTTTAGGATAATGGTTTTCAGGTACATACAAGATCCATGAGATATGGCGAGCGAGAGTGAGCGGAGATGACTTTAGGGGACGTCCTAGACGGACGTACGGTGATCAGATTCGCGATCTACTAAATAAGGGCAAAATCAAAAGCACCCGAAACCGACTAACGTGCATGAAGAGATCGATGAATGTAGAGGAAGCGAAAGTTGTATGTTTGGACCGGTGCACCTGGCGTTCCATAGCCTCTGCCTACCCCATTGGGAGACAGGCGTGAAGGTATGTATGTATGTATGTACAAGATCCATGTCTTTTTTTTATAACCTCCAAAACTGTTTACTGCAGGTGACAAAGAATGGTGATGGATTTAAAATTTGTACTGTACTCAAATGTACATTTACTTCTGAATTTAACTGTACCAGGAGTACTAGGAGTACAGAATTTGTAAGCAGCCAAATCATTCAGCCAATTAAATCATAATGCCCGCTGACAGTCACGTGAAACCACCAGGCCTGTATGATTCCCTGGTATCCGGGAAACGTAGGTAAATATTCTCATTAGTCAGCGGCATAATGTCAAAGAGTACAGCATCTCCAGGCGGTGCAATAATGCGCGTTTTATCCACCTGCTTCAATTACTTAGTATTATTATCAGGAAAATCTCAAACAAATTTACTCAACAATATACCAAACTTTCATCTTTTTTTTTTCGTTTATTATGCCATGGATACACATTGAAAAAACATTATGAATAGTTTCGCCAAATTGCAAAGCATTTCATCATATTAGACAAAGGATGTCCATTGCTGGACATAGGCCTTCCTCGAGGATATCTAAGACGGTCAGTTTTATGCTTTCTGTATCCATTGGCTTTTCGCAATCTTCACCAGATTGTGAAAAATGGTTGACATTTATATTGTTTCCGATCGTTTTCTTCACTTTTGTTATTATATTAGTCTTAGCCCAAATATACCAAGCGATACTAAAATCATCGTCAAAAATTAAAACAAAGCTGAAATATAGCCTTCGGATACCAAAACGCTTACACAATATCGTAAAACCGTGGGTAACAATGGACGTTTATGTTCTATTTCATGTTTATTGGATTTAAATTATTGAACGCATGAACGTTATGTAGTCTGCAAAAATAAACTAAATTGTTTGTAAAATTAACTATATCTTTGTAAACCCTACAAGTAGAATCTCAGATTCCTTGCTGGCCCTTAAGGAAACACTTGCTGCTTGCTCGTCTCTTGAAGGTCAAAAACACGGTTTACCCTGTTTTATAGACACTAATTTTGTAGACACTATTGCTACATAGAATTTTCATTTCATAGAAAACTATTTTCTGCTGAACCCGTGTTGTTTTCAGTTTATCTTTTGATGGTTACAAGTCTAACCTAACTTAACCTACGTGAATCATATTTAAGACAACAAAAAAAATAAACACAGGTTCAGCAGAAAATAGTTTTCTATGAAATGAAAATTCTGTGAAGTGATAGTGTTTATGAAATGTTTGTCTATAAAAGAAGGGGATCCGTCAAAAAAACAGTCGCGTGCGCAGTGAAAAATTCGACAAAAAAACATTGAAAATACCGCTTCTTCTTTTTATGTGTATGCTGTCCTCTCTGCCCGCGCACTCAGCGAATGGAGGGACCCAATTAGGCGTCAGAACTCTGATTAAAGCAGCTAAAGAGCAGAGCTTACTTTGTGAGCGGTGACCGTCCGAACCTTATGCCATTGCGATATTTGCATGGCAAATGCTTTGATGTTACGATATTAGCTACCATTAAAGGACATACAATTTTACAAAGGATAAGGATTTGGATTTTATTTAAAGACGTCTATTAATTTTCATCTGTGATTTTGGCCAACGTTGGATTTAATTATTGTGTTTTTGTACTTTGATCTTGGAATTTGTGCAAAAATATTTCTCTTCGTCAGTTTTAGATGCTTTAAAAATAACTAAGTACGCATTTTGAAATAGTCCTAGGGTGACGGAACCAGCAATGGACAAGGACCAATGATGGACACTTGATTCTTATTTTACAGAATTACGAATTACTAATGATTTGCACATATCCAAACACTTTTTATATTTTACGTCTGTGTATATTTTTTAAATTAAAAAATAAAACTTTAAATATAAGTTACAAAGGAAAACATGAGGAAACATATTCCAATTAAAAAGAGGATTCATATAAAACTCAAATCGATTTAACGGTTGAGACCGATGCACACTGGAACCCTCCCATACATTGCAGTGCTCAAAACTAAGTAAAATTAAGCAAAAACAGTACTATGCTACATTCTTATTGTGAAGAAGTGCATATTATTATTATTTTTTACATTATTATAAACAATAACAAATATTATGCCTATTTTTTTATTTTTCTTATTTGTGTGTCTTTTTTCCATTTTCTAAATAAAGGACAACATCTTTTACTTTAGAATAATCATAATAACGACTACTTTTGTACCTACATGCACTAAAAATAATCAAAAGATGTTGTCCATTATCGGAAATAAGATCATTTTTATTCAATTACAGTACAAGTTACTATTGACGTGACATATAAATTCCTAGAACTTTAACATAATGCAACTACGTAATGACTACTGATAATGAAGGTATTTCTCTGCAGTGAGGTCCACTATTTCCTTGTTTGCATATGATTTAATTTAAGTACAAAATACCCACTATTTCAAAATTGAGTTTTGAGCACTGCGATGTATGGGCGGGTTCCAGTGTGCGATGACTGATTGACACACAGACAGACAAATGCCTCAAATCATAACACCCCTTTTATTTATGTCACAGGTTTAAAATAGGTCAGCTTGATACTAGAGCGGCAAGTTTATCTTTCTAACGACCCACGCCAGAGTCAGCAAGATGCGCGAGCCGAGTTAACACGTAAGTTGAAATGAAATATCCGCACGTGTATCAAACTTTGATTTCAGAAATCTATCTATGTCTATATCTGCATCTATATGTCTATCTATATCTTTATATATAAAACAATGTCGGGTTAGTTACACCATTTGTAACTCAAGAATATTATAGCTGGCCGGATGTTTATACTGTTTGATTTGTTGGATTTGTCTCTGCTCCAAATAGCAGTATAACTATTAAATAGAACATCCTTTAATAATTCAATTTCTTTAATTAAATTTATTTGTTAATATATCCGCCGTAAAAACACACAATATTTGTCTGAAAAAAAAGCTATCTATAATGCTTCAATAGATCCCTAAAGTTAGGACAGACTGACGGACGGACGGACGGACATCGTAGGCATATTAATAGGGTCCTTTTGGGCTGCATTCGGGAACGTAACCCTAAACTTAAACTATATCGAGATACTTATAATGCCAATCACACAAGATGATATTACTGAAAATATCTTGATGTTTTCAATCCACGAAAACGCAGCACACAATTTATTTAACAATTTCACAATCAAGCAGAGTAAAATAAAGTTATCACAAAAGTATCAAGTACTCACAAACAGCTTAAAACTAAACGTAGTTGACCATAGTAGTTCAATATTACTACGATAAACTAGTTTGTATTCTAAATTGAACTCAACTCACGCACATATAATGCACTGCGACTAAGTAGTGAGAAACAGAAGCAGTTCGCGGTTGGAGTATTATAAATTTCCATACAAATACTGAATTTAGTTAGAAACTGTACCACTGGGGCCTGGAGGATTGCTCTACTTGGGTCCTGTCAAAGTATAAATTTATAATTCTGGGTTCCTAGTGAAAAAGGTTGTAAGTCTCCTGAATATCAAGTGAAAAAGGGATTAAGTCTAGTGTACTCCGTTTATGTATATACCCTTTTGTAGAACAAGTTAAGTCGACTTATACCCTTTTTCACTAGGTCCCCAGAATTAAGTCTCGGGTCCTTCAGAAGTTTTTGCTACCTATTGACGCTCGGGTGTTATTCTCTTAAAAAACGTCGGTCGAAAGAGTGACCGAGTGAACGCGCCACACCGGCGAGTTCAAGTGGTCCCGTCAGAGCGCACAAAACACATTCAGCGCTGCATTCTCAATTTGGCAGCAGAGCTTCTGTCGATAATATAGAACGTATAAGGCTGCCTAATAGAAAATGCACGCGCTAAAATCGCTTGACGGGACTACTTAAACTCGCCGGTGTAGCGCGTTCACTGGTTCACTCTTTCGACCGACCGAGCGCCGTTTTTAAGAGAATAACACCAAAGGTGTTCGGGTTGCGGCCGCGTTGATTCCTGAGGCTCTACTTTGAAATCCGTAATTCGAACTTTGTCTATTGCTATCCCTTTTGCTCTCGACTCGTCACTAATTCGCAAGAAAGTGATGGGGCAATCCGAAGTTCGAATTACTGATTTCAAAGTAGAGCCCCTGTTGCTAAATACCTAATATGCACGCAACTAACCGCGGTAACGGCGCGGCCCCGACGAAACTGACTGGGTCCGCCTTATTAAGCTTGCTTGTGGTGGCTCGTGGCGCTTACAGTCGAGACACGCACACATGCAAGCCGCGCGATATACCTTTGTTAGAAGGAAGACGAACTACTTTTTATACTGTAGTCCTGTTCTAAGCACCTATCTCAAGTAAGAATACTTTTACAAACTACGATGTCTGACTGCGTCCTACTAATTGTATAAATGCGAAGGTTGTGCGTGTTTGTGTGTGTATGTGTGTAAATGTGTTAGTTTGTTACTTCTTCTCGCTACAACGGCTGGACAGATTTGAAAGAAATTTGGAATGGAGACAGCTACACTAGATTAACAAACACTTTTTATCCTGGAAAATTTAAAAGTTCCCAAAGGAATAACGATAATCGTAATCTACGCGGACGAAGTCGCGGGCAGGGCTAGTTTATAAACCGATTAAACATCTGAAAAGTTTACGGAGGTGAAACTAATTAATTGAAAGGTTTAGGTGATTTTCCAAAACCAGTCTCTGTAGCAATAGTAGCCAGCTAAATAAGTAATATTACGTACCTAGTTAACACATTGCTTAGGTACCTATATATCATTACAAAGTTCTTCAATGTATTGATTGCCAAACAAATTAACCACATGCTTATTAGAGTAAACAAATTATATATCAAACTAAATTTAGGACAATTGAACCGGAAAATCTAAACTAATTAACCACTAACCATCCAAAACTATCGAAAACGCTCAACACCAAACCACTCTTCCGCTTATTCAACTTAAATTAACCACACGCAAACAAAAGTTAAAATTTAATCAATAATTGCAAACCAAGATTAACTGATGGAACTTGGCAAACTAAAATGAACCGTAATCTTGGTCTACATTAAAATAACTAATGGCGTGTCGGGCCGAGCATAAGTAAGCATTAGTCTGCTTGATTAACTAGTAGCGATATATTTGCGGGCGTCTTAAACTCTGGCGGTTTGACAATAACCCTATCAAAGAAGCTGGTTTTTGATTAATGATGATAGTGACTAAGTATTAATAATAAAATTGCTTTAAGGGGATCGTAAAAGGAAATTTATGCATATACTAATGATTTACACTCAAAATGATTGTTTGTTTTCTTGCTTACTTTTGACAGAGATATTTTTATGGCATTATCCGTTGAGGAGCCTTAATTTCTTTTGACTTAGTCAAGACTGACAAGAGAAAGAGATGATCTGGTTTCAATTGAATCCTTAATGGAAGCCACCCAGGCCCTAGACGATGACAGACAGACTAACAGACAGACATAAAGACACGCAGACAGACAAAAATACTAAAACACCTAACAGTCCTTATTGATAGAACTGAGATTTAAAAAAAACGATACATATTTCGGCAACTATCCGAATGAAAAATACATTGCCTGCAGCTATGTCTGCTTAAATGTCACTTATCGGTTAAGAAGTATCAAATTGTCACTCTCGCACTTACATATTGTCAAAAGGTGAGGAATGTTTTATCCACAGCGATAAACGCGACCATAATTAGGCCCACAAGATACGAACAGAGGGCTTATTGTCTAACGCACTCGCAATAGCAACCGGCTTCAAAGTGGAGCAATTGTTTTCATTTTGTATGCAAACAAGCCTTCGATTTTCAAAATGAAAACGATCGTGATGGCGAGTGCGTTAGACAATAAGCCCTCTGGGTGCCAAATTTTAACCGATTTCGTCCGATATGACGTTGAAACACGAAACATCCATGTAAACTTTCACATTAATAATAATAGGAGGATAGTCCCAAGCAGAGCACACCAGCCTAGTGATAATGCGGTAGTGTGCGGCGTCTGCAACGAACTATACAAATGGTTTAACGACTACGCTTCGTGTCGCCCGAAAACTGCCGGCTTATTCATCCGCTGAACGTTTATGATTACCTAGTAGATTAAAAAGAGTTGCTCAATTTATACACTGACAATGGTTATTGTCGTTGTTGTGATAAACCTGGATTCCATAATATGGAATATAATTAACTAGAGGACGCCCGCGACTTCGTACGCGTAGAATTAGTTTCCCGCTACTCCCCCCATTTCTTCCCGTTGGGGGTAGATTTTCGGAAAATCCTTTCTTAGTGCTCACTTACATCATGAAAGGAACTCCTGTACCAAATTTTAAGTTTCTAGGTACAGTAGTTTCGGCTGTGCGTTGATATATAAGTCAGTCAGGTTTGCCTTTTATATATATAGATTGGATAACATCTTAATTGCCTAACAATACGTTAGACGTTGAACTTTGGTTAAAATAACTAATGCTATACTTATTACTAGTACTATTTAATATTAACTGATTGTTTATAATATTATAGGTAATACTGAACGTATTTTTTCACTAAGCTGAAAAACACCGTGGTTTTTTTTAAGTCCCGAAGAAATATGATGTAACATGAAGAGATTCGAAGACTATTTTATTGCTTAAATTAATATTGTTTCCAATCCTTCCTACGTCGCAGCATTGCCTATCTTAGTAACACTTTACCAAAAATGTAACAAAGGCAGTAAAAAGAAAAAATATTCCAAAACAAAATTGTATCAACAATGTCAAATGTAGGTAATTGGTAAGAAAGAACCGCACAATAAAACGATTCCGTGCAAGAAGCAAAATAAATCAGTTCAAATGAAACCCCTTTAAACGAAACCAAAACTCTTTGAAACTTTTTAAAAACTCAAATATCCCAGACCAAAACATGTGATAAATAGGTATTAAGCTTTTTACCGAGTCAGCGAGTCAACTTTGTCATAGTTTGGAGTAACAAAATACAGCCAAGTTTGTCCGTGGCGCTGCCCGGAAATGACGAAGTTTGGGGCAGAATATAAACCCTCCCGTGGCAAATTTAAAGTGATCACCCAATTTAAAAAGTGATATACAACTGTTTATGACAAAGTTTATACGTGCAGAGGTTTTAATTAATTTTATTTACGTTCTCGTGTAAAGTAAACGTTGTGTCACAGGTTTTAGCGCTCATCTTCATTCCGCTTACCAACCTCTATCTTATCTTATATTCTCTTGGTGGGGTCCTTACGGATACACTTCGACCCTATGGGATCTTTTATGTAATTACCCCTCTTTTTGCGTTTAATCCAATGCAGACTCCACCCCTTACAAAAAGCGGATAGTGGAGTGCAATCGCAGTGCCTTGAAATCGCTTGTTTCTGGTTAGCCACAACCAAAGATTTTCATTCTTACTCCGGCGAGGGCATCACATTCACACAATAAGTGTTTCATTGTTACAAACCTCTAACAATTAGGGTGCAATTTCACCAAAAGAGCACAGAGAAACTAAGCGGTGAGGGAGGGAAACGTTAATTGCTAGCTTCAGCTCCGCGACAAGAGATTTGTCAAGATCGTAGCAGGTGGAAAGAAGTGGTCTCTGCCTACCCCTCTGGGAAACAGGCGTGATTTAATGTATGTATGTATGTAGCTCCGCGACAAACAGACAGATCGATGGACAGACGGCCGAAAAGCGTAGGCTATGTAAGTATGTCCCTTCGGGATCCCAATAATAAAAATAAAAATAATGAAACTATGCTCAAAACAATAACTATCACATTCGGAAAATTTAAAAACATATTTAATGATCCCAACGAAAACAAGTTGACCTAGATACGTCACCACAGAAAACTCTGGAAAGTTCCGGAAAGATCCAAACTAAATAATGACGTCTTTTATTACTGCGTTGAAAAATCGTGGCAGCAACCACGCTAGATTACCCGCTGTTTCCATTTGCATCCGGAATGAGGTTGCCGTGTTTTTGTTTGCTCATCCCGACAGATGTCACGGGGTAGCCTCAGTAACAAGCGGTAGTGGAGGTGACTAGATAGTAGGAAAAAAAAACTAAAAAAAAACTTTTTTTTAATTCTGTGGGTAACTAGCGGTTAGCGCTTCATCTGTTCATGCGACAGAGTATTTTGCGGACATTACCATTACCTACATCTTTTCCAATGCGTACTATTTTGTTAATCTGTGGTACCAAGGGCATTCTTGCACCGCATCGGATTTATAGTGGAATTTGTAATTTTGTACATGTATCTGGTGTCTGTACACAGTTTTATAGCATGTTTGAACACTAAATTGGAAGCTCTAGAATTAAAGCTGCCATCACCATATTATGAAACTCTTAAACAAGGCTCCAGTACAAAAAAAACATGAGTCTTTTCATAGATAATTTTAATTGCATTTTATTTAAAAATCTTGAAAATTTCTTACAATCCTTTCCATCCCTTGTAAATATGTAACTACGATGTAAATACATAACCACAGTGTGAATATAAAAAATAACTGTTTACTTTTAAATATGACTTGTCCTTATGTTTTCATTGTGTCATTTGAATTAGACAGAAAGACAAAGCATACTTTAACTGAAATAGGTTTATAGTCCACCCATCCATACCTTCACGCTTGTCTCCCAATGGGGTCAGTTTCGGGTAGGTTTAAGGTACGTCTTAAGATTTTTTTTTTTAAATTTTAACAGAAACGTCTGTACGTAATTCAAATTAGGTATATTAAAGCGAAAAAAATTCGTCGGTCTTAGGCAGGATTCGAACCTACATCTCTTCTGGCAATCCGGGCCAATGCAGGCGCATTACCAATTATGCCACCAAGACCCTACTTAAGATCCACGAAATTAGCGATCGCTTACTTTATCATACTCGGAGGGTATGCTGACGCCATCTATCGTTTTATTTATAATTTAAATCTTAAGAATAATTATACTTTTTCAAGTAACTTTTAAGCATCTGCTAAAATCTCGTAGAGTAATCATTAATTTATGTGTGTGTGTGTGTGTGTGTGTGTGTGTGTGTGTGTGTGTGTGTGTGTAAAAATATCCATCTCCTCCGTCGTTTCCACTCTCCGTGCCCAACATTTACGTAAAACCGCGTTGTGGCTGTGCTATTAATGAAGTGTAATGCTGTTAGTTTTGCAAGAACTGCTCAATTACAAATTTGCTTCGAGCTAGGAGTGTACTGCGTGATGATGATGATGATAATGACCATGATGATGACGGTTGAGCCTTGACATCAGGGTGTCACCATGACGTACTAGTAGTTCAGTTTAGGGTGAGGGAACAGACAGCAGCAAGATCTGTCCCTTTCTTTCAACCTAAACTGAAATGCGTTAGTATGTCATAGTAATGCCCCAGAAAGTCTTAGATAAGGTAGAATTAATATAGATAAGTTATGGCAGACAAGTACAACACGAAGAAGACAATTACTATTTACCAGTAAGGTTAGAACTCAAAGTATTATTACTAGAGAGCGGATTTCAAGTAGCTATTACATGGTTAATATGGATAAGACTAGTACTTATTTCTTGTATCAACTGTACAAAGGTCATATATCGAGACAAAGGATTTATAATGAAACATAATGATAATGGATATTAAAAAAATAATGATGGTTTCATTTTTAAATTTGTGACTCTTGTTATCTGAAATCCAAGTATAATGCGAAAATAAACGTTCAACATCAACAGATTTATATTACATCAGCAGGGGGTTGAACTTTAAGTGCTGATGATGTCAAAATGACGAAATT
The DNA here is from genome assembly GCA_948252455.1 of Acleris cristana. Taxonomy (NCBI): domain Eukaryota; kingdom Metazoa; phylum Arthropoda; class Insecta; order Lepidoptera; family Tortricidae; genus Acleris; species Acleris cristana. The sequence continues at coordinate 14,404,175 of OX411775.1, read as the reverse complement.
TTACACACGTGATCTGCTCTCATTTGGGTTATTATTTGGGCGTTTGTTCCGAATCACTTTCGTGGTCACATTTTTGTAGAAGTGGCTGCAGATTTCGATTTCGTTTCTGGTTAGGTATCTAAGTTTACCGGACATCTAACAAATATCCATAAACGGCATCAAAATATAGGTACGCCCAATGCTTCAAAAATACGAACACAAAAGTGAGGCGGTTGAAACGCTCGAATAATGACCCATTTAGCAGATGTTTAAGTATTAACTGGTACAAATAAATAAGTAATGTAAAACAAAACACGGAAGAAATATTACAATTAAATACACATTGAAAGGCAAATTGAGTCAATTCCCTTTTATGAATGTCAATGCCAGAATACCTGTAGAATAGAGACATTTCATTGTAGTCCTAGAAACACATTTCCAACCCTCAAAACCTACTTACGGCCGGTATGGTCGTTTGCTTTGCCATGGCATAAAAAAAAGAATATTTTCAGTCCCCCAAAATTAAATAGCAAAGGAGCAAGCGGTGAACGCCTTCTGTAACGTAAATAAAAAGTAAATGTTTAATATAAACCTGAAAAGTGCGCTACACGAGGCAAATGCATCACATTTCCGTGGTAACGCTGTCATGACTGACATCGTCAATCTTTGTCAGCACGATATTTGGTAACGTGGTAACGTTTACCGCATCACATGCCTACTATCCTTATTTTGTTACTTCAATATTGTAATGCGAAAGCATGTTTGATTGTTCCATTTCCAAGGGTAAATGGCTTAACAGATTTAAATGATGATGATGATGATGATGATGATGATGATGATGATGATGATGATGATGATGATGATGATGATACGCATGCAGTTTATTATATTGAGATGGACATAGGGTTCCGATATCCTCCAAGAAGTCTCTCTGAAATCTTATAAGTACCGGATACGTGATAAATGCTACTCGATAACAGTTGTCTTCCTTTCTTCTTCTATTAACCGTCCGATATTGTTATACAAATTGAAAACATGCGATTTTCTTCCGTAATTTTTTAATACATAGTACTTAGAGTGCAAGAGGCGTTAAAGAGACAGGTGCATTTAAATGTCAACCATGTCAGTTACACTCGCATAAGACCGCATAAGAGCGCGTATAGCAATAATAAAACAAACAGGAATGCCCCTTTAAAAGCAATTGCCATGTAGGTCAAAACCGCTTAAAACACGCAAGCAACAAGCATGCAAACAGAAAAATGACACAACTTATACTCCATTTGTTTAGTTACAAACAAAAGAAACCACGTGATATAGTTCGTCAGCTAACAGAAGCAAAATACTGATCCATCAAAGCTCGATCAAACAGTTTTCATTGGTTATTTATCAGAACCACGTGTTTGGTTTGTTTACATTAAACTACCTAAACAAATGTAGTATACTTATAAACAAGGTCATATTTGACATAATTTTCGAATGTTTTTAGCATTACAGATGGTAATATCCGATTTAGAGAAAGTTTTAAACCGGCTACCTCTCCGTCCCTCGCAAGGAAATCCATCATCCGCTTAGCGCTCCCTCACTTGTTTGCCCGGGATTGCATAACTCGATTTCAATCAATCCGTGAACCCGATCAGGACGGCAGTCAACAGGTTGAGAACAGTACGAACACTGCGTTGTAAGACTGGTGAGAAAAAGGGAATACATCGCGTTACAACTAGGGAATGCAAATAACCGGTTTTAACCGGTTTTAACCGGTTATTTTCATACAAAAACGGTTAATAACCGGTTAAATTGCATTCCCTAGTTACAACGAGTTGGCCTAATTGGTAGTGACCACGGAATAGAAAAAACAGTGGAAGTGGTATGAGCTTCGCTTAGTATCAGACCGTTGTCGCCAATACTCAAACTATCATAAAAACAACATGCCACCATGGATAATGTTTTTGGTGCGGCTATCGTTTTTACACTCCAAAATAGCACAATAAGGCATGCTTCTGGATTTATTTCCTATTTTAGAAATATCGAAATATCGAAATAAGCGATCGCGGCAAATGTATGGCAGGTTATGCGGAACTCCGCATAACTATGCCACACGTTACACGCCCACTTGACACTTCTACTGTTTTTTCTGTTCTGTGGTAGTGACCCTGCCTACAAAGTAAGCGGTCCTGAATCCTGGTAAGAGCAGATATTTGTGTGATGAGCGCGAATGTTTGTTCCTTAGTCATGGATGTTTTCTATATATTTAAAAATATATTTCTCTATATAAGTATGTGTATCGTTGTCTAGTACCCATATAGTAGGTACAACCTTAAGCCTTAGTTTGGGACTGGGTCAATGAATTATCCTCTGATATTCCCCTGAAATGTATGTATGTATGTAAACTCTTTATTGCACAAAAAGAAAATAACAAATTAAAAAAATAAACAGAAACACAACATCCGGTGATCCCAAATAATTATGTTTGAATAACGTATCCACTGTACAGTCAAATGTGAAAATTAATATCAAATTAAGGTTTAAAAAATGAATGCAAAGATTATCGCGAAAGTTGTCAGAACATCTACATAGTTTTAAGATTTTCGAACATGTATAGTCACAGTAAGAAAAGGTTCGTCACTTTTGGACCTTAAGAGCCTTGAAATAGAGTCGAAAAGTGACGAACTTTTCTTACCGTGACTATACTTACATATTATTAAACTTTACTGTTTTGCACTCATGAGACTACGTTTAAAAGCTGCAGTAAATAACTACTAACTAACACCTTTACACGCTGGATTGTTTGTTGTATTAATGAAAACAATGATCCAAGTAAGAATCAGAAACCAAATCTATTGTTTATTACTTTTTCTTATTAAGAGGGAAAATGGACCCCTAACCCCACTTCTGCTATTTTTATTTTAAAACTAGGCCTTTAATATTCAATATGGACGAAACCATATCGAAAAATTTATAATATAGTGGCTAACGAAAACGTTATTATATTCAAATTGGTTTTTTTTTTATTCTAGTAAGACTTACTCCCTATTTCGCATACTGTTTTCCATTATGCCACTGCGTTTGCGATATCGGATCGAAAATTAGCCATTATTGCAAGCTTCGCTCCAATTGGATCGGCTGCGGAGCGATTTTAGACTGCTTCCATTACCCCCCAATGAGGAAAAAAGGATTGCACGCCAGGAAACGTGTGAACTCTCTAATATGGTTTACTTTGGCGCGTGAATCTGATTTGAATGTAATTTTTATGACTGAAATTGGCTAAATGTGACGGATTTTGGGATATTTTGTTGGCATGTCGTTGTGGTTTCGCGATTTCCTTTACGGTTTTGTATTAAACCCGATTTACATTGGTCAAGGACAGTGGACAGTACAGTAGTGTAAATCGATCGGACAGTAGCGAGTCAAGTTGCCTTGCCAATGGTTCCAAATAAAATCGCTTTCTATTTCTTCACTTCACTGTCTTTGAAACTGTACTTGCCACTGTCCTTGACCAATGTAAATCGGGCATTCTATAGTTTCTTTTAAAAAAAAAATTTCTTAGTTAGGTTTAAGGGTAGAGAAACGTTAACTCATTTTGTATGGAAAATTTTAGCTTCACAATCGTTTTAAAGGTAACTTTAGGTTCAGCCAACTATTTCAACAACGCCGTAGAAGACGGACTATTTTGATTGATTTATTACATCAACTATTCCGAATTCAAGTATTTACTTCCTTCTTCATACAATCTGCATCACAGAATTTATAGCACGAGCTATATGAGCCTAACGGTGAGTGGTACAAGCCGATTACAGTACGATAGGTCTTAAAAAGCCCTACCTTTCTTTCTTTATTTCAATTAACATTCAGCTCTTATAATTATGTAACATAACTAACATCCAAAAACCAAAATTCTACGATTGCGCGCTCGTGCCTCAACGCCGGACGGTTTTTCCTCCATTTTTATTTTACAAGCGGCGCCCGTATTGCTGTATTTCATTGCCAGTACGTTTTATTCTCGGTTGCTTTGAATTCTTAACGGTTGCTTCGTTGTCCGTCGGCCCGTTTGAATTTGGAATACTGCGGCAAAAGCGGTGACTAGTGTTGTAATCCTCGAAAACGCATTCGCGCATTCTACGGAATATTACATAAAATGAAGATAATTAACTATCAGAAGACAAGTTTACCATAAATTATCCTTGTTCAAAACTAAGTTCTAGGCTATACTTAGAAATTATCCAAGAATCGGAAACAAAAACTAGTGCTCATTACGGTATAGGCCAAAAAAATAACTTACGGTTTTTACAATCTCATTCGAATGAATATAGGTAATTTTAAGAGACCAATTTCATTCATTTTGTGTTTGACCCAATAGTTTTGTTTATATTTATTTATTTACCAGACATTTTATGGATGACATGATTATTTTAAATTTGGGTTGGCATTTTCTAATAAATTATAACATTTAAATGATATCTAATGATAAAAATTGATTGTAATAGTGTATTAAAACATACTATTTCAAGCGGTTTTCCCCTAGCCCGTAAGATACGAAACTCATACAAAGGTTAAATATACTTTTGTCGAAATATCAGAAATAGATAAATATTTCAAAAACATAATAATCCGGAACGGTTTTAAAACCCTATTCCTCGAAATGGTTTATGAATTAGAGTAATTGTAAAAATATGAACAATTTCAATTGTTTGCCGTTCTTTCCAGAAATAGAACCAGAAATAGCTCTAGCTTATGCGTCGTCATGACACCTTAACAAATTTTAATAAAATGCAAGTTTTCTAAATTCAAACATAAATACGCCCAAAGAACGTAACCTGTAGACGGCCAAGTAAAATTACAAAATGATTCAATTAACCCCCCCTTTCACAGTCGGTTAATAATTAACAACAACATGATTAAACATTAACATTTTTGTTTACTGCTTTTTGCGTTACTTGCCCAACATTTAAACGGTTATTCCCACGCTCTCAACCCATTCCGAAGTCAAAAAACCCGCTCAACTTATTCAATAACCCATGGAAGTAATCAAACGGATCCAAGCGCCCTTCCGATATTAAATTCCTCAAATAACTTGAGTCTTTAGACTGAGAAAGGTTCAGCATAAATCAGTCGGGACCGAATCAGGTGCCTTGAGAACTCTTCACTTTAATGCATCTCGATGGCGTTTGAATTTCATGAAGCTGAGTGCTTTTAATATTCCCCTGATGTTGGACTTCCGGTTTAGATTGATTGGGAGATCAGGCAGATTTAAATAATTAAAGTTTCTACACAGTATAATTTTGTGTGAAATTAACATAATAATTTAATGTAATTTAGGACTTTGTGCAGAGTCCGCCCGGATTCTTACCGCCATCTTATCCTTTAACGCCAAGCAGCAAAATACAACAAGATTCCATGCATGAGCGTGTTTGTGATTGTGTGAGTGTATGTATGTCTGTATGCATGCATGTATGTATGTTTGTATGTTTGTATGTTTGTGTGTGTGTGTGTGTGTGTGTGTGTGTGTGTGTGTGTGTGTGTGTGTGTGTGTATGTGTTTGTGTGTGTGTGTGTGTGTGTGTGTGTGTTATTTATGTGCCGGAATAAGACCGCGTTATAGCCTTTGTAAAGTTTGACTTTACGGGGCATTTTGTTATTGTGTGGATATAAACACTTAATTGCAAAAATTAACGTTTGACAAATTAAGCTTACTAACCTAGTTATAATAACGTAATCTCTATTTAAAATCGATATTTCTAAATTTATAACTATGGCAGAAGCAGATGCAGTTCAGCGTCAATTTACACAGATGAAATGGGAACTCGCTTCAAAGTCATTCAAATCTTCAAAATAGCCGCGTATTTATATGAACTAAAACGGAGCTTTATTTCTGGAGTATCTAAAGGAAAAGTAGACCGGTGTGTCTAGACGATTTATTTAGAGTAGGTACGTAACTACGTAACATTTGACGTTGACCCTTTAACCCTTAATAAGGCAGAGGCTCTATATTGACCACATTACAATAAGCTGATATTGAACTTTACTATCTACATTTTATGATACTATTTTAATTGTATTTTCCTGAAATATCATCTATTATTACTCTTTAGAGACTTGCGATTCCATAACTGTATTTCATTTTGGTCTAGTATTTTTACTTTAACGCGGCCTTATTGTTTTGTTTTTTTTCAAATGTGTGTATGCGTTGAATAAATTTTTTATATTCTATTATATTCTATTATATTTCTATTCTATTCTATTATATTAAGGGTTAAAAGAAACCGGTCAAGTGCGAGTCGGGCTCCGGAACCGCCACACAGTAGGTATAAAGCCGCGTATCCACCAAGCGCACGCGCTCGCGCGGCAGCCTCGCGAGCCAAATGCTCGGTCCGTATGGACGTGCCTCAGGACTGTTCGGGCGCACGTTGCCTGAGGCACGTCCACACGGACCAAGCATTTGGCTCGCGAGGCTGCCGCGCGAGCGCGTGCGCTTGGTGGATACGCGGCTTTACATTCCTCAAATCAGCGCGCGCACAACTCACACTTGTCCATTTTTGGTATTTGTTGTTTTTCTTTAGGGTTTTTACTATATTCGTACCAAAGTTGACCATTGTACAGTGTACCGTTTTTATGATACAACAAAAATAAAAATACGTTCAACAAATGTTTCTCGTATGAGGATCCACTTTATAATATCACTTTTTTTTGTTAGTGAATTCGATGCAATAACACATATTCTAAAAAAAACCCCAATTATAATCTTTACATAGAAACATCTAAGACTTAGAAACAAATATTCGCCCTCATCACACAAATATTTGCCCTTACCGGGATTTGAACCCGCGACCGCTAGCTTCGTAGGCAGGGTCACTGCCAACTAAGCACGAGTCGTAAACTCTATAAGCAACTTATATGCCTCTATTAGTCCCGTTTGTAGGGACTTAAAAACGCCTTTGCTTTATAAAACGTGGAGCATAGTTTTTTTATGGGGTCACAAGCCCCGGCCCAAGATCGAAAACTTGGATTTTTAGGACCCCATTACTTAACCATATAGATCAGAAAATAATATGCTTACCTTTTGTAAAACAGGAACTCCTACAGACTGGGATATGTTAATAAGCCAAACTTGTCACTTCTTGCCCCAAACCTCTTATGCTGCGGATTACTATTCCCCGGCGGGACCCCAGTCACGTGCCGAATGTAAACTTACCCCGGCCGGGTTTACACCGGAACACACAAATCAGGGGATGTTTACTTGTTTGTGTTTATATAGAAAAGGTTGCTTGCGAGTACCTATAGCGTTTTGGGAACGATGGGTACTCATTTTTAGTGGTGGTAGGAATATGCAGGGTTCTTTCGAATCGCTACCACCATCTTATTCTTTATCCTACCGCTAAGCAGCAGTGTTTGCATTGTTATGTTCCGAGGATAACACAACCGGTGAAATTCATTCATCATTTATTCTGCATGCGCAGTACATAGGTAATAGCATATGTTATTTAAAAAAAGCATAATGTGTAATCGTAAATTAACTGACAAAGACTCTTTCTTTTCTCTCTAACACATATCGTGTTGATAGGTACAGGCAAAAGCATTAATATCTACATAGCCATTGCGTTAAATATATGTAAACATACACCTTATTGTTAGCTGCATGGAGGCGTGTAGATATTTTTGGCGTCTTGGGAACTTGTGTTTAATAATACTTCATGCCTTAAGATTTATTGCAGGGAAATGCTATTGATAAAATAATAAGATTAAGGTTTAAGGTTGAAGATACTTTATTCTCGTTATGTAATATTTAATTAGCTGCTATTTAAAGATCTAGTGTAACTTGCCCAATTGTTTTAACTGATTTCGTGAAGTGTTTTATCTGCGTTTACTGCTTGCACGAAGAACGTTGTAAAACACACCTACGTTTTAGTCAGAAAAACAGTTTCACGGGGGCACTTTTTAGGTTTAAATTAACTAGGCCGCAAAATAAAAGATTATTCATTTAAGTAACACGACCTCACACTACGCTCGCTCGTGCGGTATTTTAATTAATTGATAAATTAACATGTCCTTATATAAATGTGATTGTATTAAAGTTAATTATGAATTATATGCCAACATCATGCTGCCAAATATTGAATAGCAACAGGTTAAGTCATTTAATACAAAATACGAAATAACAAACAACAATACAAATATTTCAGAATCACATTTAAAAGCAATAAATAATATGGTAAATGAATTGGCTGAGTTTCACCATTGCGAATCAGGATGGACGTTTGTGTCCGTAAGTCATTTAGAAATAAATATAAATATATACCTACACTCATTTGAGAGGCTCTTTTGAAGAATTGCCACTTAGCACAAAAGTTGTATGTATTCAGAACTAAGGTGTATTTTGTGGCTACTTTATAATCTAAGTATGTTTATAATATCCTAATTATTATCCTAAATTTCCAATTTTAAATTGATTGATCCGGTTAGTTTGGTTTGTTAATGAGGAGTACTTTTTACTTTTTGAATAGATTACAACTGTACTTCTCGAGTAGTTGATGATTCAAAATTTGTTATAGATATAATAATTTTACTTTTTGAATAGATAAATATACAACCCTCGATCTTTTCAACTGTGGAATTGGTTGTGTTGAATAACCAATTCTACACTTCTTACGTAACGTAACGTAGGTACGTAAGCAAAAGTTTATGTGCTAATGCACTGGTGAAAATGGTATCGAAAAGTATCACTTCCCAAACAGAGGGCTTATTGTCTAACGCACTCGCAATCGCAACTGGCTTCAAAGTGGAGCAATTGTTTTCATTTTGTATGCAGACGAGCCTTCGATTTTCACAACTATCATGATTGCGAGTGCGTTAGACAATAAGCCCTCAGGTTATAGCATATTTTTATTTCGGCTGGTGATCATTTGGCAAAACAACTTTTTTCGCTTTAGGTTAAAGCAACTGAATGTTTTGGCAAACTGTTGATTAACAAATAATTGCTTAGTATTTTTTCAAAATGCTATTAATTTTTCGTCGATTGTGTCGATTGGTATAACACACTTTTCCTAAAGTATAGTACGGTTAATTATTTCTATCCTAATTCAGTAGGGAATAAGATACAAATTTAAGACCAATATAAAACATTTAATTTATGACCAGAGGGCTTATTGTCTAACGCACTCGCAATCACGATCGTTTTTATTTTGAAAATCGAAGGCTTGTCTGCATACAAAATGAAAACGATTGCTTCACTTTGAAGCCGGTTGCGATTGCGAGTGCGTTAGACAATAAGCCCGCAGGTCAACGGAGCTCCGCGTTGCTGAGCTCCTAATCTGTTTAGATGAGGCGCGGAGCGCCTTGATACAACTTTAACCTAACGTAACCTAACTTTGCAACTTGTTTCTGTTGTGGTCACAATATTTACCTAACCTTTGTAAAGTATGGAATACATTTAAAACAAGATTAAGACATCGTAACTGAATAAACATATTTTATCTTTTTTTTACCTTTAGCACGTCAATTATTCGTGTTATACATTTTTCGACGTGGCCCGGCAAATTTACGTATTATTTTAAACTGATACACATTTAAATTCCTCGATAGTATGATTAATTGACAACTCATGTACATTTTTCTTTCATTTGCGCACACGCGTCGTAACATTCGCTTTACAAAATATTTACTATTGAACGAAGTAAATATTGATATCTAAAAATAATTGCAAAACCTTTTTTTTTAGCCTTTATGAGTGTCCCACTGCTGGGCAAAGGCCTCCCCCTCTTTTCCGCCATTCGTCTCGGTTGAGAGCATGCTCCCGCCATTCGCTTTGAAACGCGTCTAAGTCATCCCGCCATCTCCTTTTTGGTCTGCCTCTGCTCCAGTGGCCATCTTGCGGGGTCCATTCGGTGGCAACCTTTAATTTTAATAAAATCACATCTATTTAGATCATTAATAACGGCGAAAACGAAACAACAGTATTAAAACAAATCACGAACCAATCGAAGCGGTCACATAATTATTTCACATCCAGCCCCAGTTTAAAAAAACATTGTTAAAATATATCGGTCCACTTCCCCGACGTGTTTAATAAAAAGCTCTCAGTTCCAATCCCCGAATGCTTTTAAAAAGCCAAGGTATTCATTAGGTTAAAAGCATTTTCTCGTACTCAGAGTTTCACCTATCGGCCTTTAAGCGAGACCGTTGCCGTGTCTTACCTAAATAAAGGCATTATAGACGGCAATCTCCATTCTTTTAAATTTTAAAGAGATTTGCTGGTAAAAGCCTTTTTGTTTGAGACGGAGAAAGGTTATGGGAGACTTTTATTATTTGGTTAGACGTAAGTATGGGTAAATTGGAGTTTATTTAGCGTAAAAAATGCCTGCGACTTTGAGTGGGTAGAATTTTCGTTATTCTCTTATTTATTTCTGTGTGGGAATTAACTTCAAAACACCATTTGAACTAAATGTACCAGAGGAATTCTGCAACCTATCAGTAAGTCAGTAAGTAACGGAGACCTTCAATACTTCCTAAATGCTACGGCCAAAATTAATAAAAAACCGCCCAAGTGCGAGTTGGACTCGAGCACGAAGGGTTCCGTAACATTATCTTTACAACATTAGGAAAAAACGGCAAAAAAATCACGCTTGTTGTATGGGAGCCCCCTTTAAATATTGGTTTTATTATGTTTTTAGTGTTTGTTGTTAAAGCGGCAATAGAAATACATCTTCTGTGAAAATTTCAACTGTCTAGCTGTCACGGTTCATGAGATACAGCCTGGTGACAGACAGACAGACGGACAGCGGAGTCTTAGTAATAGGGTCCCGTTTTTACCCTTTGGGTACGGAACCCTAAAAAGGGTAAAGGACATTCTTAAAAGCGATAAATAACTTTCTCGGATGAAGTCGCGGGCAAATACTAATGTTGTATGGGCAAAGCATAAAATTCTGTGCCCCACAAGTTTCATACATAAATCCCTTTTCATATTTCGTTTCGTCTCCCCTAGGAACAGCATCCTTTTATAAGCGAAGTGTGAACGATAACTTCCCTGACAAACTAAACATATATTTCATAGTCAAAAACATTAAATCACGTATGATGGAGAAAAACCATGGGAATTAAAATAACTCGAGCTGACGTGTACTTATTTTGTGAGGAAGCCATCGTAATAAAATGTGACGCAAATTTGGCGTCCCCTCGTGCGTGTACTTATTCTGTTAGGTTTAGCGATGTCGAAACAGTAACACTTTAAGTACGTAACCATTTGATGAAAGAACTTTAATGTGACGAAGATTTAGTACTGTGCCTATTTTAAACAACTTAAAAGCTAAAATAAAACTGTAGGGGTCGATATGACTTGAAATAAAAGAACTGTTAAGTGAGCCGAAGATTAAACGTTAGTGCCAACTGTCAGACAAAAGTAATTTTGCTTACGCTGATAAAATATTTATGTTGTAACTTGTATTACACTTCACTGCATTTAGAACAAATCCTTTTACTAATCCTGTTCTAATATGGCCGCGTTATTAATATAAATAGGAACACGTTTGAATTATTAATATTTAAATTTCCGATGCTAAATTATGAATTAAATCTTATACATATCATATTTATGACAGTATCGCGACTACGCTATCGTATATTACGGGTCTATATTGGAATTCCTAATCGTCATTTGTCCTAATGCATCGTTTGTCTGAATTTTCGTTTATCCTAAAGCCATTTTATAAAGTTTTATTTAGTGTTGTTATAATGTGTTGTACACTAACCTAACCCAATCGCAGGTATTTCAAGAAAACTTCAAAAGTTATCTGACTCAGCTGAAAACCAGTTTACGACAAACAATACCGAATAATTTGGACAACGATGCGTTACGACAAACCTTATTAGGGATTTCGAGGGACATCCTGTATATTACTAATATAATTATTATCAATGTCATTATAAGTCTAATTTATTTTTGTATGAAAGTCGTCACTGACGCTGAAAGTTAATTGATCACGAGGAAAGAGGACAAGACAAGTGTTCGAAAAATGCACCAATTAGCTTTATTGATTAGCTTTATTGATATGACATACTCGATCAATCTGTCTTATTAGACTCTTTATATTGATTTATAATAACAGATACATAAGCTTTATATTACCAATTTAACGACAGCTTTGGTGTTTCCATAGATTCAAATTTTTTAGAGCTAGTTAGAGTACGCACGTTTTAAAAACATTTTTTTTCGACCTCTTCAGAATAGTGCTGCTGAAAACATATGGCTTCGTTTTTTCACACCCGCAGCGGCTGCGAGCTCTCCTCACTGGATCAAAGAGGAATTACGTGGACGAAAACACACGGGCTAACATAACAATGCTGGTTTAGGAGTGATAAGCAGTGATCGGGGAAAACGATGCAAAACTTTAACAAAACTTAACAAAATTTACATTACAGCCATGAAACTATTAATATCCTTGTACCAAATCCGAGACTCTGATATAGAGTTCAATTGAACACTAATCTGCCAATAATATTCTTATTTTTCTTGGTTGCAAATTCTCCTTTATAGTCAGCTTTACAAGTTTTGTTAAAGTTTTGCATCCCCGATCACTGGGGATAAGTTTGCAGAGTATCCGAACGCAAATCAACACTCGGAAGATCCCGTTTTCGGGCATGACAATGCAACGAAGATCGGAGGGCTTATTGTCTAACGCACTCGCAATCGCAACCGGCTTCAAAGTGGAGCAATAGAGTGTGTCCTGGGTAAAAAAAAATATAATTCTAATTAGTCCGTAAGTAAGATTATCAAATAATATTGAACACGTATTTTTTGTTTTATCAAATCAATCAAAATTGATTGAATATAACGCGCTTCGGAAGTGGGGGCTCGTGACGTCACAACGTGGTATAGTGTGCGACGTCACACGAAACTCAAACACACTTAATCTTCGTAATTTTTTGTATAATTGACAAAAGAAAAAATACGTATTCAATATTTTTTGATAATGTAAATAACGGACTAATTAGATTTTTATAGGCCACTAGCCTATTGTTTTCATTTTGTATACAGACAAGCCTACGATTTTCAAAATGAAAACGATCGTGATTGCGAGTGCGTTAGACAATAAGCCCTCGGATTTAGCTAATAAACATGGTAACCACTCACGTGCTTTTGGCAACCAGAGCTGCCAAATTTTAAAACGTAAAATGCTTCCGGCAACTGTGGTTGCCAAACGGACTTTTATTTTTTATTTTTATTTGATTTTTCTCAAAAATCCTATCATGTGAAACGGCTTTAACACATAATTTAAAAAAATACGAAAAAAAAGGTCAGAGCACTTTATGGTACTTACCTTTTTTTTGACAGCGAGCACGTGAGTGGGTAAGAGACATTACGATTAGAGAATGCAAATAACCGGTTATAACCGGTTTTAACCAGTTATTTTCATACAAAAACGGTTAATAACCGGTTAAATTGCATTCCCTAATTACGATCAGGCAGAGCAAACAATATATTAATATCTGTATCACCTTCCGTGTTGTCACCGAGCGGTCCCAACGGAAGACCAGCGTTGGCTTCACAGCCAGCACATGCTGAGTTGGAACCGTTTCGCAACAATTACTTACGCTATCTGTCGTTTCTTTTTCTCATTTTTTTATGTTTTATTTAAGTGTATTATTGTTGTGAATAAATGTTTTACTTACTTTTACTATATTAGGACAAATAATGAAATGAAATAGTTTTATTCCGGAAAACTGGTTCAAAAACACACTACGATGAGCGACGATGAAAAGCTAAAAAAGCCGAGCCAACGATCACTATTAACATAGTATAAATAGAGAAGTAGCTCGTCTTCAAACAAAGGTACATCGCGCGGCTTGCACGTGTGCGTTACGCCGACCGTACGGCTGTGGGCGGGGCGAACGTCGCACACGAAACTACAAGGTGGGTAGTGATTCTTTCAACAGCGACGACGAGCGAACGCAGGAGTGAACGTTCAAGCGTCGAATTTAAGTAGTCCCGTCAAAGCGAACAAAACACATTTAGCGCGTGTATTCTCAATTAGGCAGCCTTATACGTCCGTCTGTTCGTTCACCTCAACTTATATCACGGTATTCTCTACACAGAGGTGCGGGTATGGTGATTAGACGGGGTCGCGGCGTCATTGCGTTCGGTCACGTTTGGTTGTTTGTAGGTAGTGCGCGTTAAATTAAAACATCGAGCGACAATGTCTTTGTCGAAAACTAGAAAATATTGTTCAGTTTACGGATGTTTAAATAATGGTGTAAGAAATCCGGAGCTATCGTTTTTCCACATACCTTTTGAGTCGGAAAGGTGAGTACCTACATACCTATTTAGAGTTTGTGTTGTGAAGAATGCTGTTTATTTTTTTATATTTACCTATAGCTTATAGCCCCCTTGCAGCTTTTGTTAAATCTATTTTATTGTCAGCGTGACATTTTCATTCGTTTCAAAACGCCTAAACTGTGCCCTAAACCTAGCTTAGGTAGGTACAACTATCCAGATTTAATAAAAGCTGCTAGTGATTAATGTAAATAACTACTCAATTAATTAGGTATTTCGTACCGGCTTGCCTGTAGATACCTATAGATAACTAAATAGGTGAAATAAATACGTATTAAGTAGGTAATTTAAGTTATTGAGTGTGACGTGTCAGTTAACATGTCACGACGTGGATGGCCTAGGTAGATGGTAGTGACCTAGTGACTAAGTACTGTTTACGAAGCTAGCGGTCCTGGGTTCGATTCCCGGTCAGGGCAAATATTTGTGTGATGAGTGCGAGTAGGTATTTTTTTCAGTCTTAGGTGTTTTATATGTACCTATATAGTAATATTAAGTATGTATTTGTCACTACATAGGTAAGTATGTTTATCGTTACGTAGTACCCAAAGTACAAGCCTAGAACCTAGTTTGGGACTACCTAGGTCAATTTGTGTAAGATTTTCCCGTCACATTATTATTCAGATATTTATTCAATGTTGTGAGCTGCCAATGCTCAAAGAAAGACGCGCGGCGGCGGCGCGTGCCGCCAATAATAGGTAAGTACCTAGTCAAAGGAAGCCGCCTTGCGCGAAAGCGGCATTATCAAAAGGTCGAAAAGGAATTTACATATCACATCAGCATCACATACCTTTAAACAAAATTAATATTTAGTGTCAACTGATAAAAGTATGTAAGTAAAATAATTTAAATTTCGTACTTAGGTACCTAACAATATTAATACTTAGGTAGGTACTTTAAGTTTGTGTAAAGTATGAAAATTACTATGATTAATATGATTATAGATCAAAGTAGGGCCAAGTAGGTGACTAAAATTTTAAAACAAGTTTGGACAACCCTTACGCCCGAGCGGCAATAGGTATCAGAATCTCCTAAAGGGCCGGAGTCGAGCTACTTGTCTATTTATACTATGCTATTAATAAATGTCTCTTTTATTGACACGGGATCTATATTTTTTGTTCGTTTCTTGAGCGAGAAAGTAGTCGATAGCTAAGCGCTTCCTCACTGGCAGTGGGACAAGTGCTCATAGGCCCACCCCGATGCCTTAATGACGGGCTTTTGGTAGCCCTCCAGGGTAGTTATTCTCTCAAAAGCAAAGGTGAGCGAATGCAGGAGTGAAGTCCAAGCGGCGAGTTTAAGTAGTCCCGTCAGAGCGAGCAAAACACATTTAAGCGCGTGCATTCTCAATTAGGCAGCCTTATACGTTCGAAAAGCCATGCTGCCAAATTGAATACACGCGCTGAAATGTGTTTTGCTCGCTTTGACGGGACTACTGAAACTCGCCGCTTGGACATTCACTCCTGCGTTCGCTCACCTTTGCTTTTGAAAGAATCACTACCCTGTGCTCGTGAAACGGGCTCTCGTTCCACTACCTTACCGTCTAAAGCAGAGTATTGGAGGACGAGTAGATGGCCATTCTGGCGCTCCTCGCGCTTGCGCTGCAACAACGCGGCAGCCGGAGCGTTAGATAATATAAATAAATGAAAGGGGGCCCCATACAACAATGGTACGGAACCCTTCGTATGCGAGGCTAACTAGCACTTAGCCAGTTTTTTATGCGGTGGAGAAACACATGCCCCCTGTATGTGGTCTGAGGCCTATAGACATTGGTAATCTCAAAACCACCAATACCAACCCTAGTACAGTGCGCGCGTGAGTTGAATGCTAAGCTTAGGAATGTGCTAGTACGGGACGGCACTATACAGTGTAATGCACACTGTAGGTGGGAGAGGAGAGCCGTGGCGCCCTTCACCTCAGGCCCCGGATGCATTCAACTCGCGCGCGGACTGTGACTACCACGGAATAGAAAAAACAGTGGAAGTGGCATGAGCTTCGCTCAGTATCAGACCTATTGTCGCCAATACTCAAACTATCATAAAAACAATATGCCACCATGGAAAATGTTTTTGCTGCGGCTATCGTTTTTATATTCCAAAATAGCACAATAAGGCATGTTTTTGGATTTATTTCCTATTTTAGAAATATCGAAATAAGCGATCGCGGCAAAAGTATGGTAGGTTAAGCGGAACTCCGCATGACTATGCCACACGTTACGCACCCACTTGACACTTCTACTGTTTTTTCTGTTCTGAGGTAACTACGATGGAATGCCTCAATGGTTGTATTCCCCTTACAACGGAACGTCTCCGTCTAAACCGCTTACCCGTAAGTTCCGCCTCAGCCGCGCTATGTGTCGGCTCAAATTTGTTTCCAACTAAAAAGCCATTTATTCCGCGATAAACAGGACGGACGGACGAACAAATGCACGCGGTAATCCTACATAGGGTGATGATAATTACGCTTCCACTGCTTTTCGTTGAAAACAAATGTAATTCCGTGTTTTGAGGTAAATGCTTTTAACACTGTACCCGGTACATTCTCCATTACATTATTTACAATCCAGGGGCCAGTTTCTCTAAACTTAGAAGACTAATGGCTGATTCACTTTAAGTCAAGTAGCTAAGTAGTTATATAGTTCAATTGTTAATTGATTAGTAAAATAAACAAGTAACCAGTCACGTTGTTGAATGACAAGGGCGAATGCGAAGTATAAGTGTAAAGTTAAGTAAATAGAAGCTCGGTCTATTTTTGCTGTCAAGTTGCTTCCCCCACACTTGCAGCAAGCACCCGCACTTGACGCAGTGTAAGTTTGGTTTGATAAGTGCATAGCACCGACGCACGGCGGACGAAATCATGCGGTCGACTGAAGAACAAACATTGAATTTTGTACTGGAATACATCAAATGCGAATGGCTAAATAATGATAATTGTAAAAAAAAACTAACCATTCTAACATAAAAATATATTAACTAATCACCTGCACTTGTTACTTGAGAAAATGTTAATCAGCCTTAACCCCCTTAGTGCAGTCTTCACCAACAATAAAACAGACGGTTAGTGGTTTGACGGTTGTCAAATGTATTGACTAACAGCTTAATAAGACTTAACCGTCTGTTAAATTGGTTGGTGAACTCGGCCCTTATTCACACACAATAAACCAATTTTTGGTAAAAGTAATCTTTGTATTTTTTTGTCTCAGTGACAAATATGGACAAATCATATCTTAAGCATTCTAAACTTAAGTTATTGTACGTTTATAAATAAGAGGGTATAATAATAAAATAAATAAATAATAATAAATAAATAAATAAATAAATAATATTAGTTCACTTGACACAATTATAACATATACCTACTTAAGGTAAATATTGTACACCATTTTATGGTAGACTGTAGCGGAATTAACTCACATAATATTTTTATCATGTCTCATATAACTACAGTTAAACAATAAAATATTTTGATTTGATTTGATTTGATTTGATTCGATGAGTCTACTAGTGAAATGTACAGTATTTGTTGTGGATTTTAGGTTCTAGGCACTGGATGTAAAGAAAAGTTACTGAATTTATCACGTCACTGTTTATTTCAGTTTTACAAAGATTTTAACTGCTTTAAAGAATAGAACGACACCGGCTGAGCCGCCATGTTGATGGGAAGATAGCGAGATAGCGCTTTTTTAGAAAGGGACAAAATATTTGACTGCTTTCGAATTGAAATGATATTTAGCAATACTAAACTGTATTGACTAATAATGTTACTAGTCCAGTGAGTTTCGAAACAGGGGTAGCGCGTACTGCCACTCAATTTACGTTAAATGAAGTCATACTTACTGTCAGTATTTAATAGTTTTTAACCAACCTTGTCTGTACACGTGTGCTAAAACATTTGTCATCGCCTAGGATCTTTAAAAAAAAACGGAAACGTACAAACCTTTCATAATAACTAAGTATAACATATTCAAAAATCATGCAACCGTCAAAAACATTATCATCCAGAGCTAAATATTTGTATGGTTTTTTTTACAGCAACGTGATTTAAGCACAATTCTCGTATCCTAACGTTAGTTTACATAATAAATTAGAACAGTCAGGATAAACAAATTACGGCTTCCTAAGTTTGCCTCTGGTCTATTGGTCTGGAATTTCGATGAGCTATATATAACATAGTTTAGGCTAATACCGTTACGTCCAGAAATCCCTAAGCCCTTGTACTACATCTCTAACACCCTTAATATTTGAGACGTGGGCCCTAACCACGCAAACTTCCATAATTATACTTATACCGTTCGCCCTAAAGTATCAAAAACAATAGAAACAGGCCATCAACGTGATTTACTTGCTAACTAATGGAATAATACGGCTAGTTAGAGGAGTTTGGAGTTTATCAGGCCATCTTAATGGACTGGCTATTGCGGTCCATCACGAGTTGGAGGTAGTCTCGGGTAGCCAACAATATTTAGATGGTTAGGATCAAAATAAATTATAGCAACGAGAAAATATACGTGACTATACGGTAAGTGGGCTTTAATGTCCATTGGAATTTGCAATATTTCAATTAAAAGTTTTTAATGAGATCGTATCATCTTTATTATTATCATAATATTATTAAGTTCCAAAAACACAATGCGTCTTAATACATAATGGTCATAATTATATGTATACTTAATAGTTTTATTTCTAAATCATTAAACGTTTAAAAGGACTAAGATAGAAGACCCACTAAATACGAGAATTTTATTCATTTTACTGTCTGTCTTAGCCCCTCACCTGGGTAGTGATTCTTTCAAAAGTAAAGGTGAGCGAACGCAGGAGTGATGTGCAAGCGGCGAGTTTAAGTAGTCCCGTCAAAGCGAACAAAACACATTTCAGCGCGTGTATTCAATTTGGCAACATGGCTTCTCGAACGTATAAGGCTGCTTAATTAATTGAGAATGCACGCGCTTAAATGTGTTTTGCTCGCTCTGACGGGACTACTTAAACTCGCCGCTTGGACTTTACTCCTGCTTTCGCTCACCTTTGCTTTTGAGAGAATCAGTACCCAGTAAAAAATAATAATAGTGGTATAAATCCAGACATTCGCTGCTAGTAGGTACATCAACATCGTTCAACTTTGGTGTTTGTATACGAAGTCAAAACAATTTATAGTTATGGCACGGAGAAAATGAGCTGACTGGTTACCTGACGGTAAGGTGGTCTCTGAAACCACATTCCCAATATATCAAGATATAGGATATCAAGTGCGTTACCAATATCTTAATGGACTGGCTATAGCGGTCACGAGTTGGAGGTAGACTAGGGTAGCCAACAACATTTAGCTGGTTAGTATCAAACAAAATATGGCACTGAGATTCTATTGTGACTAGCAACGCTTCGGTAAGTAGGCTTTAATGTCCATTGAAATTTAAAATATTATTATGTCGATTAGAAATGTGTTTTTTAACGGGATCATTATCATGATATATTAAGTTCAAAATACGAATACTTATAATCATGTCTAGGTTAGGGTTGTTTTTTGAACATCTTGAAAAGATTCCATTTTCTGAAAAAAAACATACAACATGTTACAAAAATACCTAACAAGAAGAAGTCATGAAAATCGTGTCAACCCTAGTATACTATCTTTTTAGTCATAGGTGTATGACTGAGATATGGCAGCTAAGGGATTTTACAAAAGACCACAATACAATGATGTTTACATGTTGGTATGACAAGACACAGACAATAACCAAAAGCAAGCTTTAAAAAAACCCGCACTGTTGCTAACCAACTTTAAATCGTTAAAAATCCTAAATGATCATTCAAAATGAAAAAATATGAAAGAAACCTAAAGTTGATTTTTAAATACCTATTCAATGATACCCCACTCGTCATAGTTCGTCTCCTTTTTTTTAACCGACTTCAAAAAAAAGGAGGAGGTTCTCAATTCGTCGGAATATTTTTTTTTTTTATGTATGTTCCCCGATTACTCGAAGACTACTGGACCGATTTGAAATTTTTTTTCGGTGTTCGAATGGGTATACTTTCTAGTTGGTCCCATTGTCAGCAAATCTGAATCTGATGAAGGGATCAGTGAGGAATTGAGGGAACTCCTCAATTATTGTATGCAAACATATAGCGATTTTAGTATTTTTAGTAACAAGTGTAGCATTTGCATTCAGAAAGTGTCACTTGGTGAAGCGGAACTGATGATGAAGACCACAGATGGCCACCGGAACTCCTCAACGGTACCGATTTCAAGGGTGGCGATAAGATATCTCGATTAAGATAGTTGAGCGACTACAACGAAGAACATTTAATTGTTTTAAAATGACTATGATTTTCCCGCGGCGTTGCTTGCGGCGAGCTTGAAATGTCTTAAAGTTTCATATATCAACTAAGAAGTGGGACTACATAAGCTTATTATGATCACTAAAAAGTGTAAAATAAAATACCTAGTAGAAGTTATTTTTTGCATTTTTGAAGGCGGTTTTTTGTTTTTTTAGACATTTATTTTATTCTTGTTTACAATATGGCGTCCGGTTGCCGCCATATTAAATTTTGATTACTGACATATCTTTAGTGACACTCACAATATTAAGACAAATCGATTGACATAAGAATCATCAAAATCGGTCCATGCGTTTAGGCTTACTTTTAAGTATTATTTTGTTATTATGATTGAAAAAATGACCTTCTGCTGGAGTTTCTTGCGGCGCTTCTTCTCCGCAATGATGGTCTTGTCCGAAGCGCTGGTAGATTCACTCATGTTACCGACGTGTAAAAGAGCCCTCATGTGGCCAATTTACTGAATAAATATTTTGAATTTTGAATTTTGAATTTTGCTGCATAGGCATGTAGGCTGATAAACACATTTCCCTCCCTCAGCAGTCGGGTAAAAAGATTCCACACAAAAACGAAGGCTTCATGGTCGGCTCTTAAAACATATTTAGTAATAGAGTTTATCGCAAACAAACACGCTAGACCGTAATTAATCCATATCGTTAGATTATCTCATAGCTTTAATTAAATACTCAGCCATATGTTAAATAATGTGGTAACGCGTATAAGTTAATCCGAATGCTCGGGTAACGGCGCGTGCCCAGGCGGGAATATTCTTATTAACATCACACTCGTCTAAGGACACATGCCCCATTACCCATCCCTCTTTATGCGGTATAGTTAAAAGAAATGCGTACAAATTAAAATGTTTTACTTGTTTTGGGCACACCTTTGGACTTAGAAGGGGGATTGTTTATTGGGTATAGTTAAAAAGATTCCCTCTTCTTTTTCGAAAAGGTTATCTATATATCTATATATATAAAAGGCAAAACTGACTGACTGACATATCAACGCACAGCCGAAACTACTGTACCTAGAAACTTGAAATTTGGTACATGGGTTCCTTTCATGATGTAAGTGAGCACTAAGAAAGGATTTTCCGAAAATCGACCCCCAACGGGAAGAAATGGGGGGGAGTAGCGGGAAACTAATTCTACGCGTACGAAGTCGCGGGCGTCCTCTAGTATATATATAAAAGGCAAAACTGACTGACTGACATATCAACGCACAGCCCAAACTACTGTACCCAGAAACTTGAAATTTGGTACAGGTGTTCCTTTCATGATGTAAGTGAGCACTAAGAAAGGATTTTCCGAAAATCGACCCTCAACGGGAAGAAATGGAGGGAGTAGCGGGAAACTAATTCTAGGCGTACGAAGTTGCGGGCGTCCTCTAGTATAGGATAAAATTATTTGAAGCTCCCACATAATCAAAATTTAAATAAACTTATGAAAATTTCTAAGGATTCGAAATATTGCACAGTGTAACTCAAGTAGTTGATCACCAAAAGTTATAACTAGTTGAAATAAAATTTACAACCGGTCAACGGCGAGTCGGCCTCGCGCACCCAGGGGTCCGTAGCGGTTAGTATATGTATATTCCAATTTGAAATCGGTTTCGAATCAAATAAGCGCGAGCTCAACTCATACTTGAGTATTTTTTTGTTTGTTGTTTTCTTTAGGGTTTGTACTTTAATTATACTAAATTTGACGCTTTTACGTTTTATCGTTTTAATGATACAACAAAAAAATACATTGAAAAAAGTTTGCGTCTCGGGACGCCCGACAGAAGTGATAATTTAAACTAATCACTTTCAAATACGACGATAGTTTTAGGTTATATGCTCACTGTCAACAGTATTTATGCTTAAAAAACGCACGGTGACGTCAGCAGGTAAGATTAAATACCGTTTACCATTTTCGTCCATACCTTGTAACTTAAGTCTATGACGCTAAGGTGCTGCGGTTCAAATCCGATTCCTGCAGCTTTTTGTATTTTAAAATTTTAATAAAAATTAGTACTACCGCTGCCGTATGCGTGAGAAAAAGGGAAGCCAGACAGTCTGTCATTAATCGCACGTTACGTAACGAAATGGTTTACCCTCCGTAAAGAAGTTATCACTTCAAAAAATCTTTTCTTTTATGGGGATCCCCACAGATATAAATACACATAGATAACGTAAACACCTCAATCTGTATGAAAACCAACCGTGTCACATTTTGCTACCAACTGGGAAACACCAAGAGAAGAGAATTTTCCGTTTTCCGCGCAAAATCGATTCAAAGTCGTCGCTTTTTTGGGCTATTGCAGTTTATTATCACGCAGCGAGGCATTTTCTTAATTTTCACGGCCGACCGGCTGCAACAACAGGCGCGCGGAACGACAGTAGCGAGTGTAGCGACGGCCAACCCCGACGCTTGGTCGGGGTTTAAGCCCGGATTCGGACACGCGACGTAGATGCATTTGTGTATTTATATCGCTGATCACTAAAGAAAACCGCTATCTTTTACGGTTCAAGGGATACAGCTCTTTAAATTTAGGACAAACGGATGGACGGAAAGCGTGGTTATATTAATAGGGACCTGTTGGGCTCCCTTCGGCTACAAAACATATTTCAACTCAGTGCTTGCACTTTAAAAAATAGATTATTTAAGAAACTACTAATTGAAAAATAATAATAATAGTATCAGTATCAGTATTAGTACAGTCTGTGAGCACTTAGAAGATGCTTCGGTTTTGTACTTCTCTCTCACTCGCTCTTGATAAGATCGTACCTATGTGGGCGGAGTGAGAGATGAGTACAAACCCGAAGCACCTTCTATGAGCTATCGCACTTTATGTTAGTTTTAGGAAATAAAATATCTTTGGTGTTATAAATAGTATGTCGTGTACGAATATAATTTATAACACCAACAGTTAAGTTTGTCATGAATGTCTTGATCTAAGTACATGATGTTTTTGTACTTATGAAATAATATAAAATAAAATAAAATAAAACCCTTAAAACCTTCTCCTTTCACTAGATACATCAATGCAGAAACTGGTTCGAATAAAAATGTACGTTTAACCAATAATACTCATATTAAAAAGCATAATAAAACCGCTTTGCGACACGAAATAGTATGCAAAAGGAATGCAGCTAAAACCGATATAAGAATGCAGTATTACATTTCGGTACGAGTAGTGTTGTATCCGGTATTGCGAGGAAACCGAGCGGTTCCGGTGTTTCCCGAATCGTATTTTTACGCTTTTACCGGTTCGTTGTGGCTTAGAATATTCGGGTAACTTTGAAATTGGAACGAGTGGAATTTTATTTCGTGTCGGTTTTTGTTTTTTAAAATGTGCTAATGGTTTTGTGAGTTTAAGGTTTAGCGAGCGCTATGTAAGTAGGTCAGTGTGTCATATGTTTTTAAGCTCTTGTGTTGTTTTTGATTTTTAGTCGGCCTGGGATTCGTACGGTTTTAGTTTTAGTACAGTCAGGGCCGGTATTCCAGGCGCTAAAAACCATATCGTGTTTGATCTGTTATCGTATTGTCAACGTTTTGATAGCTCTTATTTCCTTGAAAGTAATGGCGGCTGACGTCAAAACAATACCGTAACAGGTCAAATACGATATGGGTTTTAACACCGGGAATAGAGCCCCAGGACGTTAATACCCACTATGGAACCCTGTCGCATAACGTTAATCATTAATTTTGTCGTAATTTATTTCATGTGGTTAAACGCTGTCATTATGAGAGGGTTCCATAGTGGCGTAACAATTATAGTCCTTGACTGTACCTAGTGGAAGGATCTTGTGCAGGCTCCGTCCAGATCTCTATATTGTTGTGTTCCGGCATGGGGATAAGACAAGCGTGAAAATATGTTATGGCGGCATCAGGATTTCAATCTTAGTTCTCGGGGTTGGCAACTCATTTAAAGTCTTAGGACAGCAGTCTTGAGAATGGAAAAGTATGAGTATCAAATCCCACATACCATAAAACGTCAATCATATAAACCAATATGGCCGACACCTAAAGACCGTATTATACCTACCTAATAAAAAAAAACCTGCCAAGTTTCAGTCAGTGAAGGGGATAAGGCTATAAGAGTTATATAGTGTTGTCCAGTTCACTGCCTTTCTTTTAGGTTTTGACAGCAGAGCTCATACGGTCTCATATATGTGAAAAACTTAAGTGAATGTCCTCTTACATGTAGTTGTGTACAAAACTATAATGGAATTTTGTTGTTTTTTTTAACTGTATTTAAAATTACCACACATTAAACCCGCATTTGATATTAACATATGGGTGATATTTAAAGGCGTATAAAAAACTGAACTACACAGCAAAAAAACTAAATGATCATCAAAAAAGTGTAGTTTGGTGTGCGTTTTTTGTTGTGCAGTTCAGGAGTGTGATTCTCTTAAAAACGGCGATCGGTTGGACGAACGAGTGAATGTCGCAGCGGCGAGTTTAAGTAGTCCCGTCAGAGCGAACAAAACACATTATAGCGCGTGCATTTTCAGTTTGACGGCATGGCTTCTGTCGACAAGATCGAACGTATGAGGCTGCCTAATTGAGAATGCACGCGCTAAAGTGTGTTTTGTTCGCTCTGACGGCACTACTTAAACTCGCCGCTGCTACGACATTCACTCGTTCGTCCGACAGACCGCCGTCGTTTTAATGAGAATCACGCCCCAGTATTTTTTGTGGTTAGGTTTTAATGTTTTGCTGCGCAATTAAATATTTATCTTAAAATATAGATCCCAGACTTTTTCCAACAAGTAAACTAAATTTGAAACATTCCTACAAATTAGAAATCGCACTACTTTATCCATCTCCAAAAGCATTAGCGAAACCCAGCTAATTCCGGCGGTCAGCGAAAACATGCATTCTTTTAATGTTTGCTATCGCGGGAGGATGTCCGTTGAAATAAAAGCTTAGAGTGCCCGCCGCGTGAAATATGGCGCCGTTTACACGCCATCCGCGCTGTTATTACACCGAGGAATCGGTTGTCACGCCGGCGGGATTAGAACACGCCGGGTCTCGCGCTCGGAGGCGGCGTGACAATTTTTAAACGACTTCTATTTTATCGACTAAAATGCATGGTGATTATAAAAACAGCCACCCACAGCGTTCGTTTGGAAAAGCCCTATCCCAAATAGTATATAAAACCGAAACAGAGCGACGTGTTACGTCATACAGTCATATATGTGGTGGAGAAATTTAAGATGGCAGGTATTTAAAAAACACTGACACGAATTTTTTTTAGCACTATTCCACCGTAGTTTACAGGTTTTGTATCATACCTAGTATGTCTTATATTAAGTTTAATATTTGTTGAAATTAAAGCTTAGAGTGCCCGCGGCGAGAAATATAGCGCCGTTTACACGCCATCCCCGCTGTTATTACACCGCGGAATCGGTTGTCACGCCGGCGGGATCAGAACACGCCGTATACCGCGCCCTGAGCCAGAGTGACAATTTTATCGAATTAAATGTAATAAATATAAATAACTTTCCGTCAATTAATTGCGTGACGCGCATGTATTTGTTAGACATTTGGGAATTAAATAATGTGAATGTGCAGTTCTAGAAATTTACTGCGACCGCGTCCAAATAAATTTTCAATTGTCAGGTAAATCCGCTGGATCGCACTGGCGTTCCTGGACCCCTGTATATGTAAGGTTTGCGCTTTGTGTTTGTGTGATGTTGGTAAAACACGGCCTCGGGCGATCCTACATTTTTATTTTACGTTGAAAATCACCTACTCGTACATTGGCGATCATTGTAGCGTCACAATTTTATTTGTGGCAACTCGGCCATTCTAAGATTTAATGTTTTTGTATTTTTATATTTAGATTTATTCAAGCTTAAATTGATATCTTAGATTAATTTTTTTTAAGCTTAGTTTTAGTTTTAATTTTCAGTTATTAATTTATAAGTAGGTATATATACCGGTAGGTAGGTAGGTATTTGCACAAATATTTTAAAGTATTATCTACGAAGGAACAAGATAGTGCGAATTTTCTAAAGCTAAAAAGAAGTTAAATGTTGTTAAACAGAATAAATTATCTACATTGAATTTTGAATCTACCAATCGTAAAAATTAAATAATTATAATTGCCTGTACTTGCGGGCTCTACGATAATGGAGACGGTAAAAGCAGAGATTGTATGATGAGCTGTCAAGTCGTGCTAAGTTCCATGCAGTGAAAGGGACAAAGAAAGACGTCTATAGCTCTATCGCTTTCACTAAATAGAACTTAGAGAATAACACCTCCAGTGCAGCGCAGTTAAAACATAGACTCCATAAGTTTTGTTTTTACATACCTTTATTTAAACTCGCAGCGTTTCCGGATGTTTATTTAACGGTAGCTTTTTAAAGTAACCTTATACTTTGTCGATTACAATTTATTACGAACTTGAGTGAGACTTTACATTATAACATGTTTTATGAGAGAAAAGGAATTTTTTTTGAAATTTCAAGATTTGTTGCATATTTATACACATGTTATACTAGACTAGAGGACGCCCGCGACTTCGTACGCGTAGAATTAGTTTCCCGCTACTCCCCCCATTTTTTCCCGTTGGGGGTCGATTTTCGGAAAATTCTTTCTTAGTGCTCACTTACATCATGAAAGGAACCCGTGTACCAAATTTCAAGTTTCTAGGTACAGTAGTTTCGGCTGTGCGTTGATACATCAGTCAGTCAGTTTAGCCTTTTATATATATGTATAGATTATTTAGGAATGGCTAACTCTTACTAGAAACCTATTCTTCCGAAATTATTTTAACCAACCTCCAGCGACCGTCAGTAAATCAACCCTTGAAATTCGACCATTAAATTCTGCACGGATGTGTCAGATGCACAATGCACGTATCGTCTTTCAAAGGGATTAATCTCTACGGCCTATGGCGCTTGATTGCTTTCACTGATCCATATTGTCACTTTAATGGCGTTAAATGCAATCTATGTGTGTTAATAGAAGCTATGTAGGGATATTAACAAACTAGAGGATGGCCGTGCTGCCATGATTACAAAATGGCTAATAGGTCTGTTGATCGCAACGCACAACGGTGCGGTACGCGTTACCATGCGACGTCATGTCGCGGCGTCCTCTGTCGTTGCGTTGAAGCGGTCTGTTGATTTCTCGCAGTCACGAAAGTAGACGTGCTTGATGAACAGTGATCGGAATTAGGTGAGCCAAAATACGTATTCCTCGCAAGAGGACATAATATACAAGGTGTTACAAAAATACCCGTAAAGCCGAAAGGGGATTAAATGGTGCCTTATAACAAGTTTATTTACAATATTTGAGAACCGTACTATCACCGTATGACTTACCGGCAAAAAAAAAAAAACATTATTGTTTTCATTGATGTGCAAACCCTATTACAGTAAAATTAAAGAGTAAATCACGCAGAATGTTTATGTACATTTTTACCAAATTCGTGGAACGATCAAGAGACATACTATGGCCCGTCTGCTCGTTTGCCTTTTATGGCTATAAAAACAAAACTTACTATAATACTATAAATGCGATTGTCTGGATGTTTGTTACTCAATCACGCAAAAACGACAGAACGGATCTGGTAGGAATTCGGCACTGAGATAGATTATAGTTTGGAATAGCACATAGGTTACTTTTTATCACGGAAAATTGGACAGTTCCTAAGTAAATAACCATAAACAACATCTACATGTACGGAGCGATCCATAAAAAGTCGCCATCTTGGCGCTGTCAAATCACTTACCGCTATCTCCCGCCCAAACCTTGACATTGACATTTCGCCGCGACGCCATCCCCCCCTTTCCGAACACACCCAAGTCTGTCCTGACTTGACGTTCCTTTTCACACGCTGCGACATATTTATTTAATCGTATGGCGTATTTACATAAACATTTCAAATAAACATAACTAGAGTGATAACTATAGATCCATTTTCAAGGTCCCTTATATAATGTTAGGTGTTATTAGGCTTTTATTCTGCAACCTTAAAAAAATAACTTAAGTTTAGATAACTAATTGATGTTAAAGTCTAAATGTAAAATCAGTGTAGGTATAAAATTAAAAATAAATAAAAATGGGCATATAATCACTATCTCATGGTACGGGGGCGATATTTCCTTGGTACAAGGGCTAAAGGAGAATTGGATCGCGTACCTACCTACATTGAAAATTACATTTAACTTGAATGAAAAAAAATAATAAGTTGGACATATTTTTAACAACTTGCAGAACAAAAGAAGTTCAGTTTCAGGAGTAGAAACGATCCATGCATTTGAAGCCCCAAGGTCAGAGGCACCCTATATAGTTTGACATTCCATAGTTTGACAGAGCATTAGTGTGTATCTCGTTGGGCGGGATAAATTATTTTTAGGTCAATGCATTCATTTCTAGAATAAATAACCCGACGTATTTTTAAAGTTACCCTTTTCTACACTTGATGTCTCAAGCTTAGGCACTATAGGGTAGAGGACTATCTAATGGACAAAAATGCTTAACTTAACCACAAACCTAAATGAATAATAACCTAGTCATACCAAATTTAGGTAAACATACCAAATTTTTATTTGGTGGTTTTGCTCAGCCATGTTTATCCCTATAATAAATGTTTATCATAGTAGGTCTATTGCTTTCAGTGACGCATGACGCCACCTATCAAATGACACAGACCTTTCTTATCAAAATCGGGCCATCCGTTTAAACACTAAAAAGAAACAAACCCACATTACATATACATACCCACATACATACATACATTATATATAAAAACGGGTCAAACACGTCGGGTAAAAATGGACACACTTTTAATCTAAATTTAAAATAGAATACAGTACAGTGCAGTGCAAATAAAGTATAAGCCGGCATAAATCAGCGCGTCCGCTGCAAAGTGCCGACGCACTTACCGGTGCTAATGCACGCCGCACCTGCACAACTAATGCTGCACTGTTCCGCTTTTTAACACTATGCCACTTTTATTTTCCGCACTTTATATTTTTTTAGCGTACCATTATTTTGCAACCATTTGTAATTTATGCTTGTAAAATTGTAAATGTTTTTATAAAGATTTCTCAGTTTTTCCGCGACATTTACTAGGAACTTGAATGTTAAGTTTTTTTATCTTACATTTTTAACGTAGATATTTTTAATGCACATTACTTTGTCCTCGGGGAGATAAGTTGCAGAGTAAATAGGAAAAATGCAAGGTGCATTTTCCTCGATAACACAGTTTTTATCCTGGTTTTTATAGAAATGCGCATTAGGAGTTACTTGATTACAGGGTATAAAAAATCCTTTTTTAATGCTTTATATTTAACATTCAATGCAAAAGTAAGTACCTACTTGCAAACAAATAAAAAAAACGCGTCCGTCTCGGGACGCCCGACAGAAGTGATAACTTAAAGTAATCTAAGTTGAACTATATAAATTAAAATACGAATAATGAGATTTATACGTTTAAATGCCTATTTTTTTGGTAAAATTAGAGTTGTATATCTTATGTCATAACATTAGACAAGATGTAAACGCTTATAACACTTCAGTTTTCTATCAAGTCGAAATTTATGTAATCGATCTGTTATCACTTACGTTAATCGACCAAAATTATAAATTTTCGAAAATCGCTAACTTAGCGTTACGCATCTTGACTAGGCCTGAGCTCCTGAAACTTATTTATTTCTCTTTGGATCCATGGAAAACCATACCTTATTTAATTTAATTTTTACCTTTAGACTGCGGGAATCCTATAAACTTTTTTTTTATATTTATTGTTTGAAGGATCCCTGAAGTTGTTATCTTTACATTTATAGATCTAAGCGCAGAGACTTGTTTTTGACGCTCCCGCTGTCTGTGCGCGTAGATCTTTAAATCTACACAACGGATTAGTCAATAGATAGAGTGATTCAAGAGGAAGGTTTTTATGTATAACTAGAGGACGCCCGCGACTTCGTACGCGTAGAATTAGTTTCCTGCTACTCCCCCCATTTCTTCCCGTTGGGGGTCGATTTTCGGAAAATCCTTTCTTACTTAGTGCTCACTTACATCATGAAAGGAACCCCTGTACCAAATTTCAAGTTTCTAGGTACAGTAGTTTGGGCTGTGCGTTGATATGTCAGTCAGTCAGTTTAGCCTTTTATATATATAGATAAATTCTGGGTTATACATATACGGGTGTTCCAAAAACTCACATAAATCGAAACGAAGCGCGGGCGGGTCGCTAGTTGTAAGTATAAAACCAAGGCACTTTAAAATAATTAGTTCTGCATAAATAACACTATTTTATTAACTAGGAATCCAAAGTACACTCAGCAGCAGAAGTAGCTACGCAACCGACGAGGTCAAAATGATCTCCACTCGACTCTATTGTAAAGAGAATACGTCTTGTCTAGATCATTTTGAGCATGTTATTCTGCTTAGCTACTTTTGATGCTGACTGTACTTAGGTACTTAATCAATTATGTATCTAAAACAACGCAACAACATAAAACTCAAACCAACAATTTTACTTTGGGGAAAATCCAAGCATAAAATCTTAGGTACAATTTATTGAAGATGTGTCTTACCGCTAGTAGGTACAAGGACATAGCAAGTTTCAAGTGTCTAAAACTTGAATGGATCCAACAATGCCGGTGAACGAGACTATATCTCAAATTCTCTGGGCATGCCAACTCGACGAACAATCTAGCAGCTCACCAAAATACTAAAGCAGTTAAAAACCACTTGTTATTTTTTATTGTGGGGTACTAGAGTTGGTTTTCATATGACAAGACTGTAAAAAGTGAAATTAAGTGGACATACGAGTAGCGAGGTTGGTAAGCAAATGGTGGGATTACTTCCACATGACTTAGTCGGATAATAGCTGAATTTGTCTTGATATTATAGGTACCCAAATTTCAACCTGCGGCGATGGTACTTTATAGAATTTGTGGTGAAATGCTTGTTCTGATGCTATATCAGTGTCTCTAAATGCCATCATAATAGTTTCTCGAGCGGAAATGTTGAATATACCTTCTGCCCGTGGCTTTGTCCACATAAAATTAGTAATTTTGTTATACCACGGGAATTGTTTATTTATTTCGAGATTATTGGTATGTATTCATCGAGGATATAAGCTATCCTCATTCCAAATTTCATCCACATTCGTCCAGCCGTTTTAGCGTAAAGGATGAATAAACACATTTTCACATTCCATAATTTTAGTATGTAGCTTAATTAAGTAGAGTTAAAAGATTATCTTAAGCAATACATAAGATTGTATGACCAGCGGGTCGATTATGGTCGTGTTTATCGACGTTGACAAGCGTAGATAAAACATCTGTCACTTACTGACCTGTATGTAAGTGCGAGAGTGACGGAAGCTTTATCCACCGCGATAAAGGCGACCATAATACGGGCCCAGAATAAGGTTACTCACTAGTCACATTTTTTTTTAATTCAAAAGACACATTTATTCACAACAATACAAGATTACATTAAATAAGTAGATACATAAAAAACAAGACCCAGGGAAATTGCGAAACGGTCCCAACTCAGCAGAGGTTTATAGAGGGCAGATATATAGATATTCATAGTTAACTTTATTCTGTAAGTTGGTACAGGAACTTTGACTAGTCTAATTCTACAGTTGAGAAAAAGCACCGCATAAATCTCACCCTGGGGACAATCTGACACATTTCAATCAAGGCTAGGCTTGTGCTTATGGGTTTTAAACAAAGATAAACATACTTATATAGAGAAAATACAAACTTAAATACATAGAAAACATTCAAGACCCAGAAAATATACTTACCTAACCGGGAATTGAACACAGAACCGCTAGTTTCGTAGGCAAAACTACCAACAAGGCAAACCAAGTCGTCAGATCCCATATATTCCATGTAGCGTCAAGTACAACTCTAAATTCCCGGCCTGTGTGTCCTAAACTGAAGTAGTTAGGAAGTATAGTGACTTCAAGTTGTGCAGTGCGCCTGTCGTTTATGCCTCCAATAAATAATTCCATTCGCTTGCCTTTCGGAGACGCTTTGTTCTAACGCTCAAATTATTACGCTTCCTGTAAGGAAAAATTAATGTTAGTCGCATGGGAAATTTAGCACAGCTGAGATAAATTGTAAGATTATTGTTGATAACAAGCAAGTTTGAATATGAAGTTGTTTATTTTCAATGAGATATGAAGCGTTTTTATAGCAAATGAACTTCGCCTAACGCTATAAAAAAATTAAAAATCATACTATACTGGGTGTAAGGGACGGTTTAACGAAGCCTGAAACTATAGCAATAGACTCTTCTTTTGAGTTAAAATCAAAATGACATTGTAAACAAGAAGACGAAAACATATGTTTACTTTGTTCGTGGGGTATCAGTTCTTTCGTGTAAGAGACTGCGTTTTTTTTTTGAAATTTCTTAGGTCTCTTTCCACCGTTTTTCAGTTTAGGATAATGGTCGAAAGCCATAGTTTCGGGCTTCGTTGAACTGTCCCTTAAACCTGGTATAACTGTAGAGAAGAAAAAAAACACAATTTGCCGTAAAGAAATGTTTACCCATTTAAGACTAGCAGGCAGACAGGACACCTTATGGTAAGTGGTCACCATAACGCATAAAATCAGCAATACTCTTTTTAAGCGACATTAAAAGGGGACATGTTGATTGATCTTACAATATTTCAGGTACTCAAAAGAAAAACACATAATATCAACTGATAGACGGTATATTTTGCTATTCGTCAGTACGAGTATTCAGGTCGCGTAAAACATTTTATCTCTTAAAGCATTGACACAAAATACATGTATCGACGACATCATAATCTGGCAAAACGTTCACGTATAATCTTCAAAATCAAATTTCCAAAGTTATCACTTTTCTTTTTCGGGACGAAATATCGAAAGTAATATTATTTTACTCAGCTACAGGTGGTTAATTTTTTCCAGTCATATTTTAGGTACGCACACACGAAGGCTCAGTTTCGCGCCGAGTCGTGTTCACAAAGCAGAGTTCCGAGTAATGACATTCCCTGGTTCTTGGCTATAACATCTGGTTGGTTCAAATTAAAAAACTAAGCGACTTAACCACGATTATACTTTATCAAAATGCTATATAAAAATAAATGTAAATAACAGTAGGTACACAATTAACTACTGTAATACGGAACAAAGACAAAGGTTCTGGCGGCTAGCAATTAATGCTAGCCGCCAGAACCTTTGTCAGAGTCAAGCAGCAATGTTTGCATGTGTTTTTCCCCCAGATCATAAAATATGAGACATTTTTGTAAACTTAAATTTGTAATGTCATGCTAGTGGACAAGGACTTTTACATAGACAAAAAGCAGACCTAATTGTACCACGTGGGGTGTAGTTGATGACGTGTATCATATTTTGACGGAGTGTGTTCGAACTGAGCCCTTCAAAGCTAAATCGAAATGTGTATGATGTCGGTGGATGTAAAAGCTCTTTAGCCTATCCACTTTCGGAAAGGGCTGGGGAACTATTCGGACTAGTTTATAACTGTACTTCTTGATTAATTTGTAGTGTGTTAATTACGGAGCGGCAATATCGCCAAGCGACAAAGCTCCTAAAACGAAGATTAAAAAAAAAACAAGCACATGCCTATTAATTGCACCAAACGCTAAAGTGACACCCTACGCCCCGCTCTCTAAACTTTGCAGAAAACTATTTAACTAAAAGGTACAGCAGCGTTTGAAAACATTTCCTTAAAGGAAGGAATTATTAACTACTTTAGTCGTAGCATGAGAAGATATTTCTCCATCGGTATTGTAATGAGGAGACGGTTAGCGATAAACTTGGGAACTTGGCTCTTTGAAGTCTCTTAGGAAACCGTTGGAAAATGGGTTCCAGAGTTTGAATAATTCTAGACTTCTGAGAACTACTAGAACCTTCATAATTTGGTAGCATACAAATAGTACATCAAACGTAACATAGGTACATATTCAAGCACCTTTTGTAATTTTACGAGCACGGTTATTGTCTGCGATTGCAAAATGCTGACTTAAATTTAATTTAATTTAATTTTGATGTTTAGTATTTCGTTCAAGTACTTTTTTGACTTCATCTGGCTATCATAACTTAGGTACTCGTTGGCATTATGCGCGTTAGGTGTACCTTGAGCTGCGTGAAGTACAACTATTACGACCAAGGACAAATCAAGTTGGTTACGGTCATGTAATTTATACGCACTGATACGGGGCAAGTAGGTTTGCGGGCGAGGGTGATTCTTCGAGGGTTTCAACCACCTCATTTATCTGGATATATTTTTGAAGAATTGGGCGTATATTTTGATGCTGTTTTTGAGTATTTATTAGATGTCCGGTAAAGTTAGAAACCTAACCAGAAACGAAATCGGAATCTGACCAGTGATCTGTCCAGATAAATGAGGCGGTTGAAATGCTCGAAGAATCACCCGCGAGTTGTTTAAATGAAAAACCCCTGAGATAATTTTAAATATGGTAAACATTACACGAATTTAGTCTTTAATTTATGTGTTAGTAATGCTCGACAGTAAGCATTTGTTTACTCATTCACTTACCTAATATAAATACGTCAAATAAATCGCCACTAAGAGAGTTCTCTCTGTTGATAAAGAACACCCCGTACATAATAAGCCTGTGTACACATACAAGGATGTATTATGCGAAGCTCTCAAGTCTTAAAGACTCAAAAGCGAGCTTATTTATAGCTCCGGCTGACAAGCCAGCGATCGCGCTTCGCTGACGTGTGCTATAAAGGGTGATGATTTATATGCTCCGTAATTAAGGATGCTTCCAGAATGCAAGGTTTGAGACGGCAAACGGTTTAATACGGAAAATGTTTTATGGATATGACTACGTTGAGAAATAATAATCTAGTATTCGTTATGGATCATTGGAGGAAAAAAAATATGGAAAATTGCGTAGATTTTCTTGCTAGCCATAATACTCATATGTATGTTTACAAATTAATTTTAAAGAAACGAAAACGTAAGAACAGAAAGCTAGAGAATTTACTGTTGATTATACTCCTAATGGTATTCAATGTGAAAACATGAGATTTTTAGACGATTGTATGTTTTAGCATACACAAAAAAACATGTCTTGTATTAAAAGACACAGTACTTATCTCAGTATTCTGCATAGACAAAGTCAGCAACCTAGTTATCAGAAACAGACAAACAAGAAAATAACACCCTTTATTGAATAAACAAAACACAAAATAACTGAATGACACATTGGTCAAACTACAGCCGATTTGTCATTCCAAACATTTTCTATACTCACAAGCAAGGCATACAAAAAGAGGTGATTAAGAGGCCATAAATGATAAAGTTGGTAGTGTTCCGCGATCTGAATCTCAATAACCATAAAGCCTATGTATCTGTACTATATTAAAACGAAAAAAATTCGTCGGTATACGCGTTTTTTTTTGCTTTAATAGTTTTCGTAACGGACGTTTATTTTAAAATTAAAAAATGCCTATTTACCTTTGCTTTGGATATATAAAACTTGATGATATTTCTTTGAAACTGCTTAATATGAAAACATATTTAAAAAAAATCTTTGATAGTTTTATTTTTCAATCATGATACCTTTTTTGCATGTTTTTGGTTGAATCTTCTTAACCCTACGATCTTTAACGATGATTTTTATTTCACTAAATAGTTGAGTACCTACTTATAACTTATAATTATAAATGTTGGTAAACCATTTTTACGTTTTAAAGTAAACAGCAATTATTTGATTTTAACGCCGAAATTAAGGCGCGTATAAATTTTCTCCACGCGGCAGCACATAAAACCAAAACTTTTTAAGTAGTAAACGTCGTCGCAAAATTTGTTTCAATTTAATATGATAAAGGTCAAAAAGATGAGATGAGATGATTGATTATATGGGCTGTCACAGGAACCATCCTTGATTGACCGAACTATAGACATGTGAAACGTCATGAAACCGAAAATAAAAATCGGCTAGGAGCGAGTCAGACTAGCACACGAATGGTTTAGTACTATTCTGGTATTGGGGCGAACTTTGATTTTAATTTGTACTTTTTTTTATTTCAATTGTTTTTATAGAAGCAATAGAAATACACATTATGTGAAAGTTTAAACTATCTACATATTGAACTGTTTATGAGATACAGCCGGCTGGTAGATAGACAGACGGACGAACGGACGGACAGTGGAGGCTTAGTAATGGGGTCCCGTTGACACCCATTGGGTATGGGACCTTAAAAAACAAACAAACATTAAACAACAAAAAACAATAAAAGAAAAAAGTTAAAAATAGACGAATAATTGATTAAGCAAATTTTAATAAACTCTTACACTTTTCTTATTCATAAAAAAACACATAAAAGCTAATATTTGCTTAAAATATCCGTAGTATTTACTTATCTGTCATCGTCTCATTTCCATTTGACAGAAAGAGAACGCATACTTTAACTAAATTAGGTTCATAGTGCGTTTATGAATAAGAGGGTTAACCTATATACCTTATATCTTAACTATACTTAGGTACGACAACCAAAGACATCTCCAAACAAATCACGTTACGTCTCCCACAGCCCATTATACTTAAAACAAACGAGCTTAAAGCACAAAAGCTGCCTTAAAGCCCTCTCGTTCCTCATGCTCAAGATGTTAATGAGCTTTCACTAATAATTATTAAAGTGATGTGAAGTAAATAAAGTATTTAATAATACAGTAGCTGTAGGCCGTGCTAATGTTTCGCAATAAAACAAGCTCACGAACAATGTTTAATTTGGGAGATTCCCAACAACACGTGTAAAAAAACCAGACAAGTGCGTGTCGGACTTCGCTTATTTAGGGTTCCGTACAATGGACCCAATGTATGTATGTGTAAGTGGCTGGCAGCGGTTGAAAAAAAAAAACTCAGGGCCGAGCTCAGTGGCGTGCCATGGGAGAGGCCTATGTCCAGCAGTGGACAGAAGTGGGCTGATGATGATGATGACAATGTTCCCGTTTGCATCCCTTCTGTGCTACGCATTTTGACCGCGAAATGAAGTTGGTTGTAATGGAAAAATAATTAGTGAATTTCAAAGAAAATAATTGATTCATAATCATTTAAATATTGTTAGTAAAATGTTTGTAATAATAAACACTATCACCAAATTTCAAGTTCATAATTATATCAAAAGGAAGTTAAAAAATTCCTCGGAACGAAAATTTTGTAACTAAATCTGACTTTGGTGGCTCTTAATTCCTTTGTATTCCAATATTGTCTAAACAAAAATATTCAACGAGCTTTAAACAATTATTCGTTTTTTTTTAAATCTACACGTTTGATTCCACAGGCGTTTCAATTCAACAGCTGTCAGCCCATAGTATTGGTATATTCAAGAAATCTGTAACAGTACATCTTAGTATGAAAGTCTGCTGCTTGGTGTAGGTCATTATTTTAATATTTATGACTAGGGACTGACGACGGTTGAAACGCCCGTGGAATCACCCAAATTTAATTCATCACTTCACCATTATGCATTGTGAAGAGCATAAATTGCTTAGGAATAATAAAGTAACCGTTTCGCCACCCGGAAAAAACCTTGGTATTGAGTAGTTCCACTTCACCAAATAATGCTTTCCGAGAGCAAATGCACGAACATTTGATTTGGGTAGTAAAAACTACCCATATCGCTATAGGTGTCACCCACTATCAGATTCTGACTTGACTCTACAATACACAATAGGATCACCTTTCAAAAAAAAGGAGAATTTTCCTAATCAGTTCAACCGTCTTTTAGTAAGGGTCTCACCAGACCTATCGACGCGGAATCAGCTTGAGCCGGTAAGAAAAAGTTTTATGTCCGTGCAGTAAGAGTGGAAAAGGCGTCGTTGGGCTCGGCTCGGCATTATTCGGCGTTGCGATCGGAACGACGTCGTTTTCGCTCTTATTGCATGGACTTAAATTTTTTCTGTCCGGCTCAAGCCGATTCCGCGTCGATAGGTCTGGGGAGACCCTAATGGGGAACATACATAAAAAAACATTCACATGAACTGAAAACCTCTTTTTTTGAAGTCCGTTAAAAAAAAGGAAGTTTCCATACACGTTATTTTTGACTTGATACTACCTTCATTCTCGCTACACAAGATACTCACATGCAGGTTAAAACTACTCTACTGTATGTGTTTGTGGTGTTTTAAAATGTGCCCCAGTTTTATAATAACGCAAATAACCTTGCACGCGTTTCCTGAGGTTCATTACAGGAACATTAAATTACAGCATTATCCACCTGTTGCTGGGATGAATTGTCGGAGTTTTTCCTCCGCCTTTTAATTTGTCAGGTATTTGTTAAACGTTTAAGTTGGTAATTGGTTCCTTTGTTATCTTAGACAAGGGAGTTTTACGGTCCTCCACTTTGTCGTGAAATAATATATACTTTTTTACAATAAGGGTGTCAATGAGACAGACATGTTAACTTGTATCAATTACACGTAGTCAATTATTAACTGCACTGTCACACCAATTGACCTAGTCCCAAACTAAGCTCTAGGCTGGTACTATGGGTTATAGACAACGATATAGATACCTAAATAGAAAACAATATATTTAAACACATATAAAACATGCATGACTCAGGACGGCAGGAGATAACTATCGTCATTGACAGTTGACTTTAGATATATCATCAGCCTATGTACAGGCTGAATCAATCCAAAGGCATTTTTTATGCCCATCTCTTTATACAGCACATAAAAACCGACGCTCACAGCTCCACAACTCGACCTCAGTTGAGTGGAGAACAATTACAGGGTGTAACTCGCTTAGAGCCAATTGGCCCTTATCATCGGTCGGGCGGCGAAAGTTAAAATAACATTACTGCGCTAACGAGTGAGGTGACGCTTCGGTTGCAGCGGAAAAAAGTTAAGGAAAATTTGACTTAAGGATGTATACAGGGGGATTGTCGGAGCTGCTATTCACGAGCAGCTCAGCTGGGGGTTTGTAGAATAAAGGAAACTCCAGCTTTTATGATACTAGTTTGTAATAGACTTTACAAGCTTTGAGATTAGATATAATAATATATAAAAATTGCGTGCGCGTTGACGCGTCGGTGGTAGCTCTCGGTGTATGGAGTGGGTACGCGGTCCCCACCGGGTCGTAAGGCCGCCCCGCGCTTCCTCAGCCGTCTGGTGACTGCGTGGGGATCCCCTCGCTTCCTCAGGCCCCTAGTTGATGCGTGGTGGCGGCGTTAACATCCTGCCCCCCTTGAAAGCTCCTGCTTTCAAGCTCTTCCGTTGTGGGTAGAGGGCACACTCGGTTGAGAGCTCGCCGCACTATGCCTCTCGCCGTCGAAAAATCAGCCACTCTGCATACGCCGTCTGCCCCAGGATAAAGGCGTTGGACTCTTCCAAGCCTCCATTTAAGCGGCGGCGTGTTTTCTTCTTTGAACACGACCAAGTCGTCAATATTCAGCTGGTTCTGGTGTTGGCGCCATTTAGTGCGATGTTGCAACTCTGCCAGGTATTCATTGCGCCATCGTTGCCAGAAGTGCTGCCTGAGCTGCTCGATCCTTTGATACCTGTCAGGGTTCTTAAGGGTAACAGGGGGTGACGGCAGCGATGTCAAGGGCCGCCCCACGAGAAAGTGCCCTGGAGTCAAAGGAGAGTGGTCATTTGGATCCGACGAAAGAGGAGAGAGGGGCCGGGAATTTAGGATGGCTTCAATTTGTGAGAATAAAGTGCTCAACTCCTCAAACGTCAGACTAGCGTTGCCCATAATCCGCTTTAAATGGAATTTCGCGGATTTAACGCCCGCTTCTGTGATTCCATTAAAGGTAGGGGAGTATGGGGGACTAAAATTAAATTTAATGCCCTCGTCATTGGCAAAGTCATTAAGACTATTTTGACAGGACTTTAGTACCCTACCCAATTCGTTATTTGCCCCAACAAAGTTAGTGCCATTGTCGCAGTAAATCGCATGCGGCTTGCCTCTGCGCGCAATAAAACGACGTAGACTTAGGATAAAAGCATTACTACTGAGGTCACTGACTACTTCCAAGTGAATGCTTTTTGTTGAGAAGCAAACAATCACCTGCAAGTAGCA
This sequence comes from Acleris cristana, assembly GCA_948252455.1. NCBI lineage: Eukaryota > Metazoa > Arthropoda > Insecta > Lepidoptera > Tortricidae > Acleris > Acleris cristana. Next base: position 14,363,535 of record OX411775.1, on the reverse strand, counting down.
TTTTGTAATGCGGTTACCCTTACCCTTCTTGCTAGATATAAGGAACGGCCCTGCAAAATCGACGCCACATACCTGAAATGGGTAGCCAGGGGAGACTCTGTCCGCAGGCAAGTTACCCATCAGTGGCTCCATAGCCTTACCGCGAAGTCGCGTACATCTAACGCATTTACGAACGATACTACGAGCTAAGTTTCGACCACCAATAGGCCAAAATTGGTCGCGCAAAGAGCTAAGGAGCAACTGAGGGCCAGCGTGCATCAGACGTAGGTGCTCGGATTCCATTAAGAGCCGCGTAAAATAGTGCTTGCCATCGAGCAGGATCGGATGCTTCTTATTAAAACCACAATCAGCATTCTGAATGCGACCGCCTACTCTGATCACACCGTTGCCGTCAATAAATGGTGACAATTGCAAAAGGTTAGATTTAGTATTAAGTTTTTTTCCTTGTATAAGTGTAGATATTTCATTAGCATAAGTCTGATTTTGTGCTAGTTTTACGAGGTAAGTTAATGCATTTTCTAATTCGTTACTTTGTATATAGCTTTTTGTTTTAGTTTTAGGATATTTACAATTATTAATAAAGCGCAAAATGTATACTACAATTCGTTTTAATTTATTTACGTTAGAATAGTTTTCAATTTTAATAATGGGTGTCTGCTCAACATTTATGAAGGTTGAACAATCACTCTGATTCTTTTTTTCAGGTAAGATTGTGTTTAAAGGACCTAAATTTTGGGGCCAGTTACTCTCGCTATCTAATAAAAAAGCTGGTCCATGCCACCACAAGTTTAAGCCCTGCAGTTGACCAGGTTCGACTCCCCGGGAGGCTAAGTCCGCGGGGTTTAATGAGGTTGGTACATGCCGCCAGGAGTCCCTTTCTGTGAGCTCATGAATTTCGTTCACTCGGTTACACACGAACGCCTTAAGTGTCCTAGGTTGAGTTCGAATCCAACCCAAAACTACCGTTGAATCGGTCCAAAAAACCCTCCGATGTATAGTGCAGCGCAATGCGCTCGTGACCTTGGCCGATAGCCGCGCACCCAACAGCGCTCCGCACAGTTCCAGACGCGGGATAGTGCTCGGTTTAAGCGGCGCCACACGAGTCTTAGCACACAAAAGATCAATCCCTATATTATCACCGCTGTTTATAGATCGCAAAAAAACACAAGCCGCATAAGCTTCCTGTGATGCGTCTACGAAGCAATGTATCTCAATCGAGACTGGGCAAGAACCTAGAACGTGTCTTGGTACCTTTATATCTGCCAGTGAGTGCACATTCAAAAGAAATTTGTTCCAACTTTTTTTTATCTCTTGTGGGACGTGATCGTCCCAGCTCAATTTTAAAAGCCATAATTTTTGCAACAATATTTTAAGTTTGATTGTGCATGCACTAAGCAACCCAAGCGGGTCAAATATTTTACATGTATTGGACAAGATAGTCCGTTTTGTTACGTCACTATCGTCCATATTAGGTTTTACCGAAAATTGTAGTTTGTCGTCGTCAGGGTACCACAACAAGCCCAACACACTAGATTTTTTACTTAAGTCTAAGGACTGTGATGAAGTACAGTCATCAGAAAAAATCTGAGGACAATTGGTGCGGAATTTATGAATAGGGAAACAAGCTGACCCAAGAATATTTGTGACTGATCGATATATATGAGCGAGCTCGTCCTCTGTATCGGAGCCACTCAAAAAATCATCGTAATAAAAATCATGATGAATGATCTCCGATATCAACCGGTCGCTGCATTCCTTGGCCAACTGTACCAAACATCTAGTGCTAAGAAAGGGAGCCGACGCCGTCCCGTAGGTAACGGTATTTAGTTGCAAAACATCAAGCGGTTTGTTTACGTCGTCCCTCCAAAGAATTAACTGCAGATGGCGCTGCGAACGGTCCATAATAATCTGCCGGTACATTTTTTTTATATCACCGGACAACACATACTGATGTTGCCGGAATCGAATAAGTATTTGAAATAGTTCATCTTGAACAACGGGCCCTATACGCTGAATATCATTGAGTGATTTTTGCGATGTCGTTTTAGCACTGCAATCAAAAACTACCCTCAATTTCGTAGTCTCGCTACTCTCGCGACAAACGGCGTGATGTGGTGCATAGTAACCAAAGACCGGTTTGTTGACCTTGCTCAAGTGACCTAGATCTTCGTACTCGTGTATAAAATCCGAATATTGTTTTTTAAGTTCTGGATTTTTATTTAATTTTAGTTCAAGACTAAGGAATCGTTTTTTAGCCATTTTAAATGAATCGCCTAATGACGTTTCCGGTGATTCACGGAATGGCATTTTAACTAAAAACCTGCCGTCTTCTAGACGTTGAGTATTTTCCATAAAGTGTTTCTCACAGATGTGATCATCTTCAGAGTAAGAAACATTGGACGATGGAAGTTCTTCAAGCTCCCAGAATCTCGTAAGATCCTTTGCTATCTGCCTTGTAAAATTGCAGTGTAAAAAATCTTCGCGACCAATATCAAAACGGCCTATAGGCCCCGCTACTAGCCAGCCTACTTTTGAACCTTGAAGTATAGGTTTATTAGTACCTAATTTTATTTTATTCGAAGTGATAATATCAAAGAAAACATCAGCACCTAGTAGCAAATCGACCTGGGAGGAACGATGGAAACCCGGATCCGCCAGTTGGATATTATCCGGTAAGTTTAAATCTAAAACATTAAAGTTTGTATTTGGTAAGTCGCCCGTAATTTGAGGTACAACTAAGCACCTTATGTTTGTACTGTATGAACTCGTTAATGAATTTAAAGTGAGCTCACAGCGATCAGTAATTTTTACTTGTGTGTTATTTATGCCTGACACGCAAATAGGTTTTTTATGAGTAGTTGAGTTAAATCCTAACTTATTTTTTATGTTTTCAGTTAAGAATGACGACTGACTCCCCGCATCAAGGAGTGCCCGGGCTATGTAAGTATGATTATTATTTTTGTTAGTTAATTTTACTAAAGCAGTGCAGAGCAAAACCTGGTTACATAACGAGGTGGCGGCGGCGGGAAACGCCGACACTGCGCTTGCGACTAACGATGCGCTCGCGCTATTACTATTCTCTGACTGTGTAATTAATACTTGTACGTTTTTATGTAATAATGTATTGTGTTTCTTTTTACAGATTTGGCAGCTCCCGAGGCGACATTGATCGGCGTTATGACCCCTACGCAAGCAGTTCAGACAGAGATGTAACTTCAAGACTTCATCTGACCTACTTTCAACGTTCATGGCCTTGAACTTGACGCACTCCGTTATCCGATGGCTATCGAGACACACAGGACACGTAGGCGCATTATGTTTGCGCGCGGCTGCAGCGACGAACGTCTTCGTTACTTTGGGTTGATTTATTTTATGATCAGGTTTGTCGCTCCGGCCGGCTTGCATTGTTTCGAGAATGTCTGCCCGATTTCGCAGGAATTTAATAAAGTCAGATAAAGAAGGTAAATCGGGTAAGTTACCTTTATGTTCCTCCCACTTTCTACTAGTGATTGAGTCTAGTTTGCCAGCAATCATAAAAATAATTAAGGTGTCCCATTGATCAGTTGGTTGACCTAATGTATTAAGGGCTCTCAAATTCTTTGTCACGTGATCAATAAGAAAACGAACCGATCGATGGGATTCCCGCGTTAAACAATCTATATTAAATAATGCTTTCAAGTGATTATTTATAAGTATTTTTTTGTTGTCATATCGTTCGCAGAGGAGGTCCCATGCGATCTTGTAATTTTGTGATGTAAACTCGATCGATTTAATCACGACAATGGCACTGGCCTCTAGCGAAGCTCGTAAATAATGAAATTTGTTTATGTCGGGAACCGAATCGTTTGAATTGATTATGGATTCGAAGGTGTCACGAAACTCCAACCATTTGAGATAGTTGCCGTCAAATGTTGGGAGCTTAATTGTCGGTAATTTAATGTTATCCAACTGATTGCTCTCAAAATTCGATCGTGCTGTCTTGGCACCCTCGGATCCAGAATCCTTACTGTTGTCGTGGGAATCGGTTATCGCCTGGGCAGCTGATATAAGAGAAATAAATTGCGTCTCAATTAAATCGCGTTCATCAATTTGTTCGTCTACGTTAGCACTTATCATCTCAATCCGCGTTTGCACTTCGTCGAATTCAGACAATAACTTTTGCAGTCTAGTAATTCGAAGATCTAATTCTTTAATTTGCAACGCATTTATATTAGCCGAATCAATTTGTTGAATTGTAGAAAGATAATTTGTGAATTTTGTAAGACGCGACCTATAAGTCCCTCTTTGCTTTATAAGCTCCTTTAATTCATCTTGTTTAGTTTCTCTGATCTCAGCCGCGGGCACTGCACCCGGCAATTTATCGTCCCTTGGCATATTTAAAGTTATAAGGGAACCAAGGCACAAACTAAAGACACGTTAAGGGCAAATAAGAAATGAGATAAGGTTACTTGCGTAGTCAAACCCAATGTAAAGAGGTTTGATACTAGGTCCACCAGCGCGAGGGCTCGACGCTGACACCGCGACGCGTCAGGGTCAGGGCAGGACGGCGTCACACGGCCCGGCCCAGAAGGCTTATAACTGGAATTAATTATTTAAAAAAAGTTAATGCATACATTTAAATAGTTTTGCTAAAACGGGAATCTAATGGTTACAACTATAACCTCATTCACTTTTCACCTTATTTGAAATAAGAATAATTGATGCTGTGTAACGATACGTTTAAGCGAAGCGATAGTTGATTTAAATTGTTATAGATTTAATGAACCAAGCAATTTTTTAAGAGTTGAAACCAAAGTAAAATTGCTTAAAGCGAAGTCAGCTTTACTAATTATACAGAAACACAATATTAAATTACGTTTAAATCAGAAATAACTTCGTTTTATTCTATAAAGCGGTAATCAGAGAAGATGACGCAACACAAAATCGAAACGCTAATAGCTTATTCGCACTGAGTAGATGCACCTTATCAAGCTTGCTTACTTAAAGAATACAAGTAGGCTTATCTTAATGCTCAATAGCGATTAAGCTAAAATTTAAGTAGGTAATTGCAATTAAAGCGTCTAAGTACATTACGTAACTACGTATTATGGAGCACTTCTAGCGTAAATACCTGGATAATGAGGGCTGAACACTTTACACACACAACTAAAGGGATTATGATATAAAGTTAAGGATAAAATAGGAATGGGCTACTTCTCTTGGTAACTGCAGGCCGTGCGTTGGCAGTGTTACGTAATCCGTATGCGTGTCGAAAGTTGCGCTCGGCGAGTTCAAAATGGCTGCGTAGCTTTTAAAGTCCTGTCACGGTCGCCAATTGTCGGAGCTGCTATTCACGAGCAGCTCAGCTGGGGGTTTGTAGAATAAAGGAAACTCCAGCTTTTATGATACTAGTTTGTAATAGACTTTACAAGCTTTGAGATTAGATATAATAATATATAAAAATTGCGTGCGCGTTGACGCGTCGGTGGTAGCTCTCGGTGTATGGAGTGGGTACGCGGTCCCCACCGGGTCGTAAGGCCGCCCCGCGCTTCCTCAGCCGTCTGGTGACTGCGTGGGGATCCCCTCGCTTCCTCAGGCCCCTAGTTGATGCGTGGTGGCGGCGTTAACAGGGATCAAAATTTCACTTGTTTTTTATGTTTTTAATTTAACTTGATAAGTGTTTGTGTAATCATAATAGCGGCCTTTACAAGTAAAGTTTAGACCGAGGGAAACGCCACGCGCCGTTCCAATGTTCGTTCCGAACAGTACATATTTTACTATTTTATTGCTACATGTGCAGGCCGCTATTGAAAAGAAGATTTTCGCTTAAAATATTAAATAATGCAACTGTCACAATAATAAAGCCTCTCATGATTTGAGTGCAGAAATTATAACGCAAGGCGAATTCGAATGCTCTAATAACTTACATGAGTGAGTATCTTAAGAGTTAATTATGTACCGTAAGTTAACGAATAATAATAAGTTATATACCAGTTTCAAATATAGAAAACAAAAGCATAGTTAAACAGAGGCTAAGGTTTCTCGGACACTTTCTCCAATTTTTTAGCTTACAACTATTTTACCTTTACTAGAGATTTCGTAACGTTAAAAGTAAGTCAATTGCACTGCTAAATGCATTATGCACAGAACCTTTTACATTTTCCGGGATGAAAAGTAGACTTTGTGTAAATTCAGGATATAAGCGATCTCCGTTTCAAATTTCATTTAAATCTCTCCAGCCGTTGCAGCGTGAAGAAGTAAGAAACTAACACACGAACTTTCGCATTTATAATATTACTAGGATTTTACAAATCGCTTTCTCCTAATACTAGGACTGCAGAAGAAGCCGTGTCTGTCGAGAACTATAATAGGGTGCTAATCGGAAAGAATAAGCGTAAGTGGTCACACTGTTGGAAGTTTCCCCTAACGAGGGGGTAAGGGACGCAAGGGGAGGGAAGGGTTAGTCGGTCCTGGTGGCAAAATAGACTAAAATGAAAACAGTGGCTTTATTCTATTCAGCAAAATGATATTGCTTTTGACTTGCTATTTTTTTTCTCAGCCCCCAAAAGTCTCAAGTAAATAAGAGCTAGTTGACAACACGGTAACATGTCAAAAGCGATATGGTTTTAGCGAGTAGAATAGAGTCTAAGGTCATCTGCAAGTCAGGCCCCCACACCGACGGCTCCATACTCATTTATATTTAGGTACGCTTTTCGAAATACGTTTTATTTCCTATTCAAACCCATATCTTAATATTATGATTATAAAACCTTTATAAAGCTCACGTAAAAGTTGTAGATATTGTAACGTTTTTACCGTCGGAAACTTACAAATTTCACGATAAAATTTTCTTTTAGGTACTTACTTGGTATTTTTTGGCTCACCTTCTCGATACCAATTTCATATAAATCGATCCCGTGGGTTAGCTATGAAGACTAAAATACAGACAGACAAACATATTTATAATATTCTTAACTATCTAAGCGTTATTTGACTACGTGGTTAATCCTCAATCGTTGCTCGCAATGCTCGCGATATCGGATTCCTATAACGATTCAAATAAGTACACTCCAGATATCGCAAAAAACGGTCCCGTTCACTCGTTCATTCCGACCGTTCATTTTATTCGTTCACTTCATTCGTTCATTTCGTTCGCTTGGTCTGATTAGCCGTGTCCCAGCCAGGTCACTTCGATGTTAAAGTCATGCTTTTCTTGTGTATCTGCCAGTTAGTTGAATGTTCGTTTAACAAACATTCAAAGTCTACGTTTTAATTGTAGCTATTCTGCCCTTCTAAATAAAAAGGACGCATGCGCAATTTGATAATCAAAGCAAATTTAACCCACTATCTTCAGAAATAAGGACACTTATACAAACGAGGTTCTATGAGACATACGCCCTTTTTCTAAGGAGGGGCAGTATTGTCATGTTTAAGTCTATTTAATTTTATACAAACTTTGTCGTTTAAAAATTGTAAAATACTTTGCACGTAAGGAATGGATTCCAATTTTGTAGAGGTTCTATCTAGGTTTTAATTCGATTTCGAGGCTTAGAAGTATTTTTTATTTAATCTGTAGCTTAACTGAGGCCCTATTTCACTACGTAAAGCTAATTGATTGTGACATATCGCCGCCTCCGCAGAATAAACACCGTTTCGTAAACCTCCTAAATGTCAAGGATTTTGTTTCTAATCGCGTTTTTATGTTTAACTGTTTAAAAAGAAAAATGATCATGTTTAATGCATCCAAAGCACAGACACACACGCACACACACATACACACAAACACACACACACACACACACACACACACACACACACACACACACACACACAAAATTAGTAAAAATTGCTGTCGTTAGCCGTTAATATTGTTTGTTAACCTTACCATCTCCCCCACGGCACAGGCAATGCCTAGTGTGGGGGTCTGATTCAACCTTAATTTGTATGTATTTTTTTTGGAAATAAAATTATTTGTATTTGTATTTTTTATTTGTACATAGGGCTTATGGTTATTGAGATCCAGATCGTGGAACAATACCGACTTTATCATATGTGATCTCCCCCCTTTTTACCACCGAAATATGTTCGTGCTCAAACTACAGAAAACAAACGTCATAAAACCACATTCCCAAAGAAAAGCCTTAAAACTAACCTCAAACTTGTTCGATAAATATAACAGACGGCAATACTATCCCGACAATCCCCTATCAGATAACGTCGAATGCGTTACTCGAATAAAACTCCCGTTCACCCACAATCGTCCGTCGCCGCGTCTTATCTCGCGACAATGAGCCTAAGACGCTTCCGACTGGGATGTTTACTGGCGTGTTATTCCCTTATATAACTCGTCATCAAGCTCGTCGGTAAGATTGCATTGGCAGTGTTTGACCTGTCCGTGCCTTTAACTCTAACTTTGACCTATGACGCCACCAGAGGTGTTGTAAGTAAATTTACAGAAGCAGTTCTGTCGGTTAGACTGTTAACCAGTTATAAGCAGAAATCGGCAGAGGTGAGCCATTTTTACGTCATTAATGTCAAGTGTAGATATTAATGTAGATACACCTAAAAAAGAAATAACAAAACTTAATTAATTAAAATTAAACTAAAATGACAATGCATTATGGACAAAACGAGTAGGTACTAAGTTTTTTATTAATTTTATAAATATAAATAACTATAAGTTTTTCGATATTTTCAATTTTCAACGCATTTCTTCTTGAGTTTACATACATACATACATACATTAAATCACGACTGTTTCCCAGAGGGGTAGGCAGAGACCACTTCTTTCCACCTGTTACGATCTTGACAAATCTCTTTCGCTTAATTCTTGAGTTTAATATCCACTTATCGGTAGAAAAAGATCTTTCTACAACCACTGAAGTGAGTGGAGTGAAATTGTGCAGTAAAATACTGACCACATCTGTTCCTAAAATAGGTTTGCTAAAAAAGCTTGCTATAAAATTATTATTTTTTGATGGCGACGCAAACGTTGTAGCATTAAGGTAGCCTAAATAAAATAATTTCATTAGTTATTACGTAAATTACTCCACCTCGACCATTGAATGACTACCCGATAGGTAATAAGATAGGTATTTGATTGGATATGTTACATCGAATCAAAATAGTTTTATGTAGTGTCCATAGACATGTACAACAACACTGCACTTGCACTGCGCTTGCACTTGTGCACTTGTACAAGCTTACTCGTAAACAAGATGCTTTGAGACAGCGCTTGTCTTTTGTTAAGTCGAAGTTCATGGTAGTTTGTTTCTTAACCTAATTTTATACTTTGTTTCGATTTCTTATACTAAAAGACTAGGTGGTACCTTTTTGAACAATTAAAGCAAATTAACGCCTGAAAAATGTACTATTATTCCACTTATTAATGATGAAACAATTACCAACAGTTACTTTAATACTCACTTAAGAGAATACTTAATAAGTAAAATAAAATAAATATGCAGGGGATAATCTCACTCCAATAAAATTGTCCTAATCCCAAACTAAGCTCTAGGCTTTGTTCTATGGTTCGAGAACGATAAACATACTTATACAGATAAATAAATACTTAAATACATCTATCACACATCGCTCATCACACAAATATTTGCCCATACCGGGAATTGAACCCGGGACCGCTAGCTTCGTAGGCAGGGTCACTACCAATTAAGCCAAAGCGTTACGTAATAATTTTACATCGGATTTTAGACCATTTGGAATCTAAAATAGAATCTGGAAACAAGTACGAGAGGAGATTAAATTTGGTAGCTACCTTAGGTCCAAAGTCAATCTGACACTCTACAATAATAAGCTTAAGCTTGAGTTTCCTAAAAGTTACAAATGACTTGACATCTCTAATGACATTGACGACTTCAAGCATATTTTTCTTGACCCATCCAAAGTAGTAATAGTAATGGCTGATTTACATTGGTCCAGCAAAAGCATGCCAGTAGAAGTACATTGACGAGTTTGTTTTCACGTTTGAGGCCAGAGCTATAGTAACGACGTAATGTACTTCTACTGGCATGCTTTTACTGGACCAATGTAAACCAGCCATTACTCTTACAAGCATATGCAAATCCGATTAGCGCGTTCCACAAGCCGACACGCGTAATATACCGGGTGACTTCAAATTGGAACTTAATACAAAATCAATATTTCACACACGTTTTCCCTTAGTTAAATCCCGCTCCAGAGTGTCATGCTGCTTATTGAATTAAAAGTATTCAATAAGCAGCATGACACATCTATACTGGATAACATCTTAGCCTGGTTGTGCAAAATGTGGTCACAGAATTATCAACAAGTTTTTGGAGTTTTTGGTGAGTCTGTGGCTCTGCCTACCCGACTCTGGGAATGAAGGCGTAAGTTTATGATGATAATTGAAGTATTTTTTCTAAGTTTTAATTTATCCCCTTTTTTCTGGCTAAATTCAGTCACTCTGCCACCATGTTCAAAGATTGATAACATCGAGTCACAGAAATGACAGATAGGTGTCAAATGTAGGATAACAACATTTAGGTTCACTGGACATTGGCGAAATACTAATGATAACCGCCATAAACAAAGAAATTGAATTGAACAAAAATTAGAACTTTATTTTTTATTTGAAAAAAAGCAAATTTAAACAACTGAGTTAATGTAATTCACTATTCATCATTAACTGAGCCATAATTTACTGTTTCGTATTACCGATTTGAAGTCACCCTGTATTTTCCTGTATGATTCTTGGGTAATTCTATATAAATACTTGTGTGAACATTCCTATATTTACTGCCTACTCGTCATAAAAATGGCTATTCCATTTACTGGAGGGTTACCTCTCCATAAAATATGTATCTAATATCGACGATACAAACATACAATGGAGTCCTAAGCTTTTATAACATACATTTCCTCAAATCAAAATGTTTCACAGGACTGGCGACGACAGCCACTTTCCCGGTAGGTATCGGTAGTGGCTGGAAGATTATAATGTACACCCTGTATTTATTTGGATCCACCCTCATCTCGCTGACGTTTCAATTTGTAACCCACCTTTAGGGCCTTATTCTGAAGTCTTGGAGTCACGTCATTGTAGAACACATAGGTCAGTAGTTTACCATTTTTAGCGACGGAACCCTTTTGAAACGCTAACCCTCTTATTCATAAACGCGCAATAGCTAGTGAAATATGCTCCGTCCTTATCTCCGTCATTATGACATTGACAGAACGGGACAAACAATACTTTTACTAAAATAGGTTTATTGTATAATTAAAATTTTACAAAAGTTTGATTTTTCGATATAGAGCCTTTGAGCGCTCGGGCTCCGCTAAGCAAGCTTTAAGGCCCGCCATACACGGACTGCTTTAAGCAGTCGGTAACCGACTGCACTTCGTTGCTATTGGTCGGTTTGCACTTTCCAGAGCATTGAAACTGCAAATCGACCAATAGCAACGAAGTGCAGTCGGTTCCCGACTGCTTAAAGCAGTCTGTGTATGGCGGGTCTTAGAATTAGCTGACGAATGTACTGAGTTTATATGTGTTACTCGGTCAATTTTGGCCAGAAATGTGGTCTGCCAAACTAAGTCTGAATAAAAAAAATACAAGTTGTATGTTTATTTAACGGGTCCGTAGCAATATTTTCATTTCTTATAAAGTTATACATATCTATATTAAAATGCCATTTGCTTATCTGGTCGTACACGGGAATCATAGACTTAAATGTTTTTTTAATAAATGCCTAAGTCGTATAATTGATTGTGGGCCTTGTAACCAGAGGGCTTATTATCTAACGCACTCGCAATCGCAACCGGCTTCAAAGTGGAGCAATTGTTTTCATTTGTATGCAGACAAGCCTTCGATTATCAAAAAGAAAACGATCGTGATTGCGAGTGCGTTAAACAATAAGTCCTCTGGATTAACACAGGCAATTCATCCCGGAAAATTTAAAAGTTCCCGAGGCTATAACGATAGGTAATCGAAATCTACGCGGACAAAGTCGCGAGCAGAAGCTAGTTTTATATTAATAAATATTAGTCTAACAAAACCAAAACCAAAATGACTTATCTACCGTTGTGCGTTGCGTTGAGATTTTGTCTTATCTCTAAGCTCTTCTATTGACGGATACTAGAAAATAGTGACACTTTGATTACGTTTAATGTGTGAGAAACACATTAAACGTAATCAAAATGTCACTTTCTTATTTTCTGATCATCAGAATAAGAGCTCGTCCTTAAATCGAAGTAGCGACCTTTCCTAGGTTGACGGACGTTGGTTTATTCGTTACAGTTCGGCTTTCACCTGCCCGGGGCTACCTGCCAACATAAGAGTCGTAGAAGGCAAATCCGCCATTTGGGCAAACTAATTGACCGACTAATATTAGATAATGTATGTATGTATGTATGTAAACACTTTATTGTACAAACAAAAGCGATAACAATTATAAAATAGACAAAAATATAACAGGGATGTACAAAGGCGAACTTATCCCTTTCAGGGATCTCTTCCAGTTAACCTATAACGCAACGCATCCTGTATGTAGCGCATCAAAATAAATATACATTTATCTAATACTAGTACAGTCACCAGCAATAAAATACTATCCAACATTGGGCGCAAAAATATCTGACACGTCTTTATTACTAGAGGTATAAGACCGTGTCAGATATTTTTGCGCCCAATGTAGCATAATACATTATTGCTGGTGACAGTACCTGAATATTGTGTTCGTAACATGGTGCATTTTTTTTATTGAATAGTACATTTCTGGTATAGTTTTTATCAGGCAATGAAAAGGTAGATCTTAACTACAAGTGAAATATCAAATTTCTTGCTAAAATGTGTTGGAAGAAGATTTTCACTGAAAACCTAGAGCAGAAAACTTACCAAAAGAGAAGTAATTGATACGTTTAAATAAGTCTTCACAGTGAAACGTCCGACTGATACTTTTTAAAATGTTTATAGTCGAGCCATTGAACTATATTTCAGTGAACAGAATAATTTATGGATATTTAGGTCGTTCCACTATTCATTTTATTTGATTTGTATATTTTTTCAGAAAGCACTTACTTTTTTCTAGAGATCTTTTCGAAGTCCAAGCCTTTCTAGATAATTCAAATATTCACACTAAAGAGAATATGACATGAATCTGCAGTATGTATTTTTAAAATTTAAAATTTAAGAACACGCTTTCTAATAAGCCCCATTATTTACTTCTTGCAATCATTTATTATGTTCACAGAATTCAACTCGCACAGTCTGAATGTTCACATTTCAAATGCCATTTTCTAATGGCATATGCGTAATTCGTAACTTGAAAATTGAGCGCTAAATCTATTGAAAAAAAACACTGTATCAATAACGAAAATACTCAGTATACGTAAGAATACGAATAGGTAGATAGTATAAATAAATATCGGGATTAATTTACACAAATTGACGTAGTCCCAAAGCTCTAAGGCTTGTACTATTCTAGACATCGATAAACATAATGTATTTAGAGAAGTACACATTTATCCATAAAGAAACGTACAAAACTCAGGCATAAATACTCGTGCTCATCACACAAATAATTGCCTTTACCCGCTTTTACCTTTCCTATAACCGTTAGTAGGTACGTCGTCGGACCGTATTTTCATGAATAGAGCTCGTACGCATTGCACAAACACGGCTACGGTACCTTAATCTATTCACTTCCCTAACCATATCCTCTTCCTTACCCTGAATTAACTATCCTTTCCAAGTAATCCTGTAAGGGTATATGCCAACATGTTAACAGTGAAAATTGAATATAGAAAAGTCAATTTTCAGAAAGCCTTCTTATCATTCCCTTTTAAATTGGATAACGTTGGTGGCCTTTATCGTGTAAAGGTATTAACGACGCGTTTATTATAGCAAATATGGAGATGTAAAATTATACTGTGGGTTGTTTACTTGGCTAGAATAAGGCCTCTTATGTTTATCCTGGCATTGTATTAACTAACGAAGTTCAGTGGTCTATCATAGCTACAAGTGGCTTGGGTGTTGTATAGCTGCCTCAAAATGTATTTTGTACTAAATATTTTTTTTAAATTATTTTAGTTGGTAGGTAGTAAAAGTTGTCAATCACCTCTATAAATTGAAGGTTTTCTATGTTTTTTTTTTAAATAGAATTATTATTATAGAACCTTTGAAATACAGGGTATTCTCACTCGGGTTTTATAAATTATCTCTATACGAATACTTATGTTCAACAAAATATTATCTTTAACAAATAAAATGTTTCTACATACATTGACTCAGCCCAAAACTAGAATGCCCTTATCTAGTCTTCTTATATACCTATAGTGTTTTCAATTTCTTAATACCTAGTTATCGAAAATTTTCGTTTTTCTATAAACACACGAATGACAAATGTAATGTCAATGGCAAGTATTACGTTATCAATAACCAGCCTAACGCTAAGAGGCTGGGAAGACTGCAACTATCTAGAGAATAAACCATAGAGTAGACTGTAAACCCTGCCTAATCCTTAGCTACTACGGACCCGCTAACGTTCTCAGTGGCCGCAATCTTATCTCAGATAAGCGTTTAAAGCTTGGTACACATGCTTGGACGAAGATGTAATATTATTTTAAAATTACCTTTAAAACTATTATTTGTTTTTTTTACATAATTTGACTTGTACTTTGCGGTGCATCACGAGTTATCATTTTTTGATCGCATCATACAACAAACCACAACTTTATTGCACACGATAGAGAGTAGTAAAATTGGATTTAACATTGCGGAATAGCGATATCTTCCAGACAACCTAGAAATAAAAAAGCGCCCAAAATAGATAAAAATCGAAGCATGTATGTGTATATCCGCTTTGATAAAAGACAGTAACTGCCCATAACCGTGGTTCATGAAAAGCATTTGCACGAGAATCCCTCTGTTGATAATATTTTTGACTACGAAAAGTCAACGCCATTACTAACATTTACATTACTCACTCAATCTGATATTCGTTCTGAAAATATAATCCCCCTGTAGTAATATTTCATTTCGCATTTCACAAATCATAAAAGGTTGTTTTACAAAATCCAATACAATTTATGACAAATTGAAAATGGAATACACCAGAACAAATTGGTAGTTTTTCGGCCATCAACGGGCGCTCTAATTAATCCGGCTAAACTCTGTGTGAACCCATTCGATTCCGGAATTGACCATTCGTAGGAGCCCATTCACACTGTAAGGATGAAACGCGCGGTTCTAAGAACGTATATGCCCTTATTAATAAACGTGAAGTAACCGTGGAGTAGCTAAGGCATGCTTTGACGTTATTTGTCATTATGATATTTGAATTCGACAGATATGGACAAAGCATGGTTTAGCTTTTCCTCGGTTTTTCATATACCATTTTGAAAAAGGAATGAGTGATGATCAGGGGTCGAAATAGATGAAGCTAACTTTGCTAAACTTCCCGATAGGACGTAATAAATTGGTTACAACCCGGTGAGTATTTTTTTACTCAAAAACTTCAAAAAAGTAGATTGCTCCATGTTCATTATGTATGTATTTCTTTTACTTTTTTTATGACGTTCACTAATATTTTGGTCAATGGTGGTCTGATTTCGAAAATATTTTTTTTGTTTGAATTTTTACCAAGACTCATTAATTAATCCAAAAAAAAATACGAACTTATCACTACATTTGAAAAATTTAGGAGGTTAAAAACTCTTTCAGGTTCGGATAAAGTCGAATGAGAAATAAATACAAACAGAAAGGCCGTTTTACGTTGCTATTGCACAGTAAAGTAAGGAAAACTAAAAAACGTACCTTTTTCGCTCTTCTTACAATGTAAATCCTAGTATTTTAAATGCAATAGTTTGTGTGTTTGTTTGCTACTCCTTCACGCTGCAACGGCTGAAGGAATTTGGATGAAATTTAATACGGAGGTAGCTTATACCCTGGACTAACACGTAGTTTACTTTTTATCCCGGAAAAATGAAAAGTTTCCGACGAAGTCGCGGGCTTTAGCTAATAAGACATATAAAAGTTTCGTCTTTCAGTTTCCCTTGCATAATACTATAACTCGTAAACATAACCCATGACTAGGTGTTAAAAACGGGCGTCTCCAAACAAACAAGCAAACAGGCTCTCCTCCCTGTCAGTCCGCTCAACCGCAGCGGATTGCCTTTAAACGCGATCAGTTTAGTTCTCTACTAATATGTTTAGTGTGAACTCACAAAAGACGTTCGCCGGACGGATTCGGTTAGACTTAGCCGATTTCAATCGCTTGTAATCAATACAATTTCGCCTATCGGTTGAAAACGCAATTTTGAAACTGCGATAATCTATCTTCGTCGCTCCTTGGTAGTGAAGAATTCGTCAGTGAGTGACAAAACGAACTCGAGCAGAGAGTTTGGGATTGGGTATTTTTCCTCTCAATACTCGACGCTCTTATCGTAATAGCTTTTAGTCGTTTAATTTAAATACAGCGACTGAGTTAAATACGTCTTATTTGTATAGATCTATTTATTCCGTTTAGTCTCTTTTTACTTAAAGCGTTCAATAGAACTTTACATAATAATAAAACTATCACTTTTAACCAATTTTAAAACAGTACAATAAAATAACCCCAAAAGATTTATAAAAACAAAGTTATTTCTACTGATTTTGAATTTATACAGTTTTTATAATTTCTGCGTTAGTAATTATTTACCGCACCAATCCAACAGTGATATTAAATTATAAAAAGAAACCATGTGAATAGTGTCATTATTGTGGTTAAAATTAATTAACTTTTCTATGAATTCCTTTTTGTGACACAGTTATATTTAACGTGTTATATAAGCATAATAATTTAAAAAATAAGAGAAACTATCATTAACGCTACTTCCTGTAAGTTTATGATTTAACATGCCAGCCAACATCGCTATTAAGATCTTCCCTTTTTTAACGTCGGTTAAACATTTTAAAATTAGTAAAACCAGTATTAATATTACTCGGCTATTGTTTGTTATATCTGAAAAATAGTGAAAGCGATAGGCAGAATATCAATACACCATGATCACTTTTGTACTTTATCACATTAACACATTCGACAATCTTGTTTGAAATTGCTTACGTGACTGTAAAGCGACAAGGTACAAAAGTTCATCGATAAGTCAGTGAAAATGATTGATTCCTTTTTCGTCCTATTCCTGATTGGACATATTCTTGTTTCGGCACATTCCTGTTTGGACGTATTTCGTTTTTGGCATATTCTTGTTTCGACAAATTTTAGTAAAAATATTATACTTTGTGACTTTCCTTGCGTAATAAAATAAAATAATATTTCTTTGTAAAATATTTTATTTAATTTCAATTAAAATAAAAGACAAAAATCAAACATTACCTACCAAAAATCCAACCTACACTGATTATTTATAGTAATCGGGCAACAAACTAATCAAAGTTGGCAATAAAAAATAACGATACCTAGGATTGATTTTATTCGTTATATGTAATGACCGAAAACGGAATCTGCCGAAACAAGAATATGCCGAAAACGGAATACGTCCAAACAGGAATGTGCCAAAACAAGAATATGTCCAATCAGGAATACGACGGAAAAGGAATCAATCAGTGAAACGTAAGGTCGGGCGGGGCTATTTCGACTGAGGGGTAATTCAACTTATCGTACTAATTTTAAAAATAGAATACCTCAGTAGGTATAGTTAAAATGCCCCTCAAATGCAATAGCCCCACCCGACTTTAGTTCAAAATCGCGCAGCTGTACATATCCGTATATCCGTAGCGCAGTGATACCTAAACGCTCAAAACACAATGTAGTATAATTTACGAACGGCGCTGGCGCCTTGCCAGTTTTACATAATAAAGCCTTAATAGCGTTCCGTTTGGTTCAAAACGCGGTACAAGCGTAATGTACGGTGACAGTCGCGGAAAGATGGCGGTTTAAAAGGAATAACTAGTATTCGCCGGTTATTTTGTGGGTTAATGTTTTTTTGGGCAGTAAAGAGGGTTATAGCTGAAATAAACTTTGCTATATACATAGATATATAATTATACAGCAGCTTTTGATCGCCCAACTCCGTCCGCGTATTAGTTTTGTATACAGGGTGCATGCAATAAACGAAAGCCACCTTAAATATTGGAAATAGCAAATTTTACGCAAAAAAGACTAGGTTACTTTTATTTTTGAAAACAATTATTACTGAATTTATGGATTTTTGAAAATTTGCCAGCCTTTACCGGGAATCGAACTGGTCGCATATGACAAAATAATAAAGAAGGGTTTTGAATGGTCATTATTTAATTTTAAGGTGTTATGGTCATAAATTATCACTATCATTGACCCTTTCGATCTGTATCATACAACACGACTTTATTATTTTGTCATATTCGACCAGTTCGATTCCCGGTTAAGAACGAGGATTTTTTCAAAACTCCAATAATGGAGTATTTTTTTGTTTTCAAAAATAAAAGTAGGTAAGTCTCCTTAGCGTGGAACTTGCTATTTACAATATTTAAGGTTATTGCCGTACATAAGGCGTTCGTTTTTTCCACCCTGTATATTTCCTCGAGCGCTCGCTTCATTGTCGACAAAATCTTTATTCTCCAAGGGCAAGAGTTAATCAAGAGCAAACTTCAGCTTTAGCACATCGTACCCAGCACGCACGCACGCAAGCACGCACGCAAGCACGCACGCACGCACGCACGCACACACGCATACACACATACACACTATAACTTAAAAACCCCCTTTTTCAGTTTTATAAAATAAATCATCGTTAAAGTATCACAACAAGTTAAACAACCGAAGCACGTCTTAATCAATACGATGATCCGGGTTGGAAGGGAAGAGGGCCAAGTTCGTGTAAATTTTAAACGCCTTAATGAGTTGTTTATTTGGAGTTGTCTCCCGGCCTGTGGTTTGGAATCAGGGTGTCGAGGGATGAGAATAGTTCTGTGGATGTGGCATTTTTAATCTATATATATAAAAGGCTAAACTGACTGACTGACATATCAAAGCACAGCCGAAACTACTGTTCCTAGAAACTTGAAATTCGGTACATGGGTTCCTTTCATGATGTAAGTGAGCACTAAGAAAGGATTTTCCGAAAATCGACCCCCAACGGGAAGAAATGGGGGGGAGTAGCGGGAAACTAATTCTACGCGTACGAAGTCGCGGGCGTCCTCTAGTAGCTAATAAAACCTTTGTAGCCCAAACGATGTTTACTATCCTAACTTTAACCATTAATTTCGGTTACATTACATTAGTTATAGTAGGAGATCCGAATAGGAGACGATTTGCACCGGGCTGCTTATTCGATCAAAAGTATTTTATATCAAGCTTGATACGCTAAATAATATGTGGCGAATAGGTTGGCTGAAAAATTTCAGTCCAGTATAAAATTAATTTAAAAATTAAAAATTAACTTTGGCTTAAAAAAATGCAATTGCTTGTTTTATAGACAAATTACATACCAATCGAAAGTATGAACCCTATAGAATTTGCAAACGTTAGGTTGACTATTTTTATCCCGTCAAACTATTGGATAGGAAGGTATAAACAGGTAAGTCGGTACTAATAATTTGCACCAAACCTAACGTTTGCATATTCTATAGGCTTCATACTTTCGATTAGTATGTAATTTGTCCAATCCAAAATGAATTTTCTAAATTCAGCTTCTTTTCAACGGATTGAGTTAAATTTTTGAATAATTATGTGATCAGAGGGGCTATTGTCTAAAGCACTCGCAATCGCACTGGCTTCAATGTGGAGCAATTGTTTTCATTTTGTATGCAGAATAAGCCTTCGATTTTCAAAATGAAAACGATCGTGATTGCGAGTGCGTTAGACAATAAGCCCTCAGATCACTTACCAAGAAATGTATGTGCCGCAAACTTGACTAATAGGCAATTTGATTAGCTTGCATAATATGATAGAAACGCAGTTATCATCCACATTATAATGTTATTCGTTACTTGGAAAATGTTAATCGGCATTTAAATATTCATTAATTATTTTGCCACATCCATTGTCCATACGCGTCGTCTTCTAAAGGGTGTGCCCCTTTCCTTTCAGTTTATCTTGAGGCCCCAAAAGCCCCCTTAGAGATGAATGAATAATTCAAAGCTATTTAATTCAATGCTACGTTTCGTGAGCATTGTCCTTCGGAAATTACATTTATTTTAAAACGTAATGGTGCGAAATCGCCTGATTGGGAATTTATTGGAGTTCCCACTTGATAGCTTTTTTGAATCGACGATTAATTTAATCGACGTTTTAATTGGGTTTGTTCTGCGTGTTTTGTTTTCATTGCTTGTGTTCTAACAGGGAAATGTGTATTTATATACATATTTCTTTTTTTTTCGTTAAACGTTAAAATCCAGAGCTGAACATTTATAACTGCTATCCTATATTTTTCTGTAAATTCATATTTGCGTTAGTGTTTACTCGTATTATTAACGTATTAATATTTTTAATGAAACATATATTTATTTATGTTCATTAAAATACAACTGCATATTTTATCAATTAGTATGAACAGCATGAATATTTTCTTTTTTTTATCTTTATCCATGTTTTTAACTTGTATAGCATTTGGAGTAAGTATAATTAAATGTTTAACCAGAAAGCCAAGTAATTGATACTACACTACCAAAGGCCATCAAAACTCGGTTCAATTAACGTTACAAGATGTCACTAACTTCCACCATCTTGTCAACGTTTTAATTTTAAATCCCCTCGGTATCAATATTGAAGTACTGTGGCAAGGCTTTTTTCAGAAAGTGGATCCTATATCAACAAGGTGAGTGCCTCGTCGGATTAAATTTATGTCCCACTGGTCCCGCAGTTTTTTCCTGACTTGGATGTCCGAAACGATTCGATATGACAAGTTAGAGTGGCAATTTCGCATCCACTGTGTGGACAAAATTATTTTCAAATCCCGCTTTTGAATTAGCTCTTCAAGCCAAATTAGCAAGAATGCGTTAGATATGGCCGTGTTTAATTATTTTTTACTCACACGAACTTTCTACTCACTAATATAAACTATACTTCATTTGTATTAGGTACTTGAATAAATGTACACAAAATAACCACGTGATATAATTCGTCAACCTATAGAAGCAGAACACTCTAACGTCACAGGTCGACTAGTTTTAATAATAATAATAATATAATAAATCATTTATTCAAAGGAAACAGGCATGGTACATGTAATTCTTCGCCAAACTGCACAGTCAGTTTGGAGGCGAAAACTGGGCGCTCTCAGACTTATCGCCTTAATTTGTTGTTACACTTTTTTACAAATTATTTCTTACATGGGTTATGGGTTAAGGTAAAAGCACTTATTATGGACAATGCTCCAGTGATGAACATTTTCATTTTTTTAATGAAAGCATTGCAATACCGAACCTTTCATCCTATAAGTAATAGTGATAATCCCGAATAATTTAAATATAATCTAATTGTTACGCTAAAAGCATATCGATCTCGGAAGTTTATATTTGTTTATAGTTGTTTATGGAATAGTTTCTTATTTCTTATTATGTTATTATTGTTATTCTTGATTGACTGTTTAACATAGCCACTTTTAGTTTGTTTACATTTAACTATGAACCTAAATAAATGGAGTAAATATAATAGGTCTCTTAATAGACAAAACATTTTCACTCAGAGATAATTTTTAGTCTAGCTAATACTTAAATGCGAGCTAATATTACGTTAAGAGCATTAAAGGCTTTATCACTTTGTCCAGCTTTTATCAGGTTTTATTACGTACTTATTTACAGAGTCTCTCTCCGAGAAATTTTAACATTAATATTCTATTGGTCGATTCCAATATCCAAGTCGTCCGTGTACCTACTTTAATGCTCAGGGCTAAATTTATACAAATATTTACCGAGCACTCTTTGCAATACCTGGCCCCATTTTTACGTAATTTTGCGTCCCTGTGACCTCCTTTCGATGTCCAGAAATGTGTTAAAGCTCGTTTCTGAGCGGCTATGTCAATGTATGGCTAATTTTCGTCACCAAACTGACAAAGTTAAAGTTCCTTAATTTCAGTTCTTAACTATCTAAAAAGTTTGTAGTGTATTCATGTTTCTATGTAGCCTAATGTCCTTGACGAATTTTAGAATGCGAGGTGTCGTTGGATTATTGTTTATCTAAGTATTGTCATTGTACCAGTGAAAGAATGAAAATCCTTGGCTGTGGCTACCCAGAACCAAACGATTTCAAGGCACTGCCATTGTACTCCGCTATCCACTTTCTAGAAGGGGTGGAGGCAGCATTGGATTAAGTGCTAAATAAAAAGGTGCGCGAGTCCGACTCGCACTTGAGCGTTTTTTTAAAGAAACAGTAATATTTCGTTTTATTAGCGAAGTAATATCTTAATTCTTAGTACAAAAAGTGCTTTTTAACGATTAAATTGTTTTCGTTTTATTTGAATTATACCGCAAACAAATACAATAAAGCAATATTTCGATACAAATCGTTGCCGCAGCAAATACTGAAACAGTATTATTTTACCTTATATTCGTTGAAACACTTTTTCAAACTTTATATTAACTTATAAAAAATAAATAAACATAAAGATCTGTTTTCTAATCACGCTTAAGAAGCCTGTGAAGGTAAATAATACGTGAATTTAAAATTGAACATTATATTAATAAGATCTTGGGGGTTATTATGACATAGCTATGCAGTTCATTTTACGGTGAGCGTAGAGGACAGAAATATAGCAGCTATATAGCTCTGTCCTTTTCTCTCATCGTAAACTGAACCTGTATAGCTATGTCATAATAACTCCCCATATCTAAATACAAACCTTTTTTTTACAATAAACCCAACATATTCAAAAATTGTGGACATCGGACTTGATAGCTAAATTTGTATGAATTAATTTTGTCAGCTATTTAAGCGTCGGTTCACGATTCTCACGCAATTGGGTGTAATTTGACACATAATATTTTTTGTCCATGTCCGGGATTGCATATGGTAGGTACATTTTATCTCGAAAAATATGATAATTAATAATGTGACACAAGTTGCACACCGACAAAGCCGCGGGCAAACGCAAGTTAAAGAAATAAATCTACGATCGCAAATAAACAATGAAAAGAAGAAATCACGCTTTGTTCGACGCAGAAGCTCTACGTCGTAGCGAGCTACGAGAGCTCGTAGAGCGTCTACGAGGAATTCATTAAGCTCTTTTTGATTGAGAGAGTATTCTGGTTAAAAGTGGAAAGAGAGACGAGAGGATGCGGAGTGAGAATGGTATTATACTCATAATATTGATGTTTTAAAATGAAGCCATGAGCAAGTTGGAGATCTTCTTCATAACTTAAGAGCTATGCTCTTGTCAGTGGAGTGTCCGCCACCTGTATAAATGGTCCTACCACAGGGATTGAATCATACAATATAAAGTTCAAAACACATAAAGGTAGATAAATATCATATATAATGGTTTTATTTCTAAAAGCATTAACATTTTTTAAAGGAATAAGCATTAGATAGATCCCATCAGGTTAGGTTAGTCTTTTTTATAACAACTCTGAAAATCTTACGGTCTCAAAAAAAAAACATTATTATAGTATATGTTAATGATTTTGTGGATTTGGTCCGAATTTTTATTATTATTATTATTTATTACTATTACATACATCCATACATACACTCACGCCTTCATTCCCAGAATGAAGTAGGCAGAGCTACTTACAGGATTACCAAGAACGACTTGTTGTTAATTCTGTAACCACATTTTGCACAATCAGGCTACGTAACATGTTGACCAGTGTAAATTAGTGACAGGTTGCAAGCCCATCGCCTAACAATACTACAAGCCTTTATTCCCTTAGTCGCCTCTTACGACTTCCACGGGAAGACATGGAGTGGCACTATTCTAAGCCGGCAACCACACGGCATTACATTATGACACATTATGCATTTTGAATTTTATATTTATTATGTTACGCTATTAGAAATGTAGATTAAATTCTAGTTTATAACCCAGGTTGTTCACCTGATAGTTCCCTTCAGCGCGGGCGGTGTTAAATCAGTCAACGTCGATCAAAACTATAAATTGTGCCGCGGTCGGGCAAAAAGTTAAAAAAGTGTTAGTGCATTCAATTCTCGAAAGGTTCTCTCAAAAATATATTTTTAAGTAAACATACAATTAAATATTCCGTGTACATATTTCAAGCGTCTACCTGTTGCCGTTATTAAAATCGAGCAAAAAACGGCAAAAAATTCACGTTTGTTGTATGAGATAAACATTTATTTTATGTTGCTTTTAGTATTTGTTGTTATAGCGGCAACAGAAATATTATTATATCGTCTGTGAAAATTTCAATTGTCTAGCTATCACGGTTTATGATATACAGCCTGGTGACAGACAGACAGACGGACGGAAAGTGGAGTCTTAGTAATAGGGTCCCGTTTTTACCTTTTGGGTACGGAACCCTAACAATCAATAACAGGCAAACTACATGCAAACAAAATAACTCGCATAACTAAATTTTACCAACAAACAGAATTATAACAGTAATTACATTCGACGCGCCAAACGCCGGGTTTTTTTTAAACGGAACCCTAAACGCCATCAATAACGGACGAATCGCGCAGCCTTCACAAACCGATTCGATGTGCAAACACTGGGCCCGAATATGCCACATCGCGCATGCAGATTAGAACAGAGGCCCTACTTTGAAAATTCAAGTTCAAAGTTACGTAGAGCTAACGTCTAACTCCCTTTCTCTCGATTTAGTTTCGAACGACGAGTGGCAGGGATGGTGCTAACGTAACTTCGAACTTTGATTTTTAACCCCCGACGCAAAAGAGGGGTGTTATAAGTTTGACGTGTAAGTGTGTGTGTGTGTTTGTGTGTGTGTGTCTGTCTGTGGCACCGTAGCTCTTAAAAGGATGAACCGATTTGGATGCGGTTTTTTTTGAAAGCAGGTTTTCTAGCGGTGGTTTTTAGACATTTTATATCAAAATCGGTTCAGCCGTTTTTGAAGTATTGAACTTTGAAATGTCAATGTGGGGGGTTTTCCAACTTTTTGTTGGTTAGGTTAGGTTATCTAGACTGTGCCTCTATTCTACACGATAAAACTATATTGCCTTTGACATCGTATTGTTTTTAACTCAGCCATTACTGACGAGTAAATAAGAGCTAGATATCGTAACGTTGACAATGCGATTACAAGTCAAATTCAATGTGGTTTTAACCAGTAGAATAGAGGCACTGGTTAAATAATGCCCGTTCCTAATAATTTAGCCGCAGATATGGTAACGTCTAGTTAGATTTTGACATATTATTTTATTTCTGACAAATGTCAAATTTTAACTCAAAGTAGGTAACCAAATTTATTCGCGGATTAAATATATTGGAAATTGATATTAATTTGCCTATATGTTTATTTGATGTAGGTCCCTGAGAATTATTTCTCCATATTGTTTCCCGTCATGTGGTGCATAAAAAAAAATCATAATATTTTGAAATAGTATTTTCCACTAGTTTAGAATTTTTTTATTGATTGAAACTACTTACGTCTTGCAAACGACTAGTTCGTATAAACTAATCCATAACTAACTGCCGCACTCAGAGACGTCAATTAAATTTAATGCTTGTTTAGTGACGTATTGTCTTATTCTATCACTGTAGCAAAGTGATTCAACTTTAATCAAGCATTAAATTAAATTAACGTCTCTGAGTGCGACAGTAAGTGCCTTCAAATCATTAATTATTCTACACATTCTTTCGATAGAAATAAAAAAATGGTTCAGCGGTTTTCACGAAGTGACACCGTTCATTTTTAAGCAATGCAGATAACGAATTTTGGAAAAATTGAATCGTCGGATTGGTGTTGGTCCCCGTGAGTCGATTTTTTGCAATCGGGTGTTCATCACGTCTCACTCGCTGATTAGATTGCGGCCTGCAAAGAGAAAACACACGTTTCTAGCAGGATAATATACATATTCTCGTAAAAAGTAATACAGTTTGATACAGATTCAGATTCAGATTTAATTACTCAATATGACTTAGTATAAATGGGTCATACGCAGATTTAGGTTAGCGTATTTCCTGTGGACATACCCGAAGTTTTTAAGGACTAATTTTCTCCGCATAAACGGCGTCAGGCCTACTTTAGCCCTATCAAATAAAAACATAACTTATATGCACACTAGCCTTTAACTATTGACCACAGGAGAGACAACTTTTGTTTTTGTGAGTAAATATGACCCAAATTAGATTTCATGTCAAATTATATGCAGTTACATTGAGGTCATCAGAAATAAAATTAAATTATAATAGTATAAATAGTAAAAGTCAACACAAATACCTGCTTTCAAATCGGTTCAGGCGTTAAAGAGCTACGATGCCACAGACACATAGCGGTCTAACTTAATAACACCCCTCTTTTGACGCCGAGGGTTAAAAATGCCTTTAAACTATCTATTGTATTCAATGAAGTTAACAAGAGAACACCTGACACGACACGACATTATAATATTATGTAATGTATCGCGTGTTGTATGTTAAGCCAAGACAGTTTCCATTTCCGAGCGCCGTACACAACATGCAAGATGTTGACTTGAATACGAGTAACATACTCATACCTATTACATTTATTACCTTATTAGTGGTGGAACCAGTAATGGACGAGACACCAATAATGGACACTTTGATTCTTTTTTTACCGAAGATAAAGTTATTCATTAGTTTTGCAACAATTAATTTAGGACCGTATGAAATTTTAATTAAGAATGATTACTGGTGACTGTCAGCTAAAAGTGTCAATCATTGGTGCCGTCACTCTAATACTTTAGTTTTTACAAAAGTAGTTTACTTTTACTAATACTTAAACTAAAGCGTTAGTTAGTGATAAAAGTAAAAGTGGTGGTAGGTACTTTTGATTTATGTAAGAATATCTTTTTGTACCTGTTGACTTCATTTACAGGTTTTAATATGACTAATATAAGAATAATAAACGCGTATGTTAATAAAATATTATTTTAAAACGTTTCTCGCTGATGGGTTTTAAACAACCTTTTATAAAACATGCTTGGAAATGTTTGATTTTCTTCCTAAAACAAACACGCGATGAGCTTTGTTTTTCCTGTTAAATATAAAGTAAAACAACTTTTTAACAGAGTAGTGAAATAAACTTAAAACTCATTTTCCCGATGCGCTATGGTTAAAATGATAGTGTTTATTTAAATTTTATGAACTTATAATTCAGTTGATTAAATAGATTCAAGTACCAAATTAGATCGATCGTTACAGAACCTTTTTTTACTTTGAAGCCTTTTAATTTAATTTCCTAACTGTTTATAAACCTTTAAACAGTTATAAGAGTGTTATATGATTAACGCGGCTACATTAGCGGCGGGCTGGGCTTCATTTCCGACTGTCAGCGTCAGTTGGCCACGTAAACAATATTATAGCTCCGGGAAGACAGGTTTGCGACACAAGTGCGATTACAACCTTTTTTTTGCAGTTTCTGATAAACTTTAACAAAAACTACGTCGTCTAATCGAAGTATAGTTTGGTAAAGATTAACCCCCTTACTAATAAACGTTGAGTAACGGTGGTATAACTATACAATGTTTATCCTTGTCTGTCAAATCCAAATGTCACAATGACAGATAAGGACAAAAAATGTATACCTATACCACCGTTACTCAACGTTTATTAGTAAGGGGGTTATTGTATAGTTTTATAAAATTTAGGTAAAGTGATTGTTTCAGTTCATGATAGTACGGTTGACTTAGCTAAGTATTAGATGAAAGTACCAAATAAGCTATTCCAAAACTGGTCATTACTTTACGCTGTTCAGTGGGTTTTTGAAAAAATTCTAGGCTTGTACTATGGGTACAGGTGGCAACGATATAAATACGTATATAGAGAAAAACATAGAAAACATCCATAACTCAGGAATAAATATTCACGCTCATCACACAAATATCTGCCCTTACCGGGATTTGAATCCAGGACCACTAGTTTCGTAGGCAGAGTCACTACCACCTAGGCCAGCGCGTCGTAAATATGAGAAATATTCTAAGTAGTTACCGAGATTTTCTCACATTAAAGTTTCATAGTTTTATAACTTTCTCGTCGATACAACGTATTAGATTTACTTAATTTTTTGTTGATATAATTGAAGTAATTGTTGAAATAGTTGCACGGTTGTGCAAGATCTAAACCCAGGCTTACAAACGACCGGCTGCCTTTAATAGACATTGCTGGTGAGGATAGATGAAATAAAGCGAAAATAAACTATTACTCACAAGCGATGCAATAGCGCTCTGCTATGTAATTTTATATGTCACGGGATTTAAGTTTTCTATTTAAAAGTTAATTTAATTGCCGTACGAACGCGTAAAATATCCATGGGACTTATCTGTCATAGTAATTGCTATTTAAAACCTGCCAAGTTCCAGTCAGAAAAAGAGTAAAGCATAAGACTCATATTATAATAAATAAAAATTTCTAGGGTTCCGTACAAAAAAAAGAAAAAAAACGGGACTCTTATTTATAGGATCACTAATGCGTCTGTCTGTCTGTCCGTCCATCTGTCACAGCCAATATGCTCCGAATCTACTGGACCAAATCAGGTGAAATTTGGTAGCATGGTGTAATCCTATGACCCAAACAAAGATGTGCAAAGTATTTTTTTTTAATTATGGGTCATTTTCGATGGACAAATTAGGAAATTAAAAAAAATGATTTGCATCATATTATCAAATGAAAAAAATTACAAAATATAGTTCATTGCTTGTAGATTACAGGAGAACATATGAGAATCCTATTAAAAAAAACGTATGTATGGAACTCTCCACGAGTTCAACTCGCACTTGGCCGGTTTTCTATTTACTGCCCAGAGGGGTTATTATGACAAGGCTATGCAATTCATTTTACGGCGAGCGTAAAGGACAGAGCTATAGCAGCTATATAGCTCCGTCCTTTTCTCTCAGCGTAAACTGAACTGCATTGCTATGACATAATAACCCCCCAGAACTTCTCAGTTAATAGCATCTCATAATACATAATATCTAACATAGGTACTTACATTAAGTTTCGTGTTTCGGCAGTTTCAGAGCAACCTATCAGCTACATACATAAACCTAGTTTAATATTTTATGTTATTATGTATGTTAGCTTGTAAGGTGTTTCTAGTCTATTCTATACAGCCTCTGTGTCCAAGAGTAAGGCAAGAGGCAAACACTATATAACCTCAAATTACCCCAATGTAATTACGAAGCACGTCCGTATCGACAGCTGGGCACCGATAGAGCCCAAGTCTGTTGTAACCGCCACTCTGTGTGACATGTCCCAGATACAAACTCCAGAGATTAGTTCAAACAGACGCGCCATTTGATATTTAAGTTAGTTTTTAAGTCAGGGTCCCTCTGAAAACCAGCGCCGCGGCTTGCTGCGGCACAAAGCTTAGAGGGGCCCTTTTCAACGCCATGTTAAGCAATGTTTTGTTCTGTTTGTCATCTGTTTCTTTTTAAATGTGTGTATGCGTTGAATAAATTATTTCTAATTTATTCTATTCTATTCCATACAGGAGACGTTCCTCTCGTGAAACTCGTCAGGGGAGGTATTTTGACATGGCTATTCAGTTCAGTTTACGCTAAGAGAAAAGGACAAAGCTATATAACTGCTATAGCTCTGTCCTTTACGCTCGCCGTTAAATGAACTGCATAGCCATGTCATAAAAACCCCCAGTACTAAATATTTGGTTGGACCAAAAGGCATATGGTTATTAGATTCTGCCCGCGACTTCGTCTGCGTAGATTTCGATTTCTGGAATGAAATAAGACATAGGCTAGTCCTATGTGTTGATCCAGGGTACGAGAATAAGCTATCTTGCAGTAAGAAGGAGTAACAAAAAAACACACAAACTTTCGCACTTATAATATAAGTTTAATCCAAAAGAGTTTTAAATCGGAAATGAAAAAAAAAATACATGCAATTTAAGTAGGTACCGATTTTTCACGCAAGATGCGATCATATAATGTTATAACACTATTTCTAAACAATTGGGATACACTCAAAAAATAACCCTATTTTTTTATATTGAAATGAACACCATTTCATACATTATTTCCCTCCTTTTTAATGGCATGGCATTTCAAGTACTTTATTTTTTATTTCCGAGTAAATATTTCGCAAGGTTTCTAATGTCTTTTTTAAGGAAAAATCAAATAAGTAACAAAAACTAAAGTAAGAACATCAGTAAATTATATGTTTAAATACTTTAAAAAAGTGTTTGATACGACTATATTAAGGTCACAATCATTCCAAATCATTAAAATCATTTAAATTGATGTAAGTAAACTCTTAAAAAAAACTCAACGTACAGTCAAGGAAATTGATTCGTAGACCACTTTGGACTATGTCAAAGTCAAGTAATCAATCAAAACGCAAGAGAATTTTTATGATTTTATTGACAGTGTCACTTTGACATAGTCCAAAGTGGTCTACGAATCAATTTCCTTGACTGTACATGATGAAATGTTAACTAGGTGATAGGTATTTCCGCGTCTATTTCATTTTTATTATCATTAGACTAAGAAGCAGTAGGTAGCGCGAATGTTGGAATAGTTCAGACCGCTCGGTGTCAAACATTGCCGGAAAGTTACGGCAGGTCGCAGGTACAATCATAGTTCGCACTACTAGACCAAAACAGTATCAACTCAAAAACATGCTAGTTTGATTTCAAGTTCATAGTAGTCGTATTAAAGTTGAGTTTAAAATACAGTCGTATTTTGAGTTGCTACGTTTTTGATATAGGAATGCGAGTTGCTATCACGTGTTCATCTCTTTCTCTTTTTTTCTTTTGCAGCATTTTATTTGAATGCCCACTGTTGGGTATATGCACAGAACAGAAAAATCAGTGTCAAGTGGGCGTGTAACGTCTGGCACGGTTATGCGGAGTTCCGCGCAACCTACCATACTTTTGCTGCGATCGCTTATTTCGATATTTCAATATTTAGATATTTCTAAAATAGGAAATAAATCCAGAAGCATGCCTTATTGTGCTATTTTGGAGTGTAAAAATGATAGCCGCACCAAAAACATTTTCCATGGTCGCGTGTTTATTTTATGATAGTTTGAGTATTGGCGACGACAGGTCTGATACTAAGCGAAGCTCATGCCACTTCCACTGTTTTTTCTGTTCTGTGGGTATATGCCTCTCCATTTTTTTCCAATTTGCCCTATCACTAGTTAGTCTATTCCATTGTGTGCCAGCATTTTCTTTAATATCTTCGGACCATCGCGCCGGTGGTCTACCAACACTCTTCCCTACCCAAGGCCTCCTGCAAGGCTAGCACAAGCCCGCGACTTGTTTGTCGCTCGGATCTCCCTTTCTATCTAGTCAGTAACGATAGAGACGCACTGAGCGACAAGCGAGAAAATACAACTTGTGCTACCCGTCCAGACTGCAACGCATTTATTCCATCGGTACGTGTTTATAGTACCGAGTTAAACAATTTTTAAAAGGTGTTACAGATGTAGTGAATAATAAAACAAGTCTTAAATTTTTAACTGTTTTTTACATCCATTATTATGTTCATGGTTTGTACAACTATGCCGATCATCAAGTTGATAGCTTTTATACGTACATACATAAACTAACGCCTTTGTTCCCAGAGTGGGGTAGGCAGAGCTACGGAATTACCAACAACTGTAAAAATTTGTTGATAATTCTGTAACCACATATTGAAAAATTAGGCTAAGATGTTTACCAGTGTATTTAGTGACAGGTTGCAAGCCCATCGCCTAACAGTACTACAGTACAGTAGCAGAAGTAGCTTTTATAGTTGCAACGAGAAAAACAGACAGACGACGAAGTCTCATTGTAAGGGTTCCTTTATTAGAATTTAGGTACACCCTTTAATAGTTGTATCTAATATGGACCTAATTATTTTTTATTTATTTTATTATATTTTTAAGTAGGTATAGTATTTTAATTTTTCAAAATTTCGTCAAGCTACGGAGCAGTTTGTATGAGAAGCAAGTGCACTCTTATATTAAAAGTTGGTACAGTCAAGGACTTTAATTGTTATGCCACTATGAAACCCTGTCAAAATTACAGCGTCAAACCACATGAAAGAAATTACGCCAAAATTAATGATTAACGTTATGCGACAGGGTTCCATAGTGGCATAACAATTAAAGTCCTTGACTGTACGGTGTTGTTAATACTTATAGATCTAAAACGGTACTTCCGAGTTATAAACATAATTTTCCTACCTAACAAATGTAGTCTTTGAGTGGTTGCAGAATAGATACGTTATTTCGGGCTGTTTTAGCCACCGAAATTGTTGGAAAGCCCGTGATACGAAATTGCTTTCACAAATTCAATAACGCAACGCATCAGTTACAGAACGAATAGCTTATTTTGAAAATCACATTTCACCAAATCTATAGTTATTTATAATCCTTTTGCGTGCAAATTTTGCCTGTAGTTGGTCTGTGCAAAATGTCTGCCGCGTATCTGAACGCACACTGCGGCGCAAGTCAAAAGGGTCAACTCGACTTTAAAAATTGCAATTGAAATTTAACCAGACGTACGTACGGAGATCAGATTCGCAATGTACTGAATAAGGGCCAAATCAAAAGCACCCGAAACCGACGTACGTGCATGAAGAGATTGATGAATGTAGAGGAAGCGAAAGTTGTATGTTTAGACCCGTGCACTTGGCGTTCCATAGTCTCTGCCTACCCCATTGGGAGACAGGCGTGAAGGTATGTATGTGTATGTATGTAAATTTAACCGTAACCCGTTCTCTTCATTTAACTACTGCTGTGGAGTGACAGGACGGCAAAAATAGTTTACATGATTATAATTTCGACATCATTAACGTTATTATATCATTGCTGTTTAAAATGGTTGTTCAAAACTGATACATTTTTATTAACCCCAGTAGTATATTATTGGGAGTTTCAAAACACATTTTACATGTTTTGTGTTTTGAAA
The DNA here is from genome assembly GCA_948252455.1 of Acleris cristana. Lineage (NCBI taxonomy): Eukaryota > Metazoa > Arthropoda > Insecta > Lepidoptera > Tortricidae > Acleris > Acleris cristana. Next base: position 14,330,597 of record OX411775.1, on the reverse strand, counting down.
CTCCCAAGGCGTTTTTTGATGAAACGCTCATTTCGAGTTGATCGTTTTTTTAAACGCTAAAATAGGTGTTTTGAAACTCCCAATCGGTTTTGAGGTGTTTTGAAACTCCCAAGGCGTTTTTTTAAACGCTAAAATAGGTGTTTTGAAACTCCCAATCGGTTTTGAGGTGTTTTGAAACTCCCAATCGGTTTTGAGGTGTTTTGAAACTCCCAATCGGTTTTGAGGTGTTTTAAAACTCTCAATCGGTTGTATGGTGTTCTGAAACTCCCAATCGGTTTTATGGTTGTAATTTATATCTTTGTACATTCCTGTTTGTAATACTTACTATATTAGAATTATTGTGTTTAGTACTCTATCTTCCAACTGCGCTTCCGTATACGCCCTGTCGAACTCCACCGATGTGGGTTCGAACTCCAACAGGGTTATGTCGGCCAACTCACCATTAATTTATTTTAACTTATCGCAACGTACTCGAGTTATATTCTTCGCATGTAGATTTTGTTACTTGATTATTTCACAGTTCATTTGAGCAAAACTGTTGCTTGTACACCCGACAATTGTCAGTTAATATTTGGTTTTTAATTTGTCAGGTGCACAAGCAACAGAACAAAAGATGTTTTTCATTTCATGTACACAACGCGTCACAGGTCGTCACCAGACACGCTATCGTCGCATAAGCGCCCCACACCGCTACATACGGACTTGGTTTGCTAAAGCGAGTCACATAGCGCACCACACCGTTCGACGGACTTGGTTTGCTATGGTGTTTTCACAACTTGCTGCGAGGTTGATCAAGCCCCACATCAAGAACGGGTCACCTGGGATGCGTTAAGTTCCCAGTGGTCTTATGACCGCATTTTACGTGTTGGTGATTTTAGTCCTCTCACCGAGGTGTGGATCATCCATGCCCACCACCGCATAGGCATAGAATCTCCCTATACATTTTGAGTTGATTTCAGCGGTTAGTAACAAGGGTGATCAGGCCGAGCCACAGGTTGCTGGTGAACCCTACCATTCCGCCGGTCGGTCACGGAAGGTGGGAGCACGCCGGTTACATATTTTATGTTGTATATATATGAACAAATCTTAAAAACTTCGTTAGCGCGATGTAGACCTGAGCCTGTGATTGGATGGTTTCTGTGACGTGCTCGTAACGCGTTGCAAGAAATTATAAATATAAACTAGTTGCAAGTCAATAAATACGCCGGTCTGATTTGTATTTTCACTAGCACAAATAAAGTCCGCAATTCGTTAAAGTTTAACTTCACATGCTACCTTATTAATATATGTGCATATGTACAATTTGCTGTCCCATCAGAATTAGACACGGCTATTAAGCAGGAATCATGACTACTACTGTAAGGGTTACATTATGTTAAAGATATACGATCAAGCGATTAATAAAATATAAAGCGCACGTAAATCCAACAGCGGCACTAAACTTCAGAGGAATTTACTTTAGTTTCTAAACTTGTTTTGCATAGTAACACTATTGGATTTAACATGGGTAGGGAATTGAATAATTATTGAGAAACAAAGTTGCAAAAACACAAAATTTTATTAAAAAATACAATCATGTAAAATAACGTATACTGTAAAATCTAATAGCTAACGTTACTGAGTCTTCTCACGATTCGGTCAACTAATGATTCCGTAGCACTTAACAATTCATCGTAGTTATCTTCGATGACAAATTGCACCGCCATGAGGTCATCAGCGTCCTGCTGCGATTCAAGGTTTGCAATACTGATCTTAATTAATCGCTTCCCTTTTTTCGCTTTTTTAATTACATGCGAGTTTAATCCAATATCAGTTTTTATTTGCACTGCTCTCTTCTTTATCTTGGGTTTTTTCGGTGAATTTTCTAAAGATGGATTTTGAATTTGATTTATACATCTATTCTGGTATTGCAAATAAGCATCCATATCTTGGGAGTAGCCAAATGGTTCGTCGAATGCCGCAAGGGTTTGAGACGAAAAAGACGGGAACTGTTCGTTGGTATCTTTCACGGAGTCAATGTGTTGAGAAGTCATCATACTCTGCACAATAAGAGAATATAATTAGATTTATATCTACTAGGAAAAAAAAAAAAAAAAAAACGGTATCAGTATATTAGTAAATAAGTTAGGCACTCACCGTTTAATTCAAGAAGTTCAGTCAGTATTATTGTAGGTACGGGATACGAAATAAAACTGCGACTTTCTGAATTGGCGTCTAAAGAAGAACTGCGATATTAAACGTATGTATTTATATTTTTCCTTTGCTAAACACGTGCACAGCTCTAATACAGGTTTAAACATGTATTATTGAGCCCTACAAAATATAATATGCTAAACACGAACTTAACTCCAGTACAGGTTTATTCAAGTATTGTTGACAAGTCCTATAAAATAAATCAATCATCGCATTCAGTGTAAATTGAACCTAAATGAAGTCGGCTTCTTTGTTAAACGCCGGTTCCTTTCATTGATGCACCGATTACGACATATTTAACATGATACTTTTGTTTGTAACACAAATGCTTACTTTGCAAATCGACGTCTGAGGTATTAAACCTTTATAAAAACTTTGTTTTGTTCGCATTCCGTAGTACTGTTATTACAAATAGAATGTTATAAATATCTAAATGTTGAGAACTTCTGTGAGTGTTGTAAAGTGCTGAGCGGAAACTTTTTACGTTGTAACGCTTAATTACATTTATTTCTACAAGAAAGCCAGTGTCAATCAGTCGCAAGCTACAACTGCATTAAAATAATGTTCGTAAGTTTTTAATATTTATGTGTTCTGATATGGTTTTATTGATTATTAATTAAATAAATCGTATACAATATTCCATGTTCTTTTTTTTACAGGTCTGATACGGAATACTCTGAAGTGAAAGTCTCCAAGAAGACTCGTCCATATTCGGAGCTTCAAGATCCTGCTCCAATTTCAAGGTAATTAATTAATATCTAAGGTGCTGTGTGTTAGGAGTGCATTGTCGCGGTGTAATTATTATGTTTTGTGTTTTAAAGGTCTACGAAGCCGAAGGTGGTAAAAAAGAAAACCCCGCTGCCCGAATCAGGAGACGAAGTCTCAATACCTCGGTAATTCAATTTTAAACAAGTATTACCTGAATACATTTTAAAGTGCTTTATTATATTACGGAACTTCTGTTTTATAGGTCAAAGAAGTCGAAGCTGTCAAAAACGAAATTCCCGCCGACTGAATCTGAAGACGAAGCACCGACTCCACGGTAAGTAAAATATGTATTTATTTCAGTAAATGGTAATTTTAAAAATAAATTGAAATAGGTACTTAGCTCTGCACATGTTTGTTCCGTTTATTATTATTTATTTATTTTTGATCGATTTACAGCTCAAAAAAGTTGGCGCAGACAAGTCTGCTAGAGCAGCTCAACGGTCCTGCAGGCGGCTGGATAATCGACTCCGACAGTGAAGATGGTGACTGGCGTGCTCGCAAACCCGAACCACTGCTGCTGCCGTCAGTATTGATAAGGCAAGTTCCCGGGGGCAGGGTGCGTCGAACTGCACAATTATCAGGCGACCTTTTTCTTGAGTTAAAGTTATACAATGTGGCTGACATAAAAAGCATTTCGCCAAAAGATCGATGGGAGAAAGCTCTAGTTAATTTAAAAATACAGTTAGATGTTAATTCGTCAGAGGTGTCAGATATTAATAAAGTGCTTAAATTATGTAAGGACTATTTCGCTGAAGATGGAACGTTCTATCGCGATTTAAAATAATATTTCTAGTATTACTTACCTATGTTTGTAACATTTGCCAGTACTTTTAATCTACTATTCTTAAAAGTTAGTTGTAATTCTATGTCTTGTTGAGTTGAAATTAAATAATGCGGCTTACATAAAAAGCATTTCGCCAAAAGATTGATGAGAGAGATCTCTAGTTACTTTAAAAATACAGTTAGATGTTAATTCGTCAGAGGTGTCAGATATTAATAAAGTGCTAAAATTATGTACAAGGACTATTTCGCTGAAGATGGAACGTTCTATCACGATTTAAAATAATAATTCTAGTATTAGTTACCTCTGTTTGTAATATTTGCCAACACTTTTAAAATAGTATTCTTAAAAAAAAAAAAAAAAAAAAAAATTGTTGTAATTCTATGTTTTGTTCAGTTGAAATTAAATAATGTGGCTGACTTAAAACTATTGTGACAAAAGATCTATAGGAGAAAGCTGTAGTTAATTTAAAATTTCACCGAGCGTTATATTGTTACTAAAAATAATAATTCTCGCGATACTTTTGTTTATCTTAATTTCTAGCACTTTTCATCTACTATTCTTAAAAAAACAAATATGAGTTGTAAATCAATATTTTGTTCTGTTTGCGAAACATCTGTTCCTAGTCGAGCTTTTTCTGCCCATTTACGAAGTATTGTGCATAAAAATAATATTTCTATTGATAACGGTGAAGGCGTTGAAAAAATAGCTTCAGCTTTTAGAAGTAGGATAGCATCTTACCGTGTGCGGGGGCGTGAAGGCGGGCCAGACCAGGTTTGTGCACCAGCCGAGTTTATACGTAGCCTTCGCGACAGTGTTCGTAAAATTTTGGAAGCAAGACAATCAGTGTTTAATACTATCAAAGTCAATTTTGAATTATTTGCTGAATTTTCTTTACTTAAAAACGATACTTGCGACGTAAAATCTTTTGCAACGAAAAATATAGTTATACATCAGAACTATGATTTTAATGAAATATTTTTAAATCTTTTACAATGTATTTGTGGAAAAATTGATGAGTTTCAAGACAGAGATAGTGGTTGGGCTTTTATGCGCAATTTATACCTAGAGGTAAACATCAGTAAATATAACCCACTGAGAGCATCAGGATTCATTGATTTGCCTAAAAATATAAAACTAAAACGGGCGTGCATCAATATACAAAATAAAGATGTTTTTTGCTTTTTGTGGTGTGTGATGGCTGCTTTATTTCCAGCTAAAAATAATGTGCATAGGGTATCTTCATATCCCCATTATGAAGGTGTTCTTAATAGCAAGGACATGACTTTTCCTGTGGGATTATCTGACATAAAAATATTCGAAAAAAACAATCAACGTATTAGTATTAATGTGTACGCACTCAAAAATAAATCTGAAATCGTAGGTCCACTTTACAAAACCACATGTCGGAAGCAACATCATATTAACCTTTTAATGTTAGAAAACGGTCGTCAAACACATTACTGTCTTATAAAAGATTTAAGTCGCCTGCTTAAACTTCAATTTACAAAACATAACGGGAAAATATTTTTTTGCGATGAATGTATGATATTTTTTAATAGTCAAGACAAATTTAATGCTCACGTATGCGGGGGCGTAAAGACAATTTTACCTAATCGGGGTGCGCATATTGAATTTAAAAATTTTGAGCGGATGCAAAATATGCCTTTTATAATTTATGCAGACTTTGAATCCTTATTGCAACCAAATACGGATGAAAAACTTAGTTCGAAATGTACTACAACATTGCAGGAACACATACCAGCTGCATTTGCGTACTACATTGTTAGTTCATACGACAGCTCCCTAAACAAATTTGTGTCTTATCGTGGAAAAGACTGCGTAGAAAAATTTCTCGAATATCTGCAAAAAGATGTACATAGAATAAATAAAATATATTCTGACCCGAAGCCAATAACTATTACAGAGACAGAAGAAAATGATTTTTTGAACTCTCAATATTGTTTTCTTTGTCGCAAGTTATTACTCGGCGATTCCGTGAGAGATCATTGCCATTTGACAGGACGCTATAGAGGGGCAGCCCATTCTTATTGTAATATTCGGTACCGCCTACCAACATTTGTGCCAGTATTTTTTCACAACTTATCAGGGTACGACAGTCATTTGTTTATACGTCAATTGGGTGAACTTCCTGGTCAAGTCAAAGTTATTGCAAAAAACAAAGAAAATTACATATCATTTACGAAATTTTTCATTACAAGTCGAAATGAATATATGCCCGTTCGTTTTGTAGATTCATTCAAATTTTTAGGAGCAAGTTTGGAAGAACTTGTTAGCACCTTAAATGAAGAAGACTTTATTCATCTCTCACATTTTTTTCCTTTAAAAGAGCATTTCGATTTATTGAAACGAAAGGGCGTCTATCCATACGAGTATATGTCTAGTTGGAGTCGCTATGAAGAGCAATGTTTACCTCAGCCACATTATTTTTACAACTCATTAACAAATGAGATTATATCCAAATATGATTATGAACATGCCGAGCTTGTATGGAAATCATTCAATATTAATACTTTAGGAGAATACACCGATCTTTACCTTAAATCAGATGTATTATTACTAACTGACATATTTGAAAAGTTTCGTCAAACTTGTAAAGTCAATTATAGATTAGACCCTGCTTTTTATCTAACTGCCCCAAGTTTAAGTTTTGATGCCATGTTACTTATAACTGGTGTGAAGTTGCAACTCATTGATGACCTTGAAATAATTAGAATGATTCAAAAAGGTATTCGTGGGGGTGTATGTTTATGTTCTACTCGATATGCAAAGGCAAATAATAAATACATGCCAAACTTTGATTCCAGTAATCCAAGCAGTTTCTTATTCTACATAGACTGTAATAATCTATACGGTTATGCAATGTGTGGCAATTTACCTTATGATGATTTCAAATTATTACCACGGGATAAAATTAATGTACTCGATATCCTACAAACACCTGATGATTCGGATTATGGTTATATTTTGGAAGTGGATTTAGAATATCCAGAACATTTGCATGACTTGCATAATGACATTCCATTCTGTCCTCAAAAATTCACACCGCCTGGTTCAAAGCAACCTAAACTTATCCCAAATTTATATGATAAATACGAGTATGTCATCCATTATGTGCATTTAAAAACATGTATAAAGCATGGCTTGGTATTGAAAAACGTACATAGAGTAATCAAATTTAAACAAGGTCCATTTTTAAAACAATACATAGACTTAAATACAAAGTTAAGACAAAAAGCTAAATCCGTGTTTGAGCAAAATTCGTGCAAACTTGCAAACAATGCTATATTTGGAAAAACGTTGGAAGACGCTGAAAAAAGGTTAAATGTTCTGTTAGTTAATGCGTGGAGTGATAATAGAAATAAAACAAAAAAGAAATACACAGCAGAGCATCTAACAGGTAGACCTAATTTTCATAGTTCTACCGTTTTTAGTGAAAATTTTGTCGCCATACAAATGAAACCGGAATCGGTAACTCTTGACAGGCCAATTTACATTGGATTTACTGTTTTGGAAATATCGAAAACTCATATGTACGATTTTCACTATTCTGTCATGAAACCTTTTTATGGATCTAATTTAAGTTTATGTTATACCGATACAGATTCTTTTTTGTATTCCATAAATACAGAAGATTTGTATGTAGATATAAAACGAAATTTTCAACATTATTTTGATACAAGTAATTATTCTGTCAGTAACGCATACGGTATAACTCTTAAACATAAAAAAGTACCCGGTTTATTTAAAGATGAACTTGGTGGAGAAATAATAAACGAGTTCGTTGGCCTTAGGTCTAAATTATATTGTATAAAAACAGAAAACAAACAACTGAAAAAGGCTAAAGGCACAAAGAGACATGTATTGCGCGGTGTGGATTTTGAGGAATATAAAAAAGTACTATTAAATAAGGAGCGGATAAGAAAACGCAATATTGTATTTAAATCTTTAAAACATGTTATTTTTACTCAGTCCTTGAATAAAGTAGCACTGTCGTCAAATGATGACAAACGCGTTATACTAGATAATCAAGTCTCGACGTTGTCTTGGGGTCATCAATCTTTGTTTTAATATTAAAGTTAAAATTAGATTTAAGATGCTATGTTATAAACAAAGGTGTGGTAATTAATAAATAAATGTTATTTCCTATGAATCTGGTTTTATTTTACTTCTAAACCTTTTGTAACCCCATTGGGTCCAATTCGAACTTTAAAATTTAAGTGCCCATGAAATAACAAATAGTTGTCATTATCATTGTTATTTTAAACTTTTACAGGCACTTAAATTTGTAGTTTTCGGATCGGACACTCTATCTTATCATATGTAGGTAGGTATATAAAGGGAAATAATTATGAAATAAAAATATGCTTTACAGTTATAATATTTATTGTACTTTATTACAAATGAGAATACAATGATAAATTATTTTCAGAATACCATTTTTTAATACATAAAACATTTTTTAACGCACAAGATTTTTTATGCGTTGAACAACTATAACTACTCTGGTCCTTACAATATTTTTGATACATAGATTCAAATTTAGGCAAACCGTTACAACCCAAGTCAATTACGGTACAGTTACTACACAAATCTTTAATCCATTTAACTTTTTCTAACCCTTTTACATATATTTTCTTGTTTTCCAAAAAACAGCGTATCATTCTTTTAAATTCTCTATAATCAACAAAGCCCTCATGCCATGAAATACCTAGGTTTTTCTCTATCCATCTTACTTGTCTTTTTTCGCTTTCCATTAACGTCGAAAACTTATATGGAGGTTTTATTGAAAATACCTGTGTGTATTCATTTGTACTGTATGCAAATTCCTTAATAATAAATTCATTCTTATACGATTTAAATCCCTGAAGATCCACGAACAAACAATCTGAATTCATGATATTTTTCGTGTAATGTTGCTTAACGGTTTGTATTCTACAATACTATCATTCAGAATTAAACAGTACGCTGCAGTATTATCAGGTATATCCTGTTCACACTCTAATTCTACTCGTACGTCTATGGCGCCTGTTTTTAAGGTTTCGTTTTGACGGGAACAATCGATTACAAACAGAGCAGCTTTCTCTTTAAATTCTTGCGGACTCAACAATGGTGTTTGACCACGGTTATAATAAGACTGCTGGAATTTAGCGTACTGTTCGTATAATAAAGCATACTTTTCAGCTGCAAAACTAACATTTAAACTTTCATACGGAAAATAGTTTGAATTTAAAAAAACTTTGACGTCTCTCAAATGACAGTGATCAAACCGTGTTATATCTTTGTTAGCCATATTCTTTCTATCCGTTTTCAATCCAATTATAACGAATCGCGGTTTTTCAATTTGAGATGAAGTTTTGATTGACCAAGAATGTTTTGATGTTTTAGGTAAAAGTGGATACTCATAAAGATCCCAGTTCCTAAATGCCATTTGAATAGCGCGATCTTTTTCTAAGCATTTGAGTAAATTTAATCTTTCCCTATCAGAAACTTTAATATGTGGCATACGCCATACTATTTTAGATATAGTAATGTTATCTATGTATTCATTGGTGTTCAATTTAACACTATTTATATTACTATTGGATCGTAGAAGAATAAGTTCATGCCTACAGTTAATAATTATTTTCTTATAATCCTCTGCGAAACCAAGAATCTTATCTAAAGGAATAGATACAGAAAATGATCCATGTGTAATTTTAGTACCATTAACATTCCATCCCCATAACTGTGACATAGACGATTCGATTTCATTCATGGATACAAGAGATTTCATCGTTGTTGTAACTCCAGCGTTTTTAATTTTATCTATTTCGATCCCGTTCAGTTCATATCGAATATCTTGAAACAAGTGAAGTATAGGGTTATTCGTAAATTGTACACTGTTCACCGGCGTCTTTGTCTCTCTATTGAATACTGCAACATCGCCTTCTACATAGAGAGTACTCGCCGATGGCAATACGTAAAGATCTTGTTGGTTAATAGGTATACGAATTTCATCGTTCAAATTAAAACTTGTTATGTATGGTTTATATGAATGATATTCAAAACTTTCAATCGTGTTATCAAAGCTTAAAGAATCTGTTAAATTTAATATACTCATTTTAACAATCCAATGTTTTTTAAAAATTGTTTATTTTCTTCTGTTAGCTTTGTAATTGGTTCTTTAGGTCTTCTTTTCTTGATAGTACAATGAGTACTAGTACGTTTGTCGCGCGAGACTACACTTTTATTGAAATTTATCATTTTTTTCGAAGATGTAAATAAATTTGAATCTCTTCACCTCGCAAATTAACTAAATTATCGTTTACATCCAATATTCTTATTTTGAGAGAGCTTAAGCTGTTTTGTGTAACAGGAAAGTAGATTACGTTTTTAGGTATTTCTATAATTCGATAACCAGGTGGAACATTAGGTACAAACTCGTGAATTATATGGCTCGGTTTACCGTTAACAAATGATCCACTCACTATGTCACATTCAACCCGCACTATAGTTGTTGATAGAATGGAAACAGGAAAAGGGGAATCTGTTAATATATTAGCTTGAATAGTTTCTTCTCCAAAACCTAACAACTTTCCAATCGAATTTTCTTTATTGAAGTAGATGTTTTTAGAACACAATATAGACGTCTTCAATGTGTTATTGTTACATGTCAGTGAAAATGTACATCCTTGCAGGTGTCGTTTAAGGTAATCATCAAGGTCTTGAAGTTCATATGACCCCTCTGGAATTTCTACTTCTTCATTTTTACCATAATAAAATGTATTATTTCTGTAATCTATATTCGGTATCGAGTTAAAAGTTGACATGTACAGCAACCCACATTCATATTCACCATCGAGTTGAAAAGCTGGTGAATAATTAGTGATCAAGGCAGAAGAGGTTCCGGTTATAGACAAAGTGAAAGACATCATGAAAATGATATGGTTTTTATTGTACAGAGATATTTAAACGTTTACTCCAAAACTGTTTTAAATATTTCAAACATAAATGTCCGCAATTTACAGTGTTAAACTTTTGATAAGTGAGGTAATTGTATGAAATAACATGATTCTTTAAATAATTTATTAATTCTAACGGTGGTTTCAGATCACCAAAACTATTAAAATATTCACAGTAATTGTTGTCCTTGACATAGGCTACCCAGTGAGTCCCGCGGTTTTCAGAACTATCTAAATTTATGATTGCACATTCTACTCTTTTTGGTCGTTTTGGCAAACTATCTCTCATATAAACACCGCGAAAATAAGGTATATCTTTTGAATACTTTAAAATATCAATATTTGTAAGAGCTCGTCTAGGTAACCTTTTATTTAGTTTTTTGAACTTTTTAAACACAATCCTTTACCGTTCTTATACGGTTTTATATGTAAACCTTTTCCTAATGCTATAGATTCCATCATTTTGTTATGGCGTTCTGATTCGGCTAAGTTTTTCTTCGCAGCTTTGTAATCTCCAACAGCTTTAGCAATCCCAGCAGCTCCTCCTGCCAAAGATCCTAATGCAGAAAGTCCAGCAAAAATAGGTATCAGTGGTAAAATACCTCCAGTTTTTGGGATCGGTATTAAACGAGGAACTCGTAATTTACTCGTATTGTTATTACGGAATACTTTAATTGCAGCTGCAAAAGCTTGATTAATTGCAGTGCCTTTATTTTTAGATTTGTTTTTCTTTAATTCAGCACGTATCTTAGATACAAACTGTTTAAATGTTTTTATCCCCGCGCCGATTTTTATTTTAGATTTCATTAGTTTGCTAACTAGCCATGAAGCAAGTTTTTCCCCTTTACCAGCATCATTCGCTTTCAGTCTTTGTTTAGCCATTTTATAAAGTTCTAAATCTGCATGTTGACGATCTGCCAGGTTAGAATATTTATCATAGGCTATGTCGTGTTGCATACATGCGTTGTCTAGCTCATTAATTCCCTTATCACCTCTTAGCAAACGTTTATGCAACTTTGTGCCTGGTCCACAATAATTGTAGCCGGGTAAGTGTAGTTCAATTGGTAAGTGATTAATAGCACTGTTTAAAAGTCCTCTCCCTTTCATATCCAAAATATTAATGACGATTTTTAATACAATAAAGTTAATAAATATGCTCATACAATGGCATTTCTACCAATCCAGCTATTTTCGCTATCATTAAGCCCTAACCACTTTACATACAATTTTTCCCCCTTCTTTTTGATCACCTTTTCTATGAGGTAAACATCAGGATATTTCGTTTTCTGAAGTTCTTGTTCGTAAAATGACCCAAGTATTGTATTTTTTCGTTGATCTTCAATAAGGTAAGTAACTGGGCGAGTGCGATTTACATGTTTAATAGTAAATATTTCAGTTGACCAATTCGGTGTATAACCTTTGTGAAAGGCGCTTTTATACTTGCTTATGCGTACGCAATCTCCTATGTTAAATTTATTTGATTGATTACCTAGATTGGATTGCACGTTTTGGATGTTTTTCTTTACTTGCGACTCATTATCAAAATTTACATCAATTGGTTGAAATTTTGTTGTACGATGCATAGTTTGATTGTAGGATTTAACTATATCATTTAAAGGTTTTCCAACCCATTTATAATTTCCTATTAAACTAAAATGTTTGTAAAGTTTAGTTTTGAGCGTTTTTATTAACCTTTCAACAATAGATGCTTTTTTAATTGAATACGTAGAATAATGATTTATTTTTAATTTTTTTACATAGCAATCGAATTCATTATTATAAAACTCTTTCCCTAAGTCTGTCTGTAAGTTTATCGGTACTCGTTTAGATGCTTTAATAATTTGTTCGAAAGCATTTTTAATTTCTGTTTTCGTTTTAGATTTTGTTGGAATACACCACGCGTACTTTGAAAAGGCGTCAATTACAACCAAAATGTATTTATATCCTCTATTTATCTTATGCAAATTTTGTAAGTCAATCAAATCCGCTTGCCACAAATCATCAATTCCTTTTAATAAAACTGCTCGTCGCTTAAAGTTTTTTCGAGCTGATCTGTGTATCTCGTTCACGACTTGCTGCTTTGCCATCGTTTAATTTGGTGAAAATGTCGTCTGTTTCCTTTTTTGTATAAAAGTTCAATTTCAACTGATTTGCAAGCTGATGAATTTGTGAATTTATAGTGTCAAACAAAGAATCTAGATACTTCTTCTCATAAAGGTTCTGAACGAGCTGATCAACATACTGCTTATTAACGGCATCATTAGGCGACAATGGATGCGCAAGCCCCTTTAATCTCAATGACTGTAAATCGAAATGCCCATCATCTGATCTGAGTAAAGCATTATTTTTAAGTTCAGAAACTTCAGATACACGCAGGCGTTTATGAAGATGATGACCAAATTTATCTATATTCATTTTATGATATATTTGTACGTCAAAAGTTCTGCCTCGACTAACGATAATAGTACAGTAACTGATTTATATATTAGCATTGTTAACTAATCCCGCTTCTTGCAATTCTTCAATAATGGATATGATTTCATTATCTAATCCTGTATTACCAGCTTCACGGGAAGCTATAAGTAATTTTAATCTATCTACTAATTCGTTTGGGTCATCCCAATATACATAAGACACTTTATTTTTAACTCTTTTCATTGTTGGTAATCCATCACCACTTACTGTTCGTTCTTTAGCTAATTTAAAAAGCGGTCTTATTACATGTAAATATTTTATACCTTTGTTGCTTTTTATTGGTTTATTAGCATTAAAATCTCTTCTATGTGCATTAGTCTCTAATAATAAGATTTTGTAATTACGTTTATCGTCCTCAGTTACAATATCTAAATCCGGTATTTTCTTATATAGCAATTCGTTTAAACCTGGTGTTAAATTGTAAGTACGACCATTTACTTTGATTTTATTGTTACTGGTGTATACTGGATAAGTTCCTAGCATTAGCTTGTCCCGTTCCGTTCGTATACCAAATGGAATGTTTATGTTCGTGGTATATTGCTTTTGAAATGCAGGATCTTCGCGAGGAGATGCATAAGAATCAGATGTCTTAAATGAAATATCATTTGCTGAATCCTGATCAATCATATTTTCACTATCCACACCATCACTTACATCACTTTCATCGTCGTTTGATGTCTCATTCCCATCATCTTCATTATAAAGACTAGATTGAGAAGAGTTCCTCACAACAGTAAGATCATTAATAGTTTGCTTCTTCTCTTCACTAGGACTAAATTTAAATCTTTTTGCCAACTTTCTCCATTGTGGAACATTATTATCTACGTTCGTATCGTAAGTGTTTATGTAATTACTGTCGTCATTTTTTGCTATTTCATTAAGCGGATCTGTTATTGGTTTCAATACTGATTCCAACATCATATCATTATCAGTTTTCATATTACGAATCAGTCTAACCTTCTTTTTAACGGCTTCGACAGATTTGATTACTTTTTCTTTCAAAGTTTTCTCGTCATTCATTTCAAGGTTCATGTCTGATCATGATGGTTTCCTATGAAGCAATAAATGTTTCGTAACATTGCATTACGTATTATAGTTAATCCATAATGATAAATGTGTCAAAGCCCATTCTATAACATCCTGAATTACGCCTACAATCTTTATTTATAACCAAGTAATTATATGGTAGTTTCCATACTTTAGCACACATTTCTCGAAACTGTGACCAAGACATATCGCTTCCAACGTGTTCATCATAAACATGACGTAAATTCATATCATCCTGTTTAAATAGAATTATTAAGTTAGCATTGTCTCTTATTAATTGTTTAGGAATTTTACTATAAGTTTGATTAAGGTAGAAGCTATCAATATTTTTATGACGTCCCATTGCAAAGTAATCCCTTATGTTGTTTTGATTTTCACATGCAACATCATCAAATATAATAATTGAGTTAATCTTAGCTTCATGTGGACTGAGTATTTCTTCATTTTGTTGATATTTTTGAAATTTAACTGTGGGAACTAACGCTAATACTGTTTCCAAAAATCGATACATGGGTTGGAAAAGAGTTTTTGAGTAAACATAAAGGTTTTCAAAACGTAGCCCCCGTTCATGCAGTAAAAGACCAACAATTAAATTGGTTTTTCCACAGTTAGAAGGACCACAAATTATACTTCGAATTGTGTTCGGTAAAAGTTCTCCATGACGTGAATTGCAATCGTTGCGAACTGGACAAACGACTTCCAATTGTAAGTTTTGAGGTTGTCTCACAAACTTCATATTTTCTAAAAATAAACGTTATATCAAGTACTACGTGTTGTAAGCTTGAATGCTTTGTACCCAATGCGCCTACACCTTCAAGATATTAAGTAGTTATATGTGAATATGGAGTTTCAGAACAAGAATGTGTTTTTGAAACCGTATGAACTTCTTAAATAATGAGCGTTTAAAAAAACGTCTGAATGGAAATGAGCGTTTCGTCAAAAAACGCCTTGGGAGTTTCAAAACACCTCAAAACCGATTGGGAGTTTCAAAACACCTATTTTAGCGTTTAAAAAAACGATCAACTCGAAATGAGCGTTTCATCAAAAAACGCCTTGGGAGTTTCAAAACACAAAACATGTAAAATGTGTTTTGAAACTCCCAATAATATACTACTAACCCCACTGATTTACTTACTTAAATTATTAAATAACTTAAACAAAGTCCGCAAAATATCTAATAAAAATCTTAGTAACCAGTAATTACAATGCGAAGCCGTAAAAAAACAAGCAAAGCTCATTTAAGTCGTCGTTTCAAAAGCTTTGAGAGAAGCTAAAGAAGCTTTATCCAATTAATAAGGAGTGGTTCCATTCTTTTAAAAAAGTTTTACAGGCTATTACGCGAGCAAAGTTTCCTTTAATTTAAAACCGAGTACAATTATTTTATTGCAATCAAAATTTTCGATGATTTTGGTACCCACAAATTAGATTATCATTTTTAAGAGTCTTTTAAAAAAAGGGCCGGTGTCTCGTGTTTTTTAGGGTTCCGTACCCTAAGGGACCTAGAGGACCCTATTACTGAGCCTCCGCTGTCCGCCCGTCCGTCCGTCGGCTGTATCTCATGAACCGTTAAATGTAGACAGTTGAAATATTCACGGAGTGTGTATGTCTATAGCCGCTAAGAAAAAAATAATTAAATTATCAATTAAAGAACCCCCCTTCATGTCCTACTCGCTCTCGGCCGGATATTTTTTATTATTAAACTAAAAATAATTATTTCTGTATATTTATCTGGTGTACTCGTACAAGAATGTGTGTACTCCTGCCGGAGCGCGCCTACAGCAAACGCTGAGTCCGATCCTTTGCCACATATTTTATTTTTTGTTCTCTTCTCTTAAGTAAAATTAGTTAAGTTAAGAGCTGCATTTTTTTTTTGTGTACTATTTTTTATGTGTGGCAATAAATTTATTTCTATTTCTATTTCTATTTCTATTTCTATTTCTACTTCATTCATTATTATGGCGTATTTATTTTCAAATTATTTCAAACTTTTTTTATATATATTTTGCGTTATTTAACAACTAGGCCAAATGCCGTTCTATTAAAAAAATCAATCAAGTCTTACAAAAAGAAAGCTTTAAAAATTAAATGTTTTGATGTTATTGTCTAAAAATGATACTAATGAGTTTTTGTGTAAAATACTCATGTTTTATACTTTTAAATCCGCCATTTTGGTATTATTTCCATAAAAGTACCCAATGAAACTTCCGACGCTGAGACTCTACCGACACCTCGTATGTTGAAATCTGGCCATTTTCCAGAGACTACAAGGGAGCCAATAACACACAAACACACATACAAACATACATACAGATCAAAAATATTAACCTCCTTTTTCGGCAGTCGGGTAAAAAAAACACGGTTGCACAGAGTTAATAAATTACATTATACAATTCCCGTCAATTTCACTTTAATAAGAAAAAAAGTGACGTTGCAGTTTCCCGAGCCTTTAGTCTATTTTTACATACACAAAAACGTCTCGATCGCGTTTCCGTTTCTTGTATGAATAATATGGTCACTTTCGCGTTCGAGACGGTTTGCCGCGTGAACAGCAACTTACGCTCGAGACACTACTGCTTAGCTTTTTTAAGCGGCCAGACAGTCTGCAAACAATATTATTTTCAAAAAATTTAGTTCTTATTTATCCTTATTAGGCTAAAACTGCTCTATGACTCCGGCTCCTTTTTGCGTTTGATAAATCGTTTTAAAATTAAAATGTCCTTTGTTTCCGCAAATTTAAATTGTCTAAAAACACTTCGATGTTAAAACTTCGCGACAATATTTCCTGAGTCGCCCGGAGGCTATTCAATTGCGACCAATCTGGCGACATTGCCGACAACACGCGCGTCTTGGTTCCCATTAAATTTCATCGGATTTATGATATCCTGGTCAACTTTATAGGGTGCTTGAAACTTAAAGGGAAAGAAAATGTATAATGGTTGTATTTTTGAGATATTGTTTAGGCCCAGTAAGTCAAATAAAAAAGATTAATTTTGTTACTTTAATAAATCTCTGTCTGATTAATTCCAAATTGTATACTTTTTGATATATGAATCTTTACATTATAAGTAAGTAGCAAAGAGGCATTCCACCTTTATCCTCATGGCTGGCAAAACACTTGCAGTCTTGAGATTACAGTCTTAAGACCGCAAATGTCTCTGTACCTCAGAACCATGACCATCAGGTGGCATGTGTTAGAAATGCCGACCATGCCATGAAAAAAATCTCGAATTCCTCTACCGCCACTAGTTTCTTCCTTGCATCGCATCACCATACTGACAGGTGAGTTCGCATTTCACTACCACATTCGATTTTCATTTATCGGTCTGTCACTAGCAGCGCCCGTAAGCTAGCCTGTATTACGAACCTTCACCAGGGAAACAGAAGCGTAACAGCAATTCGTAAAAAAATAGGCCGCCAGGATGAACGTGGATTTTACCTGGAAATCTATTTGTGGAATAGCAGTGCGTTCTTTGTTTTATTAAAAGTTTAGGTGTGGGGTTTTAATGGCTCTATAAATAAATAATCTTTTTTTAAAGTCAAAATCAGCTTTATGCTTTTACATTGATGTAAAAATTACAGAGCATTCTAATTGTTAAATTGGAACTATTTTTATCGATGAAAATAGAAAACGGAAATTATTATAAGCGGATTATGCTGACGAAGCAAATGGGGAGTTTGAATGATTGTCGAGTTATTTTTCTTCTTCCTTTTATCAAAAACATTTTTCGAAAATGGTAAACCAAGTTAAAATTATTATTATTTTCTCATAGACATTATGCATTTGTATCGTATATAGTCAACCTAACGCGCTAAGACATTAAAATAAATTCTGAATTCAAGGTAGTGAAAATGTATTGTATATAGATGTCTTGACGTGATATAAATACGTTTGATGTGCTTTAACTACGCCGAAACGC
This sequence comes from Acleris cristana, assembly GCA_948252455.1. Taxonomy (NCBI): domain Eukaryota; kingdom Metazoa; phylum Arthropoda; class Insecta; order Lepidoptera; family Tortricidae; genus Acleris; species Acleris cristana. The sequence goes on along the minus strand of OX411775.1, from coordinate 14,312,451 downwards.
CTAAATGAATTTGAGTGAAATTGGGCCCTGGATTGACGCAGGGAAAACTTTTTATATCGAAAAATTGTATAGTTCCCAAGTAATCAACAACTGCTACACGGACGGAGTCGCGGCCAAATGCGAGTCTGTACTAAATGAACAAAATAAATCATTTGAAACAAATATCATCACCTACATTTTCAATATAAAACTTTTTACAAAACACAAAACGGCCATCAATTCATTCTACATTTCAATCGTACCTTGGGGCCATGTTTCATTTCGCAATTAAAATCCTGTATGAAAAAGGGTCTGGGTTGAAATGAACAAGGGTCTGTCCGGATCCGGACAGATGGTGACAGGCCATGCTATCCATCAAGCGGGTAATCACCGCCATGGACTCACAATCTCGGACTGGACTATTACAACTTCGAAGTGCCTTGGCTGCTCAAAGTTAATTAATTTTAAATGTCATGTCTTAGCCTGCGGAGTTTTCTGACTGTAATTATACTCGAATGATGAATGTCAACTACAAAAGAGGGAGTTTCACTTAGTTATGTCAACCGAAAAGCTATATTATGCATTACGAGCTCATTTGCGACTTAACTCACAACTCAAATCAATGGACGTAAATAACGTTTCCGAAAAAATATTTCACTTATCTGAGTTATCTGTGATTTCGCTGTTCAAAAATTAAATACAGAACATCACCAGAGCAATATCTACATTTATTTTTCGAATCATATTTTAGAGACAATAAAATTCGTTCCTTGTTCAAACTTGTCTATGAAAAACCGTTACTAGGCAACGACTTGATCGTCTCAACTGAGTCGAGTGCGGCCGTACCTAACTTGGGACTTGAAACTAAACACTAATTTATATTCCGTGTTAAATAAACATCCATTTCATGAGCTTGTTTTACTTCGTTTTAATAAGTTTGCCTACATTAAGGGCCTGTCTCACAATCGTCAAGTAAAGCATATCTGACACATACATTTAGCCCTTTCTTTTTCTTACACTTGAACATAGACAAAGAGAGGGCTAACTTTAACTGGCACGTAAATTTACTTGTCGATTGTGAAACAGGCCCTTACTAGCTTAATTACGATTATAAGATGTTCTAAAAGAGAATACGTTATTAATTTCACGAATGAAAGATTTGATTCATTGAGTTTTTCTAAATATGAATATAATATAGCACAATAGTATATAGGTATTATATTACTACTATCAGACGTATACGTCTCCGTGTGGTTACCGGGTTAGAAAAGTGCCACTCCATGTCTTCCAGTGGATGTCGTAAGAGGCGACTAAGGGAATCAAGGCTTGTTAGTAGTACTGTTAGGCGATGGACTTGAAACCTGTCACTAATTCGCTGGTAAACATCTTAGCCTGATTGTGCAAAATGTGGTTAAGTACAGAATTATTAACAAGATTTTTAGAGTTGTTGGTAATTCTGAAGATCTGCCTACCCCACTCGTTGAATGAGGGCGTGAGTTTATGTATGTATGTATGTATGTTCTAAGAGAGAATAGGTACGTTATTAATTTCACGAATGAAAGACACAAAATTATAAGTGTGTTGTTTATGAAAGATTCCGTAACTTACTTAAAGTTTCGCCATGTCCGTTTGCATGTTTCGCAGACATCAAAACATCATCAATTAATTGTTAGTACTTTCAAACTTTATAAGGTTGTCTTTGGATTTAGGCCCCCGAAATAACAAAAAAAGCAGCTAACTGCATTGTAGTATTCGAACTAGTCGAAACATTCTTTATTCAATAGAAGTATTGCAGTACCTTATTTGGTATTAAGAGTACGACAATACTAGATCTAAATCATTTCGGTCTTGCGGTCGCGCTAGTGTGCGTAAGCGTGTACTGTGACCTAAGTGCTCTTTAAATTTTGATAAAACTATCCTATTAATCCTCCCTTCTAATCATTGTCGTATGTCACTTTCTATCAAATTCAATTGTCACATTAAAAGACGTAATGGAACCAGTAATGGACAAAGGACCAATTATTGACACTGATTCTTATTTTACAGAAGATAAGGGTTATTCATTTGTTTTGCAACAATGAATTTAGGACCGTATGGAATTTGAAATAAGAGTTTAGTGTCCATTATTATGGTCTAAGATCCGAATAGGAGACGATTTGCACCGGGCTGCTTATTCGATCAAAAGTATTTTATATCAAATTTGATACGCTAAATAATATGTGGCGAATAGGTTGCCTGAAAAATTTCAGTCCAGTCCATATATCATTTTTTTTTTTATTAAAAATGAACTTTTTTTTAAAATTGCAAATGCTTGTTTAATAAACAAATTACATACTAATCGAAAGTATGAAGTAGTAATTTTGAATATGCAAACGTTCGGTTTGGTGCAAATGATTAGTATCGACTTACCTGTTTATACCTGCCTATCCAATAGTTTGACGGGAAAAAAATAGTCAACCTAACGTTTGCAAGTTCTATAGGCTTCAAACTTTCGATTGGTATGTAATTTGTCTATTAAACAAGCATTTACATTTTTTTTCACTTCTCATGCTCTTAAAATGTTAGTTTAGTCTCTGCACATCGGGACTAAAGTTCCTTTTTAATCTCTAGGGATTAAAGTAAAATTGTTTTAATTTACTTTGGAATCCCCTTAACATCCAATCACGGTGTTTGTGAATGGAGGATTTATTGCTATTTTCAGTCTTTTTGTATAGATCACAGAATAAAGACTAAAGGCAAAGAAGCCGTGCAATAAGATGAACGTTGCACCAGCTACTTGTCTCTACTTTATAGATTACATTTTGATAAGAGGAAAAGAAACAAAAACTAGGTGTCTTTTCTTCTTTAATCTGTCATGATCAGAAGGTGAAGAAACGTCAAATCAACGACCGGTCTTCTTTGGCGTTACTTTCTTCCACACTGGTGCTTAAAGGTCCAAATCACGCCTTGTGACGATCTCTTTCCAACTCACTATGAAAACCATAAGGAAAAGGAAGTCAACCATAATGTATTTTCTGCCTATTTAGTACGGTTTCTATGCCTCTAGTTTTTATTCTATGGTATAGACAATTTTTAGCGCGTGGAAATAACCTCAAAATGACAACTGTGAAAAAATACAAATAAAAATGATTTAATTTCGTGAAACACGATTAATGATTACGAATATGAATATTATTTAATTATATTAAGCATGAATTCATTTAATTATGCTTGGTCCAATTAGTTTTAAAATATCAAGTTTGAACATGTTGGCTAAATATGCAAGCATTTAAAGCGGCACTTCACAAAAAAAAAAAAAGGAAAAGATACAAACCGCGGAGCAAATTTGTAAGAAACTTTCTTATAATCAATATTGTAAATGTGTATAGAACTTCGTTAGTGCTGGATTGAGCAAGCACGGGGTCCGTAGCAAATTCTATAAAGAGATCCCTGGGTTTGTTTAAGGTTACAGGTTATGGCGGGCTTTTTTCCGCAACTGAGCGACTTAGATATGCACCTATTTTGCGTGGGTGTTTGTTTTAGTTTATCCTGCTGGAGAATATCGACTGGATTACTCATCCTATCATCAACCCTGATGCATATGAGTAAACGCATACGCATACCGATGTAAGTACTAGCATTTTAGAGGTTAGACGTGGATGCGCGGGGCCCGTAGCATTTGCTACTCTTGCTAGGTACGTGGCTAATCTGGCACTGAACGTTGTTTTTTTCCTCGCATTCAAAGTGAAAAGTAGAGTGTTTAACGCGAGACTAAACAACCATAATGACACTCGACCTATAGCCACTCTCGCTCGCTGGCTCGCTCGCGTGGCTAAACATCTCGTGTCATTATGGCTTGTTTTAGTCTCTTGTTGAACAATCTACTATTAAGCCAAAGTTAATTTTTAATTTTTTAATTAATTATATAGTGGACTGAAATTTTTCAGGCAACCTATTCGCCACATATTATTTAGCGTATCAAATTTGATATAAAATACTTTTGATCGAATAAGCAGCCCGGTTCAAATCGTCTCCTATTCAGATCTCCTACTATTAGTGCCATTACTTAAGGACAAAGCACTTTTAGCTATTTGCGGTCATGAATAACAGGGAAAGACCACAACCGCAAGTGTTTTACCTACAAAAGGCTAGACTGTGTGCTCGCTAAGTGGGTTAACACGATTACGTATTCACGCCACGAAAATGGAAGGTCGTCGAGATATCTCGACGCCGCCTTTGATTGAGTGCGTTACATGTCCAATCTTTCTGTTATGTCCCTTGGGAGTTAAACGACATCTTGTTACGTAAAATTTGGGCTTTTACTCACTCCCCAGTTAAATATAATGTTGCAAATAAATTAATAGGTTGTAAATGTATATTACTAAGTGCACATTTCCACATTATATTTAATATCTAGCTCCCTTCATAAACGTGGAATAGCTAAAGTGTGCTTGAAAATTATACTCTCTCTTAGGCTCGTATTAATAAACTGATCTCGACTTTAATTTCAATGTCAAGATGCGTCAAAAATCACAGCTTTCTATGGGTTGACGTTTACTTTGCCGTATCTTGTGACAGGGATCTCGCTAAAGATGAGTTTATTAATACGACCCTTAATCTGTCATTATGACATTAAAATTTGACAGAAAGGGAGAAAGAATACTTGGACTAAAATAGGTTTGTTGTTCAATTCATTAAAATGAATGTTCTTCATAATTGTTTTTACCCGACTACAGCGAAGATGAATAAGAAAGTTATGGTTTGTAAGTTTGTCAGAACATCCATCGGTTTTCTCGTAACAGTCATAACACCTATTACGGCCTATCACAGGACCTTTCAACTTACATGCCACTCTACGCAGAATATTCATTCCATCATAAATAAGGCATTTCTTTTCAAGTTTTTTTTTGGTCGTCACAAGTGTAACATAAGTTAACCTGCGTAATTAATGTTAAAAATATCCTGAAAACATCAAAGTTTGAGCAGCTAATAGCGTTTGATGAAATGAAATTTGATGAAATACAATTGGGTGAAATTCGATACCACCCATCACATTTTGACAAGTAAGATATACCTAGTACCTTCGTGTTAAATTTCCGCCTTTCGGCTATGTGGCCTCATTCTAAATCCTGTAGCATTTGTTTTCATAAGTATTGAGTTTGGTAAAACCTAGATCCCTAAATTTGGTAAAAAATACTGGTCAAATCTTCAGATAACATCGTTTTGAATTCGTCACTTGGTCCTCCAAGTACCTACCCTCATTATTAAGTAAGTAAGTAAATTTATTTACAAGAACATGGGTACATAACATGATGGTACCAGGATATAATGAGTTCCAACATATTCTGCCATTAGACGGCTCTGCTATTCACTACAAAAAAAAATGAACTTACTCTAACCCATCTTTAATCTACTTTATAACGCAGTTTTAATTCTATCTCCACTTCTATGCGACCCGTATCAATAGCGAGTCGCAATCAAATGCACGCCAATTGCCGTAGTGCGCGACAACACTCGAGTTAACCATTTGCGCGAATGACGCGATGATTGGCTGATTGCCGGGGACCCTATCACCGCGGCTGATAGGATGCCGGCCATTTACCACGTCCGTGTTATCGTCTTTTGTTTATGCTAACCTAGTACTTTCAAAATAAAAGTGGTTAATAAATCAGGCATACGCTACTTTGGAAGTTGGATTAGTAAAGTAAGTAAAGAAAAGTAAAGTTCGGACCGCGGGAAACGCCACGCGCCTTTCCAATCTTCGTTCCGAACCGTACGTGTAAATGCAACTGTAATAGTAAAATGGTAAAAAATTTACGGTTCGGAACGAAGATTGGAACGGCGCGTGACGTTTCCCACGGTCCGAACTTAACGTGTAAAGGCCGCTTTAGTCGAAAAATGACGCGATGGTTAGCTGATTGCTGGGAGCCTTATCACCGCGGGCTGTCGGCCGTTTACCGAGTCCATGTTATCGTCTTTTGTTTATGCTAACCTGGTACTTTCAAATGGAGACTGGTTAAAAAATCAGAGAAGCTGGTTGCTGTGTAAAAGTTAAGGCTATGGTGGTCGTGGATTATGAAGCGAAGATACTGATTTACAAGACCATAATTATGCATGCGAGGTTGCAGGCTCAACGAAAATAAAATATAAGTATATTTATGAGTTATTCAAATCTAAAAACTTTGTTAGTTTACGATGATTCTCCAACAAGGCATTATTATTAGAGCAAATCAGGTGCTGAAAAATACGATACTTCGCCTTTTAACAATAGAGTCAAGTTCAGATATTTTTAAACAGCTTGTTTCAATATATTTCATGGCGACAATACTCTCACAAACTGTAAACTCTAAGTATGAAATTCGTTTTATCTAAGGTCACCCACAGATTGCATATAAATTGCTTTACTTCGCGGTGTATGTTTGGATTTAATCTGTGTAATGAGTTTCATTAACTCTCACTTCAGTACTGTAGTAGAAAATCCGTATACAAAATGGTGAATAGAATATTTTTGAGCGCTTTGAAATCCTTCTCTTGTTGCCTTACAATGGATAAATGAGGGAATGAAAATCGATTTATAAGGTAAAAAGTTTGTTTGGGATACACTCCTATAACTGGCATTTAATACAGTTTTAAATAGTAAAAAAATATAACTAGTTAAAATTATCACACCACTTATTAATCGTCTCGATATTAATGTCAGTGGTGTCTTAATAATAAGCAATTTATGCGTCGACGACGTGTCGTGTCGAGTATCACCAAATGTCGAATGTCAAATGTCAAAAGAATCTTTACCTTTAAATGTTTTAACTAGCGACGCGCCATCGCTTCTCTTTGGTTTGTACAATACATAAACCAGAATTATACATAAAAATCTTCCGTGAAAAATGATCTAACTGAAGGTGAAAACCGCATCAAAATCTATTGCGTGGTTTAGGAATAATTAGCGGACATACAGACAGACAGAAAGATAAAAAGAAAGACAGACAAGGGAAGCAACTCAGTTTAATACGATGTCAAGATGACACTTGTCTTGTTAAAATATCCCTCTATAGTTAAAAATGAAAACGAAGACAGTATCCCCGTTGTACAGTAACGAGCGCGACGTAAACTGTTTATGATATTGCGCAGACGGCGCGATAAAGCAGCGTCGTGATTGGCTGGACCGCTCGCACGGACAATCGTGTTTTACGACCGATGCCGATGGCTCCGAATGGAGATCGATCGACTTAATTTCGGGCATATGAGAAAATAGGTTAAACTTGTTAATGTTTGTCTCTACATTAATGACGTAGTGTCTTAATGATAAGCAATTTATGCGTCGACGACGTGTCGTGTCGAGTGTCACCAAGTGTCGAGTGTCAAATGTCAACCGTGTTTTATGACAGCCAGTGGCTCCGAATGCAGACCGATCGACGTAATATCGGGCATATGAGAAAATAGAGGATAAACTTGTTAATGTCTGTCTCTACATTCATGTCAGTGGTGTCTTAATGATAAGCAATTTATGCGTCGACGACGTGTCGTGTCGAGTGTCACCAAGTGTCGAGTGTTAAATGTCAACCGTGTTTTACGACTTATGCCGATGGCTCCGAATGGAGACTGATCGACGTAATATAGGGCATATGAGAAAATAGGTTAAACTTGTTAATGTCTGTCTCTACATTAATGTCAGTGATGTCTCCAAGTGTCGAGTGTCAAATGTCAACCGTGTTTTACGACTTATGCCGATGGCTCCGAATGGAGACTGATCGACGTAATATAGGGCATATGAGAAAATAGGTTAAACTTGTTAATGTCTGTCTCTACATTAATGTCAGTGGTGTCTCCAAGTGTCGAGTGTCAAATGTCAACCGTGTTTTACGACTGATGCCGATGGCTCCGAATGGAGACTGATCGGCGTAATATCGGGCATATGAGAAAATAGAGGTAATGATAGTGACGAATATACCGGCTTGACTGGATGAGTGATTTGCTACGGTTTTGCAATTGCAGGTGTCAATCCAGCCCATGTGCGATTGCACGATTCCGATTGACGTAAAATAAACCCTTTCTACACGCTCGGAACAACCACTCGACTCTACCAAGGTCAAATTGTCTTTTCGATTTCATTTCATTCAATTTGGTTGTCTACACGATCAATTTTTTGATTCGGTCGATGGTTGTACCGACCCTGTAGAAAGGTTATAAGGGTGTTCGCGTTTCAATGTCTTATCCCACAACATTTTTGTCAGCCACGTCACATATATGACAATGCACGGGTTGCGTAGTCTACGTATGTAATAAAAATTGCGAAGTCCTTATTGAAAACTTCCTACATTCTTTAAGTCAGTTAATTAAGTGCAATTTGTTGAGGCGTTACACGTTGTTGTGTAAGCTTATCTGTTTCACTCAAACATCGCACATCTCAATAACGTTAATTAACGCTATACAAAATGAGCAATTTTGGAATACTTAAGTGTTTTCTCAGGAATACCTAGTTTTATCTGACAATGAGTATGTATCAATCAGGACATTTTTTAAGTTCTCAAAACAAGGGAGTGATGTGGTTTATATTTCAGTAATTTAGCAATTCCTAAGGAAATACTACTTATAGAAAAACGTTAATGTTTAGACAGCCATAAAGGGTAATTAATTCTACAAAAAAGGGATCAACAAGTAAACAATCGCTTCCTAATTCCAAGCTTTCTAGAAAATTCTTAAACAAAAACTTGTTTCATCCTTCAAAGAAGGTTTTTTCAAAAGAGGTATTGTAAATTAGTTTACTCAAGCCATTTTGTTTGTTGCTCTGAAGTAAAATATTTTTATAAAAGTCTTTGTTAGAAATTCTTTTCATTTTTAAAAGCTTGGGCTAGGAATATTTTATGTTTATCAGTTTTCAGGGAAATAACTAACCGCCGTACTTAGAAACATTTAGAGACCATTAAACCGTCCCTTTTTCAAAATTGTGTATGAAAAATAAAAAGTAACGACTTAAGCTGGATTTTATAAAGATCCGTCAGATCAAATTTTGGTCAGGAATGTCAAAACTTGTAAGAAGTTACTAAAATTTGATCTAACATATTCAATAACGGACTTTTATAAAACCGGGCCTTAGGGCTTGTGGTTTGATCAGTAGTTAAACTAACTAATTGTTAAAAACTGTAAATCGTTCAATCTCATGAAAATGTGTCACATTTTCGATTCCTTTTTCGAATTTTAACAATTAGTTGAGTTAACTACCTATTGATCAAGCCCAAGGGCGAGTCCTTTGATCAATAGTTCACTGAACTAAAGTTTAAAATTCGAAAATTGAATCGAAAATATGTTACGATTTTTAACCGTTAGTACAGTTAAGTACTACGTATCAAGCTACTCGCCCTCAAATGCCATTATCTCTGAGTGTGGCCGTTAGCTACCAACAAATGTGGCCAATTTAGTGAGTAAATATTTCGAATTTCGAATTTGGCCACATACCTTTCTAAAATAAAGGTGTAAAAGTAGACAAGGTTAGTTACTGATAAGTGAAGTAAGTGCACTGTAAATTTATATGAAGTCGGCAGCGGAGATTATTATCCTGTTTTTATATGAGAGGGAGGAAAACGAGAATGCTGTTTACCCGGTAGAAAGTAATCAACGCCGTCCATAAACACCGACAGCTCAAAAAGGGATGTCAGCTTCAAAAAATAGTGAATCCAGGGGCACGTTTTATAAAGCTACAAGTAACAATTTTACAGGTTTAAACTGGCAACAGTGCTCAATTGGCTGGTCGTCATTGGTCAAGGTTTTGTCAAATGGAAACTTGTAATCTGTAAATTGTAATTTGTAGCTTTATAAAACCACATAAAACGGACCACTACCCTATCTGTGTGCTGAATTTTAGCGTAATTGAAAGACAGACATTCAAATAACTTTACAAACCTTCACATTAATAATATTAGTAGGATACAATGGGTACACTACCCATTGTATCCTACTTATATACATAATTCCGAAGAGTCATAATTCCGAATTGATCAAAAACTCGAATTTTCATAATTCCGAATGCAACGTTTTAATTTGATACAAGACTTCATTTTTTGCGCTTTAAATGAAACCTTACCTAACCTAGGGTGACGACACCAATGATGGATACTTTTTTTGACGACGCGCTGGCCTAGTTGTTAGTGACCCTGTGGTGGTTCTGGGTTTAAATCCCGGTAAAGGCAGATATTTATGTGATGAGCGCAAATATTTGTTCCTGAGTCTTGGATCTTTTCTATGTATTAAAGTAAACGTTTCTCTATATAAGTATTTATATCGTTGTCTAGTACCCTTAGTACAAGCCTAGAGCTTAGTTTGGGACTAGGTCAATTGGTGTGACATTGTCCCCTGAAACTTATTTACTTTTATTTGGATACCTACTTAATTCAACTGAACAATAAATAAATTTATTTTAATCTAAGCCGAACTTGCGCCAAACAAAGAAACCCAATAAAATACTAAGTGAAAAATTTATAAATACCTACTTCAATCCGAATCCGATCCGAACCGATTATTTATTTACTTTGAGCTGACAGGAACCAGTAATGGACACTTCACTCTAAATTAAAATTTCACACGGTCTTAATTTGATTGTTGCAAAACAAATGAATAAAACCCTTATCTTCAGTAAAATAAGAATCAAGTGTCCATCATTGGTCCTTGTCCAGTACTGGTTCCGTCACCCTACGTATAGTAAAAGATAAAGCATGTAATGTTCGGAATTTTAAGGTGTTCCCCATTTTCTTTTATGGCATGAAAAAGGAAAACGAGCACGGCATTTCGAGACTGCAATCCTAAGACTGCAAATGCTGGTATCTAAAGTTACATGGTTCAATACTAAGTGAAACCGCGGTATAAAATAGTGTTAACTAAGACGCCAGCAGTAGTCACGTACTGTGGTTCGCCCCGCGTGTCAGTGACCGAAGATCATATAGATTAGATTAAATAAGCCACTAGAAGAAAAAACGCTCGTTCCAGGAGTGTATTTTTACATATTAACAAAAAGATTTCATGTAGGTAAACATAAGGCGTCTAACGTAAAAAGTCTTCAGATCTAATGCATAGCTATGTCTGGCTCCGGTGACTCACATCTTTTTTACGTCTTTAAAAAGAACACAGTCTCTTACATAACGCTGATTTATAAAATAATACTGTAAAACATTGAGGGCCTGTTTCACAATCGACAAGTAAATGTATGTGCCAGTTAAAGTTAACTTTCTCCTTGTCTATATTCAAGTGTTAGAAAAGGAAATGGCTAAATTTATCTGTCAGATATGCTTTACTTGACGATTGTGAAACAGGCCCTAACAGTGTTCAAAGAAGGCGAAACAAAAATGTAATATAATATCATCCTCCTTTATAAATCCTTAAAAAGATTTACTACAATGTACTTTATCATTATTAGTGTTGACTATTATTTTTTCCTAAGTAATTTGAATTATTGTAAAGCTTAAGCTTAAGCTTTATTGTATTTGAATTATGATTATTATTTTGCAATGAATTTTTATTACATAGCGGTTTCTTATATTTCATTATTAAAATGCTATTACGGACTGGGCAACACAAGTGAAAGGATTTTAAACGCAGATAATTATTATAAATACCAAATAGAATAGGGCTGCACTTTTTTTTTGAGAATAGTGAGATGTAAAAATCTATACTTAAATTAAATAAATTTAATTGTAAAATAATAATTATGAACAAGCTTTGAAATATCTGATTCCTTAAAAACTCGAACTAACAGGGGGGTTATTATGACATAGCTATGCAGTTCAGTTTACGCTGAGAGAATAGGACAGAGCTATACAACTGCTATAGCTCTGTCCTTTACGCTCGCCGTAAAATGAACTGCATTGTCATGTCGTAATAACCCCCCAGGACTAGAGAGATGCAGTTATCTATTAGAATGAAAGACGTATTCAACTTTCTCATTCTAACCAATAGCTAAGTCCTTCTTGACATGTCGGTCCAACTGTTATTTGGTGGGGCCCATTATACTTCTAGTAATAGAAACATGTCTCAACCATGAAACAAACGCACTTTCTCATATTAATATGGATCATAAAAAGGTAAGCTAAAATTAAAACAGAAGGGTTATTATTACCTATCTTTGCAGTTCAGTTTACGCTGAGAGAAAACACCACTATAGCCACTATAGCTGCTATAGCTGTCCTTTACTCTGGCCGTTAAATGAACTGCAAAGCCATGTCATAATAACCCCCCAGGTCTTTACTTTGTACGGAATTGGAAACTTAGACAAAAAAAGTTAAGATTTTCAAACGGTTTTTTGCAAATGTCGTAATTACTCTAATCTGTACAGACCAGCCGCGTTGCCGGCCGGAAATGAACCCGACTGAGACAATCCGCAGATTATACGAGTTACTGCTGGTTTATATTTACGGGTGCACCGGTATTATAGCCGGATTGGAAGTATCAATATTCCTGGTGCATACTCCTCTAATATTAGTACCCTGAGCACGATATTTTTACTTTTTCTTTTTCTATCCTTATCTTCCTTTTTACACGACTGCCCAAAAAACGAGTGTAATGTTTTCAGGGTTCATGTATTTATGTATCTTACGAATTTTTATTCCACCATAACTTTGGTTGGCCGCTTGAGCCGATTTAAATGTGTGTGGTATCGTTAGAATTCTATCACCATCCTGGGTAACAAAGGAAAAAAAAGTCTTCTAATTATTACAATATAGGTATCATTGGAAAGGTCCTAATATGACCATCTCAAATATACACAAATATAGTAGCATTAACTAACGGGTTTAATAACAATAACAAAATATGCAGTCGGGTTTTTAAAACTTGCTTTTTTCATTCTCATTTCTTTTCATTTCGTTATTTCTATATTTTCTATTTTTATTTCTATTTACCCATTGAGAAGTTTGTGTGGCCACCTTCTGTCGCCTTTACCAAACCCGCTTGATAGTACAGTCAACAGCATAAATAAGTGATCATTTATGTACCTTGCCGCTTTCAATCGTTTCACAATTTTGTATAAGATTTCAAACACGACGTTAAAGTGACAAGGTACATAAATGATCACTTATTTATGCTGTTGACTGTACAAAAAGTTCACCTCTGTTAACCTAACAGTACACTAATCTAATAAATCACTACCAGAGGGGATCGTTCCCAAAATACTGGCAGCATAGTATGTATGTAGGTACACAATATTGAACTAAAAGTAATATTACACAATTATTAAAATTACAGAAATAAAAGTAGTGCAAATAACATAGAGGCATAGCTATGTAATTACAGTAATTCCCAGCTTCCTAATAGCTTTCGGCTGGCTATCACTATCACGCTTGCACTCGCAACTGACAGTATATCTGTCACTCGTGTGTGATAGATAAACGAAGATTGCTGATCGCTATTAAGACAATGATAGCACTGTAGTTAGTCAGTTAATTACTTGAAAAGCTAATAGGGTAGAGTACCCTTTAGGTTGAAATGAGTATCAAAAATACTGTAAAATTAAAAGCAATATTCAAAAACAGTTAAGACTGAAAAATATTTGCGTAATTTCATAATTCTTTAGACATTAGTTAAAATTGGGAGTGGCCAAAAACGGTGTAAAGATGGCCAAAACCGGTACTTCTACCCTTATAAGTGTTATAATATAAATAAAGGTACCCATGATATCTGTGGTGCTATATTATGCAACATTTTTAACCTTTGTAAGATTACATAACAATGTGTTTACTATTGTTAAAATAAACGATCAGAATTTGTTCCAAATTTTCAAGCGTTAAACTTCTCCGTCTCGACTGGTGAATACACTTCAGGTGGCTAAAAGACTTTTCAATTTCTGTGGAATTGTCTCCAGAATAGTACAGACAAAAAAATACACACTTACAAACAATGCTGGGGCAATCACTAGTATATGGGAAAAGCATCGATAATTTAGTTGATTGATATAGGCCATCCCTAGCTGTCATTTAATTTTGCCCCGTATATTCCAAAGTCTGCTCATGTGCTTCTGTTTAGTAAGGTAAAAGTCCTATTATGGACAGTGCTTCAGTTATGAACAATCCCATAAATATAAGCTTCCGAGATTGATATGCTTTTAGCGTAACCATTACATTATATTTAAATGATTCGGGATTACCACTATTCAATGAAATGTTCGGTACAGCAGTGCTTTCATTAAAAAAAAAAAATGTTCATCACTGGAGCATTGTCCGTAATAGGTGCTTTTACCTTACACCACTAGGCCCCTAGTATGGTTGCGTTTATCGCGTCACAAAATGTGGATAAAGCATCCGTCACTCTCGTACTTAAGTACGGGTCAAAAAGTGACGGATGTAAAATGTTTATAAGTACGAGAGTGATGGATGTTTTATCCACATTTTGTCACGCGATAAACGCAGCCATATTAGCTCTTGTGTGATATCCAGGGACTTATTTCTTTAATAAGTTTATGGTCATCGTCTAAAACTCGACATTGACGAAATATGCCTTGTTTAAAACAAGGAGTGAAAGCAAACAATTAACAAGAAAAAAAAACAATAGCTCTTTACTCATTTATGAAATTCACTCTGAAACTTAAGTTACACACCTAAGCTAGCCCACAACAAGGTAATAAACTTCCCTTGCAAACTTATCTTAATTTAACCCCGAACCGTATTAACGCATTTTTCCCTTAAAAACGTGTTCGCCTTATAACAACGTTATGAAGGAAATTCACCTTGTACTTGGTAGAGTTTTAAATAATATATTATTATCCACCATTATAACTTGGTCTTCCTCGGGCCCTCTTGTCCTAAAGAACGCAACAACTCAATTGTAGAAGTAGGAAGGCTGGGGGTCATGTTAAATTGGGCATGTAACGTAGCGTAAGAATATATGATGCTATGCAAGATATATGGGTGCGTAAACTTTCGCTCGAACTTGGTGTGTTTATTTTGCTGGAGGCCATCTTTTTTTTGTAACAAACCGATGTTGCTTGTTGAACACGTTATCGTCGTGGATGCGAAGTTTTGCGCGTGTTGCTGGAGGGTCGCTTTTGTTAGGATATTTTTCTTTGTATATTAATATTTCATGTTGATTTTCTTCCCATGTATTTTGATAATTGGCAGGGTAGGACATAACGAAAAAAAGCTGTCGGTGGAATTTTTTTCCCGATCACCCATGCTATTTTATTTAGTTAGTTGTTCTTAACTCTCTTCTTCTCTGGCGTAACACTCTTGCCAGAGTGGTCGTGGCCGTCACGTTGATTTTGTCAACTTAAATAGTGTGTATTATTTACTATAATGCATATGGAATGATCTGATAAAACATTTCAACGGTTCCCACCTTCTTACGCATAATTAATGTTGTCATAATTCTAAATTGCATAATTAATTTCAGCATAATTGTCTATTGGCATAAACTCTTACGACATAGTCTAGTTTTGCATATAATCAGTTATAAGAAAGTCCGTTGGCCGAGTAATCTTTTTGCATAACATTGATGAGCCGAATCGTCGTAAGGAATAAATAATTTTCGAATAAAATTGTAGAGTAAGCAAGCAAGTTGTTTTCAGCATAGAAAAAAAAACCTTACACCGAAAGCTAAGGCGGAAGCTACGCTTTCAAACTAACCTATCCGAATCGTTTCTGCCCTAATGCCACGTGTGTTATGAATGAATACGTTTCGGACAATTGATATTGTGCCAAATAGACGGCACCCCATTTCAACATCAGTTTTGAAACCTTTTATTGGATAATCAATTATAATGCGTGGTTATCAAATAATTGTTTCGATATTTATTTATATTTTTTCTCATTATTTGACATCGGTTAAGTAACTATTTTTAAGTTGTTTACGGATGTTGTTGTTGTTTATTTAAGTTTGTTTCTAGTCTGTTGTATTAAATTATATTAATAGAATATAATAAAATAGCATAAGTTTATCTCAGACAATAAAGTCCATATTTACAAATACCTTACAGACTAACATAAATAACAATATAATATAAATACAATATACTAATACACTTTTGCAGTGTTAGCTAGTGTTGACGATCTTAATAAAATGACATATTTTTCGTCATGCAATGCAATTTATATTGTAACATGACATTGAAAAATAAAACTAAACGAAACCAAAAATATTAAAATATGCCCGTTTCTGACTCGTACTTGTTTTATTTATTTAGGAACAACCCCTTACATGCAGTTTGAATTCTTTGCTCACCGCCTCAGGACCAATATATTCACAAAGTTCCTATCTAAACTCTCTCGCCAGCCAGTATTTCCTGTAAAATAATGCTACAGCAACTTAAAAATAGATAGTACCTATTTTGTATGTTGCAGTCTGTGGAGGCAGATAAGTCGGATAAGGGTCGATTCGAATCGTTAAATACAGAAGTTATTTCTTGGGAACAATGCAGTGGCCGACAATACCGCCTGTTACGGGCTAGCAACTGACGGCGCTTCATTTATACTTCAAAGTTTTTATCTTTAGCTTATTCAGGGCATTGAACGAAGACACGGAGTTGGGAAATGCAGAATAGGGTTTAAAGCGAACTGATAAGGTTTAGAAAATACGGGCAAAGTTATAACTATTTACTATACCTAAGAAAGGTTTAATTTTGTCAGACTAGAGGATGCTCATGACTCTTAGCCACCTTTTTTTACGTTAAACAACAAGTTACTGAAACCGTTTTTTTTTTCAATGCTTCTTTCTCTCCGCACCGTCCTTAGTTTTTTTTGTTTCGCCTACTGGTTGACTGGTAGAGATTGTCGTTGGGCATTAAGTCCACCTATTGTACTTTATTGTATTTTGAGCAAATAAGTTAAAATAAATAAACTAACAACACCCCTCTTTTGTTGAGGGTTATTTAAAAGCAAGTGCATTAGACACTTCTACTATTTTCCTTAAAGTCGTGTTGAAAACAGAATATCAAATATGCAGTTTCACTTTAAAAAATCCTTTAAACCCTCTACCCACCACATTTTCTTCAGTCGTTTCTTAAAGTCCAGGGGGACAAATAAAATGGAGAATCGGTTGTATGCGTCCAAAGCCACCGCTGTTGCTTAGGGAATACGAGATGCATTCCGAACACCTGCACCTGTCCCAGTTCATTTTAAATAGAACACTGGTGATTATAATTATGTATTGGTTTTTTTGGTGTTGAAATATACACGATCAGATTGGAGACGTATTAAGAAAAGGCCAGGTCAGGAGACCCTGACCGACGCACGTGTATGAAGAGACTTATGAGTGTGGAGGAAGCGAGGGAAGTTTGTCTGGATCGTAGCAAGTAGAAGGAAGTGGTCTCTGCCTACCCCTACGAGAAAGAGGCGTGATTGTATGTATGTTTGTATGTATAAAATATCATTTTAGTTTGAGGATATCTTTAATCCAGAGTCCAAATATTTTGGTACAGATAGGTATGAAAATAAAACAAAAACTTTGTTGCCGGCCTTAACAACAACAACAACTGTAATTTATTGAGCCTAGTCTATAAATATAATATAATGTATGCTTAACAGAGGCTTAAGACGTATGTAACCTACTTGAAAATTGGTTATAATATGGTATGGTTATGGTTTTCTTTTGTTAACCGATATAATAGATTATATAATATGTATAACCAATTTAACCTTCAGATTCAAAATTTCTCCAAACAGCTATTGAGAGAGGAAAGATTCGTATTTTTGTAAGTTTGTATCGAATAAATTCAAAACGTTCTGGACGTTATCCCTGTGTAACATAGGCTATGTTTTATTTTTCTGCGCGGACGGAGTCGTGGGCAACAGCTAGTTAAATTATAAGGAGAGAGAGTTCTGAGGAGTACTTTCAGGGTTGGTGGCAACGGGCATAAGATACATATCGGCTCCTCATAAAGGCACGAAACCCAAGAAACAGAATTACCCATACAGACAAGACATTACCAATAGTATTCTGGCATCGCCAGTGTAATATCCGCTGCGGTTTCTCCTTAAGATTCCTGATTCCTCAAACAGCTGTAAATATTAAGACTTGAATGAACATTTCTCCCATTAAAAGAAAAAGGACTAACCTGTACCAAAAATCCACTTCAATTTGAACCTTCAGATGAATTGAGAGAGCTGGAAGTGGAGGGGAATTGCATTTGACTTATTACTTTACAACGTGGGATTTCAGGAGTCAAGGCAGTCGTTAAACTTTATTATGCCGGAAGGCGTTCACCTACTGTAGCTACGGTTATTCTTTACCGGAACGTCAAGTCGATTCTCGAAATTGGTACCTACTACTGTGGAATGCATACGGGCACACGGATCAATGTATGGTTGCCGGTTGAGTTGATCATCGAACAAACGAATAGCACCCGTTCAATGCTGCAATGAGGAATCGTTTGATGCAAGTTAACACAAAACGCTGTTATTCGAGTTGCAGCGTTCTGCCGTTGGACGGCAGAGCATTAGTACAGCTTTCATGATTCACCCTGCGTTTACTTTGCTTGCAGGGGTCAATTTAGACTGGCTATATTCAGTCCTCTCTTACAAACTGTGTTTTTTCTGTGTAAGAAAATCATCACTGGCCCCGACGTCTTTATAGAGATGATTCAAACAGCGTCTTTATTTTTGGGACACACATTTTCGTGGTTAAATAAGTCAATGCAAGAGCGACGCGGTGATTAGCAGCAGGACAGGGCAGAAATAGGTTGAGAGGAACTAGCATATCTTTTGATCCTCCCGTCCATCAGCACAGCGAACTCTGGTCATGCTTATCGCTACTTTTCATTATACAATTTTACCACTTATCTCTGTCTTCTGCCTGCACTCTTGGTGGATTCCATAATACTTAAGTCGCTGTAGTGGCCAAACCACATCTCTCTTTTCATTTGCTACAGCACCAAGCAAGACAAGTCATGGTAGTCGAGCAACCTTCTCTGCTTCAGCAGAGTACTGAGGCTAGGTAACTGAGGCATACCCAGCAGGTAGCACCCTCGTCAATGTATTCATCTACGAAATTTCGAGAATACTGCAAAGAAAACGCTTGTTAGTTGGTGTAAAGAATACCCTCCTAGCATTATAGCGTCGTCGTGTTAATCCAGTCGCTTCAATGCACTAAAACAACTCTAGTCGCAAACGTAAACAAAGACTTATTGGGGTTAGTTTATAACTAGATATGTCGGTTAGAGCGTTGAGAAAACAAATAATCTAGTCTAACAGAAAGCAAACTTTGGCGTGTTTTGATAATCTCTCTACTTATTTGTTTTTTAGATACCCAACTTAGATTCCTGTGCCTGTAGTCTTCACGGATGAAATCAGAGAAATACTTAAGTACCCGAAACCGACGTGAATGCATGACTCGATGTATGAATGTGGAAGAAACGAAAGGTATATGTCAGGATCATAGCGGGTGGAAAGAAGTCGTCTCTGCCGACACCTCTGGGAAACAGTGATTAATGTATCTGTATAATTAATAATTATTTATTCTTCACGATAAAACAATATTTCGTTTGTCGTGATACCGTATAAGAACTATTGTAACGTTGACGATACGATTATACGTCAAAAGCAAATTTCTTTACCGTGTTGTATAGAGGCTCTGGGACTCCAATCAACGAGGTAAGCCAATATTCACTTTAACATGTTATGGTATTGTTTTTACTAGTAACTCGGCCGCCATTACTGTCAAGTAGATAAGAGCTATCGTAACGTTGACAATACGATAACATTTCAAAAGCAATTACGTTTTACCGAGTGAATAAAGCCCCAGATATTTAAAACTAGAGAATAGTGACCCGAATTGTTCTGTACTTGTATATTAGCTAGATGTAAGCAGCTCTGCCATCCTAATTGGCAACTTTCTCCTCCGGCCTTTCAGCACTGGCTGGCGATCAGCGGGATTCTAAATTCTAGTTGGTAATAGGGGCATTAGTGTTTTTAGCCGGTGCGAGCCCGGTAGTACCTGGGCCCTCCATTCCCATTTCACCTCTGAACTTTTTCTTTTTGTAAAAGTTATTAATAAACAAAAGCAAGGACTTTTGTCTTTGGCCATTCAGGCGATTACCACAAAAAAAATACCTAATAGGCAGTCTTTCAGACAATACTCCTGTAGCAATATCAACCTTATTATTAACAGACGAGAATTAAAACTGCTTTGGGTCTAGAATTTGGGATACTGCTTATTGGCTCAGGACGGCAGAGCAATAAATTAACATATTTCTTTCTTTCTTTATTTCTTCCTAATTGGCCCCATTATTAGGCTTTAAATGCGCCTTTTAAATACACACGTTTATTTTTTACAAGGTGTTATCGCTAGTATAGCAGTCTCAAAACCGCGTGACCTGAAGACACGTGATAAAAGTATGTTCCGTTCTATAATTTCCTTATTAAATAAATTTGATATTATAGACTGTGTAAAAAACAAAAAAAACTTTATAACTAACGGTCGGAAACGTACGTGCTATCCGAGTCATAAGGCCAATAATCATAGACACAAGGTTGCAACGTTTTGATATTATTAAAATCATTGTTCGGAGTTCGTGTCATCAAAATTGTTTGGGCTACTGTGCTCTATTCTACTCGTCGAAACCATGTTGTTTTAGATAAGTTATCGTATTGTCAACGTTATGATAGCTCTTATTTACTTTACAGTATTGCCGGCTGAGTTGAAAACAATACATATAAAAAGCAATTAGGTTTTACCGAGGAAGATAGGACCCCTGGGTAAATAACAAATTATAAAGCGTTAGCGACCCGCCCTCGCTTCGCTTCGGTGTATGTGAGTTTTCTCTACATAAACCAGAATTGATTATAGATAAAAACCTTTCGTGAAAATGTGTGTAACTGATGGTGAAAACCGCATCAAAATCTGTTGCATTTTTTAGAAGGTGTAAGCGGATATACAGACAGACAGACGCGGAAAGTGACTTTGTTTTATACTATGTAAAGAAAATGAAGATAAAGATGAAGATTATTTAATTTAAGTTACTTTAAAGATAGATACTCTTTCTCCTTCTCTTAAATCATTTTAAGGAATATCGTATGGAATGAACGAAAACAGTAAACGTTAATCCGTCACAAACGCATAACTTAAATAGCGTACACCTATCTTTACTAATATTATAAATAATTTTAGTTTTTTAGGTTTCAATGCCTCAACCGATTGACGTAAAATTTGGTACAGAGATAGCCTGAATATTTTATCCTGTTTTGGACAGTTCCCTAGTGGATGGCGATACATGACTTCTTCGCAGATAAATTCGCGGGCAACACTTATAATTAATATTGACTCACTTAACTTATTTTGAAACAGAAGTTCTAAGGTAGACTATCCGATTTTAATCCGATTGACGACACGTTAAGCCTAGTTAATAGTGACCCAGCCTACGAAGCTAGCGGTCCCAGGTTCGATTCCTGGTAAGGGCAAATATTTGCGTGATGAGCGCAAGTATTTTGTTCCTGAGTCTTGGATATTTTCTATGTATTGCTGTTTTATTTTAAATGCGTTAAATATTTACACTTACAAACTTACGTAAAACGACACCAATCTTACAAACCGCTACCAGTGGGCATTGTTCTCAAAATGCTTGCAGCATTTCTATGTATTTAAGTATGTATTTCTCTATATACGTATGTTTACCGTTGTCAGATTTCAGATTTCAGATTTTATTACTCAATATAACACAGTATAAATTACATTACATGTCAAATTATATGCAGTTACATTGAGGTCGTCAGAAATAGAATTAAATTATAATAATAAAAATAGTAAAAGTCAACACAAATAAAAGTACATTAAAAAAATAAAAGTCAATCTTATTTTATAAGTCAAGTTCCATATACTCATTTACCGAATAAACCGGGTTATCCAACAAAAGATTCCTAAGCCGTCTAGTATCCATAGTACCTACAAGCCTAGAGTTTAGGCTATAACTAGGTCAATTTGCGTGAGATTTTCCCCTGACATTTATTTGTTTATTTGTCGAAAGGTTACTAGCCCAGAAATAGCTCGTTTAAGATCAGCTTTACGTACGTTTGTGGGCGTCTTCCAGCTGCAAAGTACGGTTGAGTAGCCACGAATACTATATGGAATATCTGTGGGCGATAAATAAAGACATTTGGCTGGTCCGCAGAATGGTGCACCGGGCACGCCGCGCATTGTACCTACTCGCTTGCAGTAAAATAAATTTGTCCTTTCTGTTAAAATATGGTGACGAGAAAATTTTATTTAATTCCAGAACGACTTACGGCGACAATGAATTCTTTACGAATCTTTGAGATTTAACGATGACTCAGGGCCTTATTAATAAATTTATTTTGACTGATATGCCCGTCACACTATACCTACGTCAACATAAACGTCAAGTCACAGAAAACTGTCATTATTGACGCATCTTGAGACAAGCATTACAGTTGAGACCATTTTAATAACACGGCCCTAAAGTTTTTTTTTTCACGACCGCTCCAACCAGAAGATTAGAGCAGCGCCGCGAGAAAATCGATCCATGAACGTCAAAACTGTAGCTTTTAAAGGTACTTGGCGCGGTCCGTTGGATTTACAAATGGACGGAAAGCCAGCGCGACGCGCCAACGCGCAATCCGAATGGAGCTATCGTGATTTAACGTTGTCGAAATTTAAAGTTGGAACACGCCGCGCCTCCGCGCCAAGCCAAATGGCGAGGTAGTGAATGCGTTCTCCGGCTGCTAATCAGTTTGCTCCGTAATGTCGCACCGTTGACGCGTGGCGTAGCGCGTCCGTGAATGTGGGCAAAATATTACATCCAGTTGTATACACTCCATCTGTCGCCGAGACAAAAAGCGCGTCCGTGAATGCCCAGCTTAAGACTGCACCGAGCATACGCCTGTTGTACAGTCAACAGCATAAATAAATGATCATTTATGTACCTTGTCACTTTAACGTCGTGTTTGAAATTTTATACAAAATTGTGAAACGGTTGAAAGCGACAAGGTACATAAAGGTACTGTTGACTGTACAGAGCAGCGCTCTCATTACTATTATTGTAATCAACTAAAGTATTGTCTCGAAATCGAAGAGTGGTTATTTGTTTTTTTAATAAGTACCAAAAATACAATTTTAATTATATATGGCATAGATTAACCTTTCACGTTCGTGTAGTCAAGGTAACGGAAAAAGATGGCCACTTTTTTCCGTTACGTTACTCACATACGGGTCCATTGTTACAGTGGTTTTATCTCACGAAAGCTTGATGCCATACTTGTAGTTGTGAACGTGTAGATACATTAGACACCGGCACGACAGCTACCTAGCCTAACCTAGGCTAGCTTGTGTATTCATTTGAACAACAACCACCCTTTGATATCTAGACAATACTTTATGTTATTAGAAAACACAATAATCGTCGTAAAGCCGCTACTAGACGGTCAGCGTTTGTTCGATGCGTACCCCCTTTATTCATAAGCCCACTATACACCTATTTTAGTATAGTATATGGTTTGTCACTTTCTGTCAGACGCAATACCATGACAGATAAGGACAAAGCATATTTAGCTGCTTGCATTTATGAATACGAGCGTGCGGCTAGTCATAGTAAACTGTCGTTTCTGTCCTGTCATACAAACGCGAGCCCGCGCAATTTGTTTGGTGGGCCGTTTCAATGCGTTCCATTTATAGTCAACAAGCGTGGGCCCGCTTGTGTTGCTCCTGACACGCGTTTGCTTTATTCTATTTAAAATAGCTATTTTTGCCGCAAAAAGATTCATATTGAGATTAGAAAGTTGTTTACTATATATGCCCGTACAGACTACGTTAGTAATTTAGTCGAATAGCGAGTATTTTAGTTGTGATTTAGTCGAGAAGAATACCACTCGACTAAATTTTCGATGTTCAGACACATTTATTAGTTCCTATAATACTCATTACTCGACTAACGTAGTCTGTACCGGCCTTAAGAGACAAGTAAAGGCCGCCATATACGAAACGATCCGTCGTTACGATCGATCTGAAACGATATCGTGACGCTTCATATTTCTATTGAAATTTAGATGCGATATTGCCACACACGTACAATCCATCGCTCGGTTTCAGTCTGAACCGACGTATCGTAACGACGGATCGTACCGTATATGGCGGCCTTAAGAATGATCTAAAATATACATTTCTATGTAAGTCTACCCTCAAATCGCAATAACGAAAGCCAACTACCCCCACATTTATAATCACAAGCACGAGAAGGTAGCGTCTACGTTGCTCCTAAGCTTCCCACCTCCCGTATATTTTTCATTTAGCTTTATAACCTGAAGACGACATGTGAGAGGGAATGGCCGTCGCGAATAAATCTTACAGCGAGTCATAGTGCGGTCGGGACGTAGGGATACTGGATGCAGCTTTGTAAGCATTGGAGAACACATTTTTCGGTAGATTATTTCAGTAATAAGTTGTTTTCAGATGTCTGTCTCTCTTTAGATGTGCTTTGTTTAAATTTGTTTTGGAACTGTATTTCATTTATTTATTTTGTATTAGTTGATTAGAATTTAAGCATTCAAATGAAGTGGTTGCTTCTATGTGATTCTTGTGAATAAGCGTTTTGATTTCATATAAATTTAACAACACGTAAGAATCATCGACTAGGATTAGTAGAATCACAATTTAAATTGCTATTGTTACTATCAGATTTGCTTGCTATTTTATTCAATTCTTGTCAACTAAGAGATAAACTGTCTTAGTTGGCTCCGATTCTTTTAAATTATTGTCACGCAGCTGCACGCGTCCATTCATGTGACGAATTTTGGGGAAGGTTAGGCGTATGACATGCAGTGGACGTTGCTTTGAGTACTTGTATTCATGGGACAGTACATCAGTACCTACCTACTGCAATTCGCAGCATTTTTATTTAATAACAATAGATAAAGATTCAAAGTTTTTCGGTAGCTTTATGTCATGATCATGGCCGCCCGCGGCACTACCTCGATTTACTACTTTCTATATTTTTTCTACTTATAGAACATATTATTATCTAAAAATAGCGGAGACCGGACCTTTTACTGAACTAGAACAGCAAATAACAAGCACGGCAATGACAACGGCAATTTCGATGACAAGGTTCAGTTTTCTTCCAATTTCGTTTTATCTATCTTAAAATTGTGTTCATCCAGCATCTTCGACAGTATACCAGCTTAGTGCGGAGCACATAAAAGTTTACATTTGACAACGCCGGCGATATTGAGCCGTTTTGTGCTTTGTGCACGTGCACACCTGCTGCATTATTAACAGACGTACACGCGCGCTCCTTTATTACCTACCTGGGAGAATTCAACTGTGTAGTATTTGTACAAAAGATTGTCAAGCTCAAAAGTTTACTTTTGTAACTTAACTTTTTTCGTGATCACGAGCGTTTCAATAACGAATTAAATAACGAGCATTGTCTTTGCAATACTATCAAAGTTTATGTTATTTACATTGAGAAAACGGGCTACTTACGGTGACTAAATTTGTAATGTACTCGCGCCAGATACGTGCTTCTCACACGTAAATTATAAGATGCATACTTATAATTAAGCGGCATGCAGTATTTGGCAGTGTGCGGCATACGCGTAATGGAGCCGGTTACACACGTAATAATGGTCGATTTTTGTACGTATTTTACGTAGCGCGGCTACTGGATTTTTTTCAGTGCACTTTTAAGCGATTTAGTCCCGCTGAACTACAAACATCAGCAATATGATTTTACCCAGTAGGCCGCATATTCTGTAATTTTCATAAGTCAAACCCTATTCTTGTTAATGTAGAATTATGTAAATAAATTGGCACTAAAATAATAATAATCAAAATTATGTTAGACAATACAAGAGCTACGTTCCTATTAATGTTTTGAGTTTATCTATTAGTCAAGTGCGAAAATATGGGTGCAATATCTGAAAAATATGTCCCAGTGCACCTTATTCCAGTGTAATAAGAACTTCGTAACATTTTATGACCGGTTTTTTTTGCACTTGACTGTACGGGCCTAAATAAACAATATTTATCAGGGAAGGGTAGGTATTTATTTGTAAAAACGGAGCAAATAAGTGCCCGTGTTACAAGATAACAGGTACAAGTAATGCTGCCCATGGACACCTGCTTCAGCAAACAAATCCAAGCGAGAGTAGAAGCCTATCTAGCTATGAAAGAAAGACAATACTGAGTCTCCATCGATTACCCTTTGAAATTCCCTGAAAACAAAGGTCTAGTACTTAACCACTTTTACTAAAAGTCAGAAAAATTTGATCCAGTGAAGAGTTAAGTTACTTTCCCACGTTTCTATATCGGTTTCACAACTTACTCGAGCTCTTTCCTAATTATGCTGACACGAGTGAACTGCGATCAGTGCTCTACGCGGGGCTCGGGGTTATTTGGACAAGTTTTTAAGGTTCCGTACCCGAAGGGTTCAAACGGAACCCTATCACTGTCACTCTCATGTTTTACAGCCAAACGGCTGAATGAAGCGGATGATGAACGGATGCGAGCGGTAGCATTTAGTACCTATATGGAACGCTAAATGTGCGAAGTCCAACACGCGCATGGGTGGGTTTTTTTGTATTTAGGCCAATAATCAATAAAACAATATTTTGAACCATGTATTCAGTTGTCTAACATATTTCTTCACTCTGTCGCGGCTGTTGCCACAATTTCGCCAGACAAGAGTCTTTCGACAAGATGCTAAACCCTAACGTAAACGACGTAAACTGCCAAAATGTATGGATTTGACGCTAGCGCTCGAAGCGATCGTTCGCCAGTTTACGCCGATCCTATACATTTTCGATAACGATATACTTACAAATACATTTTGCATAGAGCTACAGATCAAACGGAAAACCGAAAACGAACGGAACCTCCACCACTTTTACGATTCGAGTATTTATTTATTATGGCAAACTGCAACTGCTAGCCTTGTCCGTTTCCAAATGTTATTTTCTAGATGAATGCGATATCAATTTCCACATTCCCAACTAGATCACACTACACGAGTAATATTCGGGTAACTTTATAATTGAAGTAAGATATCTCCCCACACCCGCTGGGTAGGATCGCGCCCTGGGGCCCGGGCCGCAGTGTACGAGTACAGTACGTCCTAGCCAATAATTTTCGGTTTTATTAGGAACACAAATGACAAAATATACTAATAATTGAAAGATCTAAGTGTACATGCAGAGGGACAGACGGCGGGAACCGAATTTGTCTTATTTTCCTCAATCACCCAAAGGTGAGCTGGAATAGATCCCTCAAAGGGATAAGTTCGCCTTCGTACATGCCAATTCTGATTGTTCCTATTTGAATGTCTGTGTCTTGTACAATAAAGTGTTTACATACGTATGTAAATACATAAAAACGAAGAAAAGTTTACACATAGCATATCATTATTACATACTTGTCGTTAGTTTTTATCGCTTCAAGACCAGATTTTATGTTTAATATTTGTTGTAAACGAAGCTAGCTACGTCGCAGTTTTTTGTGTTTCCGTGCATCTCACGTATAATAATAATGTGTAATGCAACATTTTGACATAAATAATTGTATATTTACCTACGCAGTATATTGAAAAGATGTTCGATAGATATGTATTCGAAATGACCTCCCATCACTATAAAACATTGCTTTACCCACATTTTAATATACGCTATGCACATCGTTAATTTATTTAGCTTGAGTAAGTCAATCAATTCCAATTACACAATGAGGAAAACCTAAAAGTGTGACGTTGTTATCACAGCTTTCGCCAGACGCATTTTAAAAGCACTGTAAAAGTCAAGAGAATCTGCTAAGTATATGCGGGTGGCACGAACCGATCATGCACAGAGGTGAACCTTGGGAGAGGCCTATGTCTGAACATAGGCCTCCACGGTTCCACTGCTGACAGTGGACGACTTTTAACTGCTTTTTCTGTCAAGGGAATAAGATGAATCATAGCGGCAACAATACGAAAATATATGGTTTAAACAAAATAGCGTAAAGACCCTTGATAGATTTTTATTTCTGTGCGAGCGGTCAGTTCAAGGAGTTTGTATAAAGATAGCCTACTGCCTTACATTTTCGTAATCATTGGTTGCCGAAAGCGTCAAAGGGAACTCCCCAGGCAATACTTCGAGTGCTAAGTCAATAATCGAGTTAAGCCTTTCGTGAAACTATAATATTTAGTTTGGGGAAACGTTTTCACAAAAAGGGTTTGTTTTGCTTCGTTTTAAGGGTACAACCATATTTGCTTTTAAATAAATAAATGTCAAAGGACAATCTCACTCAGTTTGATCTAGTCCCAAAATGAGCTATAGGCTTATGTGCTATGTACTAGGCAACGATAAAAATACTAATGTATACTCGAAAATGGAATTCGAGATCAAAATCTGACAATTCCCATCTTGATTATTTATTTATTTTAACATTATTTCATAAAAAACATGAATGAGAACTCGTGTAACCAGTAATATTAGGGTAAGTTTTATTGATAAAAATAACTACATTTAAACCAAAATGCAGTTATCACAGCGAATGTGCGCCCGTTGAGGTTAGTATTTTGATCTCGAATTCCATTTCCAAGTTTAGAGAAATAAATACTTAAAATAGGTAACCTACATAGAAAACACCCAAGACTCAGAATCAAATATTCGCGTTCATCACATATTATTATTTACCCTGACCGGGAATCGAGCCCGGGACCGCTAGCTTCACAGGCAGGGTCATTACATTACCAACTAGGCTAACCCCATCTGCGTTTTGACATGTTCCTCGTATCGTATTGTAAACGTTATGAATGTTCTTATTTACTTGACAGTAATGGCGACCGCGTTAAAAAGAATACGATAACACTTTGAAATCTATATGCAACATTACAAAAAAAAAAAAATGTAGACTACCTAATTATTATAATTTGTTTCAACAAGAGCGAAAATAAAACCAAGCCATTAAAAAACTACCGTACAGTTACGAGTTGAGGCTTGGAACAACGAAATTGTCGAAGTGTTTTATGGTCGGTACACCGACAAAATTACAATGTATTAAACTTAAAATTTAAGTACGTTTAGCAAGAATTAGAGCTAAAATAAAATGTAAACTGCTAGACATTGCAATCTGAGAACTAGACTATACTGAAGGACAAATAAACTGCACTAATTTGTAAAAAAATGAATGCAGCTTTATGATCTGTTAGTGTAGTTATAATGTTGGTATTTGTAAGTCATAAAAAATGTTATTTTATTCGTAACTCTGAAAAAAATAGTTTTTAAAATGTAATTAATTAGAAGTAAGTTTGGAAAATGTAATTTTATTTTCCCTTAAATAAACAGGTTAACTTAAAACAAATAGCTAAAAAGATAATAATTAATTTTGTCATAAATTTCTTATAAATGTATTTATTCTAAGTAAAATATGCTAGTAGAACCGATTTTTATAAGAAAAATATTAGCACCACGCGTGCCTTGTGTGCGTCAATTGTATTTTAAATGAGTACTAAATCAATTTTACTACTACAACCTGCGACCACATCCTTCAAGAGATTTACTTTTACTGATTGTCATAGTTCATACCAGTTCAAAGAATACACCGCTCCACCTTCAGTTTCATTGTCGCCTAACGGTTTATCTACAAGGCAATCAGCGAGGAAATGATTTGATATTTCTTAACTATCACGTTAGTTCCTCGGATTACAGAACAAAGTTCAGAAGTGTAATCCGAAACTTCCAGCTTAAAGCTCCCACAAGCTTCGAGATAACCGACATATGAACAAACTTCCTACATGTTTTATACATGTACTCGGTGACAATTCACAACAAGATTTACAAAGACCGTTAGGTTTGATTAAAGATAAAAAAGCTATAACAAAACAAGAAAGTAAACATAGAACATTGTTTATTATAACTACCAGATATTATTATATAATTTAATTCAAGTTTCGACATTTGTGATAGAAATGTTGAAGAATAGAAATTTATTTAAGTTGCAATATTATGTCACCTTAACTCACTAACTGCCGTACTCAGAGACTTCAATTAAATTTAATACTTGATTAAAGTAGCTGCTGTCACTTTCTTTACTATAGCAATAGAATAAGACAATACGTCACTAAACAAGCGTTAAATTTAATTGACGTCTCTGAGTGCGGCAGTTAAATCTTTATTTATTAAGATTAGGTAGGTATTAAGATAACTATAGTTTTTATAAAAAATAAACAGCTGTTTTTTTAAAGATATCTATTCAGCAGATGATTGATGTTTGTTGCTTTCTCGTTCACCAAATAAAATAAAATTCAGCCAGAAGTCGTTTATCGCTATTCCTTCTGGAACTGTATAATCTATATTTGTGCTTATCCTGATCCGTTCAGTTGTTCTGGCGTTGATTGAGTAACATACATCCAAACTTTCGCATTTATAATATTAGTAAGATAATAATTATTAAGTTTTTGCCAACCCTAGTCTGTTACACAATCACCATCTGCTTCTCATAAATAATAAACATACAAAGATAAACTCGATGACCATACAATCTTATGGTGTCCAACAGCTGGGGTGTTATTCCCTCAAAAACGCGGTCGGACGAACGAACGAGTGAATGTCGCAGAGCGGCGAGTTTAAGTAGTCCCGTCCGAGTGAACAAAACACATTTTAGCGCGTGCATTCTGAATTAGGCAGCCTTATACGTTCGATCTTATCGACAAAAGCAATGCTGCCAAATTGAAAATGCACGCGCTAAAATGTGTTTTGTTCGCTCGGACGGGACTAATTAAACTCGCCGCTGCGATTTCGCTCGTTCGTCCGCCTGACCGCCGTTTTTGAGAGAATTTAATGTTGTCAGAAGGTGGTTACGAGAGATTTGCACTCAACGCAGGCCAATCGATTTTTGACTCATTGTTATGACCTCGCTAAGGTAAAAAAAAAAGAATGTAAACAAACTGACCGTTGCCGAGTTATATTGCGATAGCGAGCGATTACTATATATCTGTCCTTATTTCTCGTACGCAATAATATCTTCAGTAGGTCTATGACGGCTGTCGTTGCGTGATTCGTGGTACGGGAAAGCTGTCAGTACATAAGTTGTCAACATTAGGGCCGCCATTTTGAGAAGTTTATTCCTGTTTGGATTGCGTTTTGCGTGACACGATTTCAAATAAAAATGTTTTGAACTCCTGAAAGCTTGTTGACATTCTTTATCTCGTCTCTTTGGCTTTACTTTAGTCTTTCTCATGTCTCGCTTGCTCATCGGCCCTTAACATAAAAGGTTTGTTGACTGACTATGTCTCCAGTCTCCAGGTTATAATTTTGTCGCGTCTCAACATGATTTTCATTTTAAACTTCATAAATATGCGAGACCCCAGCGCATCATATCACCCAGATTGCACTTTCGGGTGGAATAAAGTCAAAAAGTAGAGCGAAACTTAAACTCGCGTAGCGCAATTGTTCCTATGGGAGCCGAAGACAGCCGACGGGTGCCGATCATTCACGATGTTGAGGCACAGAGGATAAAATGATAGTGACGCCACAGAATATAAGTTTCATTGTGTGTTTTTCTAGCAATCTATGCCACGCCACGTCACGCCATGCCACGCCACGGCACGCCACGCCACGCCACGCCACGCCATGCCACGCCACGCCACGTCACGTGTTTCTTATCCGCTTCCAAATAAGTATCAAATTAATAAATTACCAGCATTTTCTATCAGCGTAGAAGTTATTTATGGCTACATGCTTAGGAACTGTCCTATTTTCCGGAATAAAAGTATCTAGTCCGTTGCTGGGGTATAAACTACCTCTATGCCAATTTTCTCGTCAATATCAAAGCAAGATATGCTACGTCAAAGTAGAATAAAGGCCCTGCTGTTATTTTCGTTCTGTGGTACATACCCTATGAGAATAGAGGTCGGTGACATTGTGTAGAAATGCTGATTTTTCCTTTCTCGCTTTATGACCAGCTATTGCTGAAACGTGGCAGAATCGTTTTACTAAGTTTCCTTTATATACATGTTTCTTAGCCACAACGAGCTCAATTATAATATGAAAATGATTTCTATTAAAATGGTGTATTTAAAATTGTACGAGCTTTAAAAACCTGTATCTAACGGAAAGAAGTATTTCTAAACATTTCTAAACAAACGCTAGCAATAATAAAACAAATATAATAAACATGAAAGGCAGGTGTACTCGTTAAAATGTTTCGAATCCCTTTAAAAGCAATACAATGAAACTAAAATATTCTCACCTCAACGTAAATACTCCAGTTAGTGAAAATAAAATTGTACGCCGCCGCAGAACTGAAAATTGAACAAATAAGTAAATGAAACCGTATTAATTCTATATTGATGGCAAATATTAAAAGTACTTCAAGCACACTAAAGGAAAAATAAAAGCAGCACAAATCACGCGAATTCACTAAGAGCGCAGAATACCGTAATAGTTTTAACCGACTCCATTGAAAAATCGTTCTTTTACGACCAGAATTGGTTGACCTCTCGCGCTCAATACATCACCTCTTTATTTCTAACACCTATCTCGTGGGCAAGGGAGCGCAGAAGATCAAGTTATTCTGAACGTTTGTTGTTTGGGATGGACCACGCGTTTCAAATAGTAGCCGTGCTTTCCGGTGTTAGAAAACGTTTCTCTTTTTCATGTTTGCCTAGTACCTCCTGTTCGCAGTCACTGGCAGCGGAAATACAATTTCGCTTCGAAAAAAGTCTGAAGTAAACCTAAAATAAATTGGATGTTTTTTGAACCACTGGTTCCGAGACTGGAATCGTTGAAAAACCGGATGTCGCCAAGTTATTCGAATGCCAGGAAATAGAATAGAATATTGAGTGCGGAGAATTTCAAGTTTTAAACAAACCTTGCATAATGCAACATTTTCTTAACCAAATAATGGTACGTTGTTCGACAAGGGACTAATACAAGCCATAACGACACGAGTTGTTTAGCCACGCGAGCTGAGTGAGTCTACTTTTCACTTTGATGCGAGGAAAATAAACGCGTTCTATACAAAATTACAGTATATTTAGTTATTATTAAAAAGATTCTTATTCACAATCACCGTGATTGGTTGTTTAGGGGTTTCCAAAGTAAATAAAAAAATACTTTAATCCCTAGAGATTAATAAGGAGCTTTAGTCCCGATGTGCAGAGACTAAAGAAAAACGGAAAATGATATATAACAAGTTTAGCTTACGTAATAAAGTGGCATTTTTTAAGGTATGTATTTCAATTGATAAAAATAGTAATTAAGTAAAACAATAGATTTTTTGCTCCCAAAATCAGTACCTACAAAAGACGCATCTTTCTCAGACCAAGAAAGTGTCAGGGTAATTGTTTTCGTTAAAAAATGATTTTAATGTAAGTAAACTTGGATTTTAATACAAAAGTTGTAATAAATTATTTTTATTATAATTTAAACGGCTTTCATCTAACTTCTATAACTGCCTATGAAGCTAGCGATGCCCGGTTTGATAACCGGAAATGGGAAATATTTGAAATGGGAAATATTTTGTCTGATGACTCTTGAGGGTTTCTAATAATTTATGGTTATTTATGTATGTTTAAAAATATCGTGGTCTAATAAAATCACTTGTTTTAAGTATTTATTTATTCTGTGACACAATACAATCCTTGAGCTTGGTTTCCGTATATAATATATTTGTGAAATGGTCTTAAGAGATTTTTTACTCATAATTTAGGTAAATCTCCAGCCTGCAGCAATGGACGTATTTCAGCTGACAGATGATGATGATAATGAACTATAATTAACGTTCGGCTTTCTAACCATACGTTAAGCAGTTTTTACTGTAATAAATAGATACGTTGATAACGTTGTAGGTATCTATATCCCCAGGCTACAACTACTAAACAATATCATAAGATTCTATTTAGGTAGCTATTATTTATGCAGCTGCGTTATTTAAATATTAATTTGTCTAAGTAATGTTGAAATAAGTTATCTAATTAGTTATTTATTACCTCAGCGTACCATTTACACAGAATTTATAAAAGGCATGTATTTTTACTAAAAAACTTCTACTCCCAAAACTTATAAATTAAATTTAGGCAATAAGTTTTGACGTAGCAGTAAATTATTTATAAATGAAACTGTGTTTTTGATTTAATGAGATATTTTGCCCTGCCTCAAAACTTATGTTGTAACTTAGACTCTGCCAGAACTTATTCTTTGAACTTGCGATATTGTTAAAGCTGGTATCATTAAGGCGGTGGTGCAAAAGGTGAGAGTTGTTTTCAATCTTGATTAGATGTTTGCTTCTTAAGGGTCTCCCCAGACCTATCGACGCGGAATCTGCTTGTGCCGGTTAGAAAAAGTTTTATGTCCATGCAATAAGAGCGAAAACGACGTCGTTCCGTTCGCAACGCCGAATCGAGCCGAGCTGAGCCGAGCGACGCTTTTTTCACTCTTACTGCACGGACATAAAACTTTTTCTTACCGGCTCAAACCGATTCCGCGTTGATAGGTCAATACCGTAAAACGGGGTAAATAGGAACACAACCTAAAATTAAGCATAACTTGTTACATTTAAGAACAAGTATTAAATAACTGTACCGTTACGTTCTATTGGAAGTTATATAAGTCTTATAATTAGTAACATATGCTTCATTTTAGGTTGTGTCCCTATTTACCCCTTAGTTCCTAACTACCCCGTTTTACGGTATGTTTAAATTAAATCTTGCAAGTGAGTTTTAAACCAGTTTCATTAATTTATAGGCTACTGGAATACAATATAGGTGTGTAGAACAGGTAACAATGCGGTAGAATGGCGTCTATGAACTAATTAGGTGGTGGAGTCTAAAGTTTGCAACATTAACTGCTGTCTGGACTTAACGTGTACACCCACCGAGTGTAGATTTGGTAGATTAGTCTCGAAAAATAGGTGAATTATGAGGTAAAAAGGAGCAGTCGGGTAACAAAATTTGTCGGGGGATAGATTTTTAAACAAAACTCACTACCTAAACTAATAATAAAGGGCTAACGGGTGTTTTTTACGTACAAATAGCGGGTGTGGGGGAGGTAGCGGGGGCGGTAGCAAGCTCTGGAGCGGTAACGGGCGCGAAAGCGGTAGCGGACGCGGTGGTCTTAGCGAGTTCGTGTTCACATTGGCCGCTAAGCGTTTACGCTGGTGTTCGTACTATCATCTTAAGCGACAAGTTCAAACTGATTAAACTCACCAATTAAATTCAGCGTGAACACACACAAACAACTTCACACACTTCATATTGCCGCGAGCGCGCGGCACGCGCCGGTCGCGAACTTGCCCGCTACTTACAACGCACCTGCAGTTCGTACGTGAACACTTACTTATAATGCCATTCGTTTGATATTTCGTAACCGTTCCCGTGTGTTACCGTGAACAAGCACTAAAAGTTCAAAGTACCTTCATTAAAGGAAGGATCCTTTAGAGGTACCGTAAAACGGGGTAAATAGAAATTAAGGGGTAAATAGGGACACAACCTAAATCGAAGCCTAATATGTTACTAATTATAAGACTGAAATAACGTAAATAGAACGTAACGTTATTTTCATTTAATACTTGTTCTTCTTTGTAACAAGTTATACTTCATTTTAGGTTGTTTCCCTATTTACCCCTTAGTTCCTATGTACCCTATTTTACGGTAATACTAGAGTTATAAAGTTAAATTTACTTGACAACCCTAGCATCTCGAAGTTTCAACAGCATAAAATACTCTTTACCAGAGTTTAAATTTAAAAACAAAACAAATTGCATCGCCGTCTTATTTTCTTAATAAACCGGAATCTTGTAGTTTAAACATAAGATCCGCGTTGGCGTGGGGAGAGGAACAATTCAGTGGGGAAACGGGGCACCATGGCAAACATCTTGCATAAAGAATCGGCTTATTAGTTCTCCTCCCGCTCCCCCCACAATAAATAAGGAAGTTAGTTAAAGAAACAAACGAACGCATGAATAACAATAAGATAGAATTAAATAGGCTAAGAGATAGGCTTTCGTGCAGATATAATTTTATTTGAAGAAATATATGTAATAAATATCAAAGTTTGTCTGTTTCTCCGCACAATGCTTCAACCGATCGACATGAAATTAAGTACAGCGGCTGCCCACGTCAGCGTAAAAAAGTATAAAATACTCAATACTTATATAACCTGGGATATTAAGATATTGGATTATAAATTCAAAATATAAACCGTCACCGTTAAACGTACCTACAACATTGCTTTAACAATCCCATAGGTAAAATTATAACGATACATTAATAAACATTAGTAAATAAACTGTTTTATTTTCCAATTATGAAAGATTTTTATTAATATATTACAAAAGATAATGCCCTTAATTTCACTTATATTATTATGATTTTGATTTTTATTACTGCTTTACTATTTGTGCAAAGAATGTTTACTAATTTACAAGGGAGATGTATAAAACGGGGATGTAAAAACTTTTTTTTTTTAATTTTGACGCCTTGGTCAGGCTATGAAGCCAGTGGTCTCGGGTTCGAACTCCGATAAGGGAAAATATTCGTGTGATGAGCACAAGTATTTTTTCCTCAAGTCTTGGATGTTAATAATAATTTAAAGTATTAATTTTTCTGTATATACATGTTTATCGTTCTCTTTTACAGCGGGCTTATTATGGTCGAATTTATCACTGTGGATAAAACATCCGTCTCTTTCTGACAAGCAAGTGAATGCAAGAGTGACGGATGCTTTATGCAAACGTATCCACCGTGATAAGTTATCGTAGTAGACCCGCAGTACTACAAAGAGATGTATCCACTTTTACACCTTGATGCATTGTAATAAGGTTCAAAAATGGACTAGGGCGCGATATTGTCCCCTGATTTATCATATTATAAATATTAAATTAATTAATTAATGGGACGCCGTCTCTCGGTCTATATGCAAACGAAGCCATCGTTTAATTACTTGAAGTCACGTGATGATGAAATTAATTAGGGTCTTTATTACTTTTTGTCTAAAACCATATTGTAATCTATTGTTAACATAATGGTGGCACCTTTGAAATATGGTTACATTACAATATACCGAATTGCATTTGCATTTCGAATTGATCGAAATGAATTTCAATAATACAGAAAGTATCTTTTTGATTGCAGATTGTTTTTTTTTTAAATTAAATTAAGCATCTAATATAATTAATAATAAATTATCCTACAGGTCGGGAACTCATATAAATATCTAAATTTATTATGTTGACAGCGGGTAACCCGTTTATTTATAAACACACAATAAACATATTTTAGTTAAAGTATTCTTAGTAACTTCCTGTCAAATTCAAATGTCACATTAACAGATAACACAAAGTAATCTTTAAGCACACTTTTAGTTAATTTGCTTTTATGAATAATCTTTATTACACAATAATACGTGCTAATCGCGGACTTAATCCCAGTTATATTCTCAGTATAAATAAAACTGTATTGTATTGACCAATATCCCGGTTCATATTTCATTCAGATGATCCTGCAAATAGGGCGGTTTAACCAATTTCCCCTGAAACCCGGGATTTACTGGAATCACTTAGGATTTCCTGTTTTTTATCCACTTACACCGGGTACCTTTACCGAGTACTACGCTTTGTTTCGTTCTTTATTGCAATTGTTTAAAACGTACATTTTAAGAAACAAAAATCCTACTAATATTATAAACTAGCTTCTGCCCGCGACTTCGTCCGCGTAGAATTAGTAATTTTGCCATCCCACGGGAACAATGATTTATTTCGGGATTCAAGGTAGCCTATAAGCAGTGTATGGGGTGACGGCACCAATGATGGACACTTTCAGCTGACCGACACCAGTAATGGACACTTCACTCTTAATTCAAATTCCATACGGTCCTAAATCGATTGTTGCAAAACAAATGAATAACCCTTATCTTCTGTACAATAAGAATCAAGTGTCCATCATTGGTCCTTTTGCATTACTGCATACTGGTTCCGTCACCCTAAGCAAACTCTATACAAAATTAAGATTCAAAAAAACTGCGAACCATTTTTTTTATTGTATCGTTATAACGGTAAAATACGCAAGCGTCAAATACTGAAAACCGGTCAAGTGCGAGTCGGACTCACGCACCGAGGGTATTTTTATCGACTATGATTTCGGCCGGAGCGATTTTGTGTGCTGGATATACCTATTTACATCCTATCCTACATATAATATCAGTGCGAAAGGTTATGCGTGCGTGAGTTTGTTACTTCTTCGCTAAAACGGATGGCCGAATTTGGTTGGATATAATTTAAAATAGAGTTTGCTTAGGGTGACGGAACCAGTATGCAGTAATGCAAAAGGACCAATGATGGACACTTGATTCTTATTGTACAGAAGATAAGGGTTATTCATTTGTTTTGCAACAATCGATTTAGGACCGTATGGAATTTGAATTAAGAGTGAAGTGTCCATTACTGGTGTCGGTCAGCTGAAAGTGTCCATCATTGGTGCCGTCACCCCATACACTGCTTATAGGCTACCTTGAATCCCGAAATAAATCATTGTTCCCGTGGGATGGCAAAATTACTAATTCTACGCGGACGAAGTCGCGGGCAGAAGCTAGTTGTTACATAAAGATAAAAAATCAAATTTCTTTTTTTTTATTATTGACTAAGATTGAAAAGTGCATGCTTCGATGGTTCGGTTATTTGGAAAGGATGGATGAAAGAAGATTGACGAAAGAGAAATACAGAGCGAAAGTGAGAGGAAGGATCGGAAGGGGCTGCCCTAGACGTAGTTTTTCGAATCAAACCGGAGAAATACTCGAAAAGGGCTGAATCTTAAGTACCCGAAACCGACGTTCGTGCATGACTCGATGTATGAATGTGGAAGAAGCGAAAGAGATTTGTCAGGATCATAGCAGGTGGAAAGAGGTGGTCTTTGCCTACCAACACACAAACAAACAGGCGTGATTTGATGTATGTATGTATGTATGTTTATTTTAATTATTTATTGCTAGGAGAAGGTACACGAGCTCACAGGCCACCTGATGGTTAATGAGATCTGAGACCCATAGACTTCTCAAGACAACAATCACAAGACTGCAATTCTAAACCTGCATTGCCAACCCTGAGGACTAAGATGGAATGCCTCTATGCTAGTAATTTCACCGGTTGTCTTATTCCCACACCGGAACACAACAATGCGACCACTGCTGCGTGGCGGTTGGTTATATGATAAAATAATGGGAGCATTCCGGACGGACCTTAAGGTCCTAACACCACAGAACGTACATTTTAAGAAAAAAATGGTAAGTACATAAGTTTGCATAAGTACTAAAAATAAAGCCATGGAACAATCACATGGTAATGAATTAAAAATTAAAATTTAAAAAAGCACAGCTTGGCTGAATTTAAACTGACTCGTAGTCAACCATAGAGCTATTTCATTAAAGGTATAATTTCAATAAATAAACATAATACTTAAATACTCTCTTTAATTTCCATCATTATCCATGATCTTCAATTTAAATATCAAATATTCCAGGAGGAAAATACATTTACTGCTTATTAAAAAGACCTCTAAAATTTGCCTATGGAACACTAAAATGTAATGAATTCTGAA
Source organism: Acleris cristana (assembly GCA_948252455.1). Classification (NCBI taxonomy): domain Eukaryota; kingdom Metazoa; phylum Arthropoda; class Insecta; order Lepidoptera; family Tortricidae; genus Acleris; species Acleris cristana. The sequence goes on along the minus strand of OX411775.1, from coordinate 14,273,015 downwards.
ACACCAATAATATTTCTTCCATTTGTCTCCGGCTTAATAAAACGGGATTGAACAATCAACTGCGATTTTTATTCATCGTTTTTACGACAGTAATCAATCGGAGTTCTCTCATTAACTGTTCTGAACATTTTTGGTCTTTACCGAATGAGAGAAATCTTGCTTATGTAACAGATAAAAAATCAAAGTGTGAAGCCTAAAAGGTCTATTCCACTGCTTTAGTGCAAAAGTAATGTTAATAACAGAACTTTTGGTCCACCCTGTAAAAGCTATGTAACGTTTACAATATTAGAACAATAGGTGAAAATACAATGATAAGGACCCTGCTCCTATTGCACCTAGCTGGCCGACTAGAAATAGGTAGTAAAAATACAAGTGTCGTTAACTTTACGCGCTGTACAAAACGTTCCAAATTTAAAACTATTCCAACGGCAAGCTTTCAACGTAAACAGAATGGATGAAAATTACCAACGTATCGAGAGGCAATGCAGTAACTTCCCATCGAATCCTAACTTTACTGTGTACACGTTAAGTCCATTTTAGCGTATCTAGAAATTTCGCGGACTAGATACAGTTTTGCAGAACATAGCAATATTTTTATATCCCGTTAAATTATCCTGCAAGTAAGGATGTGGGAGATTTTATTTATTTTTTACACGGCTGCGGTAAAATCTATAAATGGATTATTTTTGACCTGCATACATGTTTTGCTCACTTTTTTCTTTCCTAGACACTACAGGAAGACGTTGGATTCCACTTGGAAAGACTTATTATAGACTTTCATTTTATTTGTACTTTAAACATTATAAATTATAAAATTACTCATGGTGTAATTTTGATTTTATTTTTTATTTTAGAAATTAACAACGAATAATTTTACAGCTTAAAAGAAAATAAGATGACAAAAATGCAATGTTGACAGCACCAGGGCGACAAAGGAATATAGTAGGTAAGTAAAGAGCAACAACGGCGATATATTCCATAAGGAATGCGTCTGTTGACCCGAGCGCGGGGAGCTGTTCGCGCAAACTGCGCGGCACTATCTACACTGTGCTTATACCCTAGTACTATTATCTTTGTGCTTCAACAGCCATTACAGTAACGTGTATACGATGGCAATAAAAACAATGCATGTTATATGCAAGACGGTTTACGAAAGCTGGCGCGTTCAGCATTCACACAATCATTCCCGTAGCGTAGTGAATGAAGCTGTTAGGGCAGTTCTTTGGTGGAAGGCAAGAACCTTAACATTAAAACAGCCAATTGTGATGGTATATGGAGAACGTAATAAAAAATACTTACAATAAGTGAATGAACGTACAGAGCAAGCCCGGAGGGAATGATTTATAGCAGGCTAATAACTAAATGAGGCTAAACAAGTTGCTAATAAACGATTTTCGAAAACTAACAAAATGTATGGAATTAACGTAGGCGCTCGACGCAACCGTCTGACAGCTTACGTCAATCCTATTTTGGATAACGATAACGAATGCCGAATGTATCTTGTCTAGAGTCTCATAATCTATGTTCAGGGGCCCTAATATAGCTGCGTTTATTGCGTGACAAAGGTTGGATAAGGCATCCGTCACCTTCTAACACGTAAATAAGTACGAGAGTGACGGATGTTTTATCCACATTTGACACGCAATATAGCCGCAGCCATACTAGGCCCGCTGTTGTAGTTGCCAACAGTGCCGACTAAACAAGGTAATGATTTTGAACGTTCTTAAACATCACTATCGACGAACTACATTTCATAACGCAAGCTGGGTCTTTATTCTACTTATTTCTCGTCCATATTACTACTATATTGTAATCATATTGCTAACGTTATGGTAGCTATTTATTCTCTTGTTAGTCAGAGCTTCTTGTACGTCAAATGAAGTAAGATGGGTTATGAACAAATGGGATTGGTAGAAAATAAAGATACGAGTACGGAAGCCTTTCTTTACTGTCTAGTTAATGAGAGCTTCCAAAACATTAACAACAAGCTTATGGTATGGCGGAATACAGGCATGGTGTTATAATAATGAGAGGTGGATCAAAAGAAACTGTTCGGGATGCATTCCGAAAATATTAACGACTGTAGAAAACAAATAAAAGAATATGTACCTAAGCGTACAGTCCAAGAAGTGGCCAAGATGCTTGGCAATAAGGTTGAGTTTCAACATTGACGACTTCACGCACATTTTTTTGTAATGGATCCTTACGTTTGTGACCTTACGCTTGTCACAATCACACATTTTAATAGATTTCTTCAATGGATGATATATTTACACAGTCATTATGTGGACAACCAGACGTAAAAAACATCTGATAACAAATTTATTTAATTACATGTCATGCTTTTGCGAGCGGCTCCGTCCACGTAGAAGTCATTTATCGCTATTTCCTCGGGAACTCCCAAATTTTCAGAGATAAAAAAGTAACCTATGTGCTATTCCAGACTATGATCTATCTCTGGGCCAAATTTCATCCAGATTCGTTCAGCCATTCTGGCGTGATTGAGTAACAAACAACTTTCGCATTTAAAATAAGATAAGATAATATAACGGACAGCGTTGGCATATTAGTATTGTCCCATTAGGCTGTCTTAGGGTAGAGATCCCTATAAGAACATCTGAAAGCGAATTCCGCCTTAACAATTGCAATCAGTACGGCTTTACGTCACTTTTAACGGTTTTAGCGGCCTGGAGCCCTAAAAGCGCTATTAAGACACTCACAAGCGGTATAATTCCATTACCTAAGCACTTTATCTCGGATCTCTACACGTGCGCTCATTACAGCAGATAGACTCCATTATTATTTACATTTCGGCTCGAGTTTCGGACGCTAATGGCCGCCGTTGCTGTGGCAACGGTGGAATTTTGAATTTAAAATCGCTAGGGATTTATGATACCCTGGTGGATTTGATGTCATGTTTTGGTCTTTTTCTGTCTATTGTAGTTTTGATATTAGTACGGGATCTGATTGCAAGTCAATATCAACATAGCCTTCCTTACCAAGGCAGACTTGTTTTTTTTTACGTAACTTGGGGTGGTTAAGGGTCTATACCTAATTGTCCCCGTGATGACGTAGGTAACATCATGGGTGTACACTGTAGTACGGTCAGCCTTATAAGAAGCTGCGCACTTTAGTGTTTTGTCACTTTAACGTCATGTTTGAACTGCTGCACTAATCTGTCGAAGGCGTTAAAGCGACAAGGTACAAAAGTGTGCAGCTTCTTATAAGGCCGACTGTACCTACTAGTAGGCGAACTTATCCCATATAGGATCTTTTAGAATTTTAGATGGATGGATTATGGGATGGGGTAGTAAGGAACACTTTAGTACATAGAACAAAACAAAGTCACTTTCCGCGTCTGTCTGTCTGTATATCTGCTAATTCCTCCTAAACAACGCAACTAATTTTAATGCAGTTTTCACCATCAGTTAGATATTTCTAATCTATATACATATATAAAAGGCAAAACCGACTGACTTATATATCAACGCACAGCCGAAACTACTGCACCTAGAAACTTGAAATTTGGTACAGGGGTTCCTTTTATGAGCACTAAGAAAGGATTTTCCGAAAATCGACCCCCAACAGGAAGAAATGGGGGGAGTAGCGGGAAACTAATTCTACGCATACGAAGTCGCGGGCGTCCTCTAGTTATATATAATTCTGGGTCATGTACGGGTGATACAGAAAACACATAAACCGAAGTGAAGCGAGGGCAGGTCGCTAGTTCAATATTAATCCAAGTACGCAACTGTCGAAAATAGTAAAACAACCAACAGTCGCAAACAAACTCCTAATTTTAAAGATAATCCCAAGAATATTTGCGAAAAACTCAACTGTGGAACTGTAACAACCCCTTGTTATTTATCACGCCATATTTCAGTGGAGTATTGGCTTTAAATCGAAATATAATGTCTCCTAGCTAGTTTGGGCCACCATTAGTCAACCTTAATAGCTTCAGCTTGCGTTTAAATTTTATAATACTGTCTTTTAACGGGATCAGATGTGGTTAAGTTGAGGATATTCAAAAATGCTTGGCGTCTTTGCTTTTTACTTTTGTAATCTTTTACAGTGATATACACCCCCATTAATCAAAAACGCACAATAGCTGAAGTTTGCTCAAAATATGCTTTGTCAAACCCAGCTGTCATTGTGACATTTGCATCTGACAGAAAGTGACAGGATACTTTAACTAAAATAGGTTTAGAATAGTGGGATAAGATTCTAACCTACCTATAATTTTACCTAACTACGCAAAAGAGAGGGTAACGTATTTATGAATATTGTAATGTACGGTCACGGAATTGTTGAACCACTATAGAACTTTGTCGCATAAAACCAACGATTAATTCGTATGTAATTTCTATCTCGTCTCTTGACGCTGTCATTAATAACAAGGTTCTATGGTGGAAATCCATGTTTTGCCTCGATGGATTTTAAAGAGCGAAGCGTCGTTGGATTGGCCATTGGGGTGTCGATAAGCTTTACAAACAGGATTTTTGTTAGCCTTGTTACTTAAGTTTGGGTTTCAAGGTACAGGCCCAGTGTGAAATCCGCCAGATATTGCCGGCTATTCCCAGTTGTCCGCACTCCTTTATCCGCACTGTGGACAACTGGGAATAAAAACGAACTCAGGTGCGGACTACTGGGAATAAAAACTAACTCCGGTGAGGGCAACTGGAAATAAAAACGAACTCCGGTGCAAACAACTGGAAATAAAAACGAACTCCTGTGCGGACAACTGGAAATAAAAACGAACTCAGGTGCGGACAGCTGGAAATAAAAACGAACTCCGGTGCGGACAACTGGGAATAAAAACGAACTCAGGTGCGGACAACTGGAAATAAAAACGAAGTCCGGTAAGGACAACTGGAAATAAAAACAAACTCCGGTGCGGACAACTGGGAATAGCCCGATTTTGCTTTATTTGTAACTATGTGATTTGTGTAAAAAAAACTTATTCTAATTAATATACTTACAGTCAATGATACTCTGATCTAATAAAATAAGTACACTGAATAATAGTGCGTCTTGCTGTGAAAACTGGGTTGGTAATAGGTAATAGTTTTAAATAATTTATCCTCAGCAAGACTAAGGGCCTGTTTCACAATCGACGAGTAAATTTATCTGCCATTTAAAGTCAGCTCTCTTCTTGTCTATTTACAAGTGTAAGAAAGAGAAAGGGCTAAATTTATCCGTCAAATATGTATTACTTGTCGATTGTGAAACAGGCGGTTAATATGTTTTATATTAAACGATAACCAGCCCTCAAAACCAGAAATATATTTAAACCGAGTTGTTATTAAAAGTGACCGCCATTATATTCTGTTAAAAACAAAATAATTAAAATCCGAAATAGAACGCGAAAACACTTTTAATGAGGGCTTTTATTTCCGTCAGGAATTTAAGTTAGACTTAGTTCGTAGTAGAGCAACGTTCCGTTTACCCGGGTGCCGGTTAAAACGCGCTTGTTCTAATAACCGAATGCTCTGCCAAAATGTATGCAATTCACAGAAAACACACGAGAAAATTTAATAGGCGTAAACGCATTGTTTTTAAGGTTTAATTTTAACAACAATACGAGTAACTGTCAACGAAAGTATGTTTTATCAGCTTTTATTGGAACTACAATTGCTAATGTATTTTTTTATAATTATTACCTACCTAAATCTTTACTTACTTGAGTAAATACATTTCAAGAAAAAATATTGCACAGAAATAAAAGATTTCTCAACTGACAAAATCTACAAAAAGCAAGCTATGCAAACCCGTCTGCATGTTTTGATACTCGTCTATAAAATATAATAATTATACTAGGTGTTCTGGTATTGTAAGGATAATCTTTATTGCACAAAATAGAATTGAAAATCATTTCATCATCATCATCATTATTAGCCGCAAAACGTCCGCTGCTGGACAAAGGCCGTCTCCAAGTTTTTTATTCATTTATTTCATTATATTTGTACATTAAAATTTACTTTCAATAGAATTCGGTAAGTAATTAAATAGGCGTGAGCGCATCTTGGCCATGGAGATGTTACATTTAAACAGATATTATTACATTCAAAGTTTTGGGCAATTACAATAACTTGAATATGAATTGGATTATAAAAGACAATAGGTAATATTGTACGTTAGCTTATCGGTGGATACTAAAGTTGACTGATAATAAAAAGGAATAAATACGAACTTTTCAGACTGAAACGATATCGTATGTTTATTCATTGCATCTGTACATGCATACTTACATAATAAGTCAACATTTTCCAATTACTTGCTAAACAACATTTCACAAACTGATTCATTTCACAATTATATAATTGTGCAAAACATTTTTTTTCCGAAACTGTAAATAATTCAGGAATAATTTCGGGATCATCTTCAGATACCCTATACTAATATTTAGGTTAGTTTTATAAAATCCTGAAATATATACAGTTCCGGAAAAAAAGTGTTTTGCAGAATGGTATATTAGTGAAATGAATCAGTTTGTGAAACCTTTTTTACCAAACGATAGTAAACCCAAAATTTTCCTTTCTTCTTGGACAGTCACTTAAAACAGTCCTGCCTCAATTTCTCCCCCGTGCACACCCACCGCTTAGTGTTGATAAACGCGTATGTTTATTTTATGGGTGTATTCTGAACTTTTTAATGTGTAATTCAATAAACAAGCATGTCGGCTCTCAATCCGGATCGCATTTGGGGCGTATTACGAACGCGTCAGCGACTCGTGTACATTGTATAAACGCTGAATCGCATTATTTTCCGCGCCCATGCTTCAGGAAACAGAGAATGGGAAAAAATATCGGCCACGGCGTTTTATTACGGCTATTGAGCAGACGATTTTTGTGAAATCATTAGAGCTGTGTTTTTGGGGTGTTCAGGGAATTTGGAATTATTTTCATGTCGCTGTTTTTTGAATATGTAGACGACGCGTTAGCCTAGTTGTTCACCTTCCAATATCGATATAGGGAAATAAATGTATGACGAATGAGGATATTTATTCTGAATTTTGGATGTTTAACGTTGTCTAGTACCAATAATACAAGCCTAGAGCTTAGTTTGGGACTTGGTCAATTTATGTGAGATTGTTCCCTTATATATTTATTCATATATCGTGCATTATAAAGAAAAGTGGCGTTCAAGAACATCTGATTTTTGTTTTATTCCATAAATGGACCACATACTAACCAAAGTATGTGGCGGCGAAGTGGCGGTTTTGAGTTTTGTGCCCATCGCGCATCTATCGCGATGTCATGTCACTTATCTACTACGCCTGCTCCCACGTTGAAAATACTATAACATATAAAAGACTGGTTTCTTTGGAAACGAATAAACTGTGGCTATGCTATCTATTGATACATAAATAAATAAATAGACTTCGTGATCGATAGCTTCGTCGGTCACTATCAAGTAATCTAACCACGTATGTATATAAGTGTAGGTACAATCCGGCGGATCGCGTATTACGTAATATTTTTCCAGAAAAAACAGATAATAGCATCACGCGATTGACTCCAGTGGCCTGTTTTATAAAGCTACAAATTACAATTTACAGGTTACAAGTTTCCATTTGACACAACCTCGACCAATGACGACCAGCCATTTGAGCAGTGTTGCCAGTTTAGACCTGTAAAATTGTTACTTGTAGCATTATAAAACGTGCTCCAGGTAGGTTCCGAAGATAAAGGTTTAGTCAAGTTAAACGTAATATTTACCTAAGTATAGGTAAGCGATGAGCATGGTTCTGTCGTTATTTATCACAGTTAAATGTAAAACTACTGCTTAGTTCGCTCGTCTTCGTCTTCTCATCGGCATTATGTGTTTTTTCAATAAACTAGGCATATTTCGTATTTGTATGTTATTGCGAAAATAATAGATAACTGGACAACAATCGTGTCAAACAATACGTGTTATTTTTATAGCTAGATTTGTTCCTATCTCTTTTTAGCAAAACAGAATTTTACGTGGAGTGGCCGACCTGTTACATTGACGTCACAGTGCATACCGGATCTCTCTGTGTAATTAGCCGTTTAAAATGCTTGTATTATCCGTATTTCTTGACCGATTTTAATTTTAATTTCACTTTTGGTGATCTCTTTTTCGGTATTTTCATATTCTGTTGAGAAATGCGTGTATATTCCCTATTGGCCCATTCAATATTCTGCAAATCTCCCAAAGCTCTGAAAAAATGGTAACGTTATAATCATCTGACATCATAAAATTTAAACGGTAAATTCATTTGAGTGATGCAATCTTTGAGTTTACCTAAAGGTAAAGCAAACACATGAATATTTCTTGCCAAAGTTGGCGCACACACAACAGTTCGTAAGTATACTTGGGAGGGACTGTATGCTAGTTGCGAATGTCATCTATGTACATACCAACCCACCCACATTTGAACTCAAAGTTAAAGCGAAGTTTAATACTACTGCCGACTTTCTGGCAAAAGCAATTTGACTTACCCTAACTAAATATACGTAAGATTCATCTATTTATGATTTACTTATTGCAGATCCAACAGCTTACAAAATAAGAAATTAAATGTCATAAATAAAAGCCAATAAAGGTTCTGACCTATAGATAGAATCTCAACAAGTAATAATAATAACGATAATAATAATAATAAAGTTTATTTCATTTAACAACTTAAGTGCTAATTACAAGGTTGTTGAGACCTCGTGTGTGTGCGCGTGTGCGTGTGCGTGTGCGTGTGCGTGTGCGTGTGTGTGGGCGTGTTTGTATGTATATGTCTGAGTGTGACAGTGTGAGTTTGTGAGTTTCAGCTTTAACATTATCTGCCTAGACTAAGTAATATTTCATATCACTCCATTTGACCACATTATTGACATAAATAGGGTCTGATCACGTATTAATTCATAATTTAGCCTTGAAAAACTATGTACAGTATTTAATAGATTGTTTAATGTAAACACCATGTACAAAAGATTGTATTGAAATGCTACGAAGAGGAATACAATGTATATTTTATCAGCGTAAGTCTCTAGTACTCTCTAAGTACTCTACATTTGTATAAAAGATGGCACTACCTTAATCTTAAGTCAAATCTTAAGTCCATATCCAAAGACGACTGTAAAGATGGGCAACGAGATAACATTTTACAATCTATGCTTACGACCTCAAACGCGAAGAAACCTGCAACGTGATAATTAAACAATCCTGGTCCTTCCGAGCCGCGGAAAACTCCCAGAAGCACATTTATATCACACCATGTTGACGTATCCAACTATCTCATTCCGTAGATAGCCGCGGCACAGTGAGTAAGTGAGAAACAGTAAGAGTTAAATAAACACTTGCCCCAGGATTATTAGATATGTTTTTTCATGAGTTTTATTTTTTTGCCCAAGGACATTCTTAATCCTAATTCGTTAACTGTTTGGCGTCAATCGAAATAGTCAACAGTAAAAACGTCGTATGTATTATTTTGTGTCAGAGATTGATAAGAACATACAGTTACAGAGCCAAGGGAGAAGTCACTGCCCAGCAGTGGGACATTATAAGAAGGTATTAAAAATAAACGGATAAACTACTCATTGTCAAAAAATCTAAACAGTAAAAACTTACTAGATGACCAAGCTAGATGGAGTTTAAGCCCCCATAAACTTAATGAGACGAAGACAATTTTTGAAAATGTGTGGCCTCTTGAATTAAATACCCCTTAACCTTCCACCGTTTTTTTTACGGTGGGAAAATGCTTCTCAGCATACCACGTGGGCCCGGAGGACCCTAAGATGTGGGACTCATCAACCGAGAGTGGCCAGAATGCCCACTAAAAACCCAGCGTTTCCCCCTCCAGGCAGTTGTTAGTGAGGGCCGCAGGTTCCGCTTGCGCATTCGCCTGTGAACCTCACCGGCCTGCCCGCTTAGCGCGGGCTCCGGGTACCTCTTAGCTGTACAGTGGGTGACCAGTCCCCGGTTACTAAGCCCCACCACCACGGCAAGGAGGGTACCCGCGTGGGCTGACCCTTCACCTTGACAAATCTAGGCATACACAACACAACAGGCATAACATATTTACACATAGCTTTTAAAATAATCATAGAATTAAGGGAACTTCGGACATTGACCCAACAAAACTAACTCCAAAAGTCCCGGGACACACAGTAAACTTGCCCTACTGTTATTCCCGGCTTTACCGTGACCACAAGGACAAATAGCCGCCCGGGGACGCCGGCCTTATCGCCGACTCCATTCCGCTCCCAGGGCTCTGCGCTCATTTTTGGTTATCAACTTCTGTGGGATGTCCGGGATATAGTTATAGTTAGGTAATTGCACGGGTGATTTGTGTAAGGGTTGGAAAAGAATTTGGGTATTGCTTTTCTCAAGTTCTAGTGTTTGTTTGTTAGATAATACCCGACGGAAACTGTTATGGTTTGATTTAGGAACATGTCAAGGTTTCCCGAGACTCTCCCCTTATTCATAATCGTACAACAAACCTATTTTAGTTAAAGTATGTCTCTCTCTCTGTCAAATTCAAATGTCACTATGAAAGTTAAGGACAAACCATATTTGAAACATACTTTTGTTGAGAATGTGAAAGATTATGATAGATCTATTCAAAATAAATATAAACAAATATTTTGTTAAGTAATGTAACTCTCTTGTTTACCGGAGCCGAGATATTTAAATATTGTTACAAGGGCGTACTTTAAGTACCAAAAACTTCTGTAATAACTCGGCTCGGATATTATTTAACTCATTAAATTTTATATATTTATGTGTTCTAAATAAAGCATTATAAGAAAGTCAAACATGACCGCTAAGATAAATAGCAATAATCTTCATACAAACTTAACCAATATTCTTTGACATGGAGATAGCTTATATCGTGGATTAACATAGGCTGATGGATTAAAAGTTCTCGAGGGAATAACGATTATCGAAAACTACACGGACGAAATCGCAGATAGAAGCTAGTCATAAATAAAAATACAACTTTTTCTGACCAAATACATAGAGGTAGATATAGGTAAGAGTACCTATATCTAACGTAATCATAAGGTTCATCTAACTTTTTCATAATTCGTGGGCAAACCTTCCCCCTCCCAAGGGAACGGGGGGAAAGTTTTAATTACTATATTTAGACCGTTTTATAGCCCCTGCGCAGTTCGCGTAGTTTATGTTACTTTGTGGGATATGTTCATTTACCTTCATTAGTGAATGTAATGACTTCGCATTATTATAATGAGATAAAGTGCATTTTGCGGTGTTAACGATTAAAGTTTGGATGAAATGGGCGAAACTACATTATTGTTTAAGTAATATGACTCATATTTACGTAGCTAAGTAAAACTGTTTAATCTACGTTCGTTGCTGAAATTGTGCATTAAATATGTACTAAAAGGGTGATACGTTTTAGTATTTAATGTGCATCCCTGTGCAAAGTTTTTATACCAAGCATTTTAATTAAATTCAATAACAAATATTAAGTTAGCTTAAACATTCACGAAGTTGATAATTCATTCAGTCATGACAAAAGCGCCGCCTTTATAATTCTACTGTCTTAATCCGTATCACTATATTTTTTTTATCGTCAGGGTACTTCTAATTGACTTGACAAGGAAACTAATCGTATTTTTCCATCCGGCCGATTCAATATTTGTTATAATACACATTTATTTTCGCATATAAAATCGAACAATAGTAGTTTAAGCGACTGATGCATAATGAGAGGCCTTAAAATACGAGTGTGGTTTTATGAAACGAGCGCCAGCGAATAATAGGATCACACGAGTAAATCGGGCCAGTGTAAATCGGGCTTTATACGGCCTAACCAGTTTTCATAAAAACTAGATAAGAACCACCCCGATTAAACTAAAGTTTTTTTTAAACTGCGTCAAAATTGATACGTCCGTTTACAAATAAAAAATACACAAATAAAACTCAACAAAATACTGACATAGACAAAATACCTGTTGTGTTGTTGTGTGTTGGGAGCTACAATGCCACAAACAGACAAACAGATACACCAAAAAAAACGCACACGCACGCTAAACTTATAAAAATATACATGAAAATGTCGTTTAACTGCTTTCCACATGTTTATTCAGAAACTTTAAACCCAAATTCCTATATCACCTGACAGCTTAAGTTAACTTAACGCCTGACCAGATTTTCGAACGTTCAAAAGTTTCCATGACGTTTTCCGCACTCCATTAGAAGGATTAGCATAACTCAGCGAAGTCCGGCCACTCGAAAAACGCCCCTGCAGGAATCCGTAACGAGGGATTAGTATTCAAGAGCCGTTCTCTGGTCAGGTGAGGACCCTATCGATTTATGATGTCCTGGTACCTCAGATGTCTGAGCGTGACAAGTTGGCTAACTTTGTCAGGTAACGTGCTAGCATTATTTTGAATTAAGGTTGATCATAACAAGAGAATGATGAGATTACGTAGAAAATAAAAAAAATACGCTACTCATTGCGAACTTTTTTACGAACGAGTAGAAGTTTGATTTGACTGCTGATGTCAAAATGTTCTAACATTTTGTTAGCCCGTAAACTTAGTACGTGAAATTCGATAATAAATACAATGTATTGAAGATTTTTTTTAGTAAGATCGGCTTTAAAGTAACTGCACACTTTAGTGCTTTTGTCTCTTTAACATCATGTTTGACCTGCTGCACTAATCTGTCAAAGACACGGTACAAAAGTGTGCAGTTACTTAACAGGCCGACTGTATCTTTTTATTTTACCCTATCATAATACATTTAAAACAAATATTACATAGATTTAAAATTTTATTTTCCATCGTGACAATGTTCTCTACTTAAAATCAATTCATTTATTGACGTACCTATAGTACTCCCAGCTTCTTAATAGAGTTCGGCTGACTATCGCTATCACCCTTGCACACGCAACTGACAGTATATCTGTCACTCATGTTTCATACAAAAACGAAGATTGCCGAACTACATTAAGAAAATAGAAGCACTCGTTTAGGTTTACCCTTTCAATAATGCGAGTTTCTCATTTATGACAATAATTTCGTATCTTCCTTCTGTATAGTAAATATTTTTTGTACTCGTCGATTATACCTAATCTGTGTATTAAGATTTCACAGAGAATACTGCAACGTCACTCTTTTCATCGTTGCATAGTCTATGTTACTTCCGAAACAACCGAAATAACCATTTCGATACGCTCCAGACGATCGAAAAAAAATTGAAAATAGAACTTCGTATTTCAATAGTATGTGTCCTTGTTTAAGGAGACTCGATCCGATACAAAATGGCTAATCTATGGCGTTTCGGAACGTAGCAACGTCGCGTCATCTGTCAACATCTACTTAAACATGCTCCTGTATCCAGGGCATAAAAAAAAACTACTCTTTGTGATTGTAACCAATCACAGCACAGTACTGCAAAATTACTGACGCCGGTGGTGTTATAGTACTTACGATATTTCGTTTTCTTATATACTCGTATTTAGACTTAAATTATTAATTTTAATGAACTCGTACAAAAAGTATTGTTCACAGTAGTGTCATAATTAAGCTTTTTAATCTCGTACCTTACTTAGGCCACTCAGCAAGCTTCGTGGCCTAAACACGGTACGCGACTAAAAAGCTCTCTATTATAACACGATTGTGAAAAATACTATATTGAGTTCCCAGAAACAAACCCTCCCTTGCATTTTCATCCCATTTTCCTCATTCCCGTTTCGATTGCCACTTCCCCGTCATAATCTCCTGGTAAGAATTAAATTTAGCGTCAGGGTAAACGCCAGCATCATGTTGACTGCACATCGCCGATGGAGCGTGAGCGAGATCGTTAGAGCATCCGCTATGGACTCACGCCATTTTAAGGAGTGGATGAGGTATTCATAATCATGTTTCAAAACAAACCTGATTAGGTTTTGGATGTTATAGAGTAATAATAAATAAACAATATCCCTTTTATTCATAAACACACATTAGCTAAAGTATGCTTCATTAAAAAATTCGTTGAGCGAGGTCCTGTTTCTAAGTAAATGCCGTGCTAGTTCTGCATTAATTGCAAACTGTCAATCGAACCAAGAAACAGTTTATAAGCACATAGCTTTAAATAATCTATGCGATTACTCATGATTATAAGTCACTAGTAAGTTAAGAAAAAAAGAAAAATACATTTATTGACTACACACACAAGACACACAGAAAAATAGTGAAAACAGAAAACAGCAATAAACAAGTAGCGGGTGTGTCTTCGCGGCAGTGAATCGGACACTGGCTCAGCATAATGCTGAGGTGTTAAACACGTGCAGCGCTGATTTTCAGCCAGCTCCGAGTTTGACAGACGGACGGTACGCTAAACGAATAAAGTGTATTTTTTTAAATAAATAAATATATAGGTACTATTGAACAAATACTTATAGTTAGTGGCGAAATAAATACAAAAACTACATGCCAAACTTACATAAACATATTTAAAGTAGAAAAACGAGTACGTACTTAGCCAGTATACAGCATCGACAATTTGGCACAATTAAAAAAAACAAAAGAAAAATAAACTCTAATTACTCTAAGTTCAATCATTGGTAATTTTACCCGAAAATTTTTCCAGGATTTTCGAAAATTGGGCCAAAATTGTTGTTACGCTGTTCCTAACTGATATTCACGAATAAACCGTTACTATTTTAATACGACAAGATTTTCACAACATACATTCCTGAAGTCAACTCCAAACCCACTTCCCAACTCCACGCCAGCCGTCCCCCCGTGACTAGCACAATTTTGATGGATGCGCCACGCGACCGAGCGACATATTTATCTGGCCCAGAAAACAATTTTTGTCAATATATTTCTCGGAGATGATCTTTTCCTAGCGTATTTTTTGATAGCAACGTGATATTATGGTAGTACACAGATTATAACTGTTACGCTTTTTGGTTATTGCCATATTATTATGGGTATTACAGGTCACGACTTTTAGCGGAGAACGGCTGGCAGTGGGAACAAATGCATAGAAATCGCTTCATCGCGTGTATTACTCTGTTTCTGCTTCCCGCTCGGTGCCACCACTTATGTATTACTCTGTTACTGCTCTCCGCTCGACGCCACCGCTACCGCTGTTGCATGACGTTGTGGCTTGACCTTGATCTCTAAAAGTAGAATATTATCCATACAGTTGTGTAACCTATAAAACGGCGTTATTCTCACCACGGAAGTAGCTTCCAAATGAGATTTGACGATGCGCTGGCCTAGTTGGTAGTGACCCTGCCTACGAAGCTAGCAGTCCTGGGTTCAAATCCCGGTAAGGGCAGATATTTGTGTGATGACGCGAATATTTATTTCTGAGTCATAGGTGTCTTCTATGTATTTAAGTATATATTTCTCTACATAAGTATTTATATCGTTGCCTAGTTCCCAAAGTTCAAGCCTAGAGCTTAGTTTGGGACTAGGTCAATTGGTTATCATTTATCATTTAAGTTTTTTAGGTTTCCCTAATGAAACCAAGCAAATTTTGAACAAAGTTAGAAAGCATATAATTATAATGTTATAACATTTCTATTTAGTTCGAATAGACCAAATTTTCCTTACTGTTAACAATATAGGTACTAGAGCAACATGATATGTCAGTGATTATTGAATAAACAGTTGGCGGCAGCCGGTAAATCTTGATCCTTTATCTTGTCTCAAATCGAATGCCGATATGGGGAGGGGGGTCGGAGTGGATTACACTAAAAGGATCATGATCACGAAACTACACATAGTACAGCTTTTTTATAGCATGAAGAATTAGCAAACGATCTCAAGCTAGCTACAAGTAAAAATTTTACAGGTCTAAAATTACAGGGGGTATTACAGGGGCACGTTTTATAAAGCTATAAGTTACAATTTTTAAGGTCTAAACTGGCAACACTGCTCAAATGGATGGTCGTTATTGGTCGAGGTTGTGTCAAATGGAAACTTGTAACCTGTAAATTGTAATTTGTAGTTTTATAAAACAGGCCCCTGAGGGCTTATTGTCTAACGCACTCGCAATCAAGATCGTTTTTATTTTGAAAATCGAAGGCTTGTCTGCATACAAAATGAAAACATTTGCTCCACTTTGAAGCCGGTTGCGATTGCGAGTGCATTAGACAATAGCCCCTCTGGTCGTCATTAGGCGAGGTTGTGTCAAATGGAAACTTGTAACCTGTAAATTGTAATTTGTAGCCTCTATAAATCGTGCCCCTGATGGTAAGTAATGCACTCACAAGACTCCAAAAGCGTTGCCAACGATCAGAACTAAGATGAAATGGCTATATGCTAAATATTGCATTCGTTAGCTCACCCCTATTCCGATACAGCAATATAAACTGCTGCTTTGTGGTAGGTTAACGGGGAAAATGGTGGTTGTGATCCGACCAAACCCTACTCACCCCCTTACTAATAAACGTTGAGTAACGGCGGTATAGCTATACAATGTTTTGTCCTTATCTGTCAAATCCAAATGTCACAATGACACATAAGGAACAAACATTGTATAGCTATACCACCGTTACTCAACGTTTATTAGTAAGGGGGTTAAGGTTTAAGTTTAGTGAATTTAAAGAGATAACTTACTATTCAACTCTTGCTTGCATTTTATTTTCAGATTCGGCCAGATGGTAAATCGCTTGGTACTCAACCAAGTTGCAAGTCACCGCGTAGAGGAATTTAGATCAATCCCGAAGATTTTTACGCTAATATTTGCAACAGATTTAACCGCAAATAAAATCACTTTTGCATTTATAATGTTATTCAAGATAAAGTTTAACGCATAATACGAGTATATTTAAAAAATAAAAGACCGTGTATCATTTATTTTTAATTTTATTAAAAACCCATTTTGCACTGCTAGATCAAAACAGTACTAACTCAAAATACAACTGTATTTTAAAATCAACTTTAACACAACTTCTATGAACTTGAAACAAAACTAGCAAGGATTTTGAGTTGACACACAGTGCGTTTTGTTTTTTTACTGTCTCTATTTTACGGTGACAGACAGTCGGATGGACAGCGCAGTTCTTATGAACTAAACAGTAACGGGGCGCCCAAGTTCAAAACAATGTAATTGCAATACGTCAATAAGTTGCAAAATGTACCTTACATGCTTACGTGCTAAGGTATATTTTGCACGTCATTTCATTTGTTCGTTACGAGGTATTGCAATATCAACATTACATTATAAACAGCCAAAAAACTTGCATCGAAAATTAAAACGGACAATTAAGTAGGTACCCAGGAGGACATTGACATGGCTACTATAAATATATTGAATTAAGTTAATTAAATAAACGAAATAAATTTTTAACTTTCAACAATGTTGCTAAAACAAAGCTGAGAGGCTCCGGGCGGTACGTGACGTGATTATCAAGTTTTTCGGCGGCTAATTTAGTTTATTTATTTTTGAAACTCTCCCTCAAGTTACATTTTGGCAAAGGTACTTAGTAAAAGAAAAAAACTTACTACTCGTTTTGCTTTGAACTCGGCCGCCATGACTGTCAAATAAATAAGAGCCATCGTAAAGTTGACATTACGAAAACAGGAAAAGACATGTCAAGCGCAATATGGTTTTACCGAGTAGAATAAAACCCCTGGATTGTCACATCATTATATGTATACATATTTAAGAGGCCGTACACGAAATTTTGCCGGTTTTGCTTATTTTTATGATTTTACAGTTAAAATACTGCTTTTCTATAAGTTTTAATGCTCAACATTAAATGTCATTTCAGTTATGATCGAATGAGCCACTTTTTTATTTTTGTCGATTATTATAATGCGAGATTTAGGTTGTTTTAAAATATTATTTATTGCCAATTTTTTTGATCTTTTTGGATACTTTTTTTAGGTATTGGACTGACTTTGAGTTAAATTTTATTTCTGTTGTTTTAATTTTATGAACGAGAGTTCTGAGTAGCCGAAATCAAAATTAATTTTTGGCCGTTTTCTATAAAAAATTACCAAGATTATTATTTTTTTTACTGGAAAAATTTATATGAAAGTGGTAAAAAGTAATTCATACAGTTTTTAGACGACTTTCACAGCAATACATTTTAAATTTTTCATACCGTTAAGACGTCAATACGATTCATGAATATGTGACATTCTAAACCTCTTCCAGTAAAATTCACATAACAGTCGCCGCTGTCACGTCGATTAATCAAAATAAAATAATAAAAACAAAAAAGTAGCTTACATATTCGTTAAAATTAGAAATTATCTTTCGTTTTGCGCTTTAAAACTTGTAGAAATACAGTATTTCAACTGTAAACTCACGTCTGTAAAATCACGTAAATCAGCGAAATCGGCACTTATACGGCCTCTTAACTGAATATTTTTCTTACAAATGAGAACATGTCTCATTTTAAAATCTCTAATAATAAGGAAAGTTATACATAGGGTAAGGAAAGAAACAACTTTCCCCATAGAAACCCTTTAACATGTCTTCTAATCAGAGGTAATGGGAAAACTTGCACTCTTCCCCGGAATACCAATCACGGGGAAACTCGCGGGAAAACTCGTATGTTATCTGATGCCAGACGTATAGTATCACGCCACATCACTCGAGTTATGAGCGTCGAGAGTATGTGTTTAGCATTATACTTATCTAACTTCTCGCATCTTTCTAGCTTCTATTTTTAAAGGAAATTTTGCGATACCATCTTTAAAATATTGTACACTGAATAAAAAACAGTATTTAAAACTGAATAAAATTGAATTTTCACTGCTGGTTGCAATATGGTTCCCCTATGGAACCCCTAATCGTCATTTGTCCTAATGCATTTCCGCTTAAATTTAAAAACTTCTTAGGGTTGTTATAATATAACCCTAACCTAACCGCACCGCTGATATAATTAGAAAACTTAAAAAGTTGCCTGAGTCACCTGAAAACCAGTTTAGGCAAGCGGGTGACACTCGCGCTTATTGCCTACAAAATTTTCGGCCGCCTCGAAGATGCTAATCAGCTGAGTGTAATGCGCGCGCTCGTCTTGACGCGCGCCGCCGTACGCTGCCAAAGCTCCTAATTCCGGTTTTTGTAGAATATGGCTACTCGAAAAGCCAAACGATACTGCGCAGCATACGGGTGCTTGAATAGTGATAGGAACGTCGACCTGTCATTTTTTACACTGCCGAAGGATATCGAAAGTTAAGATTATTATTAATATTATTTATAACTTCGATCTAGGTAGGTAATTACGAGTAACTGTACTTAATTACTGACCCAATCATTACAGTTTTGAATCCTCGACGCAAAAAGAGAGATAGGTATAATTATTATTTATTTTGTTAACGACCCGTCGTCCGTAGTTTTGCAGCTTTCAATAACCTACCTACCTTAAAGAGCGTTCAGTGTAAGTAGATCTCCCAGTAATAGTTGCTGCCTACTAAAGCAAGGTCAGCATATACTTGTTTTTAGTTAAACACTTAAAAATATTAAAATTTGGCAGCATTTCTCTTTGCCTCTCGTTTATTAGGTATTAATGTCGTCGCGTGTCGCATGTTTGTATTGTAAACGCCAAAAATGTTAACGGAAAATACCTAGTAGATAAGTTAGCTAAGTTTCCAAGATGTTCAACATTTTTCTCGACTTTACATCTTGCAAAATGTTAATTATTACCTAAAATAGGTAGTTTATTATTTCAGTACGTCGGTCTTACGTACAGTCGAGTTCATAAATATGTATAGGTACACGTTAGTACCTTGTCACTTTAATCGTTGTGACAATTTATATATTATGGCAGTTTAAACATGACATTAAACACAGACAAGGTACTAAAGTGTATACATATTTATAAACTCGACACTCGGGATCAATAAAACTAAAAACTAGGCATTTATCACATTACATAAAAATGACCAAGAAAATATAAAAATAGAATTAACAAACATTTTGAAGTTTAAAACAGCACAAAACTACGATAAAACTAGTCTACGTCTTATTACGTACCTAGATAGAAAGGGAGATCCGAGCAAACAACAAACAAGTCACGAACAACATTTGGGATGTATACTATTTTTTCTCGTCATTTAACTTAAGCGAACTACATAAGAAAACTACAATTAATAATAAATTCATTTTTTTTTCTTACAACTGCCACAGAACAAGTCATAATACAAGTAACTGCCAACCCTGCGAAGTGGGCGGAGTCAGTTAAGTTCATGACGGGCGAAATAATACAGATTCTCGCGGCGCAGATTTAAGGTGCATTTTGCCTCGTTAGGAGCGCCCCCACTATCGATCGCAGAAATGTAACCAAGGTCACTTCGTGCCGTGCACTTATATTATTATCGTTAACGCGTTCTGATTAGGTTTAAATTAGCATGTATGCTGTCACAGAGAGTCGCTTCTGTACTTGTACTATTACTTATTCTGTGGTTTAGGGCAAATGAAAATTCGGACAAACGATGTGTTAGGACAAACGTTGTTCCGAGGGACACCCTTGCAATGTACTATAATGAGCCAAACGTTTGAAACGGTAATTATGACTGGTTCAAAAACAGTTTAAGCTTGCGGCCAAATTTTACTGTCTTGACAGTACATTGAAATGTGTATAGCATTGTTAATATTGTAAATTAATCAAGTAGTACTGTTTAATCAGTTATCGTAAATTTTACTGATTTTTACTACTGTGTGTAGTAGGCTTTTTTTAGTGTAAATCCGTAATTGGGCTATGATTTATAAATTTATCTGAATAAGCCTCTGTTGTACTCTGTGCTTGATATTTATTAATTCAATCAAATAAATAAACACTACCAAAAGTATCTTAAGCGTTAATCCAGAATACGAGTATTGACTACCTATCTGTATACCAAATCCGTATTACAGTTTTTTTTCTTTTTCTTTCTCTTTTCTATTTCTTTTGTAGCAATAACAAGACATAATATAAATAAATATTATTACCTTAAGCAATATAAAAAAAAAAAACTGGCCGTTGAGTTTCTTGCGGCGTTTCTTGTCAGCAGTGGTCTCCTCTTGTTAAGCGCTGCTAGATTTTTGACGTGTAAAAGTGCCCGTGCGGCCTACTTACTGGATAAACATATTTTTTTATTCGGAATTGAATGGGGCTTCCATTTAAGAATGGTACGGAACACTTCGTGTCGGAGTCTGCACATGGCCGATTTTTTATTTTGGGTTCGCACATTACATTTATATGTATAAAATATCATATAGTCAGTTAAATTAATTTCTTCTCTTTGATTCTAATTTTTTATCAAATTAGCTTGAGTATGAAAATAGTTGTTAGATTACTCTAGGATTGCTACCGAAGCGAAAGCCAAGAGATTATCTGTCCATCAATTTATATTATCCTGTTATATTCGCTTTCGCTCGCGGCTGGCCGAGTTTTCTATCATGCGTTGGAATTAGCAGCATCTTTATGGATTATGGTTTATATATTAGAACAATATATTTCATGATAATCTATATTATCCAGTTCCTTAGTGATACAAATGTGAGCTTAATTTGATTGAAATATGTTTGTTACCCTACGGTATCAAAAGCACCAAATCTGAAACTCAAGTCATGTATTATTTCTGTTTACTTCGTATTCAGAATAATAATAAAAACATAACTAAAACTAAGTAATAAAATAAATAAACTAATTCTAAGTAACTATATGTACAAATGTCCCCTAGGCCGCCGCCACCGGGAATGATGCATAATGCGGCTGCATTTCCTCGTTGGATAGCTATTGCTAGCCGTTGGCCAAGGAAAGAGCCAGCCCTTTGTTCATGAGGCCCGGATTACTTTATGTTTTAAATGGTTAAAAAGCTTCCGTGCCTCAAGACTGATTTCACCGCTGTGGCCGCCGCACCTGCCTTCAGAACCGTCGCACCAAGGTGGGACGGTCCCAGAGTATCCAAACAGGTGGCATCCCACACTAAATGCCGTCCCAATTCCTACGGCACGAGAGTCATTCCATCTTTTTGTATTTGTTTATATTTTTTTGTAAATTAAATCGTTAAGGGTTTTCATAAAATTACACATGATTTGCAATCACCAGGGCGGTGATACTCTTATGACCGTTCCCAATATTAAACCGCAGATAGATACTGTATATAAGTATTTATATCGTTGTCTAGTACCCATAGTACAAGCCTAGAGCTTAGTTTGGGACTACGTCAATTTGTGTGAGATTGTCCCTTGATACTTTTGTAAAGAAAGAAAGAAAGAAAGAAAGAAAATCATTTATTCGTGACAAACATAAACAAGAATAGATAAAAACGTACACGAAGAAAATAGCTACGAAACGGTCCCAACTCAGCGTAATGCTGGCTTTAAAGTCAACATGGTAAATATCACATTTCTAACCGAACTTACTATCTATCTGTAATTTTAATTAACATGTGGGTGACCAATGCAAATGATAAACTGGCGAGTTTAGTTGTCCTCAGTGCTCGTAAACATAAGTAAGAATTGGGTACCAACTTACTGACGTTGGTTGCATATTAAGTGACCCGTGAACCGGCTAAAGTTAAGTATAAAAAGAACAAGACGAGTGGTGGTGAAGAACTGCTGAAGTTCGCATTGACGAAGTCCAATAAAGGTAAGAAAACTAGTGAAATGAAGAGTTGGAAACGCATTTGCAGTCTTAAGATTACCCCTACTGGTGGAATGTACCTATGCTGCGGTGGCGGCTAACTGCAATGTATGTGATGAAGTAGTTTGTACTCTATTTTTAACCAAATTAAATTTGAAATGCTTATAAGTACCTACTATAAATGCGCTCAAAGGCCAATCTCACTCTCGCTTTCCCGTCTCACAAATCCAAGTCCCACAAATCCAAGACAAATCTTAATCCTTTTCGGTGCAATCTGTCAGGTTATGGAATCGACTGTCGGCCGGCATTAGACAATCACAATCATCACAGAAGTTCTGGCGTGACCTAGCTCCTAAATATTGTATCAACTGTCCTCTAGTAATTATAAGTCTTGTTTATATATTAGTTAATGTAAGTTTAACTATGTATATAGATGCATAAATATATTATATTTCTGTATATAATAATATTAATAATGTAGATATTTGAATGTATTTATTTTTTATAGTTACAAGTAGGTTTTATTGGTTAGTTTAATTTTTATGCTCTTTTCCTAAATAAAGTTGTACACTTGCCTACTCGATGCACAACCTTTAACTTTTCTCAGTCTCTCAAAGGTTAGCTGGACGAGATCCCTTAAAGGTATAAGTTCGACTTTGTACATTTTTTTTAAATTTCTTTTGTACTATAAAGTTTTTACATACATACATACGTGCATACATACTGTAAGTATGCAGTTAGCCACCTTTTTTGGCATCACGGCAGCATGCTACTTTGCCTTGCCATAAAAAAGAATCGGTCACCTCTGCTTTTAGGTATGTACAGCCAAAAACTGAATGCTCCCCAATCCTCACCTAACAAACCTCACTATTGACAGACAAAATAACTGGCCATAGGCAGTTGACACGTCAGCAGAGATTCCGCAAGCGCGGTGGAGTCAGCGCCTTAATGCCGTAAGTCCGTAACAACAGATATCAGTGGCGCGGACGACACGTGCGGCGCGTGACAGGAATTACTGAGGGGGCGTGGGGGAAGGGAGGAGCGGGGAGCGGGGAATAGATTTTTCTCAAACATGCAATGGAATGTTGGCGTTATATTAGTTATTTTAGGCTTCAAAGTATCACGTTTCGGGCGGAACAACTCGAGAAAACTGTAAAGGAAGGCCTAGGCCGGGAAGTATTTTTTTTTTAATTTTATTGTATACATGGCGGCTGTGTCTGTGTTTATGAACAGGTTAAATAGCTGTTTTTTTAAAATATACTAAGCCGTGCATCCAACCAAAGCGTTTGCATGTTTAAATAAATGCACCAGGTACCAGGAGCGCAGAGGTAATTAGGAGGGTAGCACGGCCCGACACAGCGCAGATGAATCTAGGTTAGGTAGATACTTCTAATGTTTATGCACTCCTAGTATTTGACGTTTTTTTTTTTATGAATTATATGTTTGAGAAAAGCACTATACATACCTCGCCGTGAAAAGGGGTTGCCAGCCTCGTAACTATCCGTCTTTATGAACTCGGCCGGCAACCCCCTACTTCCCGGCCTCTGTAGTAATGTACTATTTTTGGCATGGAGAAGGTAAACCATCACCTCGTAGTGATAAATAAAAGGATATATATAGGTTTCTCATTCCCAAAGCTTGGTCCGAACACTGAAGACATAATGAAAAAAATTACATAGCCGATGCAAACTATTTGTACTGTTCGTTATGCTTTTTTAATTTTCGAGAACTGATTTTTTTTGTGGAAGCTGGAAAATGAGAAAATGTCTAGTTTGGTAAATAAACCGGAATTAGATAATTCCAAAAGCAGTTTCTTGATAACGACTATTTTTTGATAACGCTTATGAATCAATTCTAACCTTAAATTATACATTAGGCATTTAATCTAAAAAAGCTCTAGTATAACATAGCTTTGGAAAAAAAACGACAAATGAATAGGTAGAACTATACGGGTGCCACCGGTTTGGCGTATCATTATTAGCATAATCGTTTTTCTATTAATTTTTACATTGCAGAAAACGTATTTGGGTATAATTTGTAACCGGCCCAATATTTGTGTTCGAATTTTAAATGATATACTTATACCAAGGTTGAATTTCATTAAGTACCTACCAATAATGTTGTTTCGCATAATGTTGTGTAAAAAATGACGCATCTACCTAATCACTATTTAAAAAAAAGGCGGCGAGCTAGTAAGACGCGACTCGGATACATTTAGTCTTCGATTTTAGGTTTTATTCAAGTACCTATGCATTTCTCTATTTAAGTATGTTTATGGTTGTCTTGTACCCATAGCGCAACCACAGAGCTAGATCAGAGGGCTTATTGTCTAACGCACTCGCAGCCACGATCGTTTTCATTTTGAAAATCGAAGGCTTGTCTGCAAACAAAATGAAAACAATTGCTCCGCTTTGAAGCCGGTTGCGATTGCGAGTGCGTTAGACAATAAGCCCTCAGGTTGTGTAACATTGTCTTCAGGTATATTTTTAGTCACCTAGCAAAACCATTATCGCTCTCCTCTTTTCTCTCGCTCCCTCGAACCTCGGCCTGCGACACGGCGGCTGGAGATCGAACCCACCTTTTGTTTCGTCATAGTTTTTTTGTGGCTTATCTTTTCAACTCCAGCCTTCTCCGCAATGGATCATTTTCATTTTATTTTTCACTTCCTCCTTTTTTATGACGTGCGAACTAATGGTTTTGTTCGCGATATTATTGTTAAAATTACTGAAGTATAAGTGTATTTTTTTAATTAATAAATTATGATGCAAATAATAAAGTTTACAAGTGAATTTCGACACTAGCTTGTTGGTTATCTGGTTTAACGTTAAAAAAATAACTTGTTGTGGTGGATTACAGAATTCCTATTCATAGTTTTGCCCTCGGTACCATTTTTTTTTTATAACTTTTTTTCCTGTCCTAGCCAATAAAGGTCATAAATATTATTCCTTAGCCGAGCTTCAACCGTTTATAGGCAATTAAATGACATAAGTACCTACATTCAAGGTTCCTAACCTCATACTGCTGTGTCATTTAATAAGAGTAAAATATGAAATCCTCTACGCTCATCATATCATACATTAATTTTAACGTAATATTTTAACGCAGCTAAAAACAAAGCTTAAAATATAATAAACAAGGAATCAATCAGCAGACGGACTTAAGGCTGAGTGATCCGGGAACAAATCAAGCTTAAGCATTAATTCGCCCGAGCCGGATATTCATGGAACTACACTTTGGAAGAAAAGTGAAAAAACGCCTTTTTTTTCAATTCCTTTGTTTTGTTGTTACTGGGATAAAGTATGGTTGTTAAGGAAAAGAAAAAATAACGCAAATGTAGTACATAGATAATAAGGTACAAGAATAATCTAGTGAATGGTGCTTGAAATAATGAGTTTCTTTATTGTTTTACGCATATTAATACGACGCTTTTCAAATCAAATCTCGTTTTTTTTTTGTTAAATAGTATTCAGACGTTTTTATTACCTACCGTTTTTTACTTAAGGAGTAGATTTTACAAAATTTACAATTGGTATTCTACATTATATCACGTACCTCTCTCCAGTTTAAAAGATGTCCGAACCCGGTATTCACCACTTTTTTCCACCTTAAAATTCCGAATTACGTTTTTCCGAAAGCTATGTTACGCTGGAGCTATTTTAGATTAAATGCATAATTTAATTGTCATACGTTGGTTACGTTAGGTTTGATTTATAAGTGATGACAAAAAGTTAAGTCTTCTTTCAAAAAATTGCGTTCGGAATTTTGATCAATTCGGAATTATGACTCTAAGGAATTATGTAGTGTACCCCTTTTTCCCTCTTAAGTGTGGATTTTATAAAAAGTTCTGCCCTACATTATATCCCCTTAGGATTTCAAACGTAATATTTTGTTTATCAACGTTTGCTAAAATATTAACTTCCATTTTGAAAAACATTCATTTCAAAAATAGCCGAATGCAACTTCCACTCCCATTTCAACTCCTTACGGATAGATTTTGATAAAACGTGTCGATCAGTCAGTCGAGGAAACCTTTTCTATTATGAAAAGAGATTAAACAAAGTAATTATCATGCTTCCTCCTTTTTATTTTAAAGTGGTTCTTGTTAGTATAGCGATAAGACGTAATATCCTCAATTTTCCTGAATCCATTGCTACGAGTATTTTCTAAATTTCCTTATAAAAATATGATGCCGACCTTCTATTATATTTGTAGTATAACATATCCCTGGCCCCTATCCTCGAAGATATAAATCTTAAAGTATAGAATAATATTAATAATACAATATGATGGGACTAAAAATGACCCAGGTCCACCGGAGGAACTTCAAAAAACGAACACTTTATTTCCGAAGTTAACTTTAATGTCTCTTAACAATGGTGCTTATACTAAAACTCACTTTATATTAATAACTTAAATGATTGATCCAGATCGATCACACGACCTCACCGCGATGGAAAACATAAGACACTCGCGACACATCACTTCACACCGAAGTCCAAAATTGTCCATCAGCACTTTCATGAGAGTAGGGTGGTGGAACCAGTAATGGACAAGGCATCAATAATGGACACTTGATTCTTATTTTACAGAAGATAAGGGTTATTCATTTGTTTTGCAATCAATTTAGAACCGTATGAAATTTTAATTAAGAGTGAAGTGTCCATTACTGGTGCATGTCAGCTAAAAGTGTCAATCATTGGTGCCGTCACTCTAATCAGTTTTCGAGTAAAGCAGGTGTTTCAATGGTGACACATCGTGGCGTGAGAACCGTAAGACGTAGAACAATGCTACCAGGGTTTATATTATTATATATACCTTTCCATACAACATCTGCAATATTACTAAACCATTACAGCTTCTTTTTATTAAACAATTTTAAAGAAAGTGCTTAGGTGAAACAAAACAAAACTACGCTGTCCATTTCCGACCCATTACCGCTCCAACTCAAGTAGGTAGCATTTTTAAACCGTGCTATTTTCCAGTATCTCTTTAGCGGTTATAGGTACTCCAGCATGTTCGTTGGCAATATTGTCAAAAGTTTTTAAATAATTCTGTTTGATTTATGAGGCTGTGCCACGGTTTTATGGGAGGCGCGGTGCATACAGATTTGCAACAACGATGCGTTTTTTATTCACGTTATTGTGCTTGGTGCAATAGGCGTGGTGACACTTTGGGGGCAGTTGCATATTTTTATCCGGGTGCTATAATAAAAGGGGTGTGCCATTTTGGCATGGCCTGGCTTATTCAAGTGGCATTCTATTACGTAACATAACCTAGCATAGCAGGAAATAGCAAATGTCACACGAAGGAAATAAATGTCAATATTGAAAATAGCATGTTTTAGTTAAGATTTTGATAGAATATAAGATTTTTATTTGTAAAAAGAAAACTTATAATAAGGTACTTATAATAACAAGTTAACTGCGTTTATCAACGCCCCTTATGATTTTTGCCATAGTATTTCATAGAGTACCTAGGTATGTGTTTTTTAATCGAGGTTCAAAAATTGTAGTGGATGTTGATGTTTTTTTGCTAGCATCATTTAAAGAAAGGATTTCTATTAATTCAACCCCTAAAGAGGTACAAGAGAGTTTTTGAGTCAGGACCAAACCATTGCATTGAACTTCATAATCCCAAAATCCTGTCTACGGAACGAAATTTCTATAGTAGAATAGTACGTGAAGCGGTGGAAATCAGGAAACTCAAAAATTTCGACCGGGACAACTCACGATTTCGTGGAATCCAGTGATTAACAAGTGCAAGCATCGTCATATATCGTCGGACAAATCTGCGGATACTGTGAGTGTTGTGTGTCGGTCGGTGGGTATTCCGAGAAAACAAAAACAAGACCAAGTGCGGGTAGTTCGAAAAACTCGCGCGCAACATAAATAATCACCAGCCCCCTTCAGTCTGCTCGTGGCCACGACCGTTGCAACACGATCGAAACGTCTGGGTACCTATACATAATGTTTTTACGCGATTAACTGCCGCACTTAGAGACGTCAATTAAATTTAAATGCTTGTTTAGTGACGTGTTGTCTTATTCTATTGCTATAGCAAAGGAAGTGACAGCAGCAACTTTAATCGAGCATTAAATTTAATTGACGTCTCTGAGCGCGGCAGTAAGTCCCGTTTTAGATTTATTACAATATGAAGTACAAGAAATCCCTCAGGTGTATATGTACTTATATGGAAGTTTATCAACTATTTTTAACCAGTTTTTTTTACGTTTGAGCTTCTCTTCGCGCTTGTACCGAGTAACAACTTGCACCCCCACTTCGACGGACCCGATTACTTAAACCTGCGTAGCGGCACTAATGACGAACAAACAGAACCTGCAGACAGCTGCCGTTACGTCACTACCTGATCACTAATCATGAAAGATTTACTATCTCTGAAGTTATGATAGCCTAGTATTTCAAACGTGGAGATGTAAGGGCAAAACAGGTTAAAAACATTTAATAAATAAATATCAGGGGATAATCCCACACCCATTGACCTAGTCACAAACTAAGCTCAAGGCTTGTACTATGGATATTAGGCAACGGTATAAATACTTATATAGATAAATAAATACTTAAATACATAGAAAACATCCAAGACTCAGAAACAAATACTCGCGCTCATCACACAAATATTTGCCCATACCGAAAATCGAACCCGGGACTGCTAGCGTCGTAGGCCAACGCGTCGTCTGCACTGCCGCCGTAACGTCACTACCTGATCACTAATCATGACCGATTTACCAACTCTGAAGTTATGCTAGCCTAGTACTTCAAGCGTGGATATCTAAGGGCAAAACAGGTATTACTTTTGAATTTATTGAAAACATTGACCTAGTCTCACACTTAACCAAAACCAAAGGTTACTTTGACATAGGTATAGGCACCTACATAAATACATTTTATGGGACCAAACAGATCGAGCCCGTCACCGCACACCGCTAACTTCGTAAGCCTGTCCCTCAACCCATGTAACGAGTCAGACCTACAAGAAGTTGGCGGGATTATTTGTGCATATTAAATGTAAGTTGGTTTAAATTGGTTCTATCTAGAACTAAGTGACGAGATAGTAGGGTGACAGCGCCAATGATGGACACTTTTAGCTGACAGGCACCAGTAATGGACACTTCACTCCTAATTCAAATTTCATACGGTCCTAAATTGATTGTTGCAAAACAAATGAATAACTCTTATCATCTGTAAAATAAGAATCAAGGGTCCATCATTGGTTCTTATCCAATACTGGTTCCGTCACCATATACTTCACAGTGCTACTTGCGACACAGCGGTACAGCGGTACTTGGCAGTGTACTTCTTAGAAACACGAAAAAACTAGTAACTTCGACGTACTGTTACTTAGTTACCAACTCCTAGTCATTATTTTTAGTTTAATGTACCTATTTGACCTTACATTTGTAATGTTTTTATTTGTGCTGGTTCTAATAATTAATATTTGTTACTTTATTAACTACCTTGTGATGTAACTTACTTTTAAATATTATTGTATTTTATGTTTGAAATAATGACCTTCTGTTGGAATTTCTTGCGGCGCTTCTTCTGCGAAGCGCTAGCAGATTCACTATATTACCGACGTATAAAAGAGCCCGTATGTGGCCAATTTACTGATTAAATATATTGATTTCGATTTTTGATTTTGTTCAGTTTCACCTATTTCATCTACCGTTAAACAAACTCAGTATATCGAAACGTCAAAAGCTGAATACTACGCAATAATGTCGCAAATTATATTAATTACCCGCACTATAAGCCGTGTGATAGCACTCCGGCAGCATATTAAAATAATGCGTCGCTCCAATGTATCATTACTGTCATTACGTCACACACACGCTGCACGTTACGTATGTGTGTGAAACCGCGGCTTTTCACACGGTAATGTGATTTATTGGATTTATTTAGTTTGTTAAAAGCGCGTAAATTTCATTGACAACAGTATAGCGAATGAAATAAAAGATGAAATTATATGTGTAAACTATTTTAAAGCGAAAAAACGAAGCGATAGATGGCGTCACCATACCCTCCGAGTATGAATAGCAAGCGATTACTAATTTCGTGGACCGACGAATTTTTTTCGCTTTAACGTAGTTTAGAATTTCGTATACAGACGTTTCTGTCAAATTTAAAAAAAAAACAGGTCAAGTGCGAGTCGGACTCGCGCACCGAGGGTTCCGTATTGAAGATAATATGCTTGGTAAACGCAAAAGAAAACACTCATTTTGTTATGACCTTCATTTTCTAGGCAATAAGGTCCATTTTGACTAGCCTAAATTTTAATACAGATTTTCTTAGTTTTTTTGTTATTTCTCAAAAACTGTAAATAATGAACACTTCATTTTATTTTTCCCAGAAAATATAAGTAATTATCTATACGTCAAGATTTTTTTCAGAGTTTTTGATTAATAAACTTCGGAGATAAGGGGGGGGGAACGGTCATTTTTTGTACATTTTTGGCTATAAATCAAAAATTTTCAAAAAAATAGTTTTAAAATGTGCAGATTAAGACCTTTCATATGACACCCCATTTGCTATAATCGAACCACTTTCATTTTTAAACCCCCCATTCTAGATCCCTTTTCAATTATTAATAAAATTAATTTCATTTTTTTTTTACTACAAATAGATGCGGGCAAGCAAGTTGTACAACTATGCCAAATTTCAAGTTGATAGCATAAGTAGTTGCTGAGAAAACCTGCTGTGACATACAGACAGACAGACAGACAACGAAGTCTCACCATAAGGGTTCCTTTTGTACCATTTTGGACGGAACCCTAAAAAATGTGTAGTATTCAGATACGTTAATGTTTTTAATCGATTACTGAACAACGCGCGCCACACTTGAAATATGGTTTGCATAACTAACGGAAACAATGTTGAAGTTAGTTGTACAAGTTAGTTACAGTTAGCTATACAGGGTGTGCATTCCAAATGAGTTAGTGTGAAGTCTGAAACTGTACTTGATAGAAGATGCCCGCGATATCGTACGCATAGAATTTAGTTTCCTGCAACCCCCCCCCCCCCCATATTGGAGGAGGTCCCATCGTAGGAGGACGTCTCATTGGAGTGCAACCCAAGGAATATTTCCTTCAAATTTCAAGTCCATCGTTCTGCAACTCCCTAATTCTGCGGCTTAGGCTGTACGCTGTCAGACAGTCACGGCAGAACACGCTGTTACACTCTCTCTGACATTTATCAGTATATTTTTTATGCCAGAGAGAGAGAGCTATCTTTCTAATGCCTCAAACACTGGAACAGCGCCTTTTTTTTGCCATACGGTGTTAATTTAAATACCTAATAGATTTATATTTGAATCCCTAATCGTCATTTGTCCTAATGTATCCTATGTCTAAATTTTCGATTATCCTAAAACCATTTCCGCCTGAATTTTTAACCCTGACCTAACCAAACTATGCGTTAAGACTAACGTTATTAGGGATTCCGAGGAACGCCCTTAAATAACATCAATCTTCCCTCTTATAAAATCTTCTCTTTGAAGTAAAAACAACGTATAAAGCAAAAATAATTCCTCGTTTTACCCCTTTCACCGATATAAAAGGAACCATGGAACTGCCAATGATTGAAACCCCCTGTTGTCCCCTAAACCCGTATTTGGCACAATTAAAAAAGCCCAACAGATCGTAATTCGCGGACACGAGCGTTTGTCAACCCGAGCGCGACGTTTGAAAAATTTCAACAGCGGCAATATGTAGCAGAATGAAAGATTAAATCGTGCCGCAGAGGTCGTGATGCAGGAAGAGGATTGTAAAATTTAAAAATGTTGGGGTAAAATAACAAAATAGTTAAGGATTTTGTGTGATGGATTAAACTCATAATCTATAAATAATATTACTTATAAGTTACAATGGGCTTGCAATCTGTCACTAATACACTGGTAAACATCTTAGCCTGCTAGTGCAAAATGTAGTTAAGTACAGAATTATCAACAAGTTTTTAGAGTTGTTGATTATTCTGTAGCTCTGTCTACTCCACTCTGGGAATGAAAGCGTAAGTTTATGTATGTATGTATGTATATACTTATAAGTAAGTTAAAATATAAAATTATGTTTTCTATAAATAAACAAATAAACAGGGTATTACCGAAAATGCATTGTATATAGCAGACCACAGGGAAAGTATGGAAAATAAAATATCGTTTTTAAAGAAAACAACATTTTCTTGTGTCTTTAAAAGAGCCCGGTGCAAATCGTCTCCTATTTGGATCTCCTACTATTTTTATATTATTATGATTTTGATGTCCTTGTATAGAGGTAAGTATTATGTTATAATCAAGACATAAGTATTACATACTTGTCTTAAGGCATCAAGTCCGCCATTTATACTTGGTACATTGTGCAATCAAGTTTAACTAAATAAATAATATTTTTTAACCAAAATTTAATTTTTTTTCCCTTACTTACCGTG
The DNA here is from genome assembly GCA_948252455.1 of Acleris cristana. NCBI lineage: Eukaryota > Metazoa > Arthropoda > Insecta > Lepidoptera > Tortricidae > Acleris > Acleris cristana. The sequence goes on along the minus strand of OX411775.1, from coordinate 14,240,063 downwards.
CGGTATTGAAAATAATAATTAGAAATGTATTTTTACTCTTCAGAGGGCCCTGCCAAGATGCACTACGCTGACTAGCGTTTCTATTCGTTTCGTTTTTAAACCAATCGCGTCACTGGTAGATGACGTGATACGAAAAGTCACGTGACCTACCAGTGACGCGATTGGTTTAAAAACTAAACGAATAGAAACGCTAGTTAGCGTAGTGCACCTTGGCAGGGCCCTCTGTTCAGTATCATAAATAAGGCTGGGTAGAAAATTGGCTAGATACATGGATAATTAATAGCATAATCGACAGAGGATACTTTTTGTCCCGGAAAACTAAGCAGCTCCCTAGGTTTACTTGTAAACAAATGCGCAATCGGCTTATACGTATAAAATAAACCGCTTGCCATTTCCAGTGATATTCCAGGTACAGGGGGACTTACGGCGCACATCGCTTTATCATTTTAATCGGTTTCCATGCAGGTGGCCCCACGTTGCGATCAACCCACTATACGGACGATCTCATATTTTTCAACTACAAACTTTGCCATCGGAAAATCTTTGTGAACGTTTATTTATAGATTTCTATTTTTATAATTTATCTGAATATAACAGAATTAGTGTATTTGTCTGTTTTAGCGCTTGGTTATTTTAGACGCAATCGATTTTGGTGCGATTTACCGAATTTCTTTTGGAAAATTTATGTGTGTCAGTAGTTCCAGATTTACCTCCTATAAAGAATCTTAAACAATTCTAACTCTTTATAATGTAGGTGTTGATGTAAAAAAACAATTGAATGTTTGATCCTTAATTACACGAAAACGGTCTAAAGAATTTAAATAAAAGACACGCGGATATTTCGTGTCATGGATACCTTTCATCCCAGATTTTAGAATTTCAGAAGAATTAACGTTATACGAGTACAGTCCGCGTCAAAGATATGTTTACACTTTTGCAACTTATTCCAATGGAATAAATGTAAACATATATAAAAGGCAAACCTGACTGACTTATATATCAACGCACAGCCAAAACTACTACATAGAAACTTGAAATTTGGTACAGGGGTTCCTTTCATGATGTAAGTGAGCACTAAGAAAGGATTTTCCGAAAATCGACCCCCAACGGGAAGAAATGGGGGGAGTAGCGGAAAACTAGTTGTACGCGTACGAAGTCGCGGGCGTCCTCTAGTGTAAGCATATCTTTGACTTCCACCGTTGGGGCCTATCTAGTTGCATAATTTTTTAACGCATAATAATCATTAAGTACGCATAAAAATCGATTGTCATAACAGTCTTTTAGTCTGACATTGCAAAATTCAATAAACGTCTATTGTGTAGATTAGGTTAGGTTAGGTTAGGTTCGTTTTTAATAATAATTAAAATAAAACCCTTTCTATTGTAAAAACCGTTTTATGACAATCGATTTTTATGCGTAATGATTATTATGCGTAAAAATATGTATGCGAGTAGACCCCTACCCTTCCACCGTATAAGGTTAGTAGTAGTTGCAAACAAAGTCGCAAGTACGGACTTGTGTTCCTCTATCTATACAAAATATTTATCTATACTAAAGAAAATTGCAAAACTTTCATCAGGACCTAAGTCTAGGAGGATGGTGTACAACATCGCTAATAACATCGCAGCACTCATTCAAAACACGATCCTACCCTACTTGTTACAAAGGTAAATTTAGATTGAACGGATTCATATTAAATATTTGTGTTTAAAATGATACCTTATCTAGTTTAGTCAAGGTCGTTTTTAGAATGTGTATTGTGTAGAGATAAGATAATAGAGGATGTTCACCCGGCGTCGCGCGTATTGAGCAGAATAGTAATGAATTTTGTTAGTTTGTTTGTAGTTTATCATATTTGTTTGTAGTTGATTTAAAAACAAATAAGTAATAGTAAAAACCACGCAATAAAGTGGACTATATCCAGACATAAAACTCAACATTAACCATTGTCCAAAACTGTTACGAGGATTGTAAAGCAATTTCCATACAAAATGCGATAACGTTTCTCTTCTCTTAAACCCAGTCTGATGTTTACAATTTTTGAATATGGTGTAGATATTATTATGAAAAACTAGGTCTGTGTGTCCTTTCCAAGAAAATATTTCTTGAAAAGAAACAAAAACACGGAAACGTTCAACTCTAGTTTTTATAACAAATAAAACGAATCCCTAACAACGTTTGTCCGAATTTTAATTTGCCCTAAACTGGTTTTTAGATGAGTTAAGAAACTTTTTAATTTTTCCAATTATATCTGCGGTTCGGTTAGGTTAAGGTTGTATTACAACAACACTAAAAAGTTTTAAAATTTAAGCGGAAATTTTAGGATAAACGAAAAGTCGGACAAACGATGCATTAGGACAAATAACAATGAGGGATTCCATAGGGGAACCAAATATAACATATTCAAAAATCGTGTAAATCGGACTTGATTTAGGGGGTGAGAAACGTTATCGCCTGCCCGGAGCTAATAAATTTGTATGGATTTTTTTTAGATAGCCACCCAATTTAAGGGTCGTTTCACAATCTTCTTAATCCACAGTTAACGATTGCAATAATCTTCAGTAGCTAACTGGAGATAGGATTACCTACGTCCGTAATTTCGAGAGAAGTATAAGTAAAGATAGATTTTTAGTCACAGATAGATCCTCAGTTGGCCAATAAAGTGGGTTAGCGAGTGATAGATTAAATCTGGGTCCTAGTGAATAAGGGTATAAGTGTCCTGAAGATCAAGTGAAAAAGGGTCTAAGTCTCTAACTCCGTTTATGTATATATACCTTTTTTCATTACAAGGTAAGTCGACTTGTACCCTTTTTCACTAGGTCCCTAGAAATATTGTGGACTGTTGTAAAGGAGGACGTTATTTATAATTTTTAAAAGTTAACGTGTAAATAAAATATTTATTTTGCAAAAAGGGCAGTGTCTGACCGAGGATATATGGTTGCGGCCTGAGTATCAAAAATATTGGCGATGTGAGAGTGCTCGAATATTTTTAACGGGACGGTCCTGATTTATTTGAGTGTGATTGTACTTTGTAAAGTAACTCAATCTTATTATGAGTATTTCATTACGAATGATTCATTGAAATAGTCTTGATATGGACATTTTTCGTCATATATATTTTTTATTAAGTTAAAACTACAGTAAAAAAAAAACAGTGCGTAAATATAAAATATAGTTAAATATTTAAAAGTTTCACCAATAACTTGCTGTTATTATATTTTAATCGCTTACTCGTAATACTCGTAATTCGACAAATTTATTGAGAGTTTCAGAAATATTTAAATTGCGTACCATGGAGTCAATTTAAATTGGACAATTAGTTAAATGCCAGCATCATTTTGATTTGATTTGAACAAAATCATAGTATAGAAGCGATGGTCCTGATAGTTTTATTTTTATTTTGTTAGAGATAGATTAACCAACCCAAAAACTAACAAAAAAGTAAAAATAAAAACGAAAAATCCATCAAAAATAAAAACAAAAAGTAACATTTGGAGGTGCTGGGATTTGAACCCAGGACTTTCAGCATGCGAAGCAGACACTCTACCACTGAGTTACACCCCCGATGGAATACTCGTCGAATTAAGGCAAGATATAGCTTGAGAACTAGTACTTTTAGTAGTTAATATATTCAAGTGTTTAACTTTCACTCATTATTGGCAGGTCGAGGACAACATGTTTAAAGACTAAAGGAACCGTTCCAATAAAAGTGAACCGTATTGAGTGGGTAATAGTGGCATTAAAAACTGTCCTTTTTATTACGTACCCATATTGCACCCATATGCTTACAAACGAGTTTCTTTACGTAGTAGCCGTGTTTTTGCTAGTAAGTTTTTAACACAATTTATTTTGTAACTAAAATTGGTTAATCAGTAATAATTTGTATTTTTTTACAAATTGGTTAATAATTAATATAGTCTGACCAGGCTTCTACCAAGGGGTTTTGAAATAACTCTTCAAAAATAAACTGGAATTAATTTCGAACTAAATTATGAATCAGGGTTTTTAGAGGGGGCCGTCGGTCCGTCTGTCTGTCATTGCAATGGGCTGTATCTCAAGAACCAATAGTAGGTTAACAGTTCAAGTTTTCACAGAGTGTATATTTCTATTGCCCATTTTTATGGGGCCCCATACAATAATGACCCGATCCTAGACAATCTTTTTTTTTTTATATAAAGAACAATTGCCGTTCATAAGTCTCGCAAAAAGTCGAGAATGCGGATCGAACGATTTGGATAAAAAAAATATTGTTGTTTGTATGGTCATGACAAAAATGTGGAAAAAAACATGTAGGCGACGCCTGGCATGAACAGCTCTCAAAAAGTCGAGAATGGCTTGACCAATCTTTCTTTCTGTTTTCGATTTTTTTCCTTTCTCTTATGTACAAATTGATTTTGCCGTTCGTTAGGCTCCCAAAAACTCGAGAATTGTTCGACGGATTCGAATCCATCTGCACCACGCATCAATCAACAATGGCGAAGCGCGACCTAACTAAAAAAACACAAAACAATCGCAATACAATTTAGATCTCTCCAAGACGTTTAAAAACACTGCGATCTTCCGTATTGAATTGATTGAAATGCCATCCCGAACGGCATTTGTTAAGACGAAGCAGAACGGAGATCCCTTGGGGGGGGTTTATAGGAGCCATAAACGGGGGTGCTGCTTAAACCGGGTCTGAAGTTGTGACTCAACTCATAAGATGTTGGGAATTAATTATTTACTTATAAAGGATTAAGCTTTTACTGTACTTAGTTACCTATATAATAGTTATTTACGCAACTGTCACATAATGTAGCCTTTGTGATTCGAGTGACTAACGATCACGAAGAGAAGCCAAGTGTCCTAAAAACTGATTCGCGTATGTACAGTCGCGAACTTTAATTTGGTACCTACCCACCTTAAGCCCAAAGTCAATCTGACATTCTACAACAATAAGGTTGAGTTTCCTAAAAGTTACAAATGACTTGACATCTCTAATCTCTAATGACATTGACGACTTCAAGCATATTTTTTCTTGAAATTGGTCACAAATTAACGTTTGTGATAGTAGATATGTATAAGCATAGCAGGTAGTATAAAGATAAAGATAAATATAAAGATGATTAAGGGCCTGTTTCACAATCGACAAGTAAATATATGTGCCAGTTAAAGTTAGCTCTTTCTTTGTCTATGTTCAAGTGTAAGAAAAGGAAAGGGCTTAATTTATGTGTCAGATATGCTTTACTTGACGATTGTGAAACAGGCCCTTACTGTCAAATTGTGTAGGTACAATGAGTGTTATATATAATTCATCAGACTCAACAGTTTGTCCATTTCGGACATACAATAGTTTTAATTTTATGTATGTTTAAATAACTTTTTTTTAGCTGTTTCTATACCTGTTTTCTAGCAGTTCCCATGCCTTTTTTGAACACTAGAACGCGTGGATTTGCAATATTCTTAAGTATGTATACTTAAGTGGACGTATTTCGGCTTACATAATACAAACAATTATGACAATTGATCCGCGACTGTACACGTCTCAAAACCGCTCCTCTTTTGTCTTCGCCCTCCTCAATGCCAGCGTGACCTTGACAAACGCTGACAAAATAAATAAAACAAAGATTGCAAAACGAACGAATATCTGAGAGTACAACTTTATTTCTGATCTTTCATTTTATCCCGCTTGACGTTTCTTACAAGTTAATGGGCTGTTAGGAGCGTAATTTTATCCTCTTTTTATGTTGACGATACGCTTTTATTTGGCTGGCTCGAGTCGATTATTGTAATTAAGGAAGAAGGATGAATGAATAATAAGAATAATGGCATATTGTTGCTTTAAGAGCATTTTGTATCAATTTATTAAAAATGTATCAATGCCTAGGCTCGGGTTGACTTTATACATATACCAACAAATGTAAATAAATAAATATCAGGTAATAATCTCACACTTAATTAAAACTCAGGAACAAATATTTGCAGTCATCATACAAATATTGACCCTTACCGAGATTTGAATCCGGGACGAAAGTACCCAATTATTTATAGATGCAATTTTTAAAACAAAAGTTGCAGCACTGGGCAAAATTACGACATGCCAGCGAATACGTTAAAATACCAACACCGTTATTTGTATGGAAGTGTAAATTTGGAAACTTTTAGTCCCTTTCACCAAAATGACCTATTCTCAATATAAGTGGACTAATGTTTCAAAACTCTCAAGAAGTGTGCTGTTAGCTGTAAGTGCTATTTGACAATATAAAATCGCATAAAATAAAATGCAATATAAAACAATAATACAAAAACAAAAACGAAACAACAATATAAAACACAAACAAACACATACAACAATAATATAAAATGGCATTTATTGTCTTGACAATTAGTGTCTGTGGGTCTTAGATCCCACTTACCATCATAGGGCCTGTTTTATAAAAGTACAAATTACAATTTCCAGGTTACATGTTTCCATTTGACACAACCTCGATCAATGACGACCAGCCATCTGAGCAGTGTTGCCAGTTTAGACCTGTAAAATTCTTACTTGTAGCTTTATAAAACGTGCCCCAGGTGGCGCAAGGGCTCCTCTGCCTCCTTATGACTTTTTTTTTGTAGTAGTCCTATGTATTTTGTATGGAGAACTGTGTCACAGTGTCGTTATAAATCAAATCATAAAAATTTACAAACCAAATATCAAGTGACAAAGTATGATGGGTTAGAGTTCCATTTTGCCGGTGTTACAGAAGTTTTTGTTGTAACTTACAATAAAACTTCTATTCTACTGTATAAGCCAAGTCCAAGACGACGCTGAGCCCGAGATTCCATCGTGTTTTGTGTGTAGCGTCTCAGAACTACAATTGTGATCTTCAAGATTTCATTACTGTTTCGAATATTTTAACCACCAGGGGAGCAAAGAGTGGAGATGATTTAAAGCTTCACGGACGTGCCGTTTGTCTCGGCGACATATCGAGTGCATACAACTGGATGGACGTAATATTTTGACCAGACTGATTAGAAAATAGCAGCCAGAGAACACATTTACTACGAACCCATTTGGCTTCACGCGGTGGCGTGGCGTGTTCAAACGTTGAATTTCGACATTCACGATACTTCCATTCGGATGGCGCGTTGGCGTTTCGCGCTGGCTTTCTGTTCATTTGGAAATCCAACGGACCGCGCCAAGTACTTTTTAACACTACAGTTTTGACATTCACGGGACGTTTTTGGCGCGGCGCCCAGCTTAACTTGAAACACGGGTGCGCCAAAGTTCATATAAAATTGCAACTCCGATTATTTAAACTCCGAATTTTTTTCTCATACCATTTTACATCATAATGATCATTCTTCATACTCTCCAATATATTTTTTAATACTAATGATCGGAACTCATACTCATCTGAACTTATAACGCCAATATTCATGGAACTGTACACTTTTCAGAATTTCTTAAATATCTTACGTGTAGATAAAATTAGGTTAGGTTAGGTTAGATTTATAACAATCCTCAAAAAGTAACAGTTTCTTAAAAAAATGCATTATGAGTTGCGATAATTATGACTTAAAAAAGTATGAACAAAAAAGTACGAGCAAAATTTTTCGAAGAAATGATGAATATAGACACAAATCGTTATTTGAATAAAAAATCTAAAGACCAATTTTATATGAGCCAATATGGACCCTTGAAACACAGTTCTGAATCTAAATTACCAGTATACAATACCATACTCGTATATCAGGACATTAATGACAAGTACAAGGTCTTGATATTCCTATTGTTAAAATCTTCTATACAACGCACATTCTAAACCGGGAAACCTAAAGACTTTTGGAGGGAATATACCTTGGGTTTAACTTCAATCCCTGCTACAATGCGAAAATGAATGAACCGCTACACTAATTTTAATAAAATTTGTATTGAGCCTAGCTTTAGCCCTGAGGAGACTCAACATTAAGCTTTATAGGAAAATCGATGATCAAGTTTTGTGTGGACGAAGTTAAGTTCAAAATCTAGTCACTATGACATTTCTTTGCATCGTTATTTTCTCTATAGACATCTCCACTCTCATCCATCCTCCTGAGACGACCAAACTTGCAATGTAACTGTATTCTGTTTAATTAAAACTTTGGCCCAATCAGAGCTATCCATTGAGAAGTTAGCGGAGTTAGAGCTAAGAACTACGTTTGGGCCCCGCAGTGTACAGTGAACTCGGTCTCGCTAATTAGATTTAAAAAAGAAATAGTATGTATAGTGTGTGTATTTCTGGTAATGGTGAAGTTTTAATTAGTGACGCAAAAATGTATATTATTTTGAGGACTTGTTGTTTATTATTTTATCACGTAGTGAGAAATAAAACCTAAAAAGACTTGGAAAATAAATGTGTTACAGGTATCACCATTTTTTTTTTTTAATTCAAACTTCGTCATCGCTTTGTTGGTTGTTATTGCAGTGGCGAACATATGTCACAATACAATAAAAAAATCTTTTTTGAACATAACCTTAACAGAAAACACGAAAACTATAGACGTAGATAACAGGCGGTCTTCTTATCTTTAGCGATCTCTTCCTGACAACGTAAAAATACAAAAGTAACTTTAGTATATAAGTATTAGCTGCAAACTGAAACTTTGTATTTTCGAAGTAGGTATTTCTAAAAATTAATTCCCTAATGAGTCTCAATTTTTTTTTTAATGTCTTGATTATTACGATAATTATATGACTAACTATTTTTAGTGAGGGTGCTTTTGCTTCGAGTCCCGGAACGGGCGTACTGTTTTAGCCTTTTGCTATATACTACAGCGAAACTAAATCAATAAAACCTAACTTTATCCAGCTATATCTTCATAATTAAGTGTGGATCTGCTACTACCTACTATGTCTTTAGTCTAGCCCGGTCTGCAGGATCTTTTATGTATAAAGTAATATAGTCAGGTGACGACTGCGGTCCTGAGAGACTCGGTCAGCGACGCCATTGCTTTTTTGGGAGTTTCTCGTTAATGATAGGACATTCAACCCTACTACTACTAATGCCAAGAAACTCACTTTGAAAATTTACGTTCGTTCCATAGATTCAGTCACTACGAGTGAAAAAGATGCGGTTGATGCAGTTTTGAATTTAGCACTGTGACTAAAACTTGTCCACCTTTAGGCGACTAACCAACTGACCTTCTTTCAATAAATACCTATTTAAACTTACAGGACATGACAGCTTTAAATTTGACGACGCTAAATCCATAATAATAAAAACGGACACATTTAAGACAGCTAAGTAAGGAAGAGAGATTGGAAATATTATAAAGAGGAAAGATTTTTTTGTTTGCTTGTTTGTTTGTTTGTTTGTTTGTTTGTTTGCATTGAATAGGCTCCGAAACTAATGGACCGATTTGAAAAATTCTTTCACCATTAGAATCCTACATTATTCCTGATGAACGGTTTCCTTATGGAATCCCTAAAGTCATTTGTCCTGATGCATCATTTGTCCGAATTTTCGATTATAAAGGCATTTCCTGAATTTTAAAACTTTTAAGTCTTGTTTTAATACAACCCTAACCTAACCGAACCGCAGATATAATTGGAAAATTTACAAAGTTGCCTGAAAGTGATCTGAAAACCAGTTTAGGGCAAATGAAAATTCGGACAAACGATGTGTTAGGACAAACGTTGTTAGGGATTTCGAGGGACACCCCTGATGAACATAGGCTATGTTTTATTTTTCTGCGCGGACGGAGTAGCAGGCAACAGCTAGTAATTAAATAATCTTCTCGGAATAGACGTTACATATCGTTTGCTGTTGCTTACGATCTGGGACTTCACAGAATACCAGCGCCGCGTTGTAGCACTAACAAGTGTCGCAACACAATGCTGAATGAAAACAAACTACCGCCCCCTAAATTTTAAGATTAAAAAATATAGTATAACTATAAGTTGACGTTGGTGATGGTACTGTGTGAGATTGATTAAATACTTGTTTTTCCCTGTGTTTTTTTTAATAATAAATATCTTATAAAATAATAACGAAGGTACTTCTTAATTTTGCTTTAATTTAAGTAGATCTAAAGATGCAGTAATTAAGACCTTAATATAAGCATAAATTATATCTACTATTAAATGAGTACGTATAGTACACTTAGTGCGCCCCGGTCCGTCTTGGCAGGTTTCTTTTGTATCTTTATTGTGAAAGTATCTAACGCAGCCACCGCACCCCGACCCCTCGCTAGCCAGTACACCTAGTAATAAGGATTTATGACAGCCTCGGGGAATTAACGGACCTCGCTAATGCAACTAGATTCCGTTTGTTCGTAACTTCGCACAAAGCGCTTCATAACTCGCGCTCGCGAAATTAGCTAATGAAGAGGAAAATGTAGGTGTGAGTGGGATGAACAACAGGGAACCCGGCAAGATCGAGGGAGTGAACGGGAGCTGTAGTACTATTAGAACTGCTATAACTCTGACATTACCACGGAATGGATTTTGACAGGTTTTGACACTTCATAATACAGCCTCAGGGGGTTATTATAACATAGCTACGCAGTTCATTTTACGGTGAACGTACAGAATACTGATTCTGTCAAAAGTAAAGGTGAGCGAACGCAGGAGTGATGTCCAAGCGGCGAGTTTAAGTAGTCCCGTAAAAGCGAACAAAACACATTTCCGCCCGTGTATTCAATTTGGCAGCATGGCTTCTCGAACGTCTAAGGCTGCCTAATTGAGAATGCACGCGCTACAGTATTCTAAAATATAATACCTTACTGCTATTATTGCTCGGTATATGTTTTGTTTGACCTAAAATCGATTGCTCTAAACTCTAGCTATAGCTAAAGCTATCATATTTTTAAAATAATGTGATACGTAAAATTGCACTATTGTTGTAGTCCAGGACCACAGTTGTGTAGTTTTACGGTACACGTGTTTCCAAGTATGACAGCATTCTGCAGTTACTAGATTTAACACCAACAAAACTTGTTCCAAAACACTACAACTTTTGCATACAACCCGTTGTTATATAAGTGCATCTGCACCGAACAGCTCTCTAACCCCATGCGTCCCTGGTACCTACCCAATTAAAACTTTTCGTCAATTAGCCGGTGACATTCTGCAAACTCGCGAACTATTCAGAACATTTTTAACTGTGTTAGGGAGCTGTGACACACGTCATAGTTTTTTTATGATGGAAATAGTGAGTGCGAACGGTTTGTTAAATTTTCAATTTATTTTAGAAAATGGCACCTATTTTGTTACTCAATTGTAACTTGGAACTTAAGTTTATTATAATGAATATTCTAATAAAAAACCAAAATTATTAACAATAGTCTTAAATTTAGCCGTGTAGAATTGGTCCCACTGGACCATAGCCACAGAACAAACAATTTGTCACTAAACTAAACGAACACTAAATATAAACAACTAGCTTCTGCCCGCGACTTCGTCCACGTAGATTTCGATTATAGTTATTCCCTCGGGAACTTTTAAATTTTCCGGGATGAAAAGTAGCCTATGTGTTAATCCAGTGTATAAGCTATCTCCATTCCAAATCCGTCCAGCCGTTGCAGCGTGAAGAAGTAACAAACACACACACACACACACAAACTTTCGCATTTATAATATTAGTAGGATAGGACTAGTAGGATATTTGGGGTAGCCGGGACTTGACCCCTTGAATACTACACTCGCCGTATTTACTTGAGCGAATGAGAGTCATGACTGCGGTGGCACCATCTACGTAAAACTGACATGTTTTACATAAAATAAATTCTAACTCGAACAACCGCGTTTCTTTCATTCGTTTGTTTACGTACACGAATCCTTTAGCCAAAAGGGACAACATATTAAAAAGCAAATTTTTATATTAAAACGGTTGTATAAAAAGTCGCCCCTAAGGGCCAAAATGCTTGACGTTACTGTAATAAAGAGGAAGAAGGAAAATGCAATTACGTTTGATGGAATGAAACATCCAGACGACCAGCAACTTCTCTTTTGATTCATAAACAATTAGTAAGAGTTTATACAAAAATAACTTGTTTCTCCGAATCGGATTCGTATTTTTTTTTACCAGGTAAGAATGTTTCTACAGATTCTGTAAATCTATTTCGAGGAAAAACAAGTTCGAGAATGCCGCTGCCTAATTTTTTCACATACAAAAAGGTTTTTTGTTTGCGTAGATTCAAGAATAACGTTTTTTGATGACATTAAAAAAATGTAAATTGTGAATTCATAGGTAACAATTCAATAACAAAAATATGTCGACAAGCTTACTTACTACAGAATCCGTCATAAGTTTATGTAAAATGGATTTTTATATGGACTTTTTTTACTTTGTTACTTTTTTGTTGGTGTTTTCTGTTAATGCAATAAAGAGTTAGCATACATACACACATTACACACGTAATGCTACAAAAAATCCCCATTTTTCGATTCGATTTCGTCATCCATACCGCAATCCTTGAAAACGAAAGTTTTCAACCAGTGCGTCCTACCCGTTATGCCCTACGGAGCTGAGACGTGGACACTCACGGTAGCGCCGGTCCACCAGTTCAAAGTCGCTCGGCGAGCTATGGAAAGAGCTATGCTCGGAGCTTCTCTGAAGGATAGGATTCATAACGAATACATCCGACAGAGAACCAAAGCTATCGACAGAGCTCAAAGAATCAGCAAGCTGAAGTGGCAGTGGACCGGCCATATTTCGCGAAGAACCGGCAACCGCTGGGGTACACGTGTTCTTGAGTGGAGACCGCGACTCGGCAAACGTAGTGTAGGACACCCTCGGGCCAGAGGCCCTACTTACACCATCCCTGTCACTCGTCATTCGAGACTAAATCGACAGAAAGGGATTGAGCTAACGTATCTTCGAACTTCGATTTTCAAAGTAGGGCCTCGGGTGGGATGACGATCTGCAAAAGACTGCAGGCAGATGCTGGATGCGGCAAGCTGAACACAGGGCGCTATGGCGCTCATTAGGGGAGGCCTATGTCCAGCAGTGGACTAATAAATGCTGATGATGATGATGACTATGTAGGTATAATAATAAAAAATGTATTTAATAATCTCACTCACTGTACAGCGACCAACGGCTCACCGCCCGCTAAATTTAAAATCATTCGCGGACCATATTTTGGCTTCTGCGGACCACTGGTTGGGAACAACTGTTCTTAATGAACAGAAATAAGGTAAGTATTATGAGAGTAATTTTATCATAATGTTAAATTGTCTATTAGAAATGCATTGCATAATTAAATTCGACTGTAGCTATTTCAACGGAACCTCCATAAAATTAACGTTCATCGCGGTGGATAAAATATTGACCAAGCACTCTCGTACCTACATACTTGTCAGAAAGTGACGGATGTTTTATCCACATTTATCCACAGTGATAAAAGACGCTTTAATAAGCCCGCAGGAAACAAATTCTAGTGAAAATGTACGCATATTTTTGGATAAAAAAAGGTGTGAGGTTCGTTCTTATTCCGCCGTGGATCGCGGGATTACGTAGATCCCGTGACGTCATCGGCTGGAGCTTAGCGTCGCAGATTTTTCCCAAAATTATTACTCCTTTGACTCCTCTTTATCCCGGAACAGCGGGGGATGACCGGGGTTTAAAGCGAGCGTTATTAAAGGAAAAGTAGTCCGGGATTTCACCCATTAAAGGGCATAGGTAACATTAAGACCTTTTAGAATAATAAATTCTTCAAACAACCCATACAATAATAACACGAAAGAACTGTATGTTTTCAAAAGTAAGATTTGCCACACATCATCAACATAAAAAAATACTAAAATTCTCTCGGCAAAACGGAACCCTGTCACAATAGTTTTTTTATCAATAACATTGTAAGAATTATTAAACAAAATGTCACCGTGACACAGTTCTATGGTTTTTGATATGTTTGACTCTGCAATGTGCAGAGTCAAATTCAGAAAATCATGAAAATTCTAACACATTTTCAATTTTCATCAAATGAAACCGAGAATGGGTTTTAAAGTAACATTGCTAAAAGTAAACAATAAGACTAAATACGCTAAGCTACACTTTGTTAGTCGAGTATTTATTTATACGTAATAGCATTTAAACAAAACACATTGTTTTCATATTTACTTTATCTCATAACTTTATCAAGGTGCCTTCAAAAATTCAATTCACAACTATACCTAACCTAACAGTATTCTAGCAGAATATTTTGTAGTTAACAATGCCATGCTGAAACTGAAATAATAAGTATCTTGTTGTTTTCAGTTTATATTGTACAAAAGTTTGTTGAAAATCGGAAAGTTTAATGTAAAATATTTAATGTGTAATATTACGTTGTTTACAAGGTTTTAGTCGTTTTTCTGTATCGCGACGCGTGAGAATTTGTCGTCGAGGTAGAAAACACGCATAACGCAAATGATAGCAATGTTCGAAAATTGAAAAAATGTATAAGATGGACGTTAGCTGACAATCTATAGGGTCGGCCGCTAATATCAATTCCATGGATACCTAACACAAGGTCCAATTTCAGTTGCCAACTATTCCGTTTGTCCGACTTTTCATAAGTTAGATCATCATTTTATTCTGAAATCGTTTAACTTTTCTGCACTGTTAAAAAACAAACGTAATCTAATCTACAGGTTCTGTAGGTATATCTATTTAAACATTTGCAAAAGTTAATTGATTCGGAAAATTAACATCATCTAACATACACATTTTCGGAAATATAAAACGGTTTCGTATGCCTTGTAGATTAGATTAAGTTTGTTTTTTAACAGACACAAAAAAAATTCGGACACATTTAAAAAGGAAAATAAAACTTCGGATTCCACGTTTCCCTCTGGACCTATTTATGTTCGACATTGCGTAAATATTGTTTCTTATCGTTTTCTTTATGTCGACGTGGTTATCCCCAAAATACCAAAAAACAATCATTACCCAGGAATCCCAAATCTTAATATTCGAATTAATTATTGTTTATTATCTTTACCTAATAAATCAGATCTGCGTGCCTATCATCGTCGAGTTTATCGATGTGGACATCTGTCACTTTCTGACCAGTATTGTAAGTGCGAGAGTGACGTATGCTTTATCCACCGTGACAAAGGCGACCATAATACGGGCCCTGAGGCCCTAGACATGATGCATTGGCGTTTGTTATCGTTATCCAAAATAGGATTGACGTAAGCTGTCAGACGGTTGCGTCGAGCGCCTAAGTCGATACATTTTGAATGAATGAATGAATGAATGAATGAATGAATGAATGAATGAATGAATGAAACATTTATTAGGCTATAGTGCAATATTACAAAAAGTACAATTATATTTGTCAGTTTTCGAAAATAGTTTACGATAGCGTTAAGCATCTTGTCTAGCCTCACTGGTGATTTGGGAATGTGTCGAGAGAGTATTATGGTATTTTGGGATTAAGCGAATAGAGAACAACCATTCTTATAAGGAGAGAAATAAATACTTAATTACCTACTTAGGTATCATAAAACACCAAGGACAAAAGCTAACGTTCATCAGACAAATATTTGCCTTTATTGCCTAAAAAATTGTAATTAGTCCGTCATTTACATACGTACTCCCGACTTTGTGCGCGTTATATTGGTCAATTTTGATTGATTTGATAATGCAAAAAATACGTGTTCAATATTTTTGTTGATAATGTTACTGACGGACTAATTAGAATCACCTTTTTTTTACCCAGGACGCTTCCCTATTTTCATTTGTATTAAAAAATCATTTCCACCGAAGATGTGCGATGTGGGAATTCAATTTCAGTAAAAAATTCAATACTGATCTCACATCAGCTCGACTCGCCTAGCCAGTGGAAAAGCGCCTTAGGACTTTTTGGAAGTTAAAAGACTTAAAAGATACACTAACATTTAAATTAAACCTTAATCAGCAGCTCTAAACCTTATACCTTCACGAAGACGTCATTAAATGGTCGTTTATAGAAATCTTTATTAATAGCCCCCGCCCCGATAATACCCTCCTGTCAGGAGGGCTAGGGGGATTAGGGGGGCAGCCGCATGTCAGCAACGGCTTTAGTGGAACCATGTTGATAACATAGCGATATTGCATATCTATAACAGTAAAAGTAATGGGTATACATAGTATCAAAATTTAAATCATAGGCGTACTGTTTCTGTTCTCTCACTCTCTATCATACATTCTTATGCGGGTCTAACTTCCCGAAACGGAAAGATTTTTTAAGAGCCATGGTACTGTAACAAAGTTGATAAATAATTACTAGTTCTATTTAGATCTTCGACCTTTTATGTTATGAATGTTATCTGAGGAATTGCATTACTAAGGGCCTGTTTCACAATCGACAAGTAAATTAATGTGTCAGTTAAAGTTAGCTCTCTCCTTGTCTATATTCAAGTGTAAGAAAAGGAAAGGGCTAAATTGATGTGTCAGATACGCTTTACTTGACGATTGTGAAACAGGCCCTTATAAACAAAAAACAGTATATCTTTTGTTATCTTTTGCTCGGCGAAAAACACAATAAACCATACGTGATCGCTATATTTGTATATTATTATGTATACGTGAAGTATAAAACAACCACATAGCTCATAATCACGCGGCGCGTAAACAAAGCGAATAAAAACCGATGTTACACTGCTGACCACGGAAATATATAAACCTACCTACTTACTCTTTATATTGAGTACCTATTTTCTTATTCATTCTGCCTCTTTTATGATAGACTACTATTATTGTACACGTTTACATTTAACTTATTTCTGTATATTTTTATATGCAGTGTAAAATATTGTAAAATTGATAAATGTATAAACGAAACTAGACTTTGGATAATTCTTCAAGCTTCTTTGTTCTTTTTTCAAATCACGTGGACTTAGTTTTTTTATCATTCGATTTAGTTTTATGTTGACTGAGACGTAATGATTTTGACTAAAAATATAAATGCGAATTAAAGTGTATTTGCTGGTTTGTCCTTTTATGCAGCAGCCGAGCAACAACTACGTGTTATTTTTATACAGAGATAGCTGGAGGGCCAAAAAGTAGCATGGACTAAAGTTTGTTTTAGGATATATTGCAGATTCCGTTGGGAATAAACGTGATAACATGCGGACGGAGTCACAGGTAAATTCTAGTAAAAACCTACAAAATTGATCTCTGTCCAAAAAAACTCATTTTTATTCTATTCACTACACAGCCTGCCCATTCCATTCCAAATGAATCCCTTATAATTTTCTTCCCGCTCAATGTGTTAAATATATCAAAATGCACCGTTTCGCACGTCCCGCGGTGTACCCCACGGCGCGGGTAATTCGGCAGCGCGTTATCCTGGCAACACGCGTGCCGTTTGTTTTGATTACACCGCGTCTAGCGCTGATTGTATATTTATATAGTTCGAAGGAAATGTGCTTACCTGGCTGAGATCTCGACTAGATAATGCAGCGTTCCAGTGATGTTACAAATGAAATCGTAAGAATTGTCGAACAAAATATCTCTGTGACACGGTTCTATGGTGGGTCTGGGTTCCATTTTGCCGATTTTACATCCGTAGGCGTTTGATGTGGAGGTCGTGGTAGTTGTTGGTAAAACTTTATTTTTTTACATTGTCAAAGAAGCGGAGGCTGAACTTATATCCTGTAAAAAGAAAAAAAATCCTTTGTGGAAAAAACTGTTCTTTCATATTCAACAGTCATTCGATTGAGCCTAGGGGCTACAGTACTGTATCAAATAATAAAATTAAGTCCTTAAAGAGCAACGCAAGCTCCGTCGGACTGACAGAGACCGCAGCAACAAAGGCCGGCATTACACCTATAAGTTATTGCTATACGTTTTGAGACGCAACTATGGGTAAGAGTGAGTGGCAAATATCTGCATCTCTCTCTTGCATAAAACTTTATTGCAAAACTTACAGTAATAACTTATAGGTGTAATGCCTTATGATGTACAAACAGATAAACACACCAATTCTACACCCTCAGATTCAGATTCAGATTCAGATTTTATTACTCAATATAACACAGTATAAATTACATTACATGTCAAATTATATGCAGTTACATTGAGGTCGTCAGAAATAGAATTAAATTATAATAATAAAAAATTTAAAAGTCAACACAAATATAAAGTACATTAAAAAAAAAAAAAAATTAAAAGTCAATCATATTTTTTAAGTCAAGTTCCATATACTCATTTACCGAATAAACTGGGCTATCCAACAAAAGATTCCTAAGCCGGCGCCTAAACGTTTCGTTTCTGTATTAAAATTTTATTTTAAAACTACCTGCACCCCCAGCACAGTCTTACCTCACCTTATCCATCCGGACACCTGCTGGTTCCAAACGCAACAATGACAGCTATAATGGCGCCAACGCCGCCATCTTGTAATCAGAAAGAATGGCGCGCAACACGTGAGTTGCCAGCTCACCCACACAAATTACCCGCCCTACTATTTGTATCTCCCTAGATTCCCCTTTTATTAGGTTATTTATTGAGAGTAATGCTCAGAGGTGGGCCGCGGTGTTTTTTCGTGTCATTCATGATCTTGAATGTTGGTGTATTTTATTATTATCATTAGTTACTATTACGGGTGCTTTTTCGGGAATGTAGGAAGAAATATAATGGAGGTTTTTTGTTTTTGTTAACCCCAGACCTGTTTTATGGGGATTTGTGGGGGTTTAAGACAATTTTTTGGAATCTTTAACTTACAGCTTGGTAAAAAAGAGTTTGGCGCGGTCTCAGATGAAGACAAAATTCACGATTGCGGCATAAAGCAGCAGTTTCTAGAAAAAAAATAGATCATGTTGCTAATTTCTTTTTACTCTATTTTCGGAGCCATACATAACCCTTCTAGGCAAGAAATTAATCGGGTTTTACCCCTAAGTCTGGATTTAAGACTGACATTTCCATACATTTCAAACCTCAAACCAAACCAAAATGTTGATTAATCTTTTATTTAAATGAAAAGAAATTATGTTATAGTACCCTTATTACCTGTGATGTTACATTTTAACATTTAAAAAAATAGAGAGATATTCTCTTGGTTACAAATCAAAGGAATAAAAAAATTGTTACAACAATAGAATCTTAATTATTTACTTACATAAAGAAGCCTATTTACAACAATCAAAGTTTTGAAAGAATCAAACAATGATTTTTAAAAAGATAAGTTACTTAATAAAAAATCTGCATACGATATTTAATTTGTAAATAAAATGAAATGGTTTTATTCCGGAAAACAGCTTCCATAAAAAGCACAAAAAATAAAAAATACAATAATGGCACAATTTAAACTAAAAAACTAGAGAAACTAAACCACTATATAGATAGGCACTATTTGTAAAAATACCCGAATTTAATTGAAGCATTAAAGAAATCTCTCCGACCAACATTATGTACATTAAAAGCCCGTTAAGTATTTCGTAGTAAAACTGCGTGGTTAAGTCTGAACGCCTAAAAGATGTTCAAGGAAATAAGAACCGCGCGGTTTCGAAACCGCGCGATTGGCGCTCTAGTCTGGACGGGCTTTAAGTTGAACCAATTTAGAGAGCAAAGAATAAAACTTAATTTAAATGGTTAGGGCGCATAACGTCCCACTCGCAGAATGTCCCTTTGTCCCTTTCGCGAAATGTCCCTTTCCTAAATGTCCCTTAAGCAAAATGACCCTTCTGCAAAAGGTCCCGTTCGCAAAACGTCCTTTCACATAAATAAAGTCCCGTTCGCGAAACGTCCCTTTCGCAAAATGACCCGTTCGCAAAACGTCCCTTTTGCAAAATGACCCGTTCGCAAAACGTTCCTTCCCATGAGAAGACTCTTAGTCTGTACTTAAACAAGCGTTTTCCAGACGGGACATTTTGCGAATGGGTCATTTTGCAGACGGGATGTTTTGCGATAGGGGCGTTATGCAATAGGGACGTTTTGCGAAAAGGGTGGGACCTTTTAAGAAAGGGACGATTTGCGAATGGGGTATTTTACACAAGGGACCATTTGTAGAGAAGACGTTTTGCGAGCGGGACGTTATGCGCCCTAACCATTTAAATGACTTATTAACTTTGACAACAATTGAAACTTAAATTTAAGCCAGTAACAGACCCCAATTCATTTAAATCCCACCACGTTCTGGTAACGAAACGGTCAGCCGTTTGATTTTAAGACTTAATCAAATAACCTAGCAAAGTTTACAAACACGAATCACCAGCGCGATTCAGCCGACCCTCAAAATACGTTACACCGAACCTAAAGCTTTATTGTTTTACTTCGGCATTTGAACTTTAGGGTACGCCGGGACTAAAATCTAGGTCAAAATAAATGAATATTAACGATCTAGCAACAGTGCAACTCCATTACTATTTTAAATCAACAATTTACAGTGACAGGCGAGATCCCGCCAAAAATAGTGCACGCGAGCGGCCATGACAGATGGGTCGTTTTGGATGCGTTCCACTTGTTAACGTAATGTATTTTCTTTGTTGCAGTGGATTTATTCGCTTTTCGAGTGATAAATTCTGGCTGAAGAAGCATACGGACTTGTTTGTTTAATGGCCGGAGTCTATTAAAAGCGGTATTTAGGAGGCGATATTTTAGTGGGGTTTTGAATTTTATTAGGTTTCATATGTACAGTACTGGGTAGTGATTCTTTCAAAAGCAAAGGTGAGCGAATGCAGGAGAGTGATGTCCAAGCGGCAAGTTTAAGTAGTCCCGTCAAAGCGAGCAAAACACATTTCAGCGCGTGTATTCAATTGGCAGCATGGCTTCTCGAACGTATAAGGCTGCCTAATTGAGAATGCACGCGCTAATATGTGTTTTATTCGCTCTGGCGGGACTACTTAAACTCGCCGCTTGTACTTCACTCCTGCATTCGCTCACCTTTGCTTATGAGCGAATCACTACCCAGTCAGGCACCCAATAAAAATGTGGTAGCATACTTAGAACCTTGTCATTGTGAATGTCATTGTCATTGTCATGTGTGTCATTTGATGTTTTATTTGAAGTTTACTATGACAACGCACTAAAATGCTTAACATTTTCGTTGGGGTACTGTACATGCTGATCTGAAATAGAAGACCATCGTACAAATTAACTGTAAGACTCTTTTTTACGCTGGGGAAATGCGTTTGCGCATGGATCCGGGATTGTTATGTGGGACTCACCAACCGAGAGCGGCCGGAATACCCACTAAAAACCGAGTTGTTGACCATTTGCGTCCTTTTGGGAGGTGCCACGCGACCAAGAACACGCATTCGACTATGGCACTTCGACGCCAACGACTCCGGAAGGTTCATATACCCTGGGCTTAAATTCTACGACGTTAAACAATATTGCTTCTGAGCTTGACGTGTTACGGTATCATTTTTAACTCGGCCGCCATTAAGGTGCTTTTCCACCGGCGGCGCGAGACGAGACGAGGCGGCGCGAGAATTTTTATTTGTATTAAAACACCCATTTCCACCGCGCGCACGGAGGGGAGGTTGCGAGATTCTTAATACAAATTTCAATTCTCGTCCCGCCTCGTCTCGCCTCGCGCCGCCGGTGGAAAAGCACCTTTAGGGTACGTTCACATGACAAGCGTTCAACGCGCGTTTTGATAACGCGCGTTTACAACTACATAATACTTATTCAGGGTCGTACACACACATGCTAACGCGCGTACGGTGTATGTAATTGTAAACGCGCGTTATCAAAACGCGCGTTGAGCGCTTGTCATGTGAACGGGGTCTTACTGTCAAGTAAATAAGAGCTATCAAAACGTCGACAATACGATAACAGGGGTCCTAACATGGCTGCGTTTATCGCGGGACAATGTGATAAGGCATCCGTCATCTTTTGACACGTAAATAAGTACGAGAGTGACGGAAGTTTATCCACATTTGACACGCGATATAGACGCAGCCATACTAGGCCTGGGCCCGTATTATGGTCGTCTTTATCGCGGCGGATAAAGCATCCGTCACTCTCGCACTTACATGCTGGTCAGAAAGTGACAGATGTTTTAACTACGCTTATCTACGTCGATAAATACGACCATAATCGGCCCGCTGCAGGTCAAAAGCAATATCGTTTAACGTCTTAGAAAAGAAGCCCATCTTCTATTAAATTGAAATCCTAATGCCGAAAAGAAGATAACAAAAAAAATCGTAAAAAAAGCATGCCTTATATTTTATACACCCACACACATAAAAGAATTGGTTTGAAAATAACACGCAAGTACAAATTCCCATTACATATCTGAAAACGGTTTCAAAAAGACTTAGCTGCTACCAGTGTTAAAATAAAAACAAAACGCAATTAACAAACTCTTTTATAATATCTGTCTCGCTCGGAAGGCTTGTCATACGTGCGTTGGAAAAGGATGGCTGTCATACTCCTATCTGGGTACCCTTGCCCGCATTTTTTCCACCTAGAGGCGTTTTTTATGCCACTGTTCTGGTTGGGAGGTTCTCTTGTTACGGTACGTTTGTTAGACACTCTTTAAAATCCTGAATTATATATTTTTTGGTTCTAACTCGATTCACCTACCCTCTCTACGAGTACATCAGCTGTACATAGTATTAGCGTTGAAAATTTCGGAAAAAAACAAATGATTTTTTCGGTTTTTTTTTTCCTTTTTTTCTGCTTTTTTAGGAAAAATGACAATTTATTCATAGTCAATCACTGTCACTGTCGCCACCTATTTCAATTGCTTCTGCCTTCATATCGTAGATGTCGCCCTTTTGTATGTGCAAATAAGACCGAATATAGATTAAAATAACAGCAGAAAATTTATTTGGGTTTTTACTATAAAAATCCGAAAAAACGAGATGTTTGGAACAAAACGGGATTTAATCCGGACTTTTTCAACGCTACATAGTATAAAACAAAGTCGCTTCCCGCCGTCTCTCACTCTGTATCTTTCAAACTACGCCACGGATTTAATACGGTTTTCATCAATACATAGACCAGACAAGACCAGACCAGAGGAAGGTTTTTTTACGTTTATTAAATTCTGGATTGTGTACGGGTCTTACAGAAAACTCACATAAACCGAAGCGAAGCGAGGGCAGGTTGCTAGTTTATAATATTTCCATTACTGACTAGTGACTAGTCGAAATGAAGTAAGGGAACAAAGTAATCCATTTTTAATTATTTCCACGAAAACTATGCAATTTTCCTGGAATAAAGCAACGTGTTTCTTATCTTATCTTATTTTATCTACAATACCGTAAAACGGGGTGACTAGGGATTAAGGGGTGAGTAGGGATACAACCTATAATGAAGCATATGTTACTAATTATAAGACTGAAATTATTTTCAATAGACGTAACGTTATTGCCCATTTAATACTTGTTGTAATTTGTAACAAGTTATGACTTATTTTAGGTTGTGTAGGTACCTACTCACCTTAATTCGTACTCACCCCGTTTTACGGTACTAAAAAAATAGTGTCAACTCTTGTACGTTTACCGGGAGTAGAACCCCGTCCCCCTCATTACTCTATTACGGGCCGTTGTCCGGGACACGTCGCGCGCAGACGTTAGTTTTTAGGGTTTCGCGGGAAAAGGGCTTCGGAACCTTACCCTAGAAATCTTTGAGAACTTTAGAGAGTTTGAAAGCAACAGTTATGACCGTTATCTGTATGTATAGTGTCTTCTATTGACAAAGACGCGCCCTACTATTATTTTTTCATAATTTAAGTAAGTCTGCGTTTCTGAACGGATGCGACTTAAGGCCCAGCCACACCGGGTGCGTGACGTGCGCGTGCACGTGCGCGTTCGCTTTCCACTGCGTTGTATAGTGACATCTCATAATGAGAATTCATACTATACAACGCAGTGGAAAGCGAACGCGCACATGCACGTCACGCGTCCGGTGTTGCTCGGCCTTTAAGGGCCTTCATAAAATGAGCGCACTCTTTTTTAAAGGCCGGCAGCGCTTTTGCGATTCCTCTGGGGTATATTTTTCAATAAGCATTAGTCTACATAATAATATTAGTGTTTTCTCCCTTAAATAAAACTACAAAATGAGATAAGACACTCCTGTGGCCCGTTTCAAGAAGCTGGAAGTTACAAATTACAAGCGGAGCTCTCTTTCTAGCAAAAGGAGTTAGAAAGAGACTTCCGCTTGTAATTTGTAACTTGTAGCTTCGTGAAACGGGCCTCTGGTGGTGTTTATGAGACGCTTACCATCAAGTAACCCACTTGTTCGTTTGCCTCCTTTAGTCCATAAAAACTGAAATAAAGCAAAAGAATATAGAAATTGATCGAAAAATACAAGATCTTAGCATTGGAGTTCCTAAATGCTAAAAGTGACAGGAAAAATCATCAAAGTGTCGTAAATTACAATGCAAATACACAATAACAACAAGGAAATAAAATACAACAAAGTTACAAAGTAAGACAACAGGCGATAATAAATATAAATAGCAATCTCTTCCAGACTACTTTACAAAGAAGAGAACTTGAAGATAAACAAAACCAAATCTGCAGGCGGTGAAAACTAAAATAAAAAATGGAATATAAAATCCCAAACATACAAACAAAATAAGAAAATTCACTCTTCAAGCCTACAATTTATTTATAAGTACAAAAACTGTTATTCAGCAAGAAGTAAGAAGTTAAAGCTCCATTCAGTTGGCAGATCGTTTGTCGCGTTAATAAAGTTGGAAGCGATTTAAATATTAGTATCGTCGCCACAAGTTAGCTCTAAAATTTTATTCAAGGATAAGTTATGTAAATCTTTTAACTTTCCGATAAATATTATTGTACAGTGATATTATACAATTAACTGTAAAGAATACTTGTCAATCCTTCCTTTTATACCGTGAATGTAAGATCAAATGGCTATGACATGGCACGACCTACCAAACAAAAAGTTATAACTAAAGGGCGGGTGACGGATGCAATATGGTGACGAAAGCATTAGATGGATAAGACTCATTAATTTTCGAGTACTATTTGTGTATGAACATGTATTAATTTTTTGTTATAAATAAGGACATATTTTGTATATTATTCAAGTATCATTTTACGAATACGCCCCTCTTACGGCTATAGATGTAGAGAGATCATTATCCCTATATAGTGTATTAGTTAACTATAAAAGAAATAGACTGAAAATACGTAATATATAAATAATTATGATTATTTATTTCAACAATAAACTTCTATAACTTTTTGCAATGATTTCTCCATTTTAACCGACTTCAAAAAGGAGGAGTTTTTTTTTATTTTCATTTGTATTCATATCTATATTACGAACATCGTTCGACATTATTTTCCAGTCAGCCCCCCATTAGTTATAATTTTGGCTGGTAGTCTCAGTCTAACATGCAGATCAACGTATCTAAATGCAAAGTTTGCGCTTATTTATTTATGTTAAAATTGGTTTAAATCTACGATCGAATCCAAGAATAAGACGAGGCGAGATTGAATAGATCTGTGCTGCGATGCATGCACTTAAGGACAAGGCTAGGTTTTCTATCAATTCACGCTTGCGATAACAATACAAATAAATAAATAAGTACCTATGATCAATCCTAGCTTTGGTAACCTTGTGGTTTGGGCACACACCTTTCATGCATAGGATCGTGAGTTCGAACCCGTATGTTCTTTTTATAAATTCTGTAGAAAAAAAACGATAAAAAAATGTGTGCGTGACGTTTCCAACCCGCACTAATTAAGCATGATGATGATAATTATGGACCAATGGAACAATAACTTACTTACAGTTAAGTAAGTACTAGTAACTAAGATATATGAGACTTATTCTATTTCAATTTGGTTTTCATTTTCTATTTCAGTACAGGTAAAAGTAAGATAGACAATCAAGAGAGATTTCTGACCCGCAAAATTGCATGCATTTGTTAGCAAAATGTATGTTACCTCTAGGCAAAATGGAGTCAATTAGTTTGCTTGAGCTGCATTGCCACGTAACATGCAAATTAGTAATTTAAATACATTCCTACACACATAATTCTTAAGAAATTAGTATGTTTTATACAATGTGTTATGGTATACGGGCGTTCCTTTTAACTGTGTTAGTATAGCCCCTAATGAGCACATTAAGGCAGCTTTTGTTAAAATTAAATTTAAAAAAAATAACCATACAAAATTATTTAACACGCAATGTTTAACAAAAAATGCAATTAATTAAAAATGCAATTCATGCAGTTACAAAGTTAAGTATTATTAAAGCTGAGATTACTTAACTTCTAATAAGAATTAACTCTTTCATGCATTGTGCACTTTAAAATTACTTACCTGACAGATGGACTTAGGTGCACATTGCGGGTCGATAGTATGTTCAAAAATTAATTACGGTGTATACGTTAGCGTAATCAAAATAATTCTTCTGTGTATGATTAGTAAGAGTCTTAATATATGTCCGTTTTTAATAAACTCCCGTATACCATTTACACACCGTACAGGTGTTTTTGGATCAACCTACCTTATCTGTAAATAGACCTTGGACTTTCAGTAAACTTCACCCATTCAATGTGACTGACGGGCGATTTCCATTCAAAAACCTCGTCTTCTCCTTATACAGATTTCAATTTAAGTAAAGCAATCCAATTTCACACAGCGCTGGGTATAAATGGGCGTAATTTTATACAGAGATTTAAGCAACGCCAAATTAAGTAGGAAGGATGTAGTTTAGTGCGTGGCGAGGTATGATGGACGAATATTAAACTGCGCACTGGTTATGACCGCCTGGTAGCTCCGAGGAATTACCGGATCAATTTTGCATGAAATCCAAGTAAATTTGTAATGAAATCCTGAAATTTAACGTGATTTTTATATGAGCATCTCATAAAATTTTGTAATTATTTTTTACAACAATATTACGTAAGTTTACGCAGTTTTTTCCTGAGAACCTGCTTATCCTTTTGACCTTTTTTGGGAATATAAAGTGAAGTGATAGATGAACTATTTGTGTAACGAATACATTTAAAGGCAAGTATTAATTTAAAGGTTTTCTGTAATCAAAAACAACTCTACCGCTGTGGCCTCCTTATACCATTAGCGACGTCGCATACATTTAAATATGTCACTCCATGACCTGTTTTTCTCTTGAAAAGGAACCCGCCAAGCACAGTTTTACCCCGCCTCTTAGGGTTCCATACGGTAATACTTAAGACAATATAATTTCCTACAATTTCATCCTAAAAAAAAAAAACTAGAAGTTTAAAATGATAAAGAAAATTAAACAAAGACTTGGTAAAGTTAAAATACCGTTGGAATGCGAAAATATGTTATCTTTAAGTATCTAAAAAAATCTTTGTGAAACTAAAACATAATAGTGTCCCAGTCTTCGCCTAACGTTGTCCGCAAGAGTTCGCTTTTAGCGATAAGAGCGCCCTTTGTCCACCGTATAAACATTCCGTCTTCATGTCTTTCTTTGTTTAATATTCATCATCATCATCATCATCATCATCATCACCATCATCATCAGCCTATATTAGTCCACTGCTGGATATAGGCCTCCCCAAATGAGCGCCATAGCGTATATTATTGTGGAAATAACATCAATTAAAAAGTTGGCAACGGGTGCACAACCCTTTTTCTATATACAAGACAAGTCTTACTTATTAAGACCCAAAGTTGACCCTCGACTCGGTTAACCTCATCAAAACTTTATGTTTTAATTTACACCTCTGAATTTAAAGGCTTCTGCTTTGCATAACTTTGAGCCCGCGACTGTTTGCAACTACCCGCGTTTAAAACTTTTTGCGTCGTTGTTTTGCGTTCTTTTTGCGGCGCAATTTCAGTAGTTTCATAAATTTTGCGGCTAAAAGGAGGAAATTAGAGCTACGTGATATTTAAGTCGCCACAAGGAACTTAATATAGCTTTTGGTTGCAAAATACTTCAAATAGTACATTTTTGGAGTTTGTAGTGTTTTTTAAACCAGTAGATTATTAATCATACTAAGTATTATTAAGCCGCGGAAGTTCCAACAAAATTTATTCAAGGCCGTAAGTTTCCATATTTTATGCTAATTACATTTTGTTGCTTTTGGCTTTAATTAATACGGGTTAGATATGTATTCGTTGTCCAAATGTATTCACGATCAGACGATTGTTGGGTTTAATAAGCAGCAACTGGAATTAATAATACATAAATAAATAATAATAATAAATATCAGGGGACCATTTCACATAAGTTAACCTAGTCCCAAACTAAGCTCCAGGTTTATGCTATGGGTATTAGAAAAGAATATAAATACTTATATAGAGAGATAAATACTTAAATAGGTACGAAGAAAACATCTATGACTCAGAAAAACATACTCGTGCTCATTTCAAAAATATTTATTTATTCATACTGGGAATCGAACCCCTGACCGTTAGCTTCGTAGGCAGGGTCACTACCAACTAGCCCAATGAGAAGTCGATATATTAGGCAATAAGTTAGTATTTCCTAAAATTGAGGTGGTAAGTAGGTAAAACTATGCAATATTTTAAAATGTCCTTGTACTTAGTTACCATAAATAAATTAATTAAAGTAATAACAAAAGAGTAACGCTCTATTATCTGTGTTGATAGTTCGATATTTGTAATCGATAATCGCTATTCACCTTGCATCACAGTATAATAAAGAGTACTAGCGTACAGTATGGTCACTCTCTGCCTCCCGTCAAAAGTGCCGCCCACCCGCTCTCGGTTACCTCACAGTTACCGGCTGGCAAGGACGCGACGACGCGGTGCGCAGAGCCACGTAAAATATTTTTCACTTCTCATGCTCTTAAAATGTTACTTTAGTCTCTGCACATCGGGACTAAAACTCCGTATTAATCTCTATTTTTAGGCTGTGGAAATAACCTCAAAATGACAACTGCGCAAAAATATTTAAAAATAACGATTTAATTTCGTGAAACACGATTAATAGCTTAATTGATACTTCACTCCTGCATTCGCTCACCTTTGCTTATGAGAGAATCACTACCCTGTACACCTCGCGTTAAGTTTATAAAATGTTCAATTGATAAATACTTAGTTCATTGAGTCGTTATCGCAGTAAACTCACAATGGTCGCGCCATAGCCCGTATTGGCGCTTATACTTCATAGCAACTTACGCATTTTAAAGAAGATTCAAAAACTGGATTGACAAAAAAAATATAATTTAATCATAGAATCTGTTCACAAAATTTCATGAGAATCGGTTAAGAATTGCAACCTGTAGAGGAGAACATCCGGACATACAAAAGCAAATTGGTCGAGTCAAAACATAGACCTTCGCTAACGCTTCGGTCAATAATAATCTCAGAAAATAGAGTTAAAAATGTTTTTGTTTGTAATTAATTACAAGCATACAAAATAATTCGACGCCGCTATTACAAGGTTGTGAAGCTTGGTGTAGGTGGTTGAATAAAAGGTGATTTATTATAATAATATGAGACAAATTTAATACCAATAAAATCGCATACATATGTGCTAACAATCAAATGCAACAGGTGGCTATTCAGCCTAGGTGTATACTGACGACGCGCAAGCGAGACAACACTATCATGCTGTCTCGTAACTATAAATATAAGCCTGTGGTAGTCGCGCAGCGCTCTCAGACGCAGCAGGCAGGTTTATGGTTATCCCGTATTCGTTCAGTCGATGTAAAACTGTCCGCAGATCTCTCTCGTGTGTTTCTTCGTCTACGGATGCTATGATGACGTCATCGATAAATGGAAACACGAAATCCAAACCGGTGAGTACTTGATGGATAAACCTTTGGAAAGTTTGACCTGCATTTTTGAGCCCTGGGCACATTCTTGGGAATTCGAATAAACCAAATGGCGTAATTATGGCGGTTTTTTCGATGTGGTCTTGAAATACCGGCAGCTGTTGGTATGCCCGATTTAAGTCTAATGTACTGAAAATCTTCATGCCGTGGAGCTGATACGTGAAGTCTTTCAGGCGAGGCACAGGGTAGCGGTCCGGTTTAGTTATGGCGTTGAGTCGCCTGTAGTCTCCACATACTCGGATGTCACCATTTTTCTTGGGCACAACGTGAAGTGGGCTAGACCAAGGGCTCTTGCTTGGCTGGCATATGCCTTGCTCGATCATATTCTCGAACTCCTTCTTGACCGCGAGGTACCGGTGTGGTGGCAGGGGTCGCGCTCTTGCATGGACGGGGGGTCCGTCGGTTTCGATATAATGCTCGACTCTGTGTTTTAAATCGGTATTTATCGCCGATAGTCTCATAATATCTGGGAACTCGCCTAGGATGCGGTGATATTTTTGATCTATGTCGATGGTGCGGATGGTTGGCTCTGTGGTTTTGCATACTGCTGCTCTAATTGATTGGTTGCTTCTTTTGTCGAGTAAAGATCGCCCGGAGAGATCTACAAGTAGTTGGTGATGCTTCAAAAAATCAGCACCTATTATTGGTTTACTGACTGCTGCAATAATGAATTTCCATTTGTAAGGTTTCTTCATATCAAAATCTAGCTCCAGTGTTTTCTCTCCGTAGGTGGGGATAGTCGTATTATTTGCCGCGTAAAGGGTGAATGATGACTGTTCAATTCTGTGTCTTTTTGGTTTCGGTATTACGGAAATATTAGCTCCCGTGTCTATTAGAAATGATGTTTTCGTTTTTCTATCAGTTACAAACAAGCGGTGTGCAATATCCCATGCGTTAGGTCCCGCCTCTGCCAACGCATTGTTTAGTTTTCCGATGTATTATTTTTCTTAAAACTGCATGGTGTAGTGCATCTATACGCAGCATCTCCAAAACGTCGGTGATAAAAGCAAATATTGTTCGTTGCGAACTGTGACTGGTGGCGGGGAGGTGCACGTGGGGAGTAGCGAGTGGCGGGATGCGTAAAAGGCGCGGTGCCTGGATGCGCGCTCCAGTTGCGCTGGCGCGGTCGCCCGCGCTGCACGTAAGTCGTCCGCATTTTTAACTCTGCAATTTCTTGAACGAGGAAATCTACTTTTTCTTCGATCGACGTTTGATGATTTTCAGTATGTTGGCTGGTTGATGTAGATGTTTGCGGTGAGTGATATTGAGGTTGCGACGATGATTGTGGTGCAATTGCAGATATTTCCGCTTGCGTCTGTTCGTAAACTTTATCTGCCATAAGCGCTAATTCGCTTAAGCTTAACTTTTGCATTAGCGAGTCGCTAACGGCAATGACGGCTCGCACAGAAACGGGTAGACGATTCATCCATAATATGCGTAAGGCTACGTCGGAAATGTTTTTGTTTGCCAGGGTCTGCATGCGTCGTAGTAGCTGGGAAGGCTTCATATCGACGAATTCCAAATCATGAAGTAGCTTATGGAGATTGTTGCTTTCGGTTGTGGCATAGACTTCTAATAATCGGTCCTTGAGGGCTTCATATTTCTTGTCTTCTGGTGGGTTTAGCAGGAGGTCGCCTACTTCATCTACGTCTTGGCGTTCTAGCTGGGCTACTAAGAGTTCGTAGTTTGCTTTATCGCCTTTCTTCTGGGTTGAGACGATCGCTTCGAACTGAGCAAACCACAAACGAAGCTTGTCTCGCCATAATGGTGGAACTCTTATGCTTGTCGATATTCCCAGAACCTCTTGCTTTTCCTCTTCACTCATTTTTCTGGCTTGCACTTGTTGTTTATCACGTCGGGGTCACCACTGTGAAGCTTGGTGTAGGTGGTTGAATAAAAGGTGATTTATTATAATAATATGAGACAAATTTAATACCAATAAAATCGCATACATATGTGCTAACAATCAAATGCAACAGGTGGCTATTCAGCCTAGGTGTATACTGACGACGCGCAAGCGAGACAACACTATCATGCTGTCTCGTAACTATAAATATAAGCCTGTGGTAGTCGCGCAGCGCTCTCAGACGCAGCAGGCCGCTGTCGCGTCAACATCGTTGTATGCATCTGCCACAAGGTCATCTCATATTGCGTTCCCGATTCGCGAACGCACTAAATGGCGGCAACCCTAGCATGTCTTATCTCACTCACACAAGCATGGTACGCGTTCACGTACATGAGCTTAGACTGTGTGCGTAGCAACGCATTTGTTTCATACATTTTTTCGCTATTGTCCGAGGTGTGCTTGCATTTTGAACAGAGACAATATTACTTTAACCCAATGTCATGTAAGCTCACACCCCTTAAGCCCTAAATAAACCACCTACAAAAAAAAACAAAAACCATATCAGAAATTTAAATTTAGAATAATTAGAGGAAGTAACGAAAATTTAAATATGAGGAAACACTAAAAACCACAGAACAACGAATTCAACTCGTTTAGTGTGAAACTGTATAACGCACTGCATTATGACAATGTATCTGTTTACGATCCGAAAATTTAATGTCCAAAGCAACTTCTGCGACCAAGAACAATTAAAAAGCCACTGTATGTTAAAATTGCGACACATTTACATATCTACCCCCAAGTTTGCAAAATTTATATCTCGCACGAACGTGAAGTTGAAAATAGAACTTTAGACTGCGTGAATTAAGCTTAAATTTTCTTGCCACAGCGTTAGATAAGTCGGTTTGGTAAAGAACCATTTTAACTTTGTCGGTTAACACAAAAATTTTATGACACTTAACTTTTAACTTAACATTATTTTACTTTGACAAAATGACTGAATGACAAAGCAATTAAATTAATCTTCACCCATGTATTTTATTTCGACCACGTGTTCGGTAAATGGAAACAAAACAAGGGACAATAACATCGCAAATTGAGGGTAATTTGCAATTTGCAGAAGGCGTGCGTGTTTGGTAGAAAACGAACCGCGACGAATTTCATTCTGACCAATCAGGGCGGCTTTCAGTCGCGTGTTTTTTGTATTCCACAAATGTGTCGAATATTCTTCATTTACAAATATCTTGTCTGCTCTAGGGGATAGGCTACGGAAAAAAGACGACAAAATAATGGTATAATTTTTACAATGAAACAAGACAATATTGATCGGTCTTCCAAATGGTTTTTTTTAGGGTTCCGAACTCAAACTAGGAACCCTTATACTTTCGCCAGGTCCGTCTGTCCGTCTGTCTGCGGTCTTATTAGCTCTGAGACACTTGGACCTCTTGTCCGGTTTTTACGACAGTGTGATCACCCTACTCAACCGAAAGAGATGATGAAAGGTATGATCCTGTGGTATGATTCTAAAAAAAGGGTAACCATGATTTAATGAATCGGTGATTTTATTAAGGGGAAAATTAACAAAAAAAAAGATTTTGTTTTTGCAACTAATAGTGCTTGGAAGTGGCCATCAATTACCGAGTCTGAAAAGCTGGTTTCTAATCACGTCTTCGATATCACCCTGTATGTATTAATATGGTGGACTTTATTAAACTTTTACGATATTCGCACAAATTTGTAAAAACGCGTCTTAATAGCGTAAAAAAATGACTCGACATTTCGATTGTATTGCAACGACCGTGGTCACGAGAAGACTGAAGAGGCGGGCGTTAATAATGTTTATTTTACGTGATTAATCCTGTTTTACTAGAAATAATAATGTGGCAACCCACTTGATAATGTTATAGTTCTACCTGTCACCACGTGAAACTCTTTTTTGCCAAGCTGTGTGTACTTCACTCAGCGCCTGTGGAAGCTCCAATAACTCTAATGACTGAAATAATATTTTGAAGTAATAGTCATAATTCTTTTCCGAGTCGTTCTTATTGGTACTCGAGTCGGAGACATAAATAACGACCTCTCGACCACGAGAGGGTAGGCGGTTTTATGCTACAGTAACTCTCGATATTGGGCCACTTAGACTTTTTGCGAAATACCCAATGTTTTTTTCCCGTGTGGTTGCCGGGTTAGAATAATGCCATTCCATGTCTTCCCGTGGATGTTATAAGAGGCGACTAAGGAAATAAAGGCGATGGGCTTGCAACTTGTCACTGATACACTGTTACTGGTAAATCTTAGCCTAATTTGATGTAATAGCTGAAGGGCCAAAATAGGCCAAAATAGAATACATTTTATAGAGAAGCTAAACGACTTACCAGAGTGCTTATTGTCTAACACACTCGCAATCACGATCGTTTTCATTTTGAAAATCGAAGGCTTGTCTGCATACAAAATGAAAACAATTGCTCCACTTTGAAGCCGGTTGCGATTGCGAGTGCGTTAGACAATGAGCCCTCAGGTCAAATGGTGGCTTCAAAGCCTTTTCAATGACATTTGAAATCTCATGTTTGGATTGGAGAATTGAGGTGGAATGCCTCTGTGTTGGCGTGTCAATAAAATATTAATAGTGAACTGCGGGTCCTGCGGCCTATATCTTATATTTCAAGCAAGTCACGTTTCTTATTATACTTTATGTTCTCTTTTTGTTGAAAATCTTGTTTGCGGCGAGTACCTACATTGAAATTGTCATGTTTTTTTAAATTTAAATTAAATGTTAATTGATGTTTGATTATTCTCTCACTTTTTCTATCTTGACACTTTCAACAATACTCATTGTTTAAGTGCGAAGTCGTATGTCGGCCACATCTCAGCCACTTCTTGTTTTCCTCAATTCTCACAAACACCCGTGGCACGCGGCAAGTGTCTCCTCGAGGCGCTCACAAAGGCTCCATTGTGGAGGCCCAGCGGAGGCCTACGGTTCGAGCGGCTTGTATCTGCTATAACTCATTTTCTTACTTACGTGTTGATGATTTTTTGAGTTGTAAATAAATAAGACTAGCTTCTACTGAAATTGACATACTTACTTACTTATTTTTTACTGAATTGATACTGTTTTTTTTAATGTATGATTTGTCACATTCTATCACAGTCAAATGTCACAATGAGCGATAAGGAAAACTGTATTTTAAGAAGACTTTAGCTATTGTGTGTTTATGAATAAAAGAGGAAGAAGGCTTTTCCTAGGCCTGTTTGTAGGCGAGTATAAAAATGTAAGACGGTTTTAGAGGTAAACATGACAACCCAGGTAGCGTAAAAAAATCCTCGTTTTTCATGCCATATTCATTCTGTCATGTAGTCATTAAAGTATAAAATAGATCGAGATAACAAGGCTTTGTATTGTACTGCATTGTTAATCGCCTCAGGCTTAGTGCATCGGAATAGAGACCTTGATTGAATGGTCACGTGTTTAATTGCATTGCATTTCAGAGTATTAAATACAGATTAGTGCCTATTCTCTGGCTGAGTGCTTATTTGTGCCTTAATAAAGGTATTTGTGGCGTATATGTGTATGCTAGAGAGAGACATATCTCTGACATACTACAAGGTGAAATAAACAAGAACAATGCAAGAGAAAAACGTCCTAAATTTTCACAGATAAAAATAGTCCTGCATGAAGTCAGATTTACAAAAAATGTTTTTTCTCCTTACGTAACGAATTTTAAACACATTGCTTCGTGCTAGGGGTCAGTGACCCTATAAGTTGTATCTTTTATCGAACGGGGTATTTCTTATATGACTTATATCTATCCTTTTTATTCAGCCTACGTATAATACTAATGTTTTAATTAAAGAAAAACTGCCCAGATTTCCAAGAAGAAGAACACGATGCAATTCGATTAACGAAATACGCAAATAACATTATTATAGTATAGTAAAGGTACTGACAGACGTGCTCATTACTAGCACGAAAGCTGCTTAATAAAAGCATGCTTTTGTGCCATTGCATGGTGCGACACACGTGCTACTAATGAGCACTTGCTCAATAAAAGTATGCTTTCGTGCTAGTAATGAGCACGTCTGTCAGTACCTTACAAGATGAGCAAAAAACTTCTAATAGCTCTAGGTTAATTGTTTAGACTTCCAGGAAATATCAAAGGTATATCAATGTATTTACTTTGTGGATCTTATCTAACCATTATTTGTTGTGAAACTGCTTGCATCTGTTACATCATGCTGATGTTAGTAATAAAATAAACCATTTAGGTTTTTCAACTTCAATTTTACTTTTGAAATAACCTCTTTCATGAGTAGTTTAGGTAGATACTTTAGCAGTAATGTTGCATCTTCTTTATTACGAGTACATATAAAATAAAGTCGCTTTCAGCCGTCAGTCCCTATGTATGTACGCGTAGATCTTTCAAACTACGCAACTGATTTTAATGCAGTTTTCATCAGTAGATAGAGAAATTCAAGAGGAAGGATTTTATGTACAATACATTTTGGATTATGTACGGGTGTTACAGAAAACTCACAAAAAGCGAAACGAGGGCAGAGGGCTTATTGTCTAACGCACTCGCAATCACGATCGTTTTCATTTTGAAAATCGAAGGCTTGTCTGCATACAAAATGAAAACAATTGCTCCACTTTGAAGCCGGTTGCGATTGCGAGTGCGTTAGACAATAAGCCCTCAGGTCGCCATTTTTAAATAATAACGAAACCAATTAAGTTATTTTCTTGGTTTAGTTAGTTATTTTGTTCCTTTTAAACATTTCTAGCTAAAACTACACCGGGTCGAGATAAACGAATTTCATTATAAACGGTTTGTACTCATACCCACTGCTCTTATGGAACGGAATTCTCGAATTATATGAACATCAGTTTTAACGAGTAAAATAATGTTCTATTTTCAAACCTCGACCAAAATCGTTGTGTAAAACACAACGTTTCGTTATTCAGGCATCGCAGAAAGCAGTGGACGGATTCTAATGCGGTTATTTTTATCAAAAGCCCATTTTAACAAAGATTCTTTTTGTGGTATAATGAGAATCGGTTGAGCCGTGTTTTCACTTTGGAGATATGAAATTATAATATGTATTTTGTTATTATTTTGAAGTTGTCAGGTTGTAATTACTTTTATGCTTTTCATGTAAATAAGGATTGGATATGTTTTGACTGAGAGGTAAGGTAAAAGCAGCTATTATGGACAATGCTCCAGTGATGAACATTTTCTTTTTTTTTTAAAAGCATTGCAATACCGAACATTTCATTCTAATAGTGGTAACCCCGAAAAAATTGATTTAATAATTTAATTTAATTGTTACGCTAAAAGCATATCAATCTCGGAAGCTTGTATTTATGGGATTGTTCATAACTGGAGTACTGTCCATAATAGGAGCTTTTACCTTAATTATTCATATTATTATTGATACTTATTTTAAAACTAGAATAAGAGTTAGAATCTCCCGTCAGTCGAAATACCGCCCGACCTGTGTCTGACCTTTCATTCCCACGGATAGGTATACATTTAAACAAAAAAAAATCAGATTTGTTTATTTATTTATTTATTTATTTATTTTATTTGGGACATCAACAGCGATACAATGAATCAGATACTTAAAAAACAATTCCGTGTGGTGCCGGGTTTAGAATATTGCCACTCCATGTCTTCTACAACTAACAACTAAGGGACTAAAGGCTGTGTAGTGCTGTTAGGCGATGGGTTTGCAACCTGTCACTAACACACTGGATAACATCTTAGCCTGGTTGTGCAAACTGTGGTCGCAGAATTATCAACAAGTTTTTGGACTTGTTGGTGAGTCTGTGGCTCTGCCTATCCCGCTCTGGGAATGAAGGCGTGAGTTTATGATAATGATGAATTTATGTTAAAAGTCCTGGATATTTTCTCAAATTTATTTTGAATATCTTGGTTTGATTGACATGACAACTTCTCTACATATAAAACAAAGTGTATTTTCGCGTCTGTCTATCTGTCTGTCTGTCTGTCTGTGCTTCCGCTAACTCGTCTTGAACCACGCAACGGATTTAGATGCGGTTTTCACCATCTTTTTAATATGTTTTCACGGAAGTTTATGTTTAACAAATTCAGATGTGCGTGTGTTGCAGAAATGTCACATGGACTGAAGCGAAGCGAGAGTGGGTCGCTGAAAGTCGTTTATCGCTATTCCCTCAGGAACTGATAAATTTCCCGGGGAAAAAGTAGCCTGTGTGCTATTCCAGACTGTAATCTAAATGTGCCAAATTTAATCCAGATCCGTTCAGCCGCTCTTGCATGATTGAGTAAGAAATATTAAGTAAAATTCGTTACTAGGCTATACTTTGAGATCCCTGAAATGTCACTTTAAATGTGACGTCATTTTGTTTACCTTTTTTCCGTGAGGATAAAAATCAGACTATAGGCCTTTCTGATTTTCAATCTTTTGAATACTTTCAGGAATAAAGAGCAAACAAATAAACATCAAGAGTCAGTGACTATATCGTATGTAAATAATACAGATTTGGTATTACTGTCTACATTTCAAACTGGGTATTGATTCTCTCAAAAGCAAAGGTGAGCGAATGCAGGAGTGTAGTCCAAGCGGCGAGTATAAGTAGTTCCGTCAGAGCAAGCAAAACACATATTAGCACGTGCATTCTCAATTAGGCACACTTATTCGTTCGAGAAGCCATGCTGCCAAATTGAATACACGCGCTGAAATGTGTTTTGTTCACTTTGACGGGACTACTTAAACTCGCTGCTTGGACATCACTCCTGCGTTTGCTCACCTTTGCTTTTGAAAGAATCACAACCCTGCTTTTATACTCGTATGTATATACGAATGCGTGTTTTATGAATACTGCACATACGCTTTCGAGATGTTTGCTACGCCAACTCATTCCTATATTGAAATAACGAAAAAATATTCATAAACATGTCAAGTGAAATTCCGAGGGCAAAATAAAACCACGTCGCATTCCGCTCTCTTTGTACTGAGTATTTGCTGTGGAAAAAATATAGCAAGAGCGCGATAGATAACTACGGAGGGTTCTGTAGTCCATTGATCTTGGTTTTTCTTTAAATCTTTAAGTTTTACAGTTTGTTACGGTTGGGTCGGTGTAAAAGAGTAAAACAAAAAAGGTTCATCGGATATTCAATGATTTAAATATAGAACGTAATTTGAAAATCAAATGAAGATTTTCTTAGACACGATTACCAGCCAGTTTTGGAAGTAGGTATGTATATGTATATAAAAACTCTTTATTGCACAAAAATATAAATATTACAATACTGTTATTAAACTAATGTACAAATGCGAACTTATCCCTAAATGGGATCTCTTCCAGTTAACTCTGAAGTAGATGACCAATGACCCTGAAGTAGACGATGAAGTAGAAGTTATCGGATAAAAAAAATTACTTGATTTTCACGATGTTTACAAGATTGAGGTGATTTCATTACTTGAATAGTTATTTGATATTTTGCTCCTGTTATAAATAGCAACACGTAATTTAGGCTGACGAATACACTTAATGCAACGGAGTTTTTCTTTTTTTAATTTATTTCTTAGAAAAAATAGGTACTCTTTTTTTAATTGTAAATTCGCCAAACATAACGTTTATTGGCTCACTCACTTACATATTTTATATGTACCTACCCGAATCCATCCGTTGATAATGTACTGAGTGTATTTCATAAGTACATCCCTAAAACCCACGAAAAACAAAGAAAATAAAAAACAACCGTTTACAACGATATCGCGCGGAACCCTGAAAATATATCTTTCTCGATTGTTCTGAGCGAGCCGGCGAGCAGGAAAAATACAAGTTTTATATAAACGGAGTTCCGAGTAGGTATTAAATGAACGCTACGCGGCTTTAGTCTCCTGGTACCTAGGGGAAATTGACAGCTTATTTACAGGTGACAAAATCGACTTAACTTGTTTGTACCCCAAATTTGTTTGCGTTTTAAACGTACAAAAAAAAATAGATAACACTACTGGAAATTTCTCTCACATAAGCACTCTGATGTGTATGCGGCCATTTTGTCTAAATTATTGATGTGTTGCCTCTGTCACTGCAACATGGGTTCCCTCCACAGAACAGAAAAAACAGTAGAAGTGTCAAGTGGGCGTGTAACGTATGGCACGGTTATGCGGAGTTCCGCATAACCTACCATACTTTTGCCACGATCGCTTATTTCGATATTTCTAAAATAGGAAATAAATCCAGAAGCATGCCTTATTGTGCTATTTTGGAATATAAAAACGATAGCCGCACCAAAAACATTTTCCATGGCGGCGTGTTGTTTTTATGATAGTTTGAGTATTGGCGACAACAGGTCTGATACTAAGCGAAGCTCATGCCACTTCCACTGTTTTTTCTATTCCGTGGTTCCCTCTATTTAGGTGCTTTTCCACCGGCGACGCGAGGCGAGACGAGGCGGGACGAGAATTGAAATTAGTATTGAAAAATCGCGCAACCTCCACGCGCGCGCGCGGTGGAAATGGGTGTTTTAATACAAATAAAAATTCTCGTGTCGCCGGTGGAAAAGCAGCTTTACGCCGAAAGGTTGGTAGTGACCCTGCCTATGAAGCTAGCGGTCCCGGGTTCAAATCCCGGTACGTGCCGATCTTTGTGTGACGAGCGCGAGCATTTGTTTGATTTCTATCTATGTATTTGTCTATATGTATAAGCAAGTTTATCGTTGTCTAGTACAGTCAACAGCATAAATAAGTGATCATTTATGTACCTTGTCACTTTAACGTCGTGTTCGAAATGTTATAAAAAAAATTGGAAACGATTGAAAGCGACAAGGTACATAAATCATCACTTATATATGCTGTTGACTGTAACAATAGTAGGTACAAGCCTAGAGCTTAGTTTGGGACTAGGTTAATTTGTGTGAGATTGGGCCCAGGGTAGTGATTCTTTCAAAAGCAAAGGTGAGCAAACGCATGAGTGATTGTCCAAGCGGCGAGTTTAAATAGTCCCGTCAAAGTGAACAAAACACATTTCAGCGCGAGTATTCAATCTGGCAGCATGGCTTCTCGAACGTATAAGGCTGCCTAATTGAGAATGCACGCGCTGAAATGTGTTTTGCTCGCTCTGACGGGACTACTTAAACTCGCCGCTTGGACAGTCACTCCTACATTCGCTCACCTTTGCTTTTGAGAGAATCACTACCCTGATATTTATTATTTATTTATTTTACTTAATCCGGAATTCCAAAGCCACTCACTACGCTCTCAAACGCGGGTATAAGTGTACTCGAATACCCACTTCTACAGAAGCACACGCACGAAATGGCGACAATGACATACGCCTGGAAAAATTGACCCACATGGCTCACGTATGTAGCGAGTGTGTGTATAACGTGCGCCGCAATGGAACTACGGCTTTATACACTCAAGAGCAATGAAAACGGGTCACTTTCCGTGGAAATTCAATACTAGTCAAGTCAAATAATAGTCAAGACACAGTCAAGAGCAATGAACGCGGGTCACTGCGTTCATTGCTCTTGACTGTGTCTTGACTATAGTTTTGAATTTCTATGAATTTTGGCAACCCATCATTTTATCAAATATGACTTCATCGATTGTACCGTTTCATCGAATTTAATTTCATCGAACGTTATTTTCCACTGAAACCATGATGTTTTCAGGATATCCTAAGCATTAATTACGTAAGTTAGATTAGGATAGACTTGCGAGTACCAAATATATATAGGTACAGGTTGAGCATTTTTTGATTTCCAATGTCCGAATTTGCGGTACATATTTTCTAAGGAATGTTGTTCCTTTTGTGTTACCAAAAACGTATGAATATCGGTAACACAAAAGGAACTTTCCATACAAATATTTTGGGACACATTAGAATATTATTTAATTATTGCATAGTTTGATGTTCTCTACCCACCTGCCATTTTTATTTAAATTCTGGAGATGTCACTCATAGTGGCAAAAAAAAGAGAAATGCTCAAGTAATACTTAATTAGTTTCTTCAGTACAGTCAACAACTTATTACAAAGCCATAGAAACGGTAAAACCACAGCGTTAAGTCACGAGAAAAAAATAGGTCGAAATTAATCCTGTTACTTTCTGTATCAGTGTCAACAATGAATGTGTGCACTCATTTCAGCTTATACAGCGTGTTGTACTTTTCATAAATTATAAAGGGTGATTCGCGTTCGGAGCGCGGAGCTCCGAGACCGATACGTGCAATTAAGGCCGCGCTAGGAAATTTCCAATAAAGCGTGTAACATTATCGGCGTCCGTCGGGCATCGCGGGCCACCAAGCTTTCAGGATTACGAGGACAGTTTTGACATTTGAACAATATAGTGTGTTTTATAAATTTTATTATGTCTGTAACTTTTGAGGTTATTGCAAATAAACGTCTGCGACGTGATCTGAGCTAGTGATGATTGTGATGATGCCAAAAAAAAACATTTTAAAAACTATTAAGTATGTTATAAATGAAGCCACCTGAGAGAAATTCGCGAATTTTAACTTCTAATTTTGCTTTTCGTTCAGAAACTTTTATATTTAGGTATTTTAATGATCACCTAAGTCCAGATATTGTTTTAAACATACAAAAAACCAACCTCTGTTATTTTGGACACGATTTCGCCTTTTCGCCTTAAACGAAGTCAAAAAAAATATTTATACAATTGCATCTTCTATAAGTAATATAAAAATAATTATAATACTTAGACACACATTTTAAAAAATACGTTATTAAAGGAAACGTGCGCAAATTTGCCCGTTATTATTATATTGTGAATAACTGAAGTATATCTTGTCTCTGTTCCCGACCATGCGATCCGTACTTTTTATAAAAGCTTAAACTCTAAACTTCTCTCCTCAATATTCAAAAAACACAGCCACCCTAGCTTCCCTCGTAAAACAATAATTGCATTATCCATTTGTGCATTAAGGTCGGCCCTCAAAAATATTTTAAATCCTTCGAAATGTAACGGAAATCGATTAGGGCCCATTCGTTTTATTTGCGGTCCTTCTCGGGTGCACCTGGCCGCGGCAATAAAGGGAGAGGAAAACCGGTGAATAAAAACAATGGGTAAAGGTAAACGTTGGGCTCTAATGTGTAATTATCAGTTAAAAGAACGGGAAAATAACTTTAATATTCAAAAATCCTGACGTAATTGGTAACCCTTATTTCAGGGCTTCGGTTCGATTTTTGAGAATCGAATACTCGAAAATTTATTTTGAAATAAAACAAGTGAAACTGTGAAACCGCATTCTTTTTGGGTCACACGTAGATTTAGGTTAGCGTCTTTCCTGTGGACATAACCTAAGTTAACGTTTTGCAGGCCTAATTTTCTGGCTTAACCCATATCCGCATAAACTGCGTCAGGTCTGCTTTAGTCCTATCAGATAAGCCTTTAACTATTGACCACAGGAGAGACAACTTTTGTTTTTTCGAGTGCGTATGACCCTTTTAGTATAGGGTACGGACTTAAAAAAATACGGACGTAACCTCGTCTAATCATAAGTAAGTGAAGCATGCAATGGCTGTCTGTGTGCGTGCTCAGGCAAGCTGACACTCGTGCAATGGCTCGGCGCGTTGTCTTACCTAGTGTATCTGTGCGCGTGCGGTAAGTCGTGTATAACGAACGAAAGTGCCGACCTTGCATGCTTCACACCTTTTTAGTGCAACGTTACGTCCGTATTTATTTTAGGTCCGTGGTATAGGGTTGGTTGTGATTGTTGTGAAGTTCATTTGGATGCGATTAACTTTCTACTTACGAGCACTCGCCTCCTAAAATAGACCAGCTGATTTCATAATACAGTTGAGTTAGTGCTTTCTTTTATCGAATACAATATTCTTTCATTTTAAAATTAAAAAGCAATAACCGTTAATATGCAACCTCGCGCAACATAAATCAATTCCATGCTCAGTAATTCAATTACGCTTTTAAAATGTTGCGGTAAAGCTTTTCTTTAAAAAGCTTTTAAAAGGTGATCGTGTTTGATATGCGACGACACGGCGCGGCGCTGTGTGTAATGAGTCTCCGCCATTGAAGTTTTATCGAAAATGAAAATGGCGGCGGGAGCAGCGACGGTATAAGAAAAGATACCGAGATGGCGGTAAACAAGAAACATAAACACGCTTGAAAGTGCGCACTATTTTAATAATGTTGATAGGTATTTATTTACACTGCAATTTAAGACTACGCCGAGCGTACGCCGGATGTACAGTGGCGCCCTCATCACTATTATTGTGTTTTCTAATAAAATAAAGTATTTTCTGGAAATCGGACGGTGCATTTTTGTACTACAAATGAAAACACAACTTATAGGACATATCACCTAGTTTAATAACAATTGGCCTTTGAGTTATCAACTTAACGGAAAAAAGTGGCCACCTTTTCCCGTTAAGCTGACTACTCATAGGGTAATTGTTATCAAAGTTTGTTACGTATCCCATAAATTGTGTTTTTACTTGCGCTACAAAAAAGCATCGTCCGATTGCAAGGAAATTCTTTATTTAATTAGAAAACACAATAATAGTGATGAGGGCGCCACTGGACGGTCGACGTTTGCTCGGCGCAGTCTAACGGCCAAACCCTATATTCAATCCGCGGATAGATAAGGCTTACTTCGGGTTAAAATTTGACACTTGCCCATTCAAAATGTGTCAAATTGCCGAAGTAAGCCTATCTATCCGCGGTTTGAATATAGAGTTCGGCCATTAAAGTACCGGGAAAGATAATTATCAACCGAGGCTTCGCACGACACTGTCTAAAGGGGTCTACTAATGAATCGGCGAAAATGGTATCGCAAAGTATCATATCCCAAACAATTTATACTATACCTACTAGCTTCTGCCCGCGACTTCGTCCGCGTAGATTTTAACTATCGTTATTACCTCGGGAACTTTTAAATTTTCCGGGATGAAAAGTAGCCTATGTTAATGCAGGATATGGGTTATGGATTATGGGTTATGGCGGGCTCTTTTCCGCAACTCGACGACTTAAATCTGCGCCTATTTTGCGTAAATCCAGGGTAATAAGCTATCTCCATTCCAAATTTCATCCAAATCCATCGGACCGTTGCATAGTGAAGGAGTAACAAACTAACACACACACACACAATCACACAAACTTTCGCATTTATAAATTAATGATCATTTGGCAAAACAACTTTCTGCACTTTAAGTTTTAGCTTCTGAATGTTGTGGCAAACTGATGTTTCATAAATATTTACTTGGTAATGTTTTAATAGGTTTTATCTTTTCGTCGAATGTATCGTTTGGCATAACAAACTTTTCCCAAAATTATGTAGGCTTATACTTTATATCCTAATTCAGTACAAAATAAGATACAAGTTAAAGAC
The DNA here is from genome assembly GCA_948252455.1 of Acleris cristana. Lineage (NCBI taxonomy): Eukaryota > Metazoa > Arthropoda > Insecta > Lepidoptera > Tortricidae > Acleris > Acleris cristana. Next base: position 14,195,226 of record OX411775.1, on the reverse strand, counting down.
TCAATTAAAACCTTTAATTTATGACAAGTATGACGGAAGATAATTTGACAAAATGAAAAGTTGCAAAATAAAAATGTCCTTAAGATCGGTTTGCCCAATAAAAGAACTGTGATAAGTTAGTTGGGAAATGATTGGAGGAATTAAAAAGAGAGTTATTTAGGAGAATCTCGTAACAACAGAGAAGCGAAAATGAAGAAGTGATAGCAGCACGTTACTGTCTATAACACTGCCATTTGCTTTCGGGAATTCATCCTAAAAGAGCTCGTTTATTTTTTTCCCTCAGAAATTATCGAATTTTCCCGGAGAATAATCCTCACACAGCAAACATCGACTGTTTGTGTCAAGTTACATCCTAATCCGTGACATTGTGTCTCCTACAACATCTAGATCAATGTTAAATGGAGCCTGAAGTAGACAATTGGCAGCCTTATCGCGAAATAGTTATCTCTTCCAGACATCAACGAGGATATCGCAGGGCAATCTGAAAATAGAGTGCGCGAATTAACTTGGTGCCTTTGTGCATGTAATATGTTTACATTATAATGAATAATATTGTAATCATTACAAAACAAATCTCATAAAATAAATGTTAAATGTATATAGCATGCCGTTGGAGATTCTAAATTAAACAAATAAATATACACAATACACTTCAGGGCATTAAAAAACGGACACCCTGTACGTAAATTGAATCCGTTTTCAGAGCGCAGTAGGATGCAGTTACATTTTAAGGAAAGGTCTAAAGTAATTTAAGCCATCATGGAAAATTAACGGATATTTTTTTGCTATGTATAAGTTGATACGAATATTTACCCGTATTGAGCCTGGCCACAGTATATTGCTTTACAAAATGGTTAGAACCGTATTTTTAAGGGAAAGCCTTTAATTTATAATATCTGCTATTAACAATAGTATACTTTTATCATTCTAGTATGGAATATTTTTGAAGCATTAATAACCGTTTATAAGTTCTTTAGTTTAAACTTATACAGCATGTTAGATTAAAATACGATTTTAATTGATTTTAGAATCGATGAATATTGAATGTGGAAGAAGCGAAAGAGATTTGTCAAGATCGTAGCAGGTGGAAAGAAGTGGTCTCTGCCTACACGTCTGGGAAACAGGCGTGATTTAATGTATGTATGTAGAATCGAAGTATTTTAATTATGTAAATAAACCAATTCAAATCAAAAGCCTGTACAGCTTTAATCAATGGATATACAGGGTGCTTACAATTCAAGCCCTGAAACACCTCGTACAGCATCAGTCGCTCATTAGCGCAGGCGGCAATAGCTCAGATAGTATTATTTATAGCTGAATTCACGGAAACACCAGTGTACTCAGACCTCCAAAACGATTACAACTGTTTGAAACAAGAGATCAGTCACGCTGGTTCACTAACAAGCCAATCACTAGCATACTTTGGTCTCCAATTAAGAACGGTTGCTACCAGTACAGAGGTCGATGTAGAATGGGTTAGTGGAGAAACGTTAGGGAGTAACACTACAGCGTGACACGCGTCACTAAGCGATGAAACCACAGCACAGCGCACTGAGTACAACAGTACTCAACTACTAAAAAAATGGTTTTTCAGTGTCCCCCTAGACATTGTACAATCAACCAGACTTACTAGACTTTGACTTTGTAACTACTAAAAATTATTTAATTGTTGACTCGTTGTAGTATTTACTGGCGGTACCCTTAAATATCTTCTGCGCGTCTCCTACAGGTAATAGGAGCATAAACAAAGAAACTGTTGATTCCTTGACTGATCAATAATTGCTTCTATTGAAGTAGCCAATATTTTAAAGTGGATAAACATGGGGCATTGATTTAAAGATACCGTATTGTTACATTTTTTCAATGTCGCGGATACAAGCATAATAGAACGTAAACAGCATTATTCAAAACTACAGGAAAGTATCTATAGGTACTTAAGGGTGCTATAGTGGTGAAAAATGTTGTTTCTGTCACGTAAAAATTTATGTATGTTGGCAACTACTTTTTCTATCTGTTCAAAAATCACCTTTGGCGCTGCTCACTGACCGTGTTCAGTAAAAAATAACTGCTTCAACTTCTTCAAAACAAAATAGTTGTTCTACTGTTTAATATCATTTACTGCGCAAATGTAAATCAAAACGTAGCTCAACTTAAACCAGATTGCATTCAGCCGGGTTTTGCTGACGTGAGACTGTAATGAAATCGGTATCGGTGCTACTCGTGTATGAATTGCTATGAATGTATGCAAAACACCTATTGTATAGACACTTACAAAAGGTTCATTCTCGTACAGCTATCCTGATCAAGTGTCCCTTTTCATGACTGCCATTTCGATTAAAAATAAAACTTTTAGATAATATAGAAACATAATATAAAAATAAATAGTAGTATTAAATATTATTATTTCCATTCTATTCTATTCTATATAAATATTTTCATGGCCTAAACTCGAAACTTAGTCAATAATAATTTGATCAAATTTTAATGTAAAACCTTTATCTTGTTTAGGGGACACCGTTGATGTAGGAAGACATGTCGAAACTTTTATATGGTCGTCTTGTTGTTCTTTTGTTTTTTTGCCTTTTTCTCCCTCTATCTCTCTCCTAATATTTTTGTCATGTTTTCCTGCTGAACTACGCAAGATATTTGATATTATATTTAATTTAATATTTATAGCTTTATATAATAATAGACTAAGTAAGTAGTATCATTGTATTAAGAAATATGGTTCAAAAATGACTGACTGCTGAGTTTCTTGCGGCGTTTCTTCTCGGCAGTGGTCTCCTCTTGGGAAGCTGACGTGTAAAAGTGCCCGTGCGGCCTACTTTCTGAATAAATGTCTGTTATCTTTATCTTTTATCTTTTATATATACTCTGCACCATATTGGCGTGTTTAGGTCCCTACTGCAACTCACAAAGGAGACTTACCCAGAGCAATCAAACGTTATGTCATAAAAATATGAGTCAGGGTCATTGCTTTCGTGGGATGAAGTGGGTAGCTATACGTTCTTGGTGTACTTACATAATAGATAAATAGTATTTACACTTCGTCTTGTAACCGAGTTACATCCAAGTAGATTAGTAACTTAACTTAGTACTTAATTTAGTTTGTATAAGTAGGTATAACACAAAAGGGTTAAACGTGATTGTGAGCGCACTCTTCCCCAACAAACTGCCCCCAGTTTGGCGATTTTTTTTTGTATACCTTAATAAATAATATAAAAATGCATATGCATTTTATACCTACTGTGATTTTGAAATGGAACTCATTCACACACGCATTCCTAAGTAGGTACTTTTTTACCATTAGGAGGAAATTACAGTACTAAGGAAAAGTAAGTTATTTTTGTAATCACTATTCAAAATCACCCTGTATAAATCAGTATGTCAAAGCGAAATTACCGTGCTATAGACATGTCTGTATTATCAGTGCAATTAAATTTGTGATATATCACTTGACTCGTTTTCAAAGGCAATGAGTAATTAATTAACCTGGGCCACCATGAAACTATGTCAAAGCGACGAAATAAATTATATCGTAACAGACGTTTTACAATTCAATTTATTTTGTCATAACTTATTAATATTTGTGTAATTTATTTTAATGTTTGTGTAATGTAATGGTTTTAGTGCAATAAAGTGTTTAAATACATACATGCATTTAACTATGTATGCTATGGACCTCTATAGTAGCCCAAAAAATAGTTTGATTTTACTTATGTGGTGTTATTAGTATACAAAGCATTAAAATCCACATCGACAAGTTTTATGATATACAAGCTTACCTAGATTTTTGCATTAGATTAATACAAGGTAGAGCGCCAACCTAACCTAACTATTGTACCTACTTTTGCTGTTTCTGTAACTTGCATAGATAGGTACTTTCACTGTTTCACTTTCTACCTATATATGTAATAACATTAATAGCCAACAAACAAATAACATCGTAACGTTACAGTAAACTTACATCGCACAAAGTGTTTTCTATACCACGTATTGCTAGGTTTCTGTAAATGTAGACACTGTCTAGGAATCTAGCGTTCCCGGTTCGATTCTCGGTAAGGGTAAATATTTGTGTGATGAGCATGAATTTGTTCCTTATATAGGGTGTGTTTTTTATACAGAGTGTCCCGTAAATCGATGTTAACCCGCCTTGGGCTGATTGAGCGATTGTATGTTCAGCGATTTTTACTAGTTTCGGAGATATTGAGCATTTTAATCTGAATTTTTGTAATTTTCCTTTATGTCCATATCACGAACGAACATGAAATTAATGCTTTTTCGTGACTTGGACATAAGGGAAAATTACAAAAATCAGATTAAAATACTCAATTTCTCCGAAACGGGTTAATGTCGATTTACGGGACATCCTGTATCATACTAACCCAGAGTTTAGGACTGTCACTTTGAGTAATACTTTTTCCGGATTTTTTATAACCCGTGAAATAGATAATAATTCAAATCGAGTCTAACACTAACACGTTTTGAAGATTCCCTTTATTCCCACTCAAACACTAAAATACTGGTAATAAAATTAGTGACTCCTCGAAGTTTGAACTCGTCGGTATCGACGCAGTCGGTATCGGTATCGGGCGGTAATTGCGCACGTCCGAGTTGCCCAACTCTGAGCAGCTGGGCTCCCGGGACTCGCAAGCGACAAGAGGGGGCGATCAAGTCAAAAAAACACTAAAGGACATAGGTCTTCCATAAAACCTGCCACAGCGTATGGATGCACCTGCCCACATAAAGCGAATTCTCGTAACCTTATTCTTATTGCAGCGTTATGACATGCTACCTCGCCACCAAGCAGCGTTTTCAGGATAGTAATTCTGTTTATGTATGAGGGTAAGAGCATAAAGGCATTTCATATTTAGTACGCTTACCGTCAGGTGATCTATGTATCCACTTTCGTTTTCCAATCCCCCATTCTAGACGACCCCTTTTCAAATATTAAGAAAAAATATTTCATATTGTTTTTACTACACACAGATGCAGGCAAGCAAGTTATACAACTATGCCAAATTTCTAGTTGATAGCTTCTATAGTTTCAGAGAAAAACTGCTGTGACATACATACAGACACACAGGCATACATTGCAGACGGACAGACGGTACGGAACCTAGATTTTGGTACGGAGCCCTAGAAAGTATATAAATTTAAAACAAAACATCAAACATCTAGAAAACCAGCACAATACCAGTAAATGGCGTCTAAAATGTTCAGAATACCCTCCTGTGACATTCCTGTAAGTTACTGCTCTTGCTTGCCAAACATCCTGTATATTGACGACTTAGTGACACTACAATATATGTATAGCCTTGACTTTACTTTAACTTAAAAAGTCTCTATTAGGTTTTACTCTCATCCCGTCTGCATTAACCTGTCAGCTGTACGCCCACGCTGTACCGACTAACGATAAATAATGTTTATCTGACGTCGTACTTTTGACAAATGAACTGTTTTGTTCAACCCACAGTAGCAACATATTAAATATTTTCTAAACCTTGCTTCTTCTTTGCTTTTACTGATCAATTATGCCCAGTACCTACGTATATTCGTGTATTTCAAAATTATACAGTTCCTTCTTTATTTGTCGTTCATGTTTTGCTAGAAATTCGAAAAAGCCAATGATTATTAACTACGTCGACATTGTAGACGTACTAGGCCTCTATTGCACTCAGTTTATGTTGGTTTATGGAAACTTGCATTAATTTGACAGCTAGAGCTACTAAGACAAGAACATTTCCATATATTTCCATATAAAAACAACCGACCACCGTCCGTCCGTCATCATGGATACCTAAATGTCCAGCGGTTTACGTCAGGCTGATAATAATGATAATGATATTTTTGGATATTGTATTGTTTAGTATATAAGTAGGTCACCAGACTTGTAACAGTAATATTCAATATAATAAATAAACGAGTATGAGTATGACGATATTATAAACAATAAAGGCAACAAAGTCAACTGAAGCTGTAAGTCTCCCGTGGCTTGTCCCGCGTTCTTATCTGCATCACCCTGTAATTGGCGTCAGGGTTGAACTCTTTTAGTAGCCGCCGGGCCGGCGCTATCGGCCTGCTCTACGTGCATATTACAGACTAACAGATGCCCGCGACTTCGCGTACTATTTTTTCGTGTTATTTTCTCCTTTTTTACGACGTTAGATGACTTTATAATTATTTATAGTGGATTATTACGTTTTTTTTTACATTGACGCAACGGTCCAATGTCAGTTTTATTAGCGGGACGAGTTATAAAAACTTTACTAATGTACACAATAGATGTTTATTCAATTCTGTAATTTCAGTCTAAAAGGATGGTAGGCGAAATGAATTTAGATCAAACAATGTATGTGGCGTTATCTATGAAAATGGACCTTATTATCGATGGCGCTTACGCCGCACTGCGTCACGCGACGTTGTATTTATATCGGAGCATCGTTAATAATGACGGAAGCGCTATCGACAATAAGGTCCCTTTTAATAAATAACGCCACATATAAAGACAAAAAACAAACTTTATGCGTTTCAAAAGGATACCTAAAAAAAACACTACTGGTTCGATCAAATCTTTTTCTAAGGATTACCGGGAAGCAGTGAGTTGCTCAACTTGCAAAGACAGATTCTACTCTTTAATAAAGTTTCAAAGGTATATTTGTTTTTTTTTCGCAAGTCTGTTGACAATCGGATCAGAAACATAAAAGTAACTAGCTTCTGCCCGCGACTTCGTCCGCCTATATTTCGAATATCGTTATTCCCTCGGAAACTCTTAAATTTTCCGGGATGTAATGTAGCCTATGTGTTGATCCAGGGTATAAGCTGTCTCCATTTAAAATTTCATCCCAATCCGTCTAGCCGTTGCAGCGTGAAAGAGTAACAACCATACATCCACACATACAAACTTTCGCGTTTATAATAAGTAAGAATTAACAATAAAACGAGCGTACTTAATAAGAACTAATTATAACCAGTCCAAATCAAGACCATTACCAAAGAGTAATTCAAACCTTTAACTGTAAATTCCCAACCTCTCCCATCCAGAAACTATCTTACAGTTCCCAGTGTTGCCGGTTTTAAAATATCTGAACAATTCCCCATTGTATCAGCTATACGTCAAGTAAACGGGCTCCACATGCGCCTCGTAGACGTTCCCTCGCCTTCATCACGTGCCTGGCATCAATAGGGGTATACCGATATCTTACAGTAAGCGGGAAACCCCGTTTTTAAAGCCACTGCAAGGTATTTTATAAAGATTTCCTAGATTTATCGCGGGATTTTTAAAAGAGAGGACATAAGTTACAAGGTTTTTTTTCCTATAGAATTAGTTTTTAAAGTTCTGAGAGTACGACATCCCGACGTAGGTATAATAAAAGGAAATGTAATTATTGGGCTCATTTAAGTACCCAAGCACCCAATTGACAACAGGAACTTTTCAAAAAGGAGTTCTGAAAAAAAGCCCGCTTATAGAGGTTTGTCCAATATGCATAGGTACTTTTTATTTGTTCATGATTTACTGAGAAAATAAACAAACAAATTTCTAATGGCTAGAGCGCATACGCTTAACTTGACTGTTAAAGGTGACCGAGACAAACTATACGATAACAATAGGGGTAAAGACAAGGTAAAATAAGGTCCCAGGGCATTAGTTTAACATGCTTGATTTAAAAGCTTTACTTAAAAATGTTGGTTGACAAGTTAAATAAGATTCAAAATGATTGAAGTGTTATTAAATACGCAAATTAGCCTTCTGCTTCATATAACATAAAGACCAGGATAACAGAAGAAACGAGCGGTAAAACAAACCGTTCCATAAAGGTATCCTTCCCGACGTATACAACAAAATTAATATATCCTCGTTTGCTGATGCTTAACCAAAGATCAACTTTCGCGCTCAAACTAGCCAATAATGAGCGATCGATTACAGTCATCCATCAATCGGTTTCCACTCGATTTACCAACTTAATCAGATGACGTGGCGCAATTATGGCGCAGCCAATATGGCGCTTCATATCAGCGTCGAATATTGTGGCTTCCTCGCGAGCGCTGGTTCCCTGGTAACGCGATATAAAGAGCGTGTTTTTATTTTGTGTTCGCTTGAGGAAAATGCGTCAAAAATAATTGATAAGCTCAGTTTACTGCTGTTTTTGGGTATAAATAAGCTGTATTAGCGGGGTAAAACCGAAGTAGATGCGAACAACATTACTGCGCCTCTATTCAACACGGTAAAAACAATATCGTTTTTGTCCTGTTATCGTATTGTCAACGTTTTGATAGCTCTTATTTTCTTGACAGTAATGACGGCTGACGTCATAACAATACCTTAACAGGTAAACTGCGATATCGTTTATACCGCCTAGAATAGAGGCGCAGGTGTGAAAATCCTACTACTTTAGGCTTTATGATATTGAATCCTACATACTTATTTGGTTGAACATTTTTGTCTTTACATGTGATTGAGGAACAAAGATCAAGTTTACGACGGCAATAGCGGCCTGCACACGTAAAGTTCGGACCGCGGGAAACGCCACGCGCCGTTCTAATCTTCGTTCCGAACCGTAAGTGTAAATGCAACTGTGATAGTAAAATAGTAAAAAAATTACGGTTCGGAACGAAGATTTGAACGGCGCGTGGCGTTTCCCGCGGTCCGAACTTTACTAGTAAAGGCCGCTATTGTTTTCAATCGATAAAGTCGCACCACACTAATTAATTTCACATACATTGACGCAGCCACGCAACGTCAATTTTTATTGTCAGGGCGCGCTATAGCGGATTTAAAAATCTAATTTCAAAGTCAATACCACATTTTCGAGTATTAAAAGTCCACGCTGTATTCGAATTAGGCTTGTAAAAAGCTTGAAAATACCGTGTTGTCCTAATATTGTTATAGTTCTGCAAAGTTAGCCGTATTGTATACATTTATCTCGTTGGTAAGCTTACTTAAGTTGGTAACTTTAAAGCCGGTTGGGCTTGACTTAAGAAAGTTAGTAACAAGGCTTTGCTGCTCTCTTAGTATGTCGAAATCGAATGGGTCCCGATTTTATAGTTTTTACCATCTTTACACGACTAAACGCCCCATATTTTAAATTTTATAGTACGGAAGAGTTTATTCAGGCAAAGGTAATAAGAACAAAGAAGAAGAAAGAAGAAAATCGTTTATTTGGTCAAAAATACAAATTTATTTCTACAAAAACTTAAAACTATTTTGTAATGCACCAAATGCATCGTCTCTTGATCTCTTTCCAGGATTTTACAAATACTTGGCGCCTTTATAAATTTCCACAGCCACCTACTTGTTCTCTGTTGGTTTGGATTCCCTCTTTATTTGAAGGGGCGGCACTTTAATTACAGGGAGTATTCTGAAGAATTGTTCCAATTATCAGCTATAGAATTCCACTATCGTTCAAGTATAGACAACTAAAAGCCAATGATTATTATTTTGACGATTCCTTAATGACTTGACGCTATCCCTATGACAGTGTTCTACGGTTGCCCACTTATTCATAAACGCATTATTCACTTGTTTTAGTAAAATTATGTGTTGTCACTTTCCGTCAGATGCAAATGACACAATGACAAAGCATATTTTAAGCACACTTAAGGGCTTTTTAATATGCAGGTCTTCATGGGTGACGGTGATTACCTTTACTTTCAATGAAACGTGCACGTTTCCGCTCCCATTAAAAAAAAAACGGATATCTAATAGTCTTCACATCATCTCTTAAGAAGCAGGTGAAGGCACCTCATCCACAAGCTGTACCTAGCCGCTGACCCGGGCTCTACAAATACATTTTAAACCTGGTGCTATTTAAGCCTTCTATCAAACAATAGATAGGTACTGTTTGTTTTTTACTTTAGTGTAGTACAGAATACAGAATACCGAATTTATTGGTAAAACTACAATAAATTTTTACAAGTCAATTTAAATTTAATTAAAATATTTAGTTCGTTAATTATGATATTATAATATTAGATTTATAAATTGTTAAGTACTTTAAAAAGTACTTAGTTATAAATGTTATCAGTGCTATTACTGCATTTTTAGTTTGTTGGGTCAATGATCCTTCATCATAATGGTCATGTGGTTTTTATTCTTTGCAAAAATTAGAAAACAATCTCAATCAATGTTATTTAGCAATGTCGTCACTACATTAGTTTGGTACAATATATGGACTGTTTCGTTAAAAGGCAATTCGCTATAACTATCCCTCAATGTCACAAAGGGCCTGTGAGGCCAGACAAGTTGCTTAACGTTAACGTAAACCGTATTCGAAAAACTGACAAAATGTATGGAAATGACGTAGGCGCTCGACACGACCGTCTGACAGCTTACGTCAATCCTATACATTTTCGATAACGTTAACGTTCTCGCAATGCATCTTATCTATTGCCACTGTTATTGTAGTTAGATAATAAAAGTACCTATCTCTTAATTTTCCTAAGTGTGGGCGGGACTAGATATTTCGGCTGAGGGGTAATTCTACTTTTGCATTAATTATTATTCTACTTTTAAAATTAGTACGTACTCGAACTAATGTAATTACTTATTTATGTTATTTCGCACTTGAAATAGCTCCGCTCGACCTTACGTAGTTTTTAATTAAAATCTTTGAACAATAAAAACCCCGGTCTCATAATTCACTTGCTGTTCATAATTAACGAACAAAGCGCTAAACACCAAGCTAAAGTAAAACAATCCAGTCTCATAATGAGACAAATAAACTATCTTAATGGCAGAACAAAGTGCATGGCTGCAATGAATGCAAATAGAATGGTCGAGTTATTGCTGGGGCAAATTGAGGCAATGCAAGTCGCGATACATACAACGCATCTGGGGCCCTAGCCAAGATGCGGTACGCTAACTAGCGTTTCTATTCATTTCGTTTTTATACCAATCGCGTCACTGGTAGATGACGTGATACGAAGAGCCACTCTACTAGTGACGCGATTGGTTTAAAAACAAAACGAATAGAAACGCTAGTTAGCGTACCTAATGTATCTTAGCTAGGGTCTCAGATTACTTTATAGCGCCTCACGATGGACCATTGGACGAAGTTAAGCGTTAGAGTGAGTACCTAATAAGGGCTTGACTTGACTTGACTGTAACGCATAACTTAACCTTCGCCTTTGTAATTGTATTTTTTGTTATATCGCCTGTGTTTTGTATTTCTTATTTTACCTAACCTAACCTAACCCCAATTACCTGAACCTTAATTAATTAAACACCTTAATTAAACTGAGAAATTCGCCCTAGCATAGGTACTAATTTCGCTTCTGTAACATGAATATTGTTATAAAAAAAATACGAACATACAGGGTGTCCCAAAAGTACCACGCCACAGTGACACCGGAGGTAGGTCAGCTCAAGAGGAACCTAACCAGCCTAACATGACCTCAGTAAAATGACTTTATTTTTTTCAAATTGCTAGACCAATTTAATTTTAATTTGCAATTGGTCTAGGAATTTGAAAAAAATAAAGTCATTTTACTGAAGTCATGTTAGGCTGGTTAGGTTCCTCTTGCGCTGACCTACCTCCGGTGTCACTGTGGCGTGGTACTTTTGGGACACCCTGTACATACAAATAGAAAAATACACACAACAATAACAACATATGGAACAATAGTATTTTAAACATTCACGTTTGTATGACAGCCGGCATTGACGTTCCAAGACTGTGCGGTAGTTCCACTTGTATAACTGGGGTTTTTATTTCTGAATGGAGTAATGAAATCGTGGCAGCGCGTCTGGACGCTTGCTCAATAGTTAGCGGTTTCCGAGGGTCGTTCACCCCTCGACGCTGGTGACATTGATAAGGACACCATTTTGTTTTTAAACTGAAAATGTGTAGTTAGCTAAATGTATTAGTGGCAAGTTTCTCTCTTCTAATAACACTGATACCAACGATTAGGGGGCTTAATTTTAATCTATAAATCAACATTGCTTTTGATATCTTGTCGATTTCGCTTCCGCCATTATTAACGATGCTCCGATATAAATACAACGTCGCGTGACGCAGTGCGGCGTAAGCGCCATCGACAATAAAGGTCCCTTTTCATAGATAACGCCATCTATTTATATTTCTAGTGACGAGATTTTCTTACGAAACATTTAACATTTCTGTGAAATTTTGAGTCTCTGTCTGAGTTTTTATTTGTATTCAATAACAATATTTAAATGTATCTGAATGTTAAATATTCTTAAACCTTAAGTCTAATATAATATCGCTGTTTTCATGAAACAATTTGGAAAAACATGTCTAGGTATATTACTGGGCTGCTTGTTAGGTCACAGCCCACGTTTACTAAATATACATAACAAAATTTCCACCGTACAGCTTAAAGGTCAAGCAAAACAAAGCTTGAGGCTTAGAACATTGTTTGGATTCAATAAAGTCATGTTTAGGTTTAATATTGATAATAAACAGATGGCCGGTTATCAAAAAATAACTATACTAAATACAATAGAAACCTTTCCTTTTAGAGTTAGGTAGCTCAAGGGCGATTTGTTTTGAATGTTTTTTGAGCTAGGTTTCGCCCTTTGTCTGACTATTTGACATAGGTTAAAAGGGCGTAACCGAAAATATGGAGGATAGATAGATTGACACATACAAAGTGTCAATTTTTTACCTGGATTAACACAATCTATTCGCGGCTTGAATATTGGAAACCGGACCATTAGTTAAATCGGATCAAAAAACGTCATTGCAGCAAAAACATAGTTTTAGTCTGACGCACAGTTTACAGAGGTTTAAATTGTACAATAAAAGGGGTGTTGGATTTTATTTATTGCATTGCACTGAATGAAGTTGATCTGGTTTATTTTATTGTTGTATGAAATGGTTATCCAGAAAGGAAATCAATTCACTTATTTATAATAACCTACTTTAACAAAGGAAGAGGTTCTCAGTTCGTCGGAAACTTTATTTTAAAATTTAACTTTTCAATTTTAATCCACGCTCGAGCAATCACGAATCTTCAACTGGGGCCCGTTTCTCAAAAAGTATTAATCTAGAATAATATTAGTGTTTTGTCTCATTTTTCAGTTTTATTCACGAGACAAACCACTAATATTATTTGACTAATACTTTCTGTGAAACGGGCCCCTGCTAGAGTTATCCCGACCGACACCAGCAAGTCTGCAATAGCCTCTAACGTTTCTGAACCCCTGGTACATTTTAATCCACGCCCTGCAGAATCAAATCATCAACTGCGAGGGTTATCCCGGCCGCTTCCGCGGGTGAGTTATGTGCGGACGTGAGCGGAGTCCCCAACGCCCCAGGATAGCTGTGGCGTGTGACGATCACGGAATAACATGCTACGTACGAGTAGATTGTTTGCGATGTCTTGCGTGGAATCGCTTTACTCACGGAAAACCAAGGGCTTTATTCCAATTTCCTGTTGCTACTATATCGCTGACGTAATACGAGTTGGTAGTAGGTAGTTCGTAGTGTTAAGTCACGCCAGCAATATGATTATTAAGTATTTGGGGCAATGGGCATGTAGGCAGTTTCTATCCTTCTTAGGGCTTTCTGTCAATGCTCTGCCTGTTTACCTGTCTTTGGGTCTGTAAAATACGATTAACTGTCAGGCCAATTTCGGCCTGCGTACTGTAGCCCTTTACGACTGTTTTATTGGAAATCCTTTGGTCCGACTTAATGTGGCTCGTTGTTCCTAAAAAGGGTTATTGGGATTTTTACCAATTAGGTAAGGCGCGGACCAGCCAGAAGAGACATAAGACGCGGACAGTAGTCAAGCTTGTATACATTTTGGTTGAAAATTCATTAAAGGGGCGTCGTGACGCCGACGCGTCCGCATCGTACGTCTCTTCTGTCTGGCGCGCGCCTTATAATGTATCTGTCTTATTATTGAATTGTCCCTGAATTTCTGTGCTACTTACAAACTTGGTGGATTTACAGACGTTACCTTACCTTCAGGCTAAATGACATAGTTCTCTAACTGGGTGTACACGTGTGCACGTGTACTGAATACGGTCAATTCACACACTGACGTACTTAATTCATTAATCAAGTGTGATTGAAATTCTATAGCTTCTAATAAATAGTTAATAATGATCTGGGGGGTTATTATGAGATAGCTATGCAGTTCAGTTTACGCTGACAGAAAAGGACAGAGCTATATAACTGCTATAGCTCTGTCCTGTACGCTCACCGTAAAATGAACTGCATTGCTATGTCATAATAACCCCCCTGAACATACAGTTGCGATCTGATATTACGGAATACACGTGTATTCTGTAATATTATTAACACTTATATTTCAAACTACCTATATTTTCGAGCACCTTATGATCCTATTAATATTATAAATGCAAAAGTTTGTGTGTTTGTTTCTAACTCCTTCACGCGGCAACGGCTAGACGGATTTTGGATGGAAATTGAGATAGCCCATACCCTGGGTCAAGAGGATTGTGAAGCTAAAAATTTCCATACAAAATGCTATAACGTTTCTCTCCCCGTAAAAACAGTCCGATTTTTACGATTTTTGAATATGTTGTAGATATCATGAAAAACAATGTCTGTACGTTTTCCTTTCCAAGAAAATATTTCTTAGAATGAAATAAATTTAAAAATCAAAAAAACAGAAACGTACAGACCTAGTTCTTTATAATAACTACAACATATTCAAAAATCGTGGAAATCGGACTTGATTTAGGGGGTAAGAAACGTTATCGACCGGAGCTAAATTTGTATGGATTTTTTTGACAGTTACGCGATTTTAGCGGTTCTTCACTATTCTCGTAACAAATAGGCTACTTTTCATCCCGGAACATTTTAAAGTTCTCGGGGGAATAACGATAATAGAAACCTACGCGGACGAAGTCGCGGGCAAAAGCTTAATTGTGTTCCAATGGACTGGTGGATGGTGATTTTTATCAAAATCCATGAAGCCAGTTAAATTGACGATGCATTGTTGCCGTTAATGTACTCGTACACGAAATCAAATAGTAAAGTGGAAAGTGTCTATTTTATACCTCTACAGTGCAGTGGTCTTTCATACGAACATATATTTTAAGAGTTGAAAATATATGAACATAATTTGATAACTTTTCCTAAAATAAATGTTTTTTCATCCGTGGGCTGTGACCTAACAAGCAGCCCACGTTTACTAAATATACATGTCGAGTTAGAAGAGGTGGAAGGGGTGGATAAGCCCTTCAGTCTGAGGTTCCGGCGGGTTTTCATATTTGTCAGGATAGTCAGTAGGCGAGGAAATACGCACAAGTGGTATGAAACAATGTAATCTCTTAATGGTTAAACAAATACGTCACAATAGTGTCTAAAGTAAGTACAATAGTTTGCGTAACGATTCAACGAGTTCGCGGGATTTGGGATAACACCACAAAAATGACCGTCTCGGTTCGCTTCTCTCAGGAGTCTCCCTGCAGCCCGCCTTAACATCGGGTTCCCCGTTTCTCCCCTCACCCCGCGACCACGTTCGGTATACCAAAAAAATGCATACCTCGTCACAATTCTAAGAATGCTTCGAAAATCGCAGGCACTTGAACAATACAAACACAAAGTCATAAAAATGCTAAGTTATGGACTGATTACATTATTTTAAGAACAACCTAAACAAATCGTAAATAATGAATTTTATTATCACACTGTTGATAAATAGGTTAGTGATAATTAAGGCTAGGTATGTTTCTAATAACTAAGCATAAGACTTAAATCTAATCTAGTCAGTCCTGCCTGACATAGGCCGCTCCGACACGGCGATCCTGACTGTCACGCGACCTCGCGGGCAGTGGTCAGTTCAAATGTCACCTGTAAATAAACAATGTTCCGCAAAGTAAAACCGTTCGGCTATCCTACAAACCGAGGAAACAATGTTCAACTATGTTTGGTGGTCAGAGGTACACATTAATTATCCAAAATTAAAATAATCATTTAAGACAAAGAGAGAGAGTATTAAACTATCAGGGCATCATCAAATTCGATTGATTTAATTCAAATCATTACCATTTACATTGACAAGATCACTCATCAAAACTGCACATATAGCAGTCGGCCCAGCGGCCGTCATTGTTTCTCAGCGAAACCCAGTCACATCGTTCATGCAACAACAAGATCACTCGACGAGGCCACAACATGATGGCCAGCCTTGCAATACATATTGCTCATCCACGATACAGATTACTAGACGAGACCACAACAGGTAGTCAGCCCGGCAACCATCAATGTTTCTCAGCGAAACCGAACTCCAGATTACTAGACGAGACCACAACAGGTAGTCAGCCCGGCAACCATCAATGTTTCTCAGCGAAACCGAACTCTCAGATCTCTCTCCCGAGACCACACAATATGTCAACTACTTGACTTCCATTGTGCCATTATTTTTTTTACACATCAGCCCCAAACGGGCAATCAAACAACTAAATCTGCCTGCCGGACGTTACACCGCGCCGTCCCGATGTCTCGTCAAACAAGGGTTATGACTTGCGGCTATTAATCCAAACAGGTAGAAAAAGAGGTTGATATCATAAGTACGATCGTTCATAAAAATGATAATCAATTATCAACACATTTGCCCAGTTTATTACTCACTCACTAGTCAATGTCACTCCGACACTGGCTTATCCTTATCAATAACAATAAAAACATCTCATTTTCAACAGCCCAAACTATTGAAAAACTGTACCTCGGACCCGTGAACAACACACAAAATGTCCACAAATAAATACCAAAAAATAAAAAAATAAAACAACCAATACGGGTATCGAACCCGCAACCTCAAGCTTTGTAGTCCAACCACAGGACCACTAGGCTACGGATCGGTTATCACTCATCTTCACTCAGATAATCAAGTTCAATAGGAACATAACTTTTAGGCATTGCACGCAATCTGTCATGTGCATACTTAAATGTTCTCTTTGAATCGAGAGCTTTTAATTCATATCTATCACCAGGTAATAAATTTATAACTTCAAATGGACCCCGAAATTTAGGGTCTAATTTTGTTTGATTACGTTCGTGATTTTCAATTAAAACAAAATCACCCACAGAAAAACTATTTACTTTTGCTTTTGTGCTATTAAATCTAGTTTCGTCGCATAACGCATTTTCGCGTATGGACGTCGCTGCATCTTCTCTGATTTGCTCAATGTTAACAACGGTTTCGTCATGGTCACTCAGAGGTGTTATTGATAGTGGTCGGGCTACCTTCCCGACCATTAATTCTAAAGGACTCGCCTTTGTTACACGACTAACAGTGCAATTTAAAGCTAACTGAATATCTGCTATGTAGTGTTTCCAGTCTCTGTCATTGTTTATTTCAACAGCTGACAACATGTTTTTTAACGTACTCATGACGCGTTCTACCTGGCCGTTAGCACGACTAGAACCAGTTGCAATTAAGTGAAGTTGTATATTATTTTCACTGCAATAATCACGAAATAATTTATTCGCAAAACATCTGCCTTGATCTGCTATAATCCTCGCGGGTGCGCCAAAAATGCTAACACTGGATTTAATAGATCTAATAGCATTATTTGCATCTATATTCATAGCATGTGATAACAGAACATACTTAGTGAACGCATCGATAATGACGAAAACATATTCTTTGTTTTTACTTTTACCGCTAAGTTTACCGGTGGCATCTATATGAACTGTGTGCCAAGGTATCGTTTCTTTGGGAATAGAGTGTAATTGAGCTTGTGTTTTTCCTGATTTTGACTTTGATAATCTACAGGTAATGCAGTTCTCGACAAATTTTCTTACATATTTACACATCTTAGGGAACCAATATAACTCGTAGGTTTTTTCCAAGGTTTTTTCCCAACCCAGATGCATGACAGATTCATGCACTTGATTTATAACTGACCAACAAAAGGCCCTCGGAATTATAGGTAAAATTAAAGTTCTATTACGACGTTGTATTTTACGGTAAAGTACTCCTGACCTGAGTTCATAAGTGTTCAACATATCGTTATCAACATCGTCATTATTTAACTTTAAAATAATCTCAGATAGTTCAACATCTCTTTTTTGTTCTGCTTGTAACCACGCACTTGAGATTTCAAGTATGTTAACAAACTTCGCTTGAATTTTTTCTGGAATGTATTGTTCTGGTAAGGGATTTCGGGACAAAAAATAAACATGGCCCATTTTAGTACCTTGTCTGTAAACTATATCGAAGTCGAATGATTGTAAAAATGCCCACCATCTGTGAACCCTAGGTAAAAGGTCTGTTTTTGTTAAAGATGCCTTGAGGGAATTACAATCGGTCACGACCGTAAATTTTCTGCCTAGCAAAAAATGCCTAAAATGTTTTATTGAATTTACAACTGCCATTGTTTCAAGCTCATAAGAGTGATAACGAGACTCTGTATCTGTCGTTTTTTTGCTATAATAGGCTACAACTCTCAATTGATTGTCCTTTTTATGCAGTAAAATTGATCCGTATCCTTCTGAACTTGCATCAGTATGTAGTTCAATTGGGTATGTAGGATCGAAAATTATTAATACTGGTTCATTCGTCAAAATTTTTATTATTTTCTGTCTAATTTCTTCGAGCTTTGAGGTCCATTCTATTTTGCCTTTACCTGAAATTAATTTGTACAGTGGGGAAGCTATTTGAGAAAATTTCGGGACAAATTTACGAAAATAAGATGCAAGACCTATAAATTGTCTTAATTGAGTAACTGTTTGCGGAGGTGTGAGATTGACAAGAGCACTTATTTTTCGAGAATTTGGTCTTATCTCACCACTAGTAACCTCGTAACCCAGGTAGTCGACCTTGGTCATTAAAAATGAGCACTTTTTGAGATTAAGCGATATACCTGCATTTTGAAGAGTGTCTAGAACTATTTTAAGTCGTTCTAACCCTTCTTCCGCGGTTTCAGAAACAATGAGAATGTCATCCATATAACAAAGCACGAATTTGTTAATTAAATCACCTAAAGCCTTATACATTGCCCTCTGAAATACTGATGGTGAATTTTTTAGCCCAAATGGCATGGTCAGGTACTCATATTGTCCTTCTGGGGTAACGAAAGCTGTACGTTCAATAGAGTCTTTATGAATAGGAATTTGGTGGAAACCTGATGTTGCGTCTAAGGTCGTAAAAAAAAATTGCACCCTTTTTAATCTTTGTTTCATCTTTGAATTTGGTCGTCTATGAGTGGCAAAGGAAATCTGTCAGATATTGTGTTACTATTTAATTCTCTGTAATCAACGCACAATCTATCCGAACCATCCTTTTTTTTTACTAAAAGTATTGGACTGGCGAACGGTGAGTTGCTCGGTCTAATAACATTGGCGTTTAGTAATTCGTCGATTTTTTCACGAACTACCTGTCGCTCATGTGGACTAAGTCGATAAGGGCGTCTTTGCACCGTACGGTTAGGGTCAATTAATTTAATTTCAAGTTCACCGGTCTTTGCGCGCGTAGTTGGCGTGCCCTCGACAAAAAGCAATGGGTATTTTCTTAACAGATCAATAAGAATAATACGTTTATCTTTATCTAAATCCGTTGTTATGTCATCTAAGCATTTGTTATTATTGCTCGAATCACATAAGTTCACTAATTGGTTCTTTTTAATAGATAATGACTCGTTGGTTATTTCTATGGAAAAACCCTCGCTTATTAAATCTCTACCGATAATTATATCGTGGCTTATTAAATTATCGGGAATCACGTGAAACACTATTGCAACTTCTGTTTCGTCAATTAAAACATTTGCCGAAATTTGTAACTTACAAGGGACGTCTACATTTCCTATTCCAACAAGAGTGACCAATGACTCAACACGTCTGCCAACAAATTTGTCTACCAAACTTTCTTTCATCAGAGAACAATCAGCACCAGAATCAAAGCAAA
Organism: Acleris cristana; assembly: GCA_948252455.1. Classification (NCBI taxonomy): domain Eukaryota; kingdom Metazoa; phylum Arthropoda; class Insecta; order Lepidoptera; family Tortricidae; genus Acleris; species Acleris cristana. The sequence continues at coordinate 14,175,381 of OX411775.1, read as the reverse complement.
AATCAAACGACTGACCATTATGAGTAAGCTGAGCTGTCGCTGGCTGCATAACACATGTTTGAACTCGACGACGTTGCTCGATCTTCGCAGGCTCGTTCGCGTTGCTCACTGACGACCTCGAACACTGCGGCGCTATGTGACCATTTTGTCCACACCTGAAGCAGACGATCTTCTTTTTGAAATCTTCTTTACGTGACGTTGACGGACTTATTCGTGGTACATATTTTCTTTGGCATTGATTCGACTTATGTCCAATTTCTCCACAGTTGAAGCATATTATTTTCTTTGGTTTTTTTGCCTCAAATCCAGCAAAAGTGTTTTGATTTGTATTCACTCGTTTTCTGAAGCTGAATGCTGTTAATTCTTGCTGCATAGCTTGCCTTGTTTTTATTTCGGTTGTAAAAGCCAGGCGTTGCAAACGTGGTTCAATTTGTGTGCACTGAACTAACACTGTTGCAACGGCGATTTCTTCTTTGCTCATGTCTTTCCACGATGTCATAATTGAAGTCAACATTTTACTTGCAAACGCGGCAAGGCTCTCTCCATCATTCGGTTTATTGTTAAGTAATTTAATTAATGATGCTGCTGGAGTCTCAACACAATCGTATCTCAACAAGAAAATAGTTTTAAATTGTGTCCAGTCCATTTCAGGATATAAGACTTCAGAAAACCACGTTGAAGCAGACCCTTTTAAAGCATTTCCCAAGACAATTATTAAGGAACTACCTTTAAAATTTGTTTCTCCGATGAAGAGTGAGACAGTGTCGCACCATGCTTTTGCATTTATTTCATTTTTTTCTGGGTTAAATTCCGGGAGACTTGTTTTCGACGGCATGATATTGGATGAACCAATCAAAGTGGTTATCAATTTTTCCATATGACTTTCTTGCTGTTTGATCATCATTTTCAGGCAGTTTTCTATTTCAGATCCACATTCTGAGACTTCTTCACTCCGTAATCCTTGTTGATTTTCGTTTTCACACCCATCTTGATGCGCTTCGGCCACTTCTGATGTCGAGTTAGAAGAGGTGGAAGGGGTGGATAAGCCCTTCAGTCTGAGGTTCCGGCGGGTTTTCATATTTGTCAGGATAGTCAGTAGGCGAGGAAATACGCACAAGTGGTATGAAACAATGTAATCTCTTAATGGTTAAACAAATACGTCACAATAGTGTCTAAAGTAAGTACAATAGTTTGCGTAACGATTCAACGAGTTCGCGGGATTTGGGATAACACCACAAAAATGACCGTCTCGGTTCGCTTCTCTCAGGAGTCTCCCTGCAGCCCGCCTTAACATCGGGTTCCCCGTTTCTCCCCTCACCCCGCGACCACGTTCGGTATACCAAAAAAATGCATACCTCGTCACAATTCTAAGAATGCTTCGAAAATCGCAGGCACTTGAACAATACAAACACAAAGTCATAAAAATGCTAAGTTATGGACTGATTACATTATTTTAAGAACAACCTAAACAAATCGTAAATAATGAATTTTATTATCACACTGTTGATAAATAGGTTAGTGATAATTAAGGCTAGGTATGTTTCTAATAACTAAGCATAAGACTTAAATCTAATCTAGTCAGTCCTGCCTGACATAGGCCGCTCCGACATACATAACAAAATTTCCACCGTACAGCTTAAAGGTCAAGCAAAACAAAGCTTGAGGCTTAGAACATTGTTTGGATTCAATAAAGTCATGTTTAGGTTTAATATTGATAATAAACAGATGGCCGGTTATCAAAAAATAACTATACTAAATACAATAGAAACCTTTCCTTTTAGAGTTAGGTAGCTCAAGGGCGATTTGTTTTGAATGTTTTTTGAGCTAGGTTTCGCCCTTTGTCTGACTATTTGACATAGGTTAAAAGGGCGTAACCGAAAATATGGAGTTTTAGTAATTTTTCAGAGGATATACATACATAACGTTTATAAAGCAGCATAACCAAAACTAGGTACTTTGTCTACACCAATATTATAAAGAGGAAAGATTTGATTGTTTGTTTGTATGTCTGTTTGCATTGAATAGGCTCCGAAATTAAAGGCCCGTTTTAAAAAATTCTTTCACCATTAGAATCCTACATTATCCCTGATGAACATAAGCAGACGGAGTCACGGGCAAACGCTAGTATATTAGGTAATGAAAAACTTTTTTTTACTATAGGTGATGATGGGTTTGCTCTGGACTTACTCTTGCCCTTGGAGGACGAAGGGGTAGCATTCATCTGGCATAACTTTTTTTGGCATAATCATCATTTGGCATAGTCTTTTTTTCTGAAACCGTTTACTTTTCTGGATTGTTATTAAAAAACCTAACCTAACCTAATGGGTTCATTATAATGATATTTTAAATAATCCTGAAAAGTATACAGTTTCAGAAAAAAAGACTGTATGCCAAATGATGATTATGCCAACAAAAGTTATGCCTGATGAAGGGAACCCAGGACGAAGATATTGTCGACGATAAAGCGAGCTCACCTAGAAATGCTTATTCACCATAGCTTTAAATAAGTTCACATTGTATGCACTCAGAACAGACGCAGGATGCTCATTCCACTCTTTTGCAGTACGCATTATGAAGTAAGATGAAAAGCGCTTCGTTCGAAAAGGCAGAATTTCAACCAGTCTCCAATTTTAAATGGCTTGTGCGGATCACCAGATATAGTAAAATATAACGCCAAATAACTCATTTTACTGCCGAAAATAAATGATCAACAAAAACTAACCTAACCTAACTTAATTTGGTGATCATTAACTAATTTTGGTGCTCATTATATTTGTTGTCATTTGAAATTTTAATTTACAGTTTTAACAGAATGATTTATGGCTCGTGGTTTTTTACCCAACTACCCACTTATTCTAAAACGTATATAGAAACTGTTATATCCATTATTATTTTTGTATATACAGTCTTAATGAAGCTGTCAGGCGTCAAATGTAATAATTCTACAATTAGTACATTTTGAATTACAAAACATGTATCAACATACCTTTCAACTAATTATGAATATTCCCTTCGATACCACAACGTTGTTCATAACCGCGGAACAGTACAGTGTGGCGTGTTGACACGGAAGAAACACGGCATTGTACTCGCACTCTAATTAATTAGAGTATTCTGTTGTACAACGCGTGGTTTTGCAATACACGACTACATATTGCTCATTACTTATGGTTGAAATAGCTATACGAGTATGTACACAGTGTGTCTTCCCTACAAACATACATTTAAACTAACGATTAGTTTTAAGTACTGTTAACGATTTAATAATAAAACTTTTATCTATTTTTTTACGTTTTCTCGAGCAGCAATGTAATGAGAAGTTTTATTTGAAACTTCTGAGAAGCAAATTTAGTTTCATTTCAATTTTAATGTTCTTATTTAGAAGTTGTTAACGTGTAACCGATACTTTGCGTGCCTAATTAATTAGGATGAAAAAACATTTATTTTAGGAAAAGTTATCAAATTATGTTCATATATTTTCAACTCTTAAAATATATGTTCGTATGAAAGACCACTGCACTGTAGAGGTATAAAATAGACACTTTCCACTTTACTATTTGATTTCGTGTACGAGTACATTAACGGCAACAATGCATCGTCAATTTAACTGGCTTCATGGATTTTGATAAAAATCACCATCCACCAGTCCATTGGAACACAATTAAGCTTTTGCCCGCGACTTCGTCCGCGTAGGTTTCTATTATCGTTATTCCCCCGAGAACTTTAAAATGTTCCGGGATGAAAAGTAGCCTATTTGTTACGAGAATAGTGAAGAACCGCTAAAATCGCGTAACTGTCAAAAAAATCCATACAAATTTAGCTCCGGTCGATAACGTTTCTTACCCCCTAAATCAAGTCCGATTTCCACGATTTTTGAATATGTTGTAGTTATTATAAAGAACTAGGTCCGTACGTTTCTGTTTTTTTGATTTTTAAATTTATTTCATTCTAAGAAATATTTTCTTGGAAAGGAAAACGTACAGACATTGTTTTTCATGATATCTACAACATATTCAAAAATCGTAAAAATCGGACTGTTTTTACGGGGAGAGAAACGTTATAGCATTTTGTATGGAAATTTTTAGCTTCACAATCCTCTTGACCCAGGGTATGGGCTATCTCAATTTCCATCCAAAATCCGTCTAGCCGTTGCCGCGTGAAGGAGTTAGAAACAAACACACAAACTTTTGCATTTATAATATTAATAGGATCATAAGGTGCTCGAAAATATAGGTAGTTTGAAATATAAGTGTTAATAATATTACAGAATACACGTGTATTCCGTAATATCAGATCGCAACTGTATGTTCAGGGGGGTTATTATGACATAGCAATGCAGTTCATTTTACGGTGAGCGTACAGGACAGAGCTATAGCAGTTATATAGCTCTGTCCTTTTCTGTCAGCGTAAACTGAACTGCATAGCTATCTCATAATAACCCCCCAGATCATTATTAACTATTTATTAGAAGCTATAGAATTTCAATCACACTTGATTAATGAATTAAGTACGTCAGTGTGTGAATTGACCGTATTCAGTACACGTGCACACGTGTACACCCAGTTAGAGAACTATGTCATTTAGCCTGAAGGTAAGGTAACGTCTGTAAATCCACCAAGTTTGTAAGTAGCACAGAAATTCAGGGACAATTCAATAATAAGACAGATACATTATAAGGCGCGCGCCAGACAGAAGAGACGTACGATGCGGACGCGTCGGCGTCACGACGCCCCTTTAATGAATTTTCAACCAAAATGTATACAAGCTTGACTACTGTCCGCGTCTTATGTCTCTTCTGGCTGGTCCGCGCCTTACCTAATTGGTAAAAATCCCAATAACCCTTTTTAGGAACAACGAGCCACATTAAGTCGGACCAAAGGATTTCCAATAAAACAGTCGTAAAGGGCTACAGTACGCAGGCCGAAATTGGCCTGACAGTTAATCGTATTTTACAGACCCAAAGACAGGTAAACAGGCAGAGCATTGACAGAAAGCCCTAAGAAGGATAGAAACTGCCTACATGCCCATTGCCCCAAATACTTAATAATCATATTGCTGGCGTGACTTAACACTACGAACTACCTACTACCAACTCGTATTACGTCAGCGATATAGTAGCAAGAGGAAATTGGAATAAAGCCCTTGGTTTTCCGTGAGTAAAGCGATTCCACGCAAGACATCGCAAACAATCTACTCGTACGTAGCATGTTATTCCGTGATCGTCACACGCCACAGCTATCCTGCGGCGTTGGGGACTCCGCTCACGTCCGCACATAACTCACCCGCGGAAGCGGCCGGGATAACCCTCGCAGTTGATGATTTGATTCTGCAGGGCGTGGATTAAAATGTACCAGGGGTTCAGAAACGTTAGAGGCTATTGCAGACTTGCTGGTGTCGGTCGGGATAACTCTAGCAGGGGCCCGTTTCACAGAAAGTATTAGTCAAATAATATTAGTGGTTTGTCTCGTGAATAAAACTGAAAAATGAGACAAAACACTAATATTATTCTAGATTAATACTTTTTGAGAAACGGGCCCCAGTTGAAGATTCGTGATTGCTCGAGCGTGGATTAAAATTGAAAAGTTAAATTTTAAAATAAAGTTTCCGACGAACTGAGAACCTCTTCCTTTGTTAAAGTAGGTTATTATAAATAAGTGAATTGATTTCCTTTCTGGATAACCATTTCATACAACAATAAAATAAACCAGATCAACTTCATTCAGTGCAATGCAATAAATAAAATCCAACACCCCTTTTATTGTACAATTTAAACCTCTGTAAACTGTGCGTCAGACTAAAACTATGTTTTTGCTGCAATGACGTTTTTTGATCCGATTTAACTAATGGTCCGGTTTCCAATATTCAAGCCGCGAATAGATTGTGTTAATCCAGGTAAAAAATTGACACTTTGTATGTGTCAATCTATCTAGGAGTAATCTAATCTATCCACGGTTTGAATATAAATCGGGCCATATAACAATTGTCAACAGTTGACCAATAGTTAAATCCGAACAAATAGTATATTTTTGATTTGAATTTCGAATTTCAACTGGTGTTGATTATTAGAGATATAACCTTAAAGGGATAAACAGTAAACAAGAGGAACACAAGATATTAGAAATATTTCATTGGTAACCAAAAATAAGTGGGACCCAATCGACCTTTCTGTTACCTAAATACATACATACATTAAATCACACCTGTTTCCCAGAGGCGTAGGTAGGCAGAGATCACTTCTTCTCTTCTGTTACTTCCATGCGTTAATAGATTTCTGTGTGAATTTTTGATGGATAATGAGGTAAAAGACCCTTTGATAGTAAAAACGTACTAAATTTAGTACTTTATGTACTTTATTATAATAATGTACCAGTTACCCACCCCTTAGTCAGCAGTAATGTAGTTTTCTAGGAATAAAGGCTTTTCTAAATCATTTTAGTAGTCTCAGATATTATCCCAAATATACACACAAACAAACACAATAAAAAAAACAGACCACGGCTAAAAAACCTACTTAGTAATTAGAAGCAACTTTTTTTACTTAAATAGATACCTACTATCAATAAAACAAAACTTAGATTTCAAGGAGAATTGAATTAACTAGGTGACGTCTATCAAAGCACTAATAATCGCAAATCAAATTGTCTGGCTCCTGTAGATTTCATTCGATGGGTCTTATCTTTAGCTAAAAATGTAAATCAAATCTTGAGATATAATTGAACTGAATATTTAGTCTTATGCCTTTCTATTAATATTAAAACAGCTTCTGTCTACTGCTAAAAGATTTCATCTTTTTTAAATAGGAGCAGTTTAATTTGTACGTATTTAAGTTTCTATTCGTCTCTGTAAGAAACTGTGTCTTGCTGTGAAAAAACAGTGCAGCAGCTAAAATTTTATAAAATAATATATAGCACCAACCGGGAGACACGTGCTGGGTAGCTGGGGTAATCTTCCTGCCCGCTATTTCACCATCCTGACAATGACTTGTGACAGGTGACATTTCAGCGTACATGGCGCAGCTGATATGAGATCCAGTGATGTATCAGCGTATTAACTTTGCAATGTATACCGAATTGTCACCTGTCACATGTCATTGTCAACATGGTGAAATAGGGGGCTGGTTACACGAGTAATCAATGGCCCCCTTTGCGTCTACCAGGGGGCCTTATATGGCTGCGTTTATCGAGTGACAAAATGTGGATAAAACATCCGTCACTTTTTGACACGTAGGGTACTACCTACGTGTCAAAAAGTGACGGATGTTTTATCCACATTTTGTCACTCGGTATACTTACCTATATAAGTAAGAGAGAGACGGATTTATCAACATTTTGTTACGCGATAAACGCAACCATACTAGGCCCGCTGAATATAATTGTTAAGCTCGATATGAGCTAAACAAGACCATGCGATGAAAGGGAAGTTTGAAACGACATAAACTCTAGCCTCCCTTATATTCAGAGCCATGGACCCTACCTACTGTTACCCGTTTTCTGTTTAATTTCGGTATTTTTTAAGTCAAGGTCCTTCTGAAAATCAGCGCCGCGGTTTCACTGCGGCACAATGCTGAGGGGATCCTGCTAAACTTAATGTCTTCTTTTTACTATTATTTTTTTCTATTGTTTTTCTTTTATATGTGTTATTAATAAATATTTTCTATTCTATTCTATATTCTATCAAACCCCTATTGACTCAGGAACCAAGCATACAACATCACAAGAACATTGCTATCACGTTACCACTTCTCAAAATCTCGGCACACAAAACTTCCCATCTACAGCATTCCTCATCCCCATAAGTTGGTGAGTAATTCGGTGTTATATATCGTTACGGTACTTAATCTGAATTTATCACCGCGATGACGTTATTTTGGCTCGCGCGTGACAGAGTGAGCCATTATACTTTTTCCTTTGCTTAATACACGCTATTTGGTGTTTCATTGCGGACATTTCTGTGCAAATCGCGCGTGGATTGGGCGAGTGTTTTTGCCGCAAAGTTACGTAATGTTATCTTTAATAACCCCCTACAAAAAAGTGGGGTGTTGTAAATTTTGCGTGTGTATCTGCGTGTATGTTTACTTATCTGTGTATGTGTATAATATCAAACCGATGGAAAGATTTGGACCCGGTTTTTTTTTAAATAGTAACTCCTTATAAATAAAAACCCCCAATATAAAATGGTAACCTCTTCTTTCTAAGCTATCTCTTAAACAGCCCAACCTTTAAATAAATTCGGCTTTCCGCTAGTGAAGTTACTTAAAAGCTGGTAAAAATCAATTAGTTTCCAAAGCTGCACGATAAAGTTGAAAACATTTTGTTTAAAACCAATCGGCTTTTTGAAGTTCAATTAAAATTAAACTTCAACTAAATTGAAGACTAAATTGAAGACCATTAGCGTCTGGTTTGTTCGTGGAACTTCAAATAATCGAGAGAAATATTGAGTAGGTATGTATATTTTCTATATACTTTGTGATTTTGTTAACTCTTTTCAAACGAGTGTAGAATTCCAGCCTTTTATTACAAGTTTTTATGTATTTAACTTGCACTGGTCGTCGTCCGCTTCAAATCTTGCAAATCAACTTTAATAAATAATAAATAAATAAATATCAGGGAACAATGTCACACCAATTGACCTAGTCCCAAACTAAGCTCTAGGCTTGCTATGGGTACTAGACAACGATATACATACTTATATAGAAAAATATATACTTAAATATGTACGTAGAAAACATCCATGACTCAGGAACAAATATCCGAGCTCATCACACAAATATCTGCCCTTACCGGGATTTGAACCCAGGACCGCTAGCTTCGTAGGCAGAGTCACTACCAACTAGGCCAGCGCGTCGTCAAACTTGGAACCAGAAGGCTTATTGTCTAACGCACTCGCAATCGCAACCGGCTTCAAAGTAGAGCAATTGTTTTCATTTTGTATGCAGACAAGCCTATAATTTTCAAAATAAAAACGATCGTGATTGCGAGTGCGTTAGACAATAAGCCCACAGTTCCCGTTTATGGAATGCAATGGGCTGAAATTTGGACCACATATACAAACCCTGAATCATTGCTGCATTGGTACATGATCCTCCTAATGTCGTCTCGCCGTCGTTTCGCACCCGAGGAGTGGATATTTCAAGTGGCGTTCAGTTTGGCGGTCATTTGGATGGTAACGCATCTGATGCGTTCATGCGTCGCATCATCAAATCATTGTGTACTCCATAGAGCGGGATAGTATTATCCATATTTCTGCAACTTTACAAGGGTGTCATATGGCATATTGTTTTCGCCTCTGGGCTGCAGTGTCCCACCTTTCATTTGAACGTATTTAACGTCCACTGGCATTACGGAGGGACATGACGATGCGCCTCTGCATATTTTACTGCATCATTCAGTTGGAGTGTACAGTCGACTACAAAGAGATGTATCCACTTTTAGACCTTATTACATTGCCATAAGGTGAAAGCGTGGATTTATCTCTTTGTAGTCGACTGTACAAACTGTTTCTGTTACTGCCTGCAGATTGGTTCCTACAGAACTGTCTTTCAATTCCACTACATCCACGGCGTCTAAAACAAGGCGACTTTTTCAAAAAAAAACGTGCACGTACGTTTTGTGAACCGCTACGACTTAGGCCTGGTTCCCACTATGCCGGATCCGGGAATTTTGCCGGATCCGGTAAGGGTAGTGGCTGTACAATTTATATGAAACTGTTCACATTATGCGGTGTGAACAGCGTCATAAGCCACTAGCCTTACCGGCATCCGGCAAATTCGCCGGTCCGGCATAGTGGGAACGGGGCCTTAGGGACCTTTAAGAGATAACCATCCTATTCTGTATGTTGAAATGACGTGTTTCAGGTTGTATTTTAGAAGCTTATGATCTCATCCGTACAGAATTGTTCACGTAACACTGCACCGCCTTGTTGGTGACCAGCTGGCTCATTAGCGCCCTCTAGCGTAAACAACGAGACTCTAACGCTATCGACTCCAACTTACGTTTAATCCGTCTGAATCAAGTTTCTGTTAACCCCTCTCGTTAAACTAAAGTTAGAGAAACAAATTGCCACTCTCCTCCTACGTCGTTCAAGTTAAAGTTCTCACTAAAAAGACGTAAAAAAGTTACACTTGTACGTAGTTCTCTAAGTGAAATATATTTTCAAAGATTTGATTTAGGTTTGAATTGGGACGTTCACTATAGTAGGATCATACGGACTTGTTCGCTGTGAAACAAACATATGAAGCACATTCTAGTAAACTTTGTATAGGATTTTGTACCATTTTTAAATTCCGACAAAAAAGAGGGGAGATACATATAAGTTAACGTGTGTATATGTGTATCTGTGTGTCTGTCTATGGCATTGTAGCTTCCAAACAGATAGACCGATTTGGACGCGGTTTATTAAAAGAAAACTAAGGTAATCGGGATGGTGCTTAGGTAGTGTTCATATAAGAGATCTCAGCTCTGAAAAACACCAAGGTTTTATGTATTTAGTAACTATTTATTACGTAGTCCATCTTGCGCTCTTTTTCACTAGGAACCCAGAACATGGTGTAGTCACTAGTCACAAGAGACACTGTTTCGCTCTCATTGCTATGCTATCCCGCTTCGTCCGCTTCGTCACCGCAACTTGCCGGTGCCAGTACGTGAGCGTCAGCTGACTTATTCCGACATTATTATCTCGATGTTGGTGAAGATTACTCGGATTTATATGTTTGTTATTCACACTAAGATTAATAGTTATGCGTGCATATTTTTTTTTAATTCAGTCATGAACGCAAGAACGTCCACAGGTATAGGCCTTCCCCAAAGGTCATAGATTGGACATACACCGTCGTAAACAACATCCTAGAACTTCGAAAGATTCCGACTGACGTCATGAGAGAAAAAATAACGCTTCTGAATTGACAGATTAGCAGCGGTTAAAATATTTATTTGTTTTTCTTTTCTTTAACTTTATTTGCTATTTCTCTTATTATTGCGAAAGGCGAAGTGCGAACCGCGTGCGTCGATTAACAATATATTTAACTCGGTTTATCGACTATTTGTCAACAACAACAGTTCCAAAAGGTCAAACAACTTCGTTTAGCGCGTTACATTTAAGCTCATTTGGAACAAGCCTCGCTAATCACAAATGGCGAATTAAACAAACGTTCGGTAACAAATTATGCAACGTTTATCGGATTATTTCCGAAACATTACAGACGTCGCTTTGGAATGGCGGCCATTACTCAGGCCGGCTTAACTCGTTGAATTTTAACCGGGATTTAGTGCGAAGGGGTGTTTGAACTGGGGCAGTAGTGGGCCGAGTGCGCTTGAATCGGTGCGCTGCTGCCGGCAACGGCTGTTGAATGTAATGTTGACATGACACGCGTGACACCTGCGCTGCGGCGGTATTATAGTCAGCTCCTACTATCGAGTGAATAAGATTTATCATAACGTCAATCACATGACTACGATATGGAAGCAAGACAGGCTTGAACAAAGTGGAATAGTGTGAAAAAAGATAAAGAGGAGGTACTTACGAACATTCGGTAACACATACTTATTATGTAAATAAAAACATCCAGATATCTGTAGTACAAAAGATACAGCTCTTTAAAGTTAGGACGGACGGATGGACATTGAAGGGTTAGTATTAGAGTCCCGTTTGGGTACGGAACCCTTAATACTTCTAACTTACCGATTATTCCTTCTAAGCCGCCAACAGTAAGTCTAATGTAAACCCGGCGCAATGCATGAACATGGTTAAATATATCGATTATTAAATCGAGGTTTTATCAAATAAAGTACTGACCCGATTTTGACAGATTCAGTGCAATCATAATATTAATTCAGTAAATTTCCGGCCGCCACGTGGGCCCGGCCAAGAATGTAATGTAAACTTTTTGGTACAGTCACCAGCTATAATATACATAACATAACATTGGGCGCAAAAATATCTGACACTCTCTTATACCTCTAGTAATAAAGACGTGTCAGATATTTTTGCGGCCAATGTTGGAAAATATATATTATTGCTGGTTACTGTACCTAAAAACACTTTTATTTTCAAAATAATTCACAAGACTGAAAAATAAGCATTACTCGTATTTAATTACAGTAAACATTATTTGAGTTGTTCAACGAGTCCATAACAGCTTCTAGCGTCCATTGATAATTATTCAAGTATCTAACTACTTACTACTTGCCACGACGGCGCACCCAACGAGGCATAAAGACAAAATCCTCGCGTCGTATTTACTATTTAAAGTAAATGGTCGGATCGCGGGCTTCGGAACGACGGGAACACTGGTTAGTGGCGCAAGGCATTGACAGAAGCGATTCAAGGGACGCGTTGAACGCCCTTAGAAGTCATTTGTATGCAATTTTGACACACCGTGTGAGTAATGATCGGTGAATGATGATAAATAAATGAATATCAGGAAACGATCTCATATTAATTGACCTAGTCCCAAACTAAACTCTAGGCTTGTACTATGGGTACTAGATAACGATATAAATACATATAATAGAGGATTAATGAATGCCTTTACTAATGTAATGTTGTGTCAAGAACTCGATATCAGCTGTGTTATTTTCTTAAATAGTGCCGGTGAACTCATTGACGAAGAGGCCCTTACAAACAAAGCAAAGCCGGCTTGGCCATCAGACCAAGTCATTGATCATGCATGAGTAGGTATCTTGACCTTGGTTTTACTTCTACGTTATGTCAACCAAGTTGAAGGTACTCGTGCCTAGCGAGGTATAATGTAAACAAACTCGGGAGTCAAGTTATGCCAAGCAAAATCAGGAAGGAGGTTATGATTAGAGATCAATTAGCCATATTGCTTAATGTCTAAGAGACCGCATCTAAAAGTGACTGATCAAAGACACCTAAAACCATATATACTATCTAAGTATGGATATGGTAAGTAGGTGTCTTTGATTCTATACTCCTCAAGTGTAAAATTATTGATACTAATTCCATTTCGACTAAGGTCCCTTGGGGTCGTGCTGGAATCGGAAGATTTTTAAATGTGTCGAGTTTAATACTGCCCTCCTAAGCCAATAAACAGTATCTCAGGTTTAATTGCCAAAGTAGATTCAATCCATTCCTATTAGTGATAAGGTTGTGATTGCTACTGGAGTTTTCTTTGAGATACCGCTATTTGGCTTAGCAGGGCAGAATAGTATTCCATTTAATTTAGTTCTCGTTGAAGACTTAACAGGCACGCAGGCGCGGGGGTCCCAGTAAACTGGCGGTAGACTTAGCCGTCAGTTATTAGTAGTCCAATAAGTTTTTCCTAAAACCGCTGCCTCCTATAACTTGCACCACCGCCCGTCTCGTCCCGCGACAAGAGGAAGACAAGTTGTATCTGGTATTGGCTGCAGCTATGACGCCGCCAATATGGCGCTATAACGCCAATATACAGCTATTACACCGATATACCGCTAATATACCGCCAATATACAGCAACAAGACACTTGGTAACCGTTGTATGAAAATAACGAGGGTGTTCACATGAAATAAAACGCATTAGAGGAATCTTATTCGCAGTTCGTTTTAGTTTTATTCTTGTGTTATTTCGTATTTGTGGTGGTGCAATTTGTTTTATTTGTGTTATTATAGGGTAACTTAAAGTAATGTCTGTATTTCTCCACGTATACGTTTATGATATGAAAGCGATAGCTAAACCTTAATCTAAGACAACGCTTTATTTAGTGCACTGACTCGGCGATATTTTTAATGATCACTTTAGTTTGTAATTCGTTTTATATGTCTCAATCCTAGAATTCTAACGTAATTAAGGGGCTGGTTAGGTTATGAATGAAAAACAATTTATAAGTCATATAATGTATTTTTACTTAGCTATCTAGTACCTATATCACAAGAACTGTTCAACAGATTGTTCACTTTTAAGTAACAACATTTTAATTAATAATAATTAAACAACACTTAATTTAAATAATCAAAACGACACACTGGAATGTCAGTTCTATAAACTAATCGAAGTCAGTTAAGTTAAATCGCTTTTAGTTACGATTTAAGTAATCACAACATTAAAACGATTTTAATTACGTATATAATCAAATTAATCAATAAACATGGTGACTTACAGTGCCGTAAACGTAATACTTTGTAATTCTTGTCTTGATTATCTATAATTACATAAATATATTTAAAGATATAAATTTATATTTCATTTAATAAGGAATTGTTGTTCTCCTTGGAATTTCCAAACCTGAAAAGTAAATATCGATTAACCAAATATCATTTATTAATTTTATTATATTTGTTCAACCGCGTTGACTTCAAGTTGTGTAACCATGTATAGGGCAATGCGTCGGTATTACTGCAATACCGCGTAACTAACAAATTTATGATAGAGCAAAATAAACCTTACCATCTTATTAAAAAGGTGCATTTTGCTCCTTATTAAAAATGTTACTTACACGGTTTTGCAGTTTCACCGACGAATGGGTACCTACACATCGTCGTTGATACTGTAAAACCGCGTAACTCACAAAATAAATAAGTTGCAAAATACACCTTAACAAGTAAGACAGTTAGGTACATTTTGCAACTTATTTAATCTGTTAGTTACGAGTATAACGCAGTATCATCGACGAAATGCCTTCGAGGGCCACACGAGCGTTGCCTGTGTTTTGCGTCGACACCGGTGCGTTGTTCAACATATAAATAAGAACGACATACCACACGACGCGTTGAAACCACAGACCTAGATATCCTATACTCGAAACTCGAATTCAAGACCAAAATCCTAACCTCATCGGGCGCACATTCGCTGTGATTACTGCATTTTGGTTTAAGTGTAGGTATTTTTATCAATAAAACTTACCCTAATATTACTGGTTTCACGAGTTCTCATTCATGTTTTTATGAAATAATGTTAAAATAACTAAATAATCAAGATGGGAACTGTCAGATTTTGGTCTTGAATTCGAGTTTCGAGTATGGATACCGCCATTGCATGGACTTTGCGTGTATCTAAGTAGAGCGGTGCACCATTTGCCGGTCAGTCGCGCTCCTGTCGTTCTAACTGTCGGGCTGCGTTCGTCCTCTCACCGCAAAGGCCTACTGAGGCTCTACTTTGAAATCCGTAATTTGAAATTCGTCTATTACTATCCCTTTTGCTCTCGACGCGTCACTAATTGGCAAGAAAGTGACGGGGCGATCCGAAGTTCGAATTACTGATTTCAAAGTAGAGCCCCTGAGTACTAGTCGGTTGGCGGCGCCTTTGAATCGGTTTAACACGGCGGTAGTATTGGACATCACTAAATTGCTTACGTGACGTCATAGTTGGCATATAAAAATTGACACGCTCGGTTTCCATAGTATTGAGCGCGTTTGCGGCGTCTATATGGTCTGTGGTTAAAACACTTGCATCGCTCTATGTTGAAATCACAGCGTTGCGTACGCAACGCACCGGCAACGCTCGTGTGGTATCGTTCTTCGGATTTATATTTCTTACTCATTCGCTCTTATGCGATTCTAACCGACTTTACTCGAACCTGAACCTTCTTTTTAAGACCTCTTGCACTGTGTTTTATTTATTTTAGTCGAATTATTACTAATACTACATATCTACCTAGTATATGTTGGTCTATGCTGGGCCCGGCCACAAACTTGTCTTCGAAGGTCGGCTGCAGCTCTAGGAACAGCTGCTGGTGCTGCGCCGAGAAGTTCCAGAACAAGAACCGATGCTGCTGTTTCTCCAAATCCTGGATCACCGTTATTAAGCTCTGGAACCAAATGTCAATGGTCAAATAAAGAATTCCTAGAGATTAATATAAACCCCCTTGCAAAGAAAACGGGCAATTTTATTTTTTCAAGTACTTTAATAAATATACTATGTATAACTAAATAAGATTTCATGCTAAAAAATAAAGAAAGTAATGTTTTGCGTAGGAAAGTAATTATATTTTATACAAATAATGTTAGTTTAATGCTGTATGTTTAAAAACTAAACTACTTTCTTTATTTTGTAGAATGAAATCTTATTTAGTTTTAGTATATTTAAAGTACTTGAAAAGAAAAGTGGACTACCTCTACCGACCTCTTGTTCTCCTGGTACTCGCGTTTTGTTATATGAACTCTGATTCCGATTGTGTAATGTAATGCATGAGGTACAATAATATCGCATACAAAGCGAGAGAGGACTAAGAAAACAGCTTTTTCGAGAAGGTGATCAACTTACCGCAGCAGCCAGTGAGCGCTCTGGGCTTCTATTCTACTAGGTAAAGCCACATCACGTTGTCAACGTTACCATAGCTCTTATTTATTTAACATCAATGGTAGCCGAGTTCAAAACAATACGATAACATGTTAAAGGCACATGATTTTACCCAGTAGAATTAGCGGCCCAGGGCGCTCGCTGGCTGCTGCGGTAAGTTCCTCCCTCCCTCCTCCTCGTAAAAGCTGTTTTCCTAGTCCTCTCTCGCTTTGTGTGCGATATACTAACGATATATTGTAACCTCATTACACAATCGGAATCACGAGTTCATATAACAAAACGAGAGTACCAGGAGAACAACAGGTAGGTAGAGGGTAGTTTCTTGACTTTTGCGTTAAAACAAACGGTACCAAAATCATCGCAAAAAAAGAATCTTCAAAATCGGATCACCCAGTCGAAAGTTTTGAGGTAACAAACATTTAAAAAAAAACATACAGTTGAATTGAGAACCTCCTCCTTTTTTGAAGTCGGTTAAAAATCAGCCCTTAACGATACAAAATGTGTCAAATATTAATCGGAAGTAAGCTTTATCTAGCCTTGTTTTGAATAAGGAGGAACCGGACATAAGCTTGCACACGGCGTACACAAACTCATTCGAAGTACCAGGCGAACAAGAGTTTATAGAAACTTTGCGATGATTTTGGTACCGTTTGTTTCAACGCAATAGTCAAGAAACTACCCTCTACCTACCTGTTTGTTATATGAACTCGTGATTCTGATTGTGTTGAGGTTACAATATATCGTTAGTATATCGCACACAAAGCGAGAGAGGACTAGGAAAACAGCTTTTACGAGGAGGTGATCAACTTACCGCAGCAGCCAGCGAGCAGCGCCCTGGGCCGCTAATTCTACTGGGTAAAATCATGTGCCTTTAACAAATTATCGTATTGTTTTGAACTCGGCTGCCATTGATGTCAAATAAATAAGAGCTATGGTAACGTTGACAACGTGATGTGGTTTTACCTAGTAGAATAGAAGCCCAGAGCGCTCACTGGCTGCTGCGGTAAGTTGATCACCTCCTCGTAAAAGCTGTTTTCCTAGTCCTCTCTCGCTTTGTGTGCGATATACTAACGATATATTGTATGTAACCTCAACACAATCAGAATCACGAGTTCAAATAACAAAACGAGAGTACCAGGAGAACAACAGGTAGGTAGAGGGTAGTTTCTTGACTATTGCGTTGAAACAAACGGTACCAAAATCATCGCAAAGTTTCTATAAACTCTTGTTCGCCTGGTACTTCGAATGAGTTTGTGTACGCCGTGTGCAAGCTTATGTCCGGTTCCTCCTTATTCAAAACAAGGCTAGATAAAGCTTAGGTACTTCCGATTAATATTTGACACATTTTGTATCGTTAAGGGCTGATTTTTAACCGACTTCAAAAAAGGGGGAGGTTCTCAATTCAACTGTATGTTTTTTTTTTAATGTTTGTTACCTCAATACTTTCGACTGGGTGATCCGATTTTGAAGATTCTTTTTTTGTTTGAAAGCTGGTGCTTCCCAGTTGATCACCTCTTCGTAAAAGCTGTTTTCCTAGTCCTCTCTCGCTTTGTGTGCGACATACTAATCTGTCAGTTAAATCTATTTATTACTATCCTTTTCTGAAGTCATATGAAAGAAAAGGACAGAGGTAAAATTTACCTTCCGGATAGCTTTATCTGGGGATCATCTGGGGATTGAAAAATCAGCCCTTAACGATACAAAATGTGTCAAATATTAATCGGAAGTAAGCTTTATCTAGCCTCGTTTTGAATAAGGAGGAACCGGACATAAGCTTGCACACGGTCACGGTCACGGTCAGTCCAACTGAAGTCTGCTTTTGGTTAAAATATTGTTGGACGCCGACTTCAGACCTATTACCTACCATTTTAAATCAAGTTATTTTTTGCTTTTTGAAGGCGGTTTTTTTGTTTTTTAAACTTTTATTTTATTCAATCCCCAGATCCGGAAGGTAAATTTTAGCTCAGTCCTTTTCTTTCATATGACTTCAGAAAAGGATAGTAATAGATTTAACTGACGGATAGTTTTATCTGGGGATTGAAAAATCAGCCCTAAATGTCAAATTTTAACCCGAAGCAAGCCTTATCTGTCCGCGGTTTGAATATAGGAACCCGACATTAGTCATTCGTGTTAGGGTTGGATTCACAGTATGCACGCAAAAGTAACAAGTGGTGGTCCAAAGTGAAACCAATTTTCTATACATCTGTGACACTTTGGATGTAGGCGACGCCTGTCGTATTGCATTTCCTCGTATACTAAGGTGACTGGGACGCCTGTCATAAGATACGTCAAAATAAACGTCAGTCCATAGAAAACTATCATTCTTGACTTCTCTCGAGACGGGTAGCACAAGTTGTATTTTCTTGCTTGTCGCTCAATGCGTCTCTATCGTTACTGACTAGATAGAAAGGGAGTTCCGAGAGACAACCAAGTCGCGGACAACTTGTGCTAGCCGTGCAGGTTCTTAATACGGCCCTAAGTTATCTAGTCATTCATTGTAAGTACTAGGAGAGCAGCAACAGCAAGTGTCCGACTAACCTCCGCAACTCCAAGATCGACGGCGTGCAGTAACCGGCCGTCCAGCACCACGACGAGCGGCGGCGCGCGCGCCTGCCGCCGCACGGCGCGCGCGCAGTGCTCCGCGCTCGCGTACCCTAGGGCTCCCGACAGCGTCAGTGTTATACAAGACTGGTTGCCCACCTGTAAGATGCAGAGAAATTTGTTAGTTATTGATGCACAACTTTTATAATAAACTAGCCGCCCGCCAGCGGCTTCGCCCCGCTGCAAAGTTCTGACTTTCCCAGTGGATTTTTCAATTTTTTTCTTTCATAAAAACCTTGTTGCCAAATCGGTTCAGCCATTCTCGAGTTTTGCGCTTAGCAACACATTTAGCGATTCATTTTTATTATATAGATGCCATTATTCTGCAAATTTAATGTTATTACACTCCTTTGACATGTTGTCGTATTGTGTTTAAGTGGGCCGCCATTACTGTCAAGTTAAAGCTAAAGCTATCGTAACGTTGACAATACGATAGCATGTCAAAGGCAAAATGGTTTTTATCAGTAGAATAAAGACGCTCATGCACGCTCATTCACTTAAGCCCTCCGCTCGGAGAGGAGAGCAGTTTTTTTATTACGTTGGATACAGAGTTTTAAGTCATTGTAATAAGGTTTATTATTGCAAGTGCACTTCTTTTGTCATTAAGAATTGACAAAAGAAGTGCACATGCATGATTACTTTTGACATATTGTTATCGTATTGTTTTTAACACCGCAATTACTGTCAAGTAAATAAGAGCTATCAAAACGTTGAGGTTGTTATTGTTTGTCATAGTAGAAAAGATGTCCTCCACGCATATTCGCATCTATTTGATTTTAACCCCCGACGTGAAAGAGGGGTGTTAATTTGACCGCTACTAAGCCGCTACTTAATATTGCATGAACAACCATCACCTGAATCAGCCCCTTCATTCATTTTGACATAGCAAAATATATACCAAGAACCAATAGAAGTACCAGGCGAACATAACCCGCTAGGCTACCTTGAACACAGTAGGATGTAGCCTCGGGCGCGCGGCCGCGGCGAGCGAGCGCAGCGCGTCGCCGCCCGCGCCCGCCGCGATCCCGTACTCGAGGCCGCACGTGCAGCCCACCACCACCGTCGCGCTGTATACCAGGAGCTCAAGCTCTGTGAAGAGACCATGTTTATGGGTAAGGGACACAGCTATGACAGTATAACTCCCAACCTAACCTGCGAGCCTAGTATGGCTGCGTCTATATCGCGTGTTAAATGTGGATAAAGCATCCGTCACTCCCGTATTTATTACGTGTGTGTCATAAGCAGAGATCGGAATAGGCAGAGCTAATTTGCCTAAACTTGACGCATATTCATTCATGCGTGAGTGAGAAGGGAATACATTATTGAATGAACATGCATCAAGTTTAGGCAAATTAGCTCTGCCTATTCCGATCTCTGGTCATAAGACTCATAAGGTGACGGATCCCACTTCAACTTTACTACCATCGTGTAATATCATCATTAGAGTCAGAAATGGCCTAATAAATAACGTCGTCAATATATGGCCATGCCAGGCCATGACTTTGGCTTGCGCAAAGTGGCAGGAGTTACCAGGAGCGCATAGCACGAAGGCACTTACTGCTGTTCCGCCACAGTCGCAGAATGATAGCCAGATCTATGATAGACATCATGGCCACCATGATTACGGCGGCCAGGACAGCGCGCGGGATGTAGTAAAACACGTCAGTGAGCAGCGTCACTGCCAAGAGTACTAGTAACGCTGGAAAGAAAGGGAATTTCGTTTATTTCCACAGTTGTTAGAAAATGAAGTAATAGTACTAAAATCTCCGAATTTGTAGCGCGTGTGTAAAATTATGTCAGTATTAATATATTTTTAGATCTTAAAAGTAAGTTTGCCTTAATACAAACAGCATCCCTGTCAAATGACTACTAGTGAGCCTTTTGTTTCGTTATATTGTGTTTAAAGCTTAATGTAGAAAATCTAAATTTTGAATAAGAAGCCTGACCGTATTCACAAACGTCACTATGATGTCTCACAGTGCTCACAAATGCAGAGGGTGGTTCAAATCGTCTCATAAACAAAAGGTCAAAAAACAATCACAAATCTGTATTGAACGGAGTGCGTTTACTTAGTAAAGGGTCCCTTAAGTATTGTTTGTGAATACGGGTGTGAGGCTGGGGCAAATTGACAACAGCACGTTGCATGCCCACTGCTGCCTAGCATCCCTCCCGCTGCGTGAGCCAGCTCACCTTTGACCAAGGAGCCGGCGGGCGTGACGACCCCGCTGGCGTGGTTGAGCGCGGTGCGCGTGAACGACCCGGTGGCCGGCATGCAGCGGCAGAACGACGAGACGACATTACACGCTCCAACTGCCAGCATTTCTTGAGTCGCGTCCACGGACTTGCTACCCGCTGTGGATAGAACGCACAGTGTAAAGACTTTTTTTTTGGCTATTTACTCATTGATGGCCTCTAAGTAGAATATCCTAATAAGTACAGTCGAAGACTTAAAGGAGAATGAGCAAATTTGTATAGAAGTTGGTTTTTTTTCTTTTAGGATACTTTGCGTAGTCTTCCCAATTAGATGTTAGATCAATATATCAAATGTTTAGGAAAGAAGGGAAATCTCAACATATGTATATGATCTAACATCTCAGAGTGAAGTATCTAGCAACTATCAATATGTTATTTATTAATAATGGACAATAGCCTCTCGACCGTTTCTTTGGTCGTCAATTATAAGTTCTAGATCTGACATGCCTTGATCGAATTCAAACTTAAGTTTAAGTAATTCCTTTTTTAAAAGAGATACAAATAAAAGTTATTTACAAAAAGTATTCCTTAATATCAGAGCTTTCATAAGACACTAATTTCATCAGTGGCCGCCGATAGGCCAATTTGGCCATTCTTTGTGAAGAATCTTAAGTCAATCTGATATTTTACAGCAATAGGATACCAAACCCCTAGGATATCAAAGTAAAATCCCCCTTCCAAGTCCCAAGATCCATCGGTTTCGGCTGTGCGTTAATCGATCAGCCAGTCAATTTCTTCTTTTATTTAATATATATTACAACAATTTAACCTTCATTTCTTCTCAAACTCACCAAAAGCCCGAGCGATGGCGATGCTCTCGAGAATAGCCACCAGCGGCATCACGAGCCCCTCGGCCCCAAACACTGACAGCATAGCATCAAAGCCCAGGGTCTGGTTGTTCACCACGGTGGAAAAGGGGGGAGGGCCGAAATCTGGCAGTCCGCCGGTTATCGTACCTGGAAAAGGGGGGGTCAGTGAGTATGGTCCTTCGAACCGAATTCATCATCTTAGATTTAAATCACGGAATAGAAAAAACAGTGGAAGTGGCATGAGCTTCGCTTAGTATCAGACCTGTTGTCGCCAAAACTCAAACTATCATAAACAGGGGTCGGATTTTTCATCGCATGGTGAGATGAAAGAAAACTGTGGAGTCGATATTAAAGCTAAATTTTAATTCATATTCATACTCATACTCACCAATTTTCTTAGTCCCGTAATACTTTTGTCCCTTGCGCAGGTTGACAGATCGAAAATGTTAATCGAAAATTAATCTTACTGAATGTAATTAAAATTATTTGTGTAGTATGATTTGGGAAGTGTTAAGCCTTTTGCTTGGTAAAGGGTTACATTTACCCTGTAACTATATCAAATTAGTTAATCTTTTGTTTGGTTCAGACTACTTTGTTGCGGTAAACGTAATGCTAGGTACTAGCTGCTTTATCATAAATCATTTGCATGTCAATGTCATGTCAATCGTTCATGACGCGATGTGTCACTTAATTATTTATTGCAATCGGTACGTGCAATAATTACGTAAACAATTATGTCTGATCCGCATGTTTCTGCAATTTTGTACTGGATAGAACCTTACAAAGATCTAAAATACGATCATGAGAAATGTGTTGTGTCGTATGTGCGTTGTGGAGTAAAGCTAACGCAATTAAAACACATATTTATTTTAAAACATGTTAATAGTATTCTCCACCAAAAAAAAATAAAGCCCAGAAAATATGGAAAAAGTTAGCATTATTTACTCGTTTTACAATTGTGATTTTGAAATGGACAATGCACATGCCATACCTTGTCAAGATTTTGAGGCACTCATTCCTATATCTACAAGTTTTATGGATATTGGAAACTAGGAGCATATTATAAAAGTAATATTTTATTTTATTTTTATTTACGATATAATTTATTTCTACTCATATGACTTATTTTATTTATAATTTAATTTCGTTCTTAATTAAATGAATGAGTATGAATATGAATTAAAATTTAGCTTTAATATCGACTCCACAGTTTTCTTTCATCTCACCATGCGATGAAAAATCCGACCCCTGATCATAAAAACAACACGCCACCATGGAAAATGTTTTTGGTGTGGCTATCGTTTTTACATTTCAAAATAGCACAATAAGGCATGCTTCTGGATTTATTTCCTATTTTAGAAATATTAAAAAATATTGAAATATCGAAATAAGCGATCGCGGCAAAAGTATGCTAGGTTATGCGGAACTCCGCATAACTATGCCACACGTTACACGCCCACTTGACACTTCTACTGTTTTTTCTGTTCTGTGATTTAAATGCACTAATTTAACAGATGTATTGGTGAATGATCCTGATGTTAGACATATCAATTGTATAAATGATTATGTATTTTATGAATTAATCACTAATAGCATATTTAAAGCCCTAGATTACGTACACCTTAAAACCGTAAACGCACATCGAGCGGAGGCGGCGCGTTCCCATTCTAAAAAGCGATCTAAACGCAACTTGAACAAAAGTTATTTTCGTAACAAAACCACCGCGGTGCCTTTTCATAGAGGCTACTTCTTTCCGTTTTGTAACTAAACTTTAGTTGCACTTACACGGGCAATTTTATGAACAATAATTGCCCGTCCACAGTCGAGGTGTCTCGTTTTATTACACCAAACTAGAGTAAGAAAGCTAAAGTTAACAAGCAATTCTTGCTCAAAAAAATTATTATGCATTGCAAGCGATCCGCGATTTCTCTTTAGGAATATATCCAACAGATGGTGGTGGGGTTTTTTACAACATAAAGCACTCACCAGTCACAGCAAAAGGCTTCAAGCCCTTAAGATACAGCACAAACGCCAAAAAAGCGGCCGAGAACACCACTAGCGCGTTGCGCGCGCGCACCAAGTGTTGGCATGCCTGCGACACGAGCACGCGACGACGGGTCGACGACTCCGTCACGGAGACACGGGCGCGCTGAAACGGAAAAGCAGTTATGGGGTTGTAAGGTGCGACTATGAGATGAGATAATAAATAAATTAAATAAGCCTAAAATGAGCTCTAGGCTTGTACTATGGGAACACTGACATAGAACAAATGATAAATATATAAATAAACTAGCTGTCCGCGCCCGGCGTCGCCCGGGTGTAATTTTTTTTTTCATACAAACCTTATGAAAAATAGTTTACGACCTATTCTCAGACCTACTGAATATACACACAAAATTTCATAAGAATCGGTCGAGCCGTTTCGGAGGAGTTTGGTTACAAACACTGTGACACGAGAATTTTATATATTAGATAATTAAACACATCAAAAACATAAGACTGACTAACAAATACAAGTGCGTATAAGGCGAAGGCTAGACGTACAATAAATATTGTTATCCATCAATATTTATCTCATATTGTGATATATATTGTTCGTCGTGTTGTATTGTTTGTTGTTGTGCTATATTGATGGTTGACAATATTTATCACGGAAATCTAGATTTCTTGATTCTGGATGGCAGTTTGTGATAAGTATTGAAATCCTTCAATACGCTAGACTACACGATCAGTAAATATTGTGATATGACAGTATAGTTTTTGCCTCCGTATCCAATACACGTCCGAACTCAACGATACACGTTACAGTACTGACGTGATAAATATTGAACGTGTAGCCTTGCCTCTGTATTGTGTGAATAGAATGAAATCCATCAGTATTTATCATATTGATGGATCACAGTATTTATTGTACGTGTAGCTTTCGCCTAAGAGTATAAAAGACCGGAACCGCTAGCTCATCTTAGGGTGAAGACAGAAGAGCATAATTTTTTGAGTAGTGAGTCGCGTAATTTCTGCTACATTCGGTTTCGCACAAAACCCCTGTCTGGTTCACACGGCGACGAAAATGAGTTGGACGTTTTTATGAAGCAGAAATTACGCGACCGAAAATATACGACTCAGAACTCAAAAATTACGCTCCTTTGGCTTCACACTTAGGCAGAGCTATTATGGCAAGTCGTTAATTATGAGACGGTTTAAGGTCACTATGAGCATTCGTTGGTAAAACGACTGAGTTAGAAAATCTTTAATTAAACTTGGTTAGCAAACTGATCTTCATTATAGATTCTGTTAATTAAAAAAAAAGTAATGCTGGAAGTTTAACTTGGTTAACCCCACTAGTCCCAGTACTGCTTTCGTTTACAACAGGTTCAAGCGAGTTTCACTGCTGACGTCAATATGTTGAAGAAGTTATAGAAAGGTGTACATGTGCCACGCCGTTACAGATAACATATGTATAATAACATACTTATTTTTTATTAAGTTACACGAGGCAAAGGTCATAATCAGTTTTTCTGTTACTGTAGTTACTTTGTAGTAATAACGGCTGCAATCAATTATTTTTTATAGTATATTACGACTTACTTCTTAATTATATAATCATACAAACACAAGAGCATAGTCTTAACAATGAAGACTAATCGCATAAAAATGTCATTATGCTAATTTGACGAAGTACAGAAATCGAAGGCATTTTTTATTATTTTGTTTGAGTTTATCTAGCAATACACTAAGTTCGTTAAACAAAGAATAATACAAAAGAAGAAATGCAATATTAAAAAAAAAACAAATAGAAAGGTGAACTTATCCCTTTCAAGGATTTCTTCTAGCTAACCCTTGAAAAAATGGTAAAAGAAGTACCCTAATGACACTAGCGGAAAGTTAAGTTTAGTGACAGGATATTCATACATTAGTTAAAAGTTATGTGACAAAGTAACTATTTCTACACAAACATAAAGAATTTGCCCCTATCACACTATGTTGATGATTGGCTAGGGCTTGCAATTTCCCTGTATTTGCCGGAAAATTTCATTATAATTTGCACTACCAGCATTTTTTTAACCTATCACATGTGTATACTATTGAAATGCTCTACATTTATAAATTATATAAAACTAGCGACCCGCCCTCGCTTCGCTTCGGTTTATTTGAGTTTTCTGTAAGACCCCTTCAAAAACCAGCATTTATTATACATAGAAACCTTCCTTTTGAATCACTCTATCTATTTAAAAAAACCGCATCAAAATCTGTTGCGTAGTTTTAAAGATCTAAGCATACAAAGGGACAGACAGACAGACAGCGGGAAGCGACTTTGTTTTATACTATGTAGTGATTTGGAAATATTTGGGAAATTACCATTTCGGTACTAAAAATTTGGCGACGGTAAAGGAGAAAAGAAAGACGTTGGACACTATAGAGAACAGAAGAGGAGGGATGATTGGCCAATTATTGAGGCACGACATGCTGATCAAAAACATTATAGAGGGGAAGATTGAAGGCAGGAGAGGCAGAGGGAGACCAATACATGGACCAAATCAAGGAGAAGGTGCATGTCGTTTCGCATAAAGAATTCAAGGAGCTGGCAGTGAGGAGAGAAGATTGGAAATTACTCCACCGACAAGAGCAAAGCTCTTAAATTAAGAGTGATACAGAGAGAGGGTACTAAAAATCTCAGGACTGCCAACGCTACTGACAGCACTCAATTTAGCCACTGTCGATCAAATACAGAAACGTTTATGAAGGTACGTACTTACTTTGAGCAGCAACAGGATGGCTATAGTGGCTACACCCAGCACTGTGTCCCACAAGTGTATGGTCTTTATGTTCTTGAAAAAGTTCGCTACCGCCTCTATGAATGTGCTGCCTGAAGAACCTGTCAAAAATAATCCTTTGTTTTAACCACAGAACAGAAAAACAGTAGAAGTGACAAGTGGGCGTGTAACGTGTGGCATAGTTATGCGGAGTTCCGCGCCACCTAACCCGCGATCGCTTATTTAGATTTTTCGATATTCCTAAAATAGGAAATAAATCCAAAAGCATGCCTTATTGTGCTATTTTGGAATGTAAAAACGAGAGCCGCACCAAAAACATTTTCCATGGTGGCGTGTTGTTTTTATGATAGTTTGAGTATTAGCGACAACAGGTCTGATACTAAGCGAAGCTCATGCCACTTCCACTGTTTTTTCTAATCCGTGGTAAAACTAGTCTTGGATTTTAACCAGACTAACGCCTTTTGAAAAGTAAAATCTATATATATAAAAGGCTAAACTGACTGACTGATGTATCAACGCACAGCTGAAACTACTGTACCTAGAATCTTGAAATTTGGTACAGGGGTTCCTTTCATGATGTAAGTGAGCACTAAGAAAGGATTTTCCGAAAATCGACCCCCAACGGGAAGAAATGGGGGAGTAGCGGGAAACTAATTCTACGCGTACGAAGTCGCGGGCGTCCTCTAGTCTTATATAAACCAAGAGTAACTAAGCGAACAAGGTGGTCTAAAACATTTATAGTGGAAACCTATAACAAGTTTGAAAAACATTTTTGTCCAAAGGCACAGTTCCATACAAAGTTGAATGGCTTCAAGACTATTCCAACACTTACCCGTTATCCTAAAGAGCGACTTGAGCTGGGAAGCACCTATCTGTAACGCAGCCGCCGTCGTGAAGCCGCTTATCACAGGCTTCGATATGAAGTCAAGTAGGAACCCTGAAATTATAATTATGCCATTACTATATTGCAAACCATGGGAGTGGGACTCAGAGCCCACTTACCATCAGCTTACCATATTTCACCATTCTGATAATGTCATATTTCAGTGTACATGGCGCAGCTTTTATGAAATCCATGGATGAAGGGACTTGTTAACTTTGCAATGTATACCGAATTGTCACCTGTCACGTGTCATTGTCAGGGTGGAGACATACGGGGCAGGTAGCCAGTATGCGTATTTACCGGGCGCCTGTCGTTTCGCATAACGTTTTTTGTCCTAAAAATGTTTGGCCGAGAATGTTTGGCATACTGTTGAATGGCATACTACTCGTTTGTCCTAATAATTTTTGCGCATACTCATTTAACGTCCTAAAGCAAGTTTGTCCTAATATTGATAACTCTAAAGTCTAATTACCTAAAGCATAATTATTCCTAACATGAATTGTCCTAATAATTATTTTGTCTATTATTCAACTGGCTACAATTACAGCACCTAAACTAAACTATGGTAGGCGTGAAGTCAGAATCGTTACGTATTCTACCTTCAGGCAGGTCAGATTTCGGTTAGGTTAGGTACGACGACGAGCGAAGCGAGGAGGAGTGTTAGGTAGAACTGTGACCCTAACGAGCGAGCGAACTGACAAACGATAACAGGAGCAACAATTTCGGACAATCAAAAATATGCGGAACAAAGTGTATGCCACACATTATTAGGACAAAAGACGTTATGCGACACAACGATAGGACTAATAATTGTATGCCATTCGATATAGACCCGTATTTGCCTGCATATGCTATAAAGGAGAATATAACCACTGCGTTTTATGGCTGCTTAGATGAACTAATCTAAAAATAACTATAAACTAATTTCATTTAATTTCAAAAATACACAGCATAAAATGAAATTGATTGCTTGCTTAAAGTTGGTACGACAGTTAGTTGATAAAGTCACAAGCAATGTTCTTAATTGAACACAAAGGCTTCTAGCGAACTTTTTAACCCCTACTAAAAAAAGAAGGACGCGTATGTCTACGAGTATCTGCCTCTTTGGGGCTTCGTAGTTGCAAAGGTCGCTCATTGAGTACAAAACGGACACATTCCAAAATAATTTGCTCTTGCATTGAAAATCTTATACGAACAGCTTCTAATTTAAAAATGCAACACTCTCTGATTTTGGAATGTGTCCGTTTTGTATTCAATGAACGAGGTATGGAGCAATTTAATGCAGTTTTTTTACTGAAGTTCATAAAGAAAGTTACGAACGTCCTTTAACAGCTTAGATGAATTAAAAAGTGATGAACCTTTTTATACCGCGACTGTGCTTAACACAAATGTAAGAGCAAAGTTGCAATTATATGCATTCGAGTGCATTTGCATAGACGTTACTACTAGAGTACTCCGACTAAGAGTACTGATAAGTGGCGTATTGTTCAAGTCATCTGTGCATTATAGACAATGTTCAAGTACGGGTATGTGTATTTTAACACCTTACCTAAAGAGGGAGTTACAAAGTAAGTATTATGTTCTGATCTGATATGAAAATATCTTATTATAAACTCTAATAAGCATAAGCAAAACTCACCTAATTGCAACGCGCCCAGTAGCATAATAATACATCCCGATAGAAAAGACGCCAAGTACGCAAACGCCTCAGACTTGGCCACGTACTTGGCCAGTAAAGCGGCCAAGATGGCCGTTGGGCCAACCACGACGTCCTTGCAGCTGCCAAGCATCGTGTACACGAAGCCAGGGAATATGCTGGAGTAGAGACCCACCTGGGGAAGAAGTTGAAGGAAGAAATAAACCTGAGGTTGACGACTATCTTCTGCAGGATTTACGGTCGTGGTTATCACTGAGGATAAATTTGGTACAGTAGTACAGAGGAAACCTAATGTGAAATGGTCACAAAATTGAAACGAAACATACTGAAAAAAAAACATGTTAATTTGAATCTTAAGAAAAAACCATTAGTTTGTTTACGGGTTTATATAAATAAAATTCGTACGTACCTGCGGCGGTAGACCGGCTATGATAGCGTAGGCGATGCCCTGCGGTATGGAAGTTAGTCCGACCGTCACTCCTGCGCAGAAAACGAATTCATTAACTCATTGTGCAAGCAATAAGTATAGCTAAAACACTAGATCCTCCCGTTTGCATACGTTTGTGTAAATATCATAATGGTTAAATTTTGTGCCGAATCAAGAATGTTTCCGCCTCACCTGGTGGTTTCTTGGGCATGTTTAATTGATATACTTACCTGCCTACATCTCCATACAAACGTACTTTTGTTTTAATTTTTGAAGGACGTGCCAACTTATCCAATTTGGAAAAGAGAGCTATAATGACGGATAACGGCCTAACCTTGTTAAGAAAGAAAATATTATTATTGCTTTATTATTGTTTCTTTACTATACGGCGTCCTCTCAAGTGAATAAAAGCTACTATAACGTAATATAATTTACCAGGTACGTACCTAACGATATTAAA
Source organism: Acleris cristana (assembly GCA_948252455.1). Classification (NCBI taxonomy): domain Eukaryota; kingdom Metazoa; phylum Arthropoda; class Insecta; order Lepidoptera; family Tortricidae; genus Acleris; species Acleris cristana. The sequence goes on along the minus strand of OX411775.1, from coordinate 14,145,288 downwards.
TAAACAAAGTGAAACAGAAGCGTCAAATCTATGACATCCGTCAAAGCTGATTTTGTCTGTTGTTTCCTAATTTTAAATGTTCCTATTTACCGGGGCTCCTATATTTGGCTGGTTTGCCTTTCGAGCATAAGAAACTGCCAAACGAACGAACGAAAAATATGATTTATTAAACTATCAACAGAACGTCAGTAGGTGCATTACCTAGCATGCAATATGTTGCATTATCGCATAACTGGCACGAGCGACCGTGTTAATCCGACGCGTGTTGTAGTTTCTGTTATACACATGGTGACGATATATATAATTACATACATACATTATGTATACATAAATTATCAAGAGCTCGGAATGGTTTACATAGTGGTAATTTCGTTTTACGCGTTTTAGCAATAAACGAGGTTTGTTATGTTTGACAATTAAATAATATATTATAATAATTTAACAAGGGTGGGCTAATTGGCCTATATGACCATTGAGGACAAGCGATATATCACCGGATAGATAATTTTAAGCTGTAAAACTATTACTATGGCAGGTAGTTCGAAATCTATGTGTGAAAAACGAGAAAAGAAAAGATTTTTTTTTACGAGATGGTATAAAGTGTTTTTTTTTACAGATTCTCTGCGGCGTCAACTGCCAACTCATTGCATAATCCCTCTTAATGATTATGCGTGCAAAAAGAGATTACCTACGTCAACATGTCTCATACAAGATATAAAGCATTATCCATTTATATATGTAGGTACTAGCTTCTGCCCGCGACTTCGTCCGCGTAGATTTCGAATAACGTAATTCCCTCTGGAACTTTCAAATTTTCCGGGATGAAAAGTAGCCTATGTGTTAATCCAGGGTATACCTAACCTATCTCCATTCTAAATTTCATCCAAATTCGTCCAGCCGTTGCAGCGTGAAGGAGTAACAAACTAACACACACAGCACACAAACTTTCGCACCTATAATATTAGTAGAAAATATTTAAAAAAAAAATAGTTGACTATTCCACCGCATAAGTACTAATGCAATGTCAATCTGTACTTATTTTTTTTTGTGTCTGTCTAACAAACTGACTACGAACTACTGTAAACAAAATACGAGTAGTATCATGACATAGTACTTGTTCTCAATTCTAGAAGTTGATTGAATGCCCTAAAGCGGTTTTGATTTGGCTGTATTACGACCACGCATTTTTTGTCTGTAATTAACTGTTTGTCTGCCTAAAGCCTGAAAACTCATTTCTATGTTTACTTACCGACTTCAAAAAAAGGAGGTTCTAGTTTTGGACCGAATCTATGTATGTATGTTTGTATTTCTGCGATTATATCAAAAACCGATTTGCAAAACTTTTACTACTGTGTGATAGTTCTTACATATAAATACCTACACTATGACTTTCATGCGGAAACTTCAAACATCCTAGACACCGCGTGATTTTAAATTTATTAATTTAATTTCCTTGCGATTATCTTAAGTAATACCTAAGTAGCACATTGCCAATTTAATTTACGCTTTCGGAAATATAATGCTGATTCTTTTGAGATGGTTTAAGTATATACTAAACTATGGATTTCATGCGACGTTGCTTCCGGCAAACATGAAACAATCTAGAGTTGCCTCTTTTTTTTTCAGAAGTATTCCATAACAGCATATTTTTACAACCACTATAAAATAACTACCTAATATAGATTCTATGCGACAAGTGCCAGTATACAAGAAAAAGTGAGTAATAATAAAACATCAGATTTAATTCTACTGAATCATTAGTTTTTACTGCAGGATAATAAAGCAAACAATACCGTCTTCAATACAGATTTGTCATTATATCTCGTAGTTTACCTACTTAAGACGTGAGATCAGCCTTCATATCGCTAGTTTGTAATCAGAAAGACCGTTTCGTTATGAGATGATCAAAGTTGCGTGAAACAATGGGAATTCATAGTTAGAAAACGTCTCCTGTTATCATAGTAATTATTTTATTAAGTTACAAGGGTGATGGACAAGGCACCAATAATGGACACTTGATTCTTATTTTACAGAAGATAATGGTTATTCATTTGTTTTGCAACAATCAATTTAGGGCCGTATGAAACTTGAATTAAGAGTGAAGTGTCCATTACTGGTGCCTCTCAGATAAAAGTGTCCATCATTGGTGCCGTCACCCTAAGTAATTAACCTAAGCCAGATCTATCCAATCCTCAGATTAAATTATTTGACAGTAAATATATATCAAGTCTCCTATTCTGTCTCTCTTGATAAATACTATATTCAATGTAAAGACAGTCTGTTTCGGTTTTTTGGAAACGGTATAATATAACATGCCCGTGTGGTGCCGGGTTTAGAATGTTGCCACTCCATGTCTTCCCGTGGATGTCGTAAGAGACGACTAAGGGACTAAAGGCTGTGTAGTGCTGTTAGGCGATGGGTTTGCAACCTGTCACTAATACACTGGATAACATCTTAGCCTGGTTGTGCAAAATGTGGTCACAGAATTATCAACAAGTTTAGGAATGAAGGCGTAAGTTTATGTTATGTTATAATAATAATAATAATATGTAATAATATGTTATGTTATGTGTTATGGTATAACATCTACATATTTCTCTCTCAGTTGAAAACATCTAATGATTCATGTGCCAATGTATGTATTCGATCGGAGTAACGCCGCCATTGTCAATAAGTCACACGTTAACAAATTGCGATACCCATGCAAATACGCTGCATAACTTAAAACACCTATTGTTTTTTATCCGACGAAGTAAATTGACAATTCACGAGTTGTTATTTTGTAAAAACAGAATTTGTTTTAACAACCCTGTTGCAAAACATAGGTTAAAATTACACAAGAAATCTTATTTACTAGTAACGCGATATGTTTATTACTGAAATATGACCATCCGTGCAGACACGAGCTGTCAGTTTATTTCGTCGATAAAAAATAAGAATCTATAGCATTTCGCGAAGGGATGCGCAGTTTAGCAAAAGACCTCCGTCAATTATTTACAATGTAACAAAGTCTTCATTGCAATGCAGGTATAACTAATTGACGAGAAGAATAAAACCCTGAACCTGCCACATCTTTTTGCCCGAATGCCCAAAGGTTACATCTCAATTTGGTGTATTCAATTTGGCAGCATGGCTTTTCCAACGTATAAGGCTGCCTAATTGAGAATGCACGCGCTAAAATGTGTTATGCTCGCTCTGACGGGACTACTTAAACTCGCCGCTTGGACATTCACTCCTGCATTCGCTCACCTTTGCTTTTGAGAGAATCGCTACCCTGGAGTCATTGCCGCATGGTTTTATTACTATTCCTTCACAATCAATAAATAAGTTTAGCATTGTTGTACTGCTGTCAATATTATCAATATTCAGAAATGCTTGTTTGGCTTCTCCATGCCAAAAAATCATTTAAAATTGCATGATACTGACCAGCGATGAAGTCCCGGAACAGGTACTCCGTCTTGTAAGCTGGCAGCCACACAGTGATGGGTACCCGTCTTTTCCAGGACTCCAGGCCGCATAACCTGGACGCTGCTCGCCGCACCCGACTGGTCTCCGGGGAGACTCCTGAAAACATGCACAGGGACTTTAGAGAATAATTATCTAATCAATCTATACATGAAAACTAGGAATCTGCCTAGGATTCTCAGGCCGAGAATTCCCGAAAATCGGTCATACTCATTCCCGGGAAATTTAGCTCGAGAAAACTGTAACTGAAGTTCATCTTGCCCTTATTTATTTTTCGACTCTTTCATCTTGAACCTTTTTTTGCAAAGCAAGATATATTTAGTCGTGTTTATAACTATGTGGATAAACGTGGATAAAACATCTGTCACTTTTTGACCAGTATGTACCTAAATGAAGGTAACGGATGCTTTATTATTTATTTACCGATATAAAGGCGACCATAAGGTGATTTTTCACCGGCAAGAGGTGAGGCGAGACCAGGAGAGACTAGAATTGAAATTTGTATTAAAACAACCATTTCCACCAAAGACGCGCGACGAATAAATTTTGACTCTCGTCTCTCCTAGCCGGTGGACAAGCACTGGGGCAGAACAAAACATAGAGCTAGACTGCGCTTTACCATCTACCATCAACATCGTTATCACGAATGGAATACATAAAAGTAGATGTTGAATATTTCAGCAGTCGGCCACACTTGGCCACACGTGGTGTAATCTTACCAAAAAAAAACAAACATGCTCGCATAACCACCATTAACCAGCGATAAACGACTACGAGTGTAAGGTGTTAAAAGTCCCCGCTCGGCGTCGATTTACAGCATACCATAGCAAATTATTGATATTAGAGACTGTCTGTTTTCTTTACACAGCTTTTATGCGTGTCTTTGTGCGAGTATAAGTAGAACTTGTTTTATTGGTTTTCCTTTGGGCACTGTACTTTTTTCGCCACCTGTTTCCATTCCATTTATTGACAATGTACAGTTTTTTCTCTCTTCCCCTCGCTCTCTAAATATAAGTATACTGTGAGGTCTGCGAGGGACAGAGCATTCGAGTCGCTAGCGATCACGTTAATTGTAACTCATGGTAAGGGTAATTTGTTGCCCGAACTAGTGACCCCTCGCTTAGCTCCGGTTTAATCAAAATGAAAAATACCATACGTCAGCTGGGGTCAATGTAGCTACTTATTAGTGTTTTTTTTTAATCGGTTCAGTAATTCTAAATAGATTACCGCCAAAATACAAATAAAATTAGTATAGATTTAATAGGTGTTAACTACCACGCTCTTCTTAATTGTTATAAAACAAACCTTACCTAACCTACAGGTTCTGTGGGCTTTCTTTAAACATTTTGAAAAGTTAGGTTATCTCCGAAGAAAAAACTTTCAAACTTATAAATTTTCGGACAAACGAAATAGTTTGGAAAAAACTTCGGTCTTGCAATAAGGTATCCTGCCTGAGACGGGCATCTCAGTCAAGAGACGCATTGCTAGATCAAAACAGTTGTAACTCAAAATACAACTGTATTTTAAAATCAACTTTAATACAACTTCTATGAACTTGAAACTAAACTAGCAATGATTTTGAGTTGATACTGTTTTGATCTAGCAGTGCGAAGAGCAGTTTAGTGATTTACTTCTTAGATGTATGGTATAATAAATAGATGTATTGAGATAGACATCATTGATATAAATTAGAAACCTCTTTACACTTGTAATGTTAAGCTCAGTTTTTTATTACGTTTTTGCATTTTTTTAACAATATAAATAAGTATGCAGTTTATGCAATTTACTTTGACAATTACCGAGAAATTAAAATAAACTCTGTATCTATAATTTATTTTTTCTACTCGCGTACTATAAACCGCTAATATTGATATCGTTAATGGTGTCAGAATACCACCTATAGCGTAACCGAAGAGTAAAAACAATTCTATAATTAGCGTTGCCATGGTAATAACAGTGCTATAATTTATTATAGCATTGTTATTACCATGGTAACGGTCATTCCGGATATCAGTCTTGGCGTTTAGTTAACACTTGACATCCTAATAATTTGTATATAAACCGTTAAAAACATTTTAACACCAATTAAAATTACGTATATTAAAAATAAAATTAATTATGAGACTAAATATGTGTTTAAAATAACATTTTTATTCAATTACTAAAAATAGATGGTTAATATCCATCGATTTGTTATTTGGTTACCATGGTTACGTTCAATATGGATATCAACAAAATGGCGTTTCGTTTGGCATTCCAACTTGTTTATGATAATTTGATAGAACTGTTTTTAGTATCTATTAAAATTCGCATGAAATTTGTTTACATTTATCAATAAAATTCACAAACTATTATCGCGCATCGGAATAGTGAAAATGTCTTTGATGACAAGTAATTTGTTAGCAGAAAAATCGAGTAAAGTATACGAGAAAAGTTAGCTATTGTTTATTTTTATCATTATCATTTTAAGCTTGTAGAAAAAGTTATGTATGCAACGGTTCATAATTAGCTCTTAAGGTACTCGTGCCTATAATTAGAGCGCTCGCAAGCTCGCGCTCTAACCTCGGCTCTCGTACCTTAAGAGGCCTCATTATGTACCAGTTACATAAATAACTATTAATTATATTTCTAAGCACGTGGACAGGGTAGAAAGTAACAAATACATACGTACAAAAATAAACAAACTTTAATCGTGACCATAGAACATTTGGTTACGATTACAAATACAGTGGGGTTACGCAATAAAGTAGAACGTATTACATAGTATGTATGTTTTTTTATAATTTGGTACCTATATTTATATAATCGGCTTCGATAGACTAAACTGCAAAATGAGAAAGAAAACAGGCAAAACTAAGACCAATTTCATCAAAAGATCATATTAAATAAAATCTATAAACAATATGCTCGAAATACCAACCTATAACGCCACTCATTGCAAAACGAATGCCAATTTAATTCACCACTAAGCATTTAACATTGCATTTTGAACTCAAAAACACTTAACAACAAGGTGTATAATCACTTTATATTGACGACACATGTGCTTTGCTCTGATGATAGTACTATAATGGCGCGCGGCGAGTATGACCGGTAATATAAATGTTGAAAAACTCACGTTTCGTGATACATTGGTGCTTGATAAGGACAATGTAGCTTATCGAACCGTAGTAACTCTTCAATGTAAGATGGGACGTGTCTTTCTCAACGTCATGTCTAAGGAACATCTACTCCAAGTATTATCTAAAGCAGAGTATAAACAAATGCGTTTTAAATATCGAAAGTGATTACGCAATCGGTTTTTAACCTCCAATTAAAAAAGAGGGGTGTGTTATATTATAACTATAACGTATATGTGCGTCTATATTTATGTGTTTCTATGTATGTTATGTGTGTCTGTGTGTAGCATCCTAGCTCCCAAACAGATGGACCGATTCTGACGAAGTTTTTTTAAAATGAAAGAGTCTTTAATTGTTGCGGTTCTTAGCTCTTAGGTTTCATGTAAATCGGTTGGGCCTTTTATGAGATATCAGCTCTGTTAGAAGAGGACGCCTTTATATCGGGTGTTTTATCATAACACTTATTAAGTCGGTGGTCAGAAGAACTATTATAAATTAAAAGAGATTATGTTTACACGAGCTTAGTATTTGTCAATTAGTTTAAGTGATTAGAGACCTATTTGCAGAGTGATAAGTGGCAAGTAGCCGTCTACATATTAGTATTAGTAGTTACAAGATCTCTTGAAAACTTCACTTGACATGTTCACACCACTCGAAAAGTGACGGGTACCTATTAGTAGATTTTTAGCTGGGGGTAAATACTTGTCGCGTAGTAAATAGAACCGTCTTCTGATTACCTACTTGCACATTTATATATACAACATGTTTACATACATTTGACAAGTATTAGTGACAGGTACTAAGCCTGTGTAAACCTAGCATTATACATCTTGACCAGGCCTTAACGACTCTACTTCGCTATTTAAATAATAACTTCGTTAATCATTTTATCTTAATTACTGAATAGCATCTTATGAAAAAATAATTGAGCAGTGATTTATCAAACTAGGTCACCGGTTCAAGCAAAGATATTTTAGATTGGAATTCCTTGAATTAACGACTGAGAAAAAAAAATGGCTCGGGAGTTGGTAGTAACTAAATAATATCATTGTATTCGTTGCCGACAACATCTATGTAGTACCTAATAGTTGTGATGTAACAGAGGATAATACAAACCATTCTTGATTATGTATTGTAACTGTGATAACATCTTAGACGCAGGATAGACAACGATGTCAACGATCTATAACGACGAAACGAAATTTAATCGGGGTACGTGGGGCTATAAGGTTGAGAAACCCTGCGTTAGATTATACTTCATAGATTTATTGAATGTTAAAGTTCATGGCTATTTAAATCTTTATATTTCAATCATCCACAAACAGTACATAATAAAATAAGTACAAAGTGACACTACGCAACGCTGATTCTAATCTACAGACACCTTGTCTGTAGAAATTAGGACATGCGTTCAGCCTTTACAAGGGTACAAAGAACTAAAAATACATACAGGTTAAAAACATTACCCATCTTCTTTGACAGTCGGATAACAATGATAGTACCTACCTATGTACTTTGCAATATAAAAACGACTCATTAATCGTTATTGTTTTGCAACAATGAATTTGTAACCGTATGATCTTTGAATTAAGGGTTTAGTGTCCATTATTGGTGCCTGTCAGCTTAAAGTGTCCAACACTGGTGCTATCACCCTACTTCTGGAGCTTGACACGAACGGACGGACAGGGTGGACTTAGCTTTATAACCTAGGTATACCTTCATAGGATAAAGAAAAGTTGCTTCCCGCCGCCGTCGTGTCCCTTAGTATGTACCTACGGTTAGATCTTTCAAACTACACAACGGATCGGAATGCGGTTTTCATAAACAGATAGAGTGATTCAAGAGGAATGTTTTTAAGTATAATAATTTCTGAATTATGAACATTGACAGCAAACTCACATAAACTGAAGCGAAGCGAGGGCGGGTCGCTAGTAATAATAATAATACGAAACGATAAACTTGCGATGAGCTCCCTTTCTATAATGTTATCTGCGTATACTTTACCATTATACTAAGGGCCTGTTTCACAATCGACGAGTAAATTTATCTGTCATTTAAAGTTGGCTCTCTCCTTGTCTATTTTCAAGTCTAAGAAAGAGAAAGGGCTTAATTTATCTGTCAAATATGCTTTACTAGTCGATTGTGGAACAGGCGGTAAATTTACAACCTTTCTCCTAAAACGGACACAATGTAATAAGTAGGTACAGTCGGCCTTATTGCTGCACACTTTTGTACCTTGTCGCTTTAACTCCTTTGACAGATTAGTACCTAACTTTAATATTTTACCAACAAAAAGCAATTTAAACTAATTTGGTTAACAAAACGGACCTTATATTTGCTGTTTGTCAATCTTGACGTATTTTTTTTAGGTTACTATCTAGGTAAGTAATTTTTATTGATAAAAATTACTTATCTTTAGCGTTTATTTAAAACTCGTTTGCAGTTATTTCCTCGAGAACTATCGATTTAATAGTATAAAACGAACATGTTCTAATCTAGGATATGAATGACCTATCGCTGTGCCGCATTTCACTCTTACCCAGGCAACCGTTCTTTGCGTGATTAAGTCATTTCATAGTCATAGTTCACATTTATAATATAATTTAAAAAATGCTTTAGGTAATTCTATCTATCTATCTATATTTATATAACAGACAAACCTGACTTACTGACTTATATATCAACGCACAGCCGAAACTACTGTACCTAGAAACTTGAAATTTGGTGCAGGGGTTCCTTTCATGATGTAAGTGAGCACTAAGAAAGGATTTTCCGAAAATCGACCCCCAACGGTAAGAAATGGGGGGAGTAGCGAGAAACTAATTCTACGCGTACGAAGTCGCGGGCGTCCTCTAGTGTTAGATAAAACTCACAGGACAGACTTATCTTTTTTAATACCGTAGACATCTTAATCATAATTCCTACAGTACCTATATAATTAATCTACTCGTACGATGGAATCTCAGTTTATTTGTTCTAGAGGCTCAGACTACAATAAACCCAAGGTTCAGAGAACTTATCTTAAAGATTAAGTTGTTAAAAAGTTAAAGCCCCATGAACCCTAGAAACGCAATATGTTATGTACGGTCACAAACGTTGAATTTGTGACACATTTTAAATAAAAAAAAGGCTTGAAGTCGTCAATGTCATAATGGCTGATTTACATTGGTCCAATAAAAGCATGCCAGTAGAAGTACATTGCGTCGTTACAATAGCTCTCGCCTCTAAAGTGAAAACCAACTCGTCAATGTACTTCTACTGGCATGCTTTTACTGGACCAATGTAAATCAGCCATTAGAGATGTCAAGTCATTTGTAATTTATAGGAAACTCAACCCTATTGTTGCAGAATGTCAGACTGACTTTGGACCTAAGGTGGGTTACAATTTTTAGTCTTTGACTGTACTCAGTCGGACGGACTTGGACAAATTACCTAATCGGTTGTAAATTAATCAATTATTTCTTAAATATTACCTAGTTAGTTACGAACGTTACAAGTTGCGTGTCGGAGTCAACAATTAACAAATTGGGGCTGTCCATGCAGGCGCTATTAATAAAAAAAAACATAATATATACGGTCGAATTGAGAAACTCCTCCTTTTTTGAAGTCTGTAAAAAACTATGTAGGCACCTACTTTTAAAGACGCGTCCACATTTGCCTTATCAGAGGCTCTACTTTGAAATCCGTAATTCGAACTTCGTCTATTGCTATCCATTTTGCTCTCGACGCGTCATTAATTCGCAAGAAAGTGACGGGGCGATCCGAAGTTCGAATTACTGATTTCAAAGTAGAGCCCCAGTTTCGGGCTGTGAGCCATCATTTAGCGTAAGGTCAGGTGGGGTAAGAGCGTCAACGGGGTAAGCGCGATAAACCATATATTTTTTAGGAGATATTGTTGGTTTGACGGACTTGCCCCGTAGACGCACTTGCTCACACATAAAAGCATAATGTAGCATAGCATATATGTCCTATAAGTTGTGTTTCATTTGTAGTACAAAAAAGCCGGTCAAGTGCGAGTCGCGCACTGAGGGTTCCGTATTGAAGATATTATGCTTGGTAACCGCAAAAGAAATTAGGTACTCATTTTGTTATGAGCTTTATTTTCTACACAATAAGGTCCATTTTGACAAGCCTAAATATTCATACAGATTGTCTTAGTTTTTTTGTTATTTCTCAAAAATCGTAAATAATGAACACTACATTTTATTTTTCCCATAAAAGATAAGTAATTATATATACGTCAGGATTTTTTTCAGATTTTTTAATTAATAAACTTCGTAGATAAGGGGGGGGAAAGGTATTTTTTTGTACATTTTTGGCTATAAATCAAAAAGTATTTAACAAAAAATAAAACAAATAAAAAGTTTTGAAATGTGCAAATTAAGACCTTTCATACAATGACACCCCATTTGCTATAATCGAAACACTTTAATTTTTCCACCCCCCATTCTAGACCCCTTATAAATGATTTATAAAGATAATTTCATATTTTTTGACTCAGATAAAGATAATTTCAAACAGATGCGGGCAAGCAAGTTGTACAACTATGCCAAACAAGTTTATAGCATTTGTAGTTGCTGAGAAAACCTGCTGTGACATACAGACAGACAGACAGACACTCGTCTAGCTAACGTAACTTCGAACAGGTAATTTATGTTTTTTTTAAACTTCGGTGTGTGTCATGTCGTGGCTTAGCTTAGCACACCATTATACGGAGTTGGATTATTTTCGAAACGCTACTGAATGCATTTCGTTTTTTGTTTTCTTCAAAATTTCGCAAAAGAAAGGCCTATTTGCGTGTTTGATTCGGCGGTAAAGATGCGCGCCATAACAATGAGCATGTGAATGCGACTTTATAACTGAAACTATTACCGTTTTAATTATTGACTATAAAAAAACTCGTGGTTGTTTCCTGCTTGTTAGCAAGTGAGATTGACAGTCTAGACATATCATGGTAATTATTGAATAATTGCTATGAGAATTAAAGACCAGAAGAATACATTGCAGTGTTCATGTCTGTGAATAGCTTATCTCTAATTTGTCTGGGATAATAAAAATACCGTAAAGCTGGGCATTCACGACCGCTCCAACAAACCGAATAGAGCAGCGCCGCGCCAATATCGACCCATGAATGTGAAAATTGTAGCGATTAACGACGAAAAGCCAGCGCGACCAGCTAACGCGCAATCCGAATGAAACTATAGTGAATGTCGAAATTCAACGTTGGAACACGCCACGCTACCGCGCCAAGCTAAATGGCGTCGTCGTGAAAACGTTCTTTGGCTGCCATTTTCTAATCAGTCAGCTCCTTCATTTTCCTAGTATATATAATACTTGCGGATAAAAAATGCTCTTCGGCTTTCGCGGTTTTATATATAGGTAGACAAACTGCAGCGAAAGATAATAATTCCGGTGACATAATAAAACAATTTGTTTGACACTTCTTAAGAATTGAATCTTAACATCACTGTGATACAGTTCTATGGTGGGTCAGTATATTTTATAAGTTATATTTTGTATTTTAAATAGTTCTTGTAAAAGTACTTTGTATTTTATATTTTTAATACATTTAAGAATACTTTGCCCAACCCTGACACTGCATGTGATATTGTAAGGGGACATTATTATGTATTATCTTCTTTGAAATGTTTCAGAGAGGTCTTTATTTTAATCTAACAATTAAAAGAAGACAGGAAACTTCATCTCAATAATATTCAAATCAAAACATTTATTAAGTTAATCATATCACATTGTCTTACAATTTATAGTCTTAACTTTATGGTAGGCCAGTTTCATTGTTTCTGTTTTATGCCTCTCATTCTCTTAACAAAGGAAGATAAAAAAATATGGCTCACACTCTGAAAGTAGGTCATTGTTTATCTTAGAAGCGGGTTGGAAGAGATGCATGTCAACCCTAGGGAAGAAAAGTAATTTGAAAAACCTGTGCAGTAGTAGTAACCTATACTACCTCTATGTAAAAAGATAATTTAAAAAAACGAACTCTGTCAATGGGCCTGTGCAGTAGCTGAAATTTATACATACAGCCTCTCTGAAATAAGTATTTAAAAAAAATCTAAAACTGAGAAATCTTATACAGCCACTGAAACTGAGTCTTACTTTTATAAAGTCATCAAGTTTTTTCATAATCGACATGAACAGTAGAGTGTTTAACTCTGGTGAAAGTCACCATTTATTTCACCCTCTAAATATTGGCACTCTTGCTCTAATGCTTGCTTGCACCAGTAAGATCACCTGGTAGGTTCCCCTACCTATTAATTTTGTACGTGGGGGATCCTAACAGGTGATCTTACTGGACATCGCCCTCTCATGTGATACAATCAACTATTTCATCTTTGCATTCTGGAAATCCCTAGGGAGGAAATTAATTGAAAAAAAATTGGTCAACAACTTAGCTATTTTCGACTTCTAACTAGATTAAGGTAGAATCTTTTACATCCATTATGAAATAACTCTGGTTCTTATTGAAACTGGATTTTAAATAGCGTGAAGAATAAATAGATATTAATCATTTTTGTATGACATAAATTGAGGCAAAGTGAATTTGTGACAACATAGAACGCGTTTGTTCACTTGTCTCTATTAAAATAAAAAAGTCATGTTTAATTCAGGAGAAAGAATAAAAAAAGCTAGTGCTTGTGCAGATTACATAATTATTTGATTAACAATAATAACCCGTCAGGTGTCCTGCGCACAACAGTTGTGCGTAGAAAATTTTGGCCGGTCATGTCCTACGCACAACAGTTGTGCGCAGGACGGCGCTGTGATTGGAGAATTTTAATTTCATAAACGAAGACCCTGCTAGTGTAAAAAAAAAATCCTATTGATTTGTCACTTATTTGGCAACATACTGGATTTTTTTTCCCAAAAACCAAGCATCTAAACAAGCGAAAAAATAATAAAAACGAAATTATTGCCCAATAGAACGTGCTCGTCCGCAATGGCCGCCGCCTGCGCCGCTCCGTAAACAAAAATTTTTTGTGATGTTCTTTATGTGTGTAGTGATAAATAAATTGATGAATTCGGCGCGTAAACTTATAATGGTGATAATTTAACAATAGAAAAGTGAAATGTGGCAATGTATTAAGTGCAGTGTGTCAAAGAATAAACCGATCGGATGAAAAAAATATCAAAACCTAATAATAATATACTTTATTAATTAAATAATTTATTTTCGTCAGTAAAATGTAAGTGTAAAATCTTTATTCTATTGCATTTGCATTGCCTGTTTTTTTATCTTTCCATTGATATATAAATCATAAAATATAATTATACCAATCGTAAACAATTCACCTTTTTCTAAACTCAAACAGAAAATAAAAATATCTCGAAAATTAGCTGGACATTTCGTGCACTTCTGTAAATCAAGGGCCGGACACTTGACGGGATAAAGAAGTAGGCTAGTAGAAATCATACCTAACAAATTCTTGGCTTATGTAAACAGTGTCACATGATCTCCAACAGTGCAAAAACTCCTGAAGAAATATTATTGCAATGTGTTGCTTGGTTGTCACATTTTAATGTAGGATAAAAAGGAACATAGTTCAGTTATAAAAAAAACTTAATTATGATAAATTAAGATTCAGTGATTCATAAAAAATGCCAGTTTTAATTGATTAATTCGTTTTGAAATAGATCTAGAAATATTAAGATATTATAGATACTGCATTAACTCTTCATATGCCAGAAAAAGAATGACCAAGTTGCAGTTGTTTTAAATTATGATTTTATACCCAAAATCATATGTAAGAAAGTGCTCAATCATGTGTAAATATTTGATCTGGCCTCATACTCGACACTAGGCATATGAATGAAGGGTTAAATTCCTCTAAATAAGGAACACAAAAGGTTAGTGGTACGAAATAATTATTAATTAATCTTCATATTGCTAGGATTACCAAAGGAATGAATATTAATTAAAATCAAAGAAGATTAAGAACCTTTCATAAAAAAAGAAATCACCACAAGTTTCGATTTACTTGTTACAAATGAACACAACATTAAACAAAATTACAGTGAACCATATACCATATAAGTAACTTCATTGGGCAACTTCCTGAACAACTAGACTGTTACACAACCTTTATAAGTTAGAACAGAAATATGTTTTCCAAAGTCACAACACAAACAATCTGCAACAAAATAAGTAGTTACCTAAGAAACTGATTAAAGAATTTCCGCGATGCTCGTGACAAAAGAGTTATATAACACTAGGTATATTATTCACAACACTAGGCATATCAATGAACTAATCAAATTAAAAAACTAGAAAAACTAAGCTACGTACCCAGCAGTGGAGTTCTCGGGTCGTCGACATTCATTTTATAACTGCATTGCAATTTAATTACAAGGGCAGCATGTATTTGCAGCCGGAGCTATATTATCTAATTAGGATAAAACCGATATGAATACTAATTGTACTTCTGGATGATTTGTTATTGTTTACAACACAGCCGAACCTACGGCTATCACGGTGACGTTTGAAACGATTGACATAAGTCGAGTGTTTACAAATACTGCTTCGTTCCGAAATAAACATGTATTGTGTAATGATTATTTTAATGTAACAAACTTACATAAATAAAACGGTCAAGTGCGTGTGTGCGCAACTAAGAAATAGTTGCATTTTGACTAAAAAAGAACGATGGTAACCATCCTGGTCTAGTGTCTGCCTGCTGTTGTTCAGTGGGCACATCCGTGTAAATCATTTGTTTTATTACCCTAATTAGATATAAAACAATATGTATATAATTCATATAAATATATTGCTGTGTTGAATGGTAATTAAATACGTTTTTATAAATATTTCTTGATTGTTACTAGGTATATTTATAATATTTATAAACATGCAGACAGCATAGTCTGATCATTAGCGGTTCAAGCAAATGAACATAGATGGCGTTGCTACAAGAAAACGCGGGAAAAGTTAACAAATGCCACTAGAAATTAATAACTGCCGCACTCAGAGACGTCAATTAAATTTAATGCTTGTTTAGTGACGTGTTGTCTTATTCTATTGCTATAGCAAAGAAAGTGACAGCAGCTACTTTAATCAGCATTAAATTTAATTGACGACTTTGAGTGCTGCAGTAAAACATCTAAATGAAAAGCAAGCTTTAAAAACCCGACTGCATTTTTATACTT
Source organism: Acleris cristana (assembly GCA_948252455.1). Classification (NCBI taxonomy): domain Eukaryota; kingdom Metazoa; phylum Arthropoda; class Insecta; order Lepidoptera; family Tortricidae; genus Acleris; species Acleris cristana. The sequence goes on along the minus strand of OX411775.1, from coordinate 14,129,542 downwards.
TCGGCGATATACGTATATGTTAATAATTGTCATTTTGCCATTGTTGTTATTTCAATTTTAACGGTTTAGGTATCCTATGTCACCCGGGATGGTGAAAGGATTATAACGATACCACACTCATCAAAATCGGCTCAGGCGTTTAGAAGTTATGGTGGAATAAAGAATCGTACATACATACATACATACCTATACATGAACCCTGAATACATTACACTCCTTTTTTTGGGCAGTAGTGTAAACACCAGAGTTAATTATGTAGGTACTATCAGACCATTGGAACCTTGACCCATCATAGAACTGTGTCACAGAGACGTTATGATTCAAGTTATAAGAAGTGTCAAACAAATTGTTTTATAATGTCACTGTGACACCGTTCTATGGTGGGTCAGGGTTCCATTGGGCTGATAGTACCTAATGTGTTTGTTTCGTTGCCAACACTATGATTACCTAGGTACGTGAGACCTTACAGTGACCTATTATAATTTTATGGACAACTAGAGGACGCCCGCGACTTCGTACGCGTAGAATTAATTTCCCGCTACTCTCCACATTTCTTCCCGTTGGGGGTCGATTTTCGAAAAATCCTTTTTTTTTCTTAGTGCTCACTTACATCATGAAAGGAACCCCTGTACCAAATTTCAAGATTCTAGGTACAGTAGTTTCGGCTGTGCGTTGATATATAAGTCAGTCAGGTTTGCCTTTTATATATTACTAGAGGACGCCCGCGACTTCGTACGCGTAGAATTATTTTCCCGCTACTCTCCACATTTCTTCCGTTGAGGGTCGATTTTCGGAAAATCCTTTCTTAGTGCTCACTTACATCATGACAGGAACCCCTGTACTTACCAAATTTCAAGATTCTAGGTACAATAGTTTCGGCTGTGCGTTGATATATAAGTCAGTCAGGTTTGCCTTTCATATATTATATAGATTTAGATTCCAGTTTGACAGTTACACTTACTTGGTTTTTTTTTACATTGAAAGCTATTGAAAGTTTCAAACTCTTGAAATGGGTGACTCTAACTAGGTCACGTCGGGGTTTGAATTTGAACCCACTGCAGCCAGATAACCTCTCGCCTCTGAGCTGACGGAGGATGGAAGACAGTAAGGCAGACGGGGGCAATTAAAACTGGTTTCATAGTAGGTACCTTACGTGTAATATAAACGCATCTCGTCTATAACGCAGCTAAATCACCAGCTGCGTTTTAGGCCAGTTTCTATTGATGATGATGAAATCATATTTACCTACTCGTTAGACGGCCGGGTGGGGAATCACAAATTCAGACGGTAATGTATGAATGTAGGTATGTTAAGTTATTTACCAAATACTCTGAACATAACTAGATACCGTTTTGATCACAGAACAGAAAAAACAGTAGAAGTGTCAAGTGGGCGTATAACGTGTGGCAAGGTTAAGCGGAGTTCCGCATAACATAACCTACCATACTTTTGCCGCGATCGCTTTTTTCGATAAGTATTTCAATGTTTCGATATTTCTAAAATACGGAATAAATCCAGAAGCATGCCTTATTGTGCTATTTTGCAATGTAAAAACGATAGCCGCACCAAAAACATTTTCCATGGTGGCGTGTTGTTTTTATGATAGTTTGAGTACCTATTGGCGACAACAGGTCTGATACTAAGCGAAGCTCATGCCACTTCCACTGTTTTCCGTGGATTTCTATTCCGTGGTTTTGATACCTAGTTCAGTTGTAACAAATAATGAATACTTATCTCAAATAATCATTAAAGTATCTACGCTCGGGTTAATGAAGGGTCAGGATTTTACTATTACTCCGTAATTATCTTAACATCAACTCATTACGCTCGTGTCACCTTACTATGGTTTACAAAATGCAACAATGTTGACGTTGACGTAAACAAATTAATGATGTAATATTTAATATTTTTGCACGGTTAGGTATGAAAAAATGGCAACTATTTAACACTCATAAACCACTTAAAACGAAAATGCGGACGTTCCATTCCCTTCATAGAGACAAGGCTAACATAATTTCTAACTTCTATTTTGTAGTAGGGCCTCTATTCTACTCAGGAAAACCATGTTGCTTTTGACATGTTATCGTATTGTCAACGTTATAATAGCTCTTATTTACTTGACAGTAATGGCGGCCGAGTTAAAAATAACTAATATGTCAAAAGCTATATGGCTTTACCGTGTAAAATACAGCCCCTGAGTTGTCATAAAGGGGTGATAGACGGTCGAGTAAGTTCGCGTACTTGCGGCTCGGCGATGTTACTCGCCCGCTAAGTAAGTTACCTAGTCGTTCGTCTGCGATCCAACATGTTTGACTTTTGCTCGTAGCCCGCATCTTGGCTCGTACAGTCAGCCTTATAAGAAGCTGCACACTTCTGTACCTTGTCACTTTAACGCCTTTGACAGATTACTGCAGCAGTTCAAACATGAAGTTAAAGTGACAAGGTACAGAAGTGTGCAGCTTCTTATAAGGCTGACCGTACGTCCGATCCGTCCGTACGTACGGTAGCGAGCCACGATTTTCTTTTGGTAGTCTGTGGGTGAGGTGTTTGACATTTTATGTTGTGTTGTGTTTTTTTTTGGTTCTGAAACTCTACTTAAAACCTAAAATGAGTGATTTCCTAAATGTGATATGATATAATTCCTTAATAATTCAAAGCTTCCTTCGTCAACGACATTTTGCGTTTGAAGTGTGAGCAAGCTTCAACGTGTGTCACCGACGCGAGCCGAGCAAGTTCACGAACTTTAAGATCGCGATTTTATAGCTCGTGCGTCTCACTGACGCGAGCCGAGTAAGTTCGCGAACTTCATTAAGATCGCGAGTTTATAGCTCGTACGTCTATTATAGGTGGTCCCCGACGTTTGTAGAGCTTGTTGCTTATTGCTTGTTATTTTCAGTGTCATTTGATTTTAGGGTAAAATGGCTGGAAATTAAGCTAAAATGTCAACACAGCCTCATTTAATCAGAAGTCTCTTCCTCATTATTATATATTACAGGTACAGTCACCCAATAAAAATGTTGAGCATACTTAGAACCTTGTCATAGTGAATGTCATTGTCATTGTCATGTGTGTCATTTGATGTTCTGTTTGAAGTTTACTATGACAACGCACTAAAGTGCTTAACATTTTCGTTGGGGTACTGTACGTAAATAAACACTCCAAGCCTCAAAAACATATAACGTTTTCATCACACAAATATTTTACACTTACGGGATCGAATATTGGACCGCTAAGAACTAGGTTTGCTCTAAACAGAGGCCCTACTTTGAAAATCGAAGTTCGAAGTTACGTTAGCTCCATCACTGTCACTCGTTATTCGAGACTGAATTGAGAGAAAAAGACAATAGGAACTACCTACTTGCACTGTTATATCAGCCGGTCACACATGCGCAATCAAGCTACAAATTGCAATAATATATTGACTTCATAATTTCTATTACGTAGTGACCTATTTTTCTAGATAAAGTTCCGCGGCGCTGTTGACGTACAAATTTAAGTATTTGCGAACAAAATACGCAAAAGTCACACATGTCAATGGTCGAGACCGTGGTTTACATATTATATTATGTATGGAAATATTCGGTTCACGTAAATATTTTGATGCCAGTTTCTTGAGATATATACTTATGTATGTTGATGTGATCAAAACTTTTACATGTTTTATAATAAACTAAATAATATCCAATCCCTTGATGCTTTGATGCTTACCGCCTCGATGAGCGAAGGCCGCCTCATTATTTACTCATTTAATAATAAAAACAATCAATGAATTCGTATGAGGATCAACAAAGGTAGAGCGTATCAGTTTAGAGAATTTCATTTTACTGGCAGAAAGTTTGTGTAGCCATTTCAAGGTGATCTATGAAATGATGCAATCCATTTCTTTATTACATAGAGAGCTCATGGGGCACTATACCAGAGGCTCTAATTTGAAATCCGTAATTCGAACTTCGTCTATTGCTATCTTTTTTTCTCTCGAAGCGTCACTTATTCGCAAGAAAGTGACGGGGCGATCCGAAGTTCGAATTACTGATTTCAAAGTAGAGCCCCAGGCGTTGGGTATTTGGTGTATATCGATGGTACACGTAACCAGTAGATCCAATACATGGATCCCAATAGCAAAATGTCAAATAAGTTTGTCGTTCAGAATTAATATCCAATAGCCAAGTGAAAGCGGCTTCACTGAGTAACTAAGAGTATATTTGTACATTTTTTTGGTTCTTTTTATGCGAGTCAAAAAACCAACAATGACGCGGCAACGTGTATTTGCTATTGGCTTTTTTTAACAAATTTTGAATCCTATCTACATATAAGAATATATATACCTAATATACAAGGTTTTCCTTAGTAGTAACTAATCGATAGCGCATCAAAGCTTAGCCTAGTCGACTACGACGTAGATTTCGCGGTTGCGTGATAGCTATACCTAATGATAGCTATGCCGACGACATTTGCAACATACTCGAAATACGACCAAGATACGTAGCAAATAATACGTAGTGAGGCAAGTTAAACTCGTCAGAGACGAAGTAACGGCTCCGTTTCATTGGTCGAGAGCTCGCATGCTTTTCGTAATACATTGCATCGCTGCAATAGACCCCGGCTCAATGATGCTAAATCAACTCTTCAATGGATTGGCAATGTCAGCGCACGAGATAAGTTATGGTTTTTGGGTAGATATTAGACATGACGTGAGCGACTACATTTTTAAAACATACTAAACAACACTAGAGTTTAATTAGTCTCTCATGTAATAACTATATTATAACATAACTACAGCTTGTGTAACGTAAACAGTCCCGATAAAGTGAATCCCGACGTTTCCTATGTTTACGAGATTGGACGATGACCGATGGATGACCTACGCCAATGAAGGTTCTAGAAAACAACAAATATCCACATACTAAATCGCGCCGTTCCAATCTTCGTTCCGAACCGTACATTTTTTACTTACTATTTTACTAAGTAGGTATAACAGTTGCATTTACACGTACGGTTCGGAACGTAGATTGGAACGGCGCGTGGCGTTTCCCGCGGTCCGAAATTTACGTGTGCAGGCCGCTCATAAGTCAATTTAAACCGGGACATATTTGCGTAAACTTATTATTTCGATTGTGTTGCTACCAATCGTGGTCACGGGCAGACTCCATTTGTAACCGTATGGCCCGTTTCTCACCGAGACACCATGGCAGCGCAACCAGTCGCCACCACCAACAAAATGTATACAGTTCTATGGAGGGTATCTCACCTGAGGCCCGTTTCACAAAGCTACAAGTTACAAATTACAAGCGAAAGTCTCTTTCTACCTCCTTTTGCTAGAAAGAGAGTTCCGCTTGTAATTTTTAACTTGTAGCTTCGTGAAACGGGCCGCTGGTATCCGCTTGGTTGCGCATAGTGTCATACAATTTGTTGGTATCGGCGACAATTTTTTTTTACAATCCTCATAAAATGTGTTATAAAAATACACTACATAGAGCAGCTTACAGAGGATGATGAAGTCATGGACAGGTGCCATGTATGGTCATGGATCATGGCGTCATTGGTGATGGATGGTCATGGTTTGCACAAGATATTTTAGTAAAACCCTAATTGTATATTTGTATGTACAGCAACCAAATGTAATGCTGCAAATATTAAATAAGATAACAACTGTTTACATTAGGATACGTCAGTTTTATCAGTTATCAAACCTCTCTCAGCCGCAAGTTTTGGGTTTAAGGAACTCTTGGTCATTTGACGATAATGTTGCGTCAGTGATTTTATTTTTAATTTTCATGTAGGGTAAACATTATTAAGGAATTTACTATTTTCAGACTTAATTCAAGGTTATAAATAAGGTTATAAATAATTATAAGTAGGTACACACCACACTATAATTAGGTACTTAATTTAAAAAGAAAAACAAATAAAAGGTCATTTGTAGTACAGAGATCTATTTTTAGGGTTTCCAAAGGGTAAAAATGGAACCCTATGGGATATTAATAACGACAACAGGTAGACGCTTGAAATAGTCACAGAATATTTAGTCGTGTTATTAGTTGTTTTTTTTTGCTGTTTTTTTTCTAATGTTGTATAAATAATGGTACGGAATCCTTCGTGCGCGAGTCCGACTCGCACTTGGCCGGTTTTTTCATTGTATTTTTGCATACGGAACTGTTACTTTTATTTTGGGGGTGTGGGTACGTCTCGTCCCCACTAACCTAAAATATAGATGCAAAATGCACACATGTTGCATCATGCCCCGCGTGTGCCAGCATCTAACTAAGAAAAACTAGTCGAACATAATAAACGGCCATGCGTTAGTTTCTTTTTAGACTAAATAGCCAGTGTTAGGGTTCCGCAGTCAACAAGGAACCCTTTATATAGGTTCGCCATGTCCGTTTGTCCGTCCGTCTATCTGTCTGTCTGTCCGTGGTTTAACTCAGAGTCTCTTAAGCGTAATTTGGCATAATTAACTACCTATACATTTTAAATTAAGTAAAATGAAAAGTTTTAAAATAAAACCTTTTTTTTTGTTTCGGGTACAAGTAAAGGTTTTTTTTTATTATGACTTCGAGTAAGGAATCATTTGATAGCCCTAAAACCACATTATTTACAAGTTATTATTAATTTTTAGTTTTTGGAGGCAGTTTAGGATCATCATACATAAGGGTCATTTTTAATACGTGACCCCCATGCCCCCTACAGCCAAAACTACAAGTTATGTATTTTTTTTAAACTTCTTATATGAAAACACATACTTATTCGTTTAACGAATTTACAAGGGTAAGTATCATAAGAGACAGTTTTTTGTGTTTGTAGTAGGTAACGGTTTCGGAACCCTACACTAATGGAACCCTTATAGGATCACTCGGGTGTCTGTCTGTCAGTCTGTCTCAGCCAATTTGCTCCGAAACTACTGGACCGATTGAGTTGAAATTTGGTACTTACACATATGTAAATTGATGACCCAAACACAGATGTGCAAAGTAAATAAATATATTTTTTTAGTTTTCAAATTTTATTGGGTCATATCATATAATGAAATGAAACGGCTCGTTATGAGGATCTCAAATATATATTTTTTATTATTGTAAAATAAATGGTTTTGATTTTATTCATGAAAGAAGACGAAAATTGACCATTCACCCCTGATCTCCGAAACTACCAAGCCAAAATTTAAAAAAAAAATACAAAATATAGGTCATTGCTTGTATTGCAAAAAAGCCTCTAAGAACTCTATCAAAACAAAAAAAAAAAATTACGTACCTATGTACAGAACCCTCTCCACGCGAGTTCAACTCGCACTTGGCCGGTTTTTTTAACCTTGGCTTTAAGTTTTGTGTAAGTATAAAGCAAAGACCAAAGGCAGTAAGTTATTCATAGAGAATGAATGTGAACACTAAACATTTCATTAAAAATAATATATTTGCATAACTAATAGTTATGACTATGACCGTTCATAATATTCAACATCTACGAATCAAATTGCTAAATGCCACGGCACTTTCTATCGTAAGCCCGGACTGCGCCTGCGCGACGCAAGGGACAGCCCTGTTGCGTCAGCCAGACGACGCGTGCGCAGCGTTAGAGCCAGTGTAGCGTGCCATGGGCTTAGACACGTTGTAAGTATTCTGCGTTAAAAGGAATGTGAAACTAAACATTTCCATACAAAATTCGATAAAGTTTCTCTCCCCTAAAATTTCCCCTTAAACGCCGAATTTGTATAGACTAATCTCGGAGTAAGTCTTATTCACAGTTTGGTGAAATGCGGCCTTAATGTCAAATAGTGAAATGAAAAATTGACGAATCCTGTCATCCGACAAACGATGAATACCGAAAAAAAAATCGGTCAAACGAAATTCGGTCAAAAAAAATCGCGATTGCGATAGGTTACCCTTTTCTACGTCACAGCTAGTGCTAGACTTAAAAAAAAACGCGGTAAAATTTGTTGTTCCTACTTATACCAAAATCTTCTCCAAAATGTATACATACAAACATACGAGTCAAACTGAGAACCTCCTTGTTTGAAGTCGTTTAAAAAAGGAAAATATTGGTATGCCTTCGAGACGAACTTCTCTAAGCACGATTTTATCAACCACCTTTTTAAGAAATACCTGCTGTCCATTTGTAAAACTTATCAGAATAGAGAATGTCAGCCAGTTTAGATTTTTGGCTTATCGTATTCTTCATTAAAAACAAAAAAATGCTTTAAAAAAATCATGTCGATACGTCAAATACTTTTCGAGATATTGAATTTCAAACTTCGTATGCGGCGCTCGAAACTCGGCGGCTAGCGCTCACGGATGATGACGTCATCGTTCTACTGCGGTACGCGCCCTTATATGAACGAGTAAGTTTACAGGGCTATATATTTTTAACCGTAATAAGTAGCCAGTTGAAATTTTCACAGAATACGTGTTATTATAAAATCTATCGTTTAAAATTATAAAATGAACTATAAATCAAATCCCAAGAGGGGTCCCCATACAATAAGCATGAAAAAAAATCTTTTTTTTTAGCATCTTTATACGGATTGTATTTTTATAATGACTTCTTATTTTGATGCTATTTTAAGCTTAAATTGTAGTCTAATTTTCATTGTTTACGACTAAATAGCAATCTTGAGTAAAACTTCAACAAATATGTGACAAAACTGATTTTATCAACACGATGGTTTAGGCGGTCACCCATCCTGTTTTAGACTACGCTTGTAGTTGCTTAACTTTGTAAGTCGTAATACTCGTAATTATTTTTACGAATTCGTTTTGATGTTACTATGGTAGTTATGGTTAGGTATCTATTGTTTTGTATTACATACAGTTTAACTAAACAAACTTTCTGTCACTGACCGGCTTTTCTGTTTGTAATGTTTGTCGAGTAAGTTGGTTAAATAAAATTAGAATAATAAATAGGCACTTTTAATTTTGGGTTCACCGTTTTTTACATAAAAATACCAATAAAGTATGTTGATAGCTAAGGTGAAACATGCCAAAAATTAAAAACCAAGTGCGAGACGCGGGACACAGGCGGCCGAGCCTACAGCGGTAGGTACTGTAGAGTACAAAGATATGTATACATTTGTGGCCCTTATTTCAATGGAATAAGGTGAAAAAGTGTATACATATCTTTGTACTCGACTGTACTATTCAACAATATTATGATTCACGCAGTTCGCTATATACGCGTTCTCGTACAGCGTACCCGTAGTTTTAAGTGATCTTACTCGTTTAAAATGTCGGAGCCGTAGAAGTCAAGATTGTCCTCTATTGTAACAAAGGGCGTTGGTCCCACAAAAAAAAACCAACACACACTACCTTGAGTGAGGAACCTGGTAGCGCCCGCGCGCGAAATTTGAAATCGATGTAATGAATACACGAATTATCAGAACTACTACTAGGTCAATCAAAAAATCATGTTTTATAGTTCGTTCTTTTATACGGTAGCGATATTAATTCTACATTACTTAACACGAAATTTGTAAAGAAAGGCCTACCACCAAAGTTAAGCAACCACCGCTTACCTAAACATCGTGTTGATTTAAACTAGGCACTTTTAAACATATTTGTAAGAGATTTACTACAGTTTACTGTTTGGTCGTAAACTATATATGTTAGTATGGAGTTTAGATTATCATTTAAGCTTAATGTGACACCGAAATAAAAAGCTATCATACAAATACAACCCGTATTTCGTCTTCCAAAGTTAAGCAACTACACGCGTAGTCTAAAACAGGATGGGTGACCGCCTAAACCATCGTGTTGATAAAATCAGTTTGGTCACATATTTGCCGAAGTTTTACTTAAGATTGCTATTTAGTCGTAAACAATGAAAATTAGACTACAATTTAAGTTTAAAATAGCATCAAAATAGGAAGCCATTATAAAAATACAATCCGTATAAAAATGCTAAAATAAAGATTTTTTTTCATGTTTCTTGTATGGGGACCCCTCTTGGGATTTGATTTATTGTTCATTTTATAGTTTTAAACGATAGATTTTATAATAACACGTATTCTGTGAAAATTTCAACTGGCCACTTATTACGGTTAAAAATATATAGCCCTGTAAACTTACTCGTTCATACAAGGGCGCGTACCGCAATTGAACGATGACGTCACTCAAGCAAGATGGCGTCCACGCGCTTTAATATTATTGACCCAAATTTCAAACGTTTGTAGAATCAAAACTACTGGGTCTATTTGAATGAAATAAAAAGTATTATGTTTGTTTATTTATAAACATTACTGTTACAAAGTTTCAAGCGATTTGGCGTACCTACTGACATTCTTCATTACGGGCATTTTTTCTTCATAAATATGCAAAAGACATATTTTTCAAGTTTTTAATTAAGCCAGGCAAAAATTAATAAATAAAATTAATATAAATAAATAATCTACTGAGATAACCAAAAATGTTTTAGGAATTTCTCCCGCTCACTTTACATTGGAGATTCTATTCTAGAGCGAGACAGCACCATTGTTTATATTGCTGTCTCTAACACCGGATGTCTAATGCAAGGCGTGCGACTCGTTTCGTCAGACTATTTCCAACTAGCTCCCATCTAACGTAGACCCTGCACACGTAAGGAAACGTTAGGCTTGCGAGGTCTTGTAAGTCTGGGTATCAGGCTGCCAGCATTGGGAAGGAACTAGCTATCTAGGACAGCATGGCTAGAGTTGCGGATAAACACTTGCGAAATCATTATCTGCTGTTTATGCCGTCCTAGTATGTGAGAAAAAAACTTAATGTACAATCGGTGTGAGATGAGATGACTGATGATAAAGTATATAAGATAATGCTTTGAAACTAGCATTATTGATCTCTGTTTCTAGAGAAATGATAATCATAACGTTAACGATTATGATTAAATGATGTGTCAGTTGGTCCTAAAAATCGTCTTGTATACTTTTGCGGTGGGAAATATATCACAGAACCACTCTCCGCATTTACATAATAAAACGAGAAGTAATCTAAATATATTCCATAGTAGTTAAGAAAAAACAAACGTCTTCTAATTTACATATCTCCAAAAAAATAATCCTTCTAGATTTGGCAGTAACATTTAAATTATAATACCAAATAACCAACTGCTGATTGGAACACCAGCAGCTTTCAAATTAAAAAAAAGATAATGTCGTCAAAACCAAATCAGACGTTACGAGGACTAGCCTTTACACCATCCTTATCATTGCTATAATACAAACACATGACAATTATAATTAGATCGTTGTTAACGCTACAGGGTGTTTTTTAATTAACAGTCACTCGTCAATGAGTGATCCCGATTGTAAATATTCAGGCGTCAGGCGCGCGGCCGCCCGGGCTGCGCCTGCGCACATATAAGCCATCGGCGACATTCCCCCGACATTTACTCTCCAAGCGTCAGCCAAACAACTGCTAGAGAAAATAAAATATCCAAATAATATTTGAAAACTTATCGGAGATTCAGTGGAGTGATTTTTGTGATTTTTTATTTTTTTGTGAATTGTTTAAAGGTGAGTTCAGTTAGGAGACTAAAAAAAATTTAAATGTCATACCTATCTAAAGATGACAAATAAATAAATAGATAAATGAATATCAAACGATAATATCACACCAATTGACCTAATCCCAAATCAAGCGCCAGGCTAAAACAGTAAATAAAACGATGTTTACAAAAAATATAAAAACTATGTAAAATGGGGTTAGTTTGATTAATTTAAAAATAAATCGTCTGTAACTCCCGCATTTAATCATAAAATAAGGCTTTGAAGGAAAAAAAAATTACGCAGCTTAAAATCTCGATTCTTAAAATGGGGCTACTTTGATTATCCCTGTGTTTACATCACAATATCAAACTCACCCCTGATGCTGAAGAAAAAATAGTGGTTTTAAATCCACATTGTCTGAAAATACTTCAACTATTAATATTTTGCGCTCGCATATGAAACATTTGAAAGTAATGTCGCGAAAGAGCTCAACAATAATGGCTGATTTACATTGATAAAGCAAATGCATGCCAGTAGAAGTACATTGACGAGTTGGTTTTCACGTTTGAGGCGAGAGCAACGACGCAATGTATTTCTAATCGCATGCTTTAATCGCATCTAACACAGACATTGCACAAAATCGATGGTTCAAAAAATTATCAAAGTTACTCGCGTTTCCAAACTCACCCCATTGTTACCTATTTAAACGTAAGAAACAAAAGCCGTAAAAGTAAAATAAATATTAATACATATAAACGCACATGTTTCATATTTTACCAAAACTTTTTTTTTTAATAAAATGCTCCTAAACTTAATTGTATACTTACACACATACGAAGCACCGACATTGCCAAACCCCTAATTCATAGAAAACTGGCTCAAGTCCTTGGCGGTGTCGAAAGTGATCGACCCGCCTCCGAGCAGTCATGTGATCTTAGTACTTTTCTTACCGTTCACAGCTGACTTTGAAGGAGGGGGTATAAGGGGGGGTAAGTAAATAGGAGTTTATAGTTAAGAACAATATAACTCGATGGGTTTAGCTAGTGGTTGTAAGAAAATCTGACTAAAATGACTAACTAGCCGTACGATCAAATCGGCTATCACAAAACGTTGTGTGATAAATACGAATTCAGACTTTCTTGTACTCTTACAACTTTCCATATCCGGGCGGTTTCATAAAAGTGTAGGTACTTTATTATTGCCACGTTTGTCTGTTCGGTACAAATTTTGCAATAGATTTTCAGTAAACTAATTTTTCGATGCTTGACCTAACTGGAGACTAATTTAGACATACCTAACCTAGGTCATTACTAAACAGATGGTACCGAAAATTAAAAACGTGATAAATATTTAATTTGATGTTAGTCTATTGTAAATATTTGATGAAGCGTCATAGGAGGATTATTAGTAAGTAATTAAGTAAGTATATAATTTTTAATCATATTTCTAATTTCATTTTCAAAAAGGGGTTATTTTGTAACCAAGAAAAATCTGAATAATAAAATATTATTATGTTACGAAAATACAAAATCTGTTTTGTAACTAAACGCACCCTATGCATTGTTGTACACTTAGGTAATTGCTAATAATAAAAAACAATTAAAAATATATTTATAAATAAGGTCGTCAAAACGCTCATCCAATAAACAAGATTAATAAAAACACATGAATACAATCTTGTGTATATTGTTGACGTGTTAAGCTTAAGCTCCTAATGTCAAGTGAACAAAAGATGACAAAAGCCACCACCATAACGTCATCAACGTAATCACCAGATAGTAGGAAGATATTATTGTTTCACGGGGTCATTCCCTATACCGACGCACTTGTATGAAGAGACTTAAGAGTGTGGAGGAAGCAAGGGAAGTTTGTCTGGATCGAAGCAAGTGAAAGGAAGTGGTCTATGCCTACCCCTACGGGAAAGAAGCGTGATTGTATGTTATGTATGTGTATTCGTATTCCCTAAACTAGATCGTTTCTTTTACACTGATTGTTTGAAAACTTTACAATCCGACAGGGGTGATTATTGAGAGACTCCGGTTTCTAACGGTCGAAGGTACTGACAGTTTGACTTTCATGAATCACCCTTTATTGCATAAACTCAATCAGACGACGCTATTATCTTACTTGGTATTGGTAGATACTCTGCTTACGAAGATAGCGGTCCTGGATTCGAATCCATGTATTTATACATATTTGTGCCATTCGACCCTGAGTGTAAGATATTTATTTTTAGTGTAAGAGTTTTGTTTGGAACAACTATTTTTTTTTACAATGTTTTCATTATTTTATTGAGATGGTACAAGGAATCCCATTTCTCTTTAACACCCACTTCATAAATGAATACTGCTCATTTCTTTTGCATGAAGGTATGCTGAGAGCATCATGCATGCGTGCATTACAGTGTGTCGAAAAAAATGATGATGGTAATAATTCCGTTCCGTTTCATCCTGTTTCCATCTGATATCATGGCATTTTTCTACCAGAATAATAGAAACACAAGATGCTCTCTTCAATCGTCACAATGTACTTAATTAGGATATATCGAAAGCGATAAGCGAGTGGAAACAGCTGGCGGGATCCGGAAAGATTCGCCCTTCTCTGATAACGCTATCTTATTAGGATAATTGGTTTATCCATACCATTTTTAGCAAACAAATTTTCGACAAATGATAACTTTGAAAGGCAAGTCCCTACGCGGTGCTCCAACCACTAAGAATCATATGACTATAACCAATTACCATATTCAAATTCATACTTTATTTTATGTGAACGTCATGTTTTGTGTAACGTAGTACTTACCTACCGTTAATTCCAATGAGCTACTATCCTACAAAAGCAAGATAAATGTCAGACCCACCTAAACAAGCACATGTTGTTCAGAATTATTCCATACCAAGTAAGGAAAAACTTCATTGACAAGCTCTATACGTAGTACTCGTGGAAAATGCACCACTTCCCTTCACCAGTCATTACTTCCTGGTATATTATAATCTCGATTTAAAAGTATAACATTTAAAGAACAATACAACTTTCGGAATCCCAAGGTTTTCATTGTTTATTCGTAATATGATCACAATTTCATAACTAGCAAATACCCTCTCGAAATAGCTTCGAAATACTTGAAGGCATTCTTTCGCTACAAAAATACTTTGCTATCTGCATATGCATTGACGACATTATTCAGTGTAGTGTAGGTACTAAAGTTATTATTTTCACATCATGTTTGTATTTGCTTTACTTTTGAGGATAAACCTAATCAAACTCAAAGGTTGAAAGTATTTGTTTTTGAATAAATTTCTCATTTATTTATTTTGGTTGTAATATTTACATACCAAATAAAACGAGCAAGGCACATCAGAGTTAAAGAGTTGCCTTAGTCTATGGGTTCGGAAAATCACACGTTAAATATGAAATTTATTAATTGAGGCCAACCTTGATTTCTAATTATAGTAGCTCGTATAGAAAGTCATTATCATTTCGTTCACACCTAATACTTCAGAAACGTCTATCGCATTCATAGATATGCTTGCCACCAGGCCCATTGCCAGATTCATGCATTATCATTACGTCACATGTCTTAAGAAAATTGTCACAAATGCCCACCAATTTTGGATTTAAATCAAACATCGCTATGGTTCAAAAAGCTATAAGCACATAATTTTGAGTTGTCATTTTATATGACAACGTCATTTCATACCATTTCAGTCGGTCTAAATTTGGACGTTGGAAATCAACACGATTCGATTCTCGTGTTAGCATAATACAGTGTGTAAATGGTATACGGGCGTTCCTTTTAACTGTGGTTAGTATAACCCCTAATGAGCACATTTAGGCAGCTTTTGTTAAAATTAAATTAAAAAAAATTAACCATACAAAATAATTTAACACGCAATGTATAACAAATAATGCAATTAATTAATGATGTTTCAAAGTTATGACACTTATGACAGATGGAATTAGATGTACATTGCGGGTCGATAGTATGTTCAAAAATTAATAACGGTGTATACGTTAGCGTAATCAAAATAATTCTTTCTGTTTGTGATTATTGGAGTCTTAATCTATGTCCATTTTTAATAAACGCCCGTATACCATTTACACACTGTATAGCCGTAAGCTATTTATCGCTTTGATGTTGCTTTTGGTATCCGTTCATTTGAGCAAACATTTGCGAATATATCCACCGCAAATAGCGTCGGTGGAATAGTGGCTTAAGGGTGTCGATTTGTGACCGCAAGGTGCCTCCTAGTTCGAAATGTTCAAATCCCAGCGGTCGCAATGTATCAATAAATTGTTCTAACTTAAGGACATTACCTGATGCTCTTATAGTGAAGGTTTTTTTTTCTTAGAATACGTGAAAAACATTTATTTAAAACGTATTTGTAAAGCTAAAGCAAGAACAACACAAACTTACTACTACCTACTAAATTTACAAACATTACAGGTACTCTCACTCTATCGTGTTCTAAGGCGTTTTTCTTTCTAAACTCCTAATATCCTAAAGAGTCGAAGTGTACCTGAACGGGTTCATCTGGTCAAAGATAAGATGCCCATGAGCGAATGAGTTTTGAAGTGGTAACATAAGTAAGTACTTAGGTACTTAGGTTACGTTACCACTTAAGTACTTAGGTATGTATATTGCAATTGTAACGATGGTTCAACAAAACGTGCCAACCGAAAACCAGCGCTGCGGTCCCCGACCACAGCATTTTGCTGAGTTGGAACCTATATTTGGCACCACAACTCGAGCATTCTGTGTATTTGTCTTAGTATTGTTTATTTTTATTGTATATTCTATTCTATTCTATTCTAACGAGTAAATTTTGTTAATTTTAATTTAGCCAAATGTAAATTTGGAAAATACCGAACAAATATACGGTATTCATTATAACATTTAAAAAATAGTGAGCTGTTACTACTGGCATGCAAGTCATGCAACCAATTGATATCATTTCACCACGAGAGATTTCGCGTCATTCACAGACGCGCAGGCGCACAATTAAGTTGACCTCAAGTCAAAACACCACCGATAACATCTTGCTCAACTCTGCTGTCCTAGTAACCGTTATCAAAAACGTTGCCTAATACCAAGCGAATACGCGACTGCTTATTTGGAAAACACATACAACGGAAAGATACAAATATGATATGTCATACGTACCTACCAAATACAAATATTATCATAGCATATTGGAATTTAATACATAGTTTTGAAAACAAAACTTGCCGCTAGGCAAAATATAACTTGACCGGAAAAGAACTTGTTCACATAGGTAAGTTCAAGTTAGTCGGTTCAGTTAAGGTTTAGAGTAAAGACCAAACGGACCCAAACGCGTATTCCAACTTTCTTTTAAAAAGCAGATTTCTGGTCCAGGGCGAGAAAATCTGTATAAACTAAAAATATTGAATAGACTGCCATTTAGTAAGTACAAATCTGTTTTCCTAAGGTCATCAAAAAGCAAACATAGGGGTCAATAAAAATCCTTTTATAGTTTTGCTTACAGATTGTACTTTTCGTAAAATCATGTATTCATTAGATAAATATGTATAGTTAGTTAGGTGTAATTATAGATTTAGAAGCGTTTTAAACATCTTTGCTTATAAATTCGGGAGCGGACATTGTCACGCTCACGTTCACACGTTCCAAAAACAAGCAAAACAATTATTTCTATATGTTTCTTCTGCTTTTATGGCGGATCTACAAGTCTTTATCAGAAGGTTTTCTTGCAAATATTTTTGGAATACCAATCTAGATGCTAAGTTTACTTTCAAGTTTCATGAAGGAAATATCTCCACTGGTAGCTAAGTGGTCCGCTACATTTGACAACCAAGCCAGCGGGAAAGAATTTGCCTACCAAAGTAGTTGTATTTTTTTGGAACTCCGACAAACATATTTTACAATTATGCCTCCTTATTTGAGTCTATCAACCAACTAACTAAGCTCTTCTAAATTCCAGCCATGACTCGAGCTTGCGTGATCGGCGCAGGGGCTGCTGGACTCTGCGCAGCGCGCCACCTGTTGGCTGAGCCTGGTATCACCGTGGACGTCTTGGAGCAAGCCGGCCAGCTGGGCGGCACCTGGGTCTACACCGAGAGCACCGGCTATGATGACTTCGGCCTACCCATTCATACCAGCATGTACAAGAGTCTGAGGTGAGCACAGGCTTCTTGGATGGACTATCTCAAGTCCATATTAGTCATCAGTGTTTGCAAGATTGCCACCACCTCATTAAGCCTGTTGGCTTTAGAGCCTATCTTACTTTGGTGGTTTTTGTTCTCTTTGGGTTTTTTAGTGACATGATAAACGGCTTTCAACCAAACAGTAGGACCGATTGTGTTCCCTAAATACGAAATGTAAACAATTTTTAACTGTCATATGATTCGCCGCGTTCTGTTTCGGCTTTTAATCGTGAGTTTGAACCGTGGTGGTAACCGTTATAACATTAATCGAAATGTCATTGTCCTAAGATTTCTTTACGTCAATGCCACATTTGCTGTTTCAAACAATATCTTGAAGATAAGCAATTATGATACCTATATATAATATAAAATAGTTTATAGAGCCCTTCTTACTCGTATTCGAGTCACGTTAAATATTGTCGGGTCAAGTGTAAGTCGACCCGATTCACGCTAATCTGAGTGACCCTGGTAGTACTCATCATTAATAACGCAGTAGGTACCAGTGCAATTAATATAATAATACCTACCCGTACTAATCTGAATGCACAACATGATTCTTAAACGTGTTTTGGTGCCAGGAAAACAGTTTAAACTAGTTTATCCTGGTATATGAGCAATAACTTATCTAAACAAACTGATAATTCAGTTTGTATGCATTCTTCTGTTAGAACGGGTCCCATGCAAGAGAAGTATGACTTGGGATAAAGATCCTGCAATGAGATTTATAGGTACCTAATGCAGAGTACCTATTAGCTAGCTAACTTGTTTGGTAGCAGAAACGAAACATTTCCTGACATCTCTGAGACCCTGGTATTCATTTGCTAAAATTTAAATTAATTATACCAGCCATTACCTGTCTTGCGATGAAAGCGTCTTCTTTTATCATCATCTCCAGTAATATATCAGCCAAAATCCGTCCACTCATCCACGGACATAGCCCCCTTCCCCCCAAAATCCCCACACGATCTCTTCATTCATATCTGACGGGAATCCAACTAGACAACAGACGTGTATGACCCCTTATCAGAAGAATCCATCCTAATCAAAACGTTGAGTTCACTCACAGCTATCTGGCCATCGACAACATTGTAACTAATTACGTGCCGCGAGGCAGGTCGGAGGCTATCGTCGTTTGGACGTAATTTTATGAAAGTGGAAAGAGTTTGACCGTCACCATGTAAGCTCGTGATTTGGATAAAATTTGTTCTAGTGTTGCCCCAAAATTCTTTTTAAGTTGTTTTTAGTTTAGTTTAGCCTGTGTTAAGCTAGCTCACAGCATAAGTAATAAAATTATTATAAATAAAGTTGAATCCTAAACTAAAAAATGGGATAAGTATCTCAGAGACCCACCACACCACCGCGATGACGGCGATGGTGGTGTTGCGACGGGTTGTTATGTAGTTGTGGGTTTTGTTTGTAGGTTAAAATATTAATGAATTAAAATAATAAATTAATACTAAGTTGGCATTAAAACCCGAGATCCCTGTGTGTTTTTCTGAAGGTGGCTAAGAGAATCACTATTGATCAATATCTGATTCGATCATAATAATTTTGAATTTTAAACGATTTAGATCAATAAAAGAAACGTAAGAGTGGCTAGGAACGAAATTAAAAAAGGAGGGTGTAACCACCTTGTTACAATAGGATGATCCATGTTACCACTTACAGCCGTATTTCGTAATTTCAAACACTTAACAAATCACTGAACGTCATCACAAGGTTTGGATAAATAGAGTATTAATGAAAATTGGAAGAAACTAGAATAAGTAATACGTGTTATCTATATGAGGTGTCACAGGGATTATCCTAGATTGACCCGACTATAATTCACTGTATGAGTGTAGGTACCTACTTAAGATAAATTGTCTATTACCGCGTCGTTGTTACGTAACAAACAACTTTAATATTATTCACAGACCGTCAAATCTCCACTGGGATCTTAAAACGATCTTCAGGTTTGCGCTGCTGTCAATGCTCGCACCTAAAGGCTCTAACACAAGACAAACCAACTAAAAATATTTTAATAGCTCACATTTTGTAAACAAGTGGTCAGAAACCAGGAATCCCTGAACCACGTGCCTCATAAATCGTCGATAAGACTGACATTGAAATGTAACTCGAACGGTGAAGGCAGTTCAAGTGCTTTAAATAGTACTAAGTGCTAAGTTCAGAGCAGTTCGTAATTAAAATGCATAGGTTAATGAGAGCTAGGTAGATACAAGTTTGTGAATACATGGTATAAATAGCAAAGTATTTAAAATCCTATCCTATGAATCTTATCATCAAACATTACCCCAGTGAAGCATTCCGTGTTAGCCGTGGCAACGCATTTGCGGTCTTGGGATTGCAATCTTAAGATTGTAGTATTGAGAATGCAAACATCTATGGTTCACAGATCTCACTTACTACCAGGTGGCCTGTGCGGTCATTTGCCATCTCCATGAAAAAAAGAAGTAGGCTTCCTCTCTCTTACACCAAGCGGTTCGTTGCTGCGCTTGCCTCATCCAGCTCTTTCCCGATAACCTCACCAGATCATCTGACTGTGTGTAATATTTATTATTAATACAGAAAGATCAAGAGTCCCTCTCGTTTTCTAAAGGAATTGGCAGCATCAGTGAATTCGAAGAAGGCATCTGAAAACATTGGTCTCTAAAAATACCTCACAATACATTTGCTCGACTTTAATACCTACTACCTACTACGACGTAATAAAACATAAGATGTAATTTATCTTGCATGTCCTATTCTGATGAGGTAACAGTAACATAACTATAGGTATCAAAGTAATCTGTTTAATACCCAAATTCTTTTGCTTCAGGACAAACCTGCCTAAGGAGATCATGGGTTTCCCTGACTTCCCGATCCCAGAGAGTGACAAGTCCTACCTACCCGCCAAGGATATGCTAGCATTTCTGCAGCTATACTCCGACAAGCATGGAGTCACGCCTCATATCAAAGTAAGTACAGTCAAAGACTTGAATTGTAACCTACCTTAGGTCCAAAGTCAATCTGACATTCTACGGCAATAAGGGCATCTGTAATGATATGAACGACTTCAAGCATTTTTTAAATGGGTCCTAAATTTACGTTCGTGACCGTACGTTCGAAAAGTTATAGTTGGTGAATTTGGCTTTCGGAAACACAAAGGTCTCACTGACAAGCCTTATTTGACTGACTTGAAGTCATCGAGACCTATTATGTAATGAAAGATACTCGTGCTCTTGATTATTAGACCCTAATACATAAGTACCTACCGTATATAATCCGCGCGAGACAAACTACAAATTATTGCTGGTCGAGTATATTGACGATATGTTTTCTAATATCCTTGGGGTAGGCCCGCGCTTGCAGCATACGCTGAGCCCGCTCCTTTTGTCACACAACCAAGATAATATTCGAATAGGTATATCCATTTTATGAATTGTTAAACTGTACATTTTCTTGATTTGTGGCAATCTGGCAATAAAACTATACCTAGAAAGCAAAAGCCTATGTTTTTGATTACCAGAATATCGTATTTTAAATGGTTACGAGAACTTATGTTTTTACCAACAAAAGGTCATCCACTTAACGTTTTCTTTATTTTATTCCAGTTTAAACACCACGTGCAGCTAGTGAAACCGCGAGCCACTCCCACCGGAGAGTTGTGGGATGTCTCATACAAATGCATGAAGACAGGCGTCTCCGAGACTAAAGAGTACGACTACGTGTTCGTCTGCAACGGCCATTACAACACGCCGTTCATCCCGAGCATACCAGGGCTTAAGGAGTTCCAAGGTAGGTAATAGGAACTGTGGGCTTAAGGATCTTACAAACGAAAAATTTGGATATCATCATATTGATAAAAATAGTCATCATATTGGTAAAATATTAGAGAATCGGCTCTAATATTTTATACTTTTTTTCTACTTAAATAACACACCATCCTGTATCTTCTTCTCAGGTGACGTAATGCACAGTCACGACTACCGTGTCCCTGAAATCTTCTCCAACAAGCGTGTCCTCGTTGTCGGAGCCGGGCCATCTGGCATGGATATCGCTCTGGAGGTGACCTCCGTGGCTCCCCGCGTCATCCTCAGCCACCATCTCAAGGAACAGCCGAAGACCGTGTTCCCGGAAAACCTGGTGCAGAAGCCAGATGTAGAACGGCTTGAGGGAGGGAAAGCGGTGTTTGCTGATGGAAGTGAAGAGGACGTGGATGTCGTGTTCCTTTGCACAGGTTAGGTTAAGATGTTGTTAAATTAGCTCCTATCTTCTCATAATGTACTACCTATTATTACGTATTTGTTACGTATTATCTATTATTACTCCTTACCTATTATTACGTATTTGTTACGTATGAGTAACTCGAGAGCGAATAAACCAACTGGTATATTGGTGGAAGTAAGATAAATGAGTAGTTTTTGTAAAGGTAAGTCAGAGGAAATAGCTTTCAAGTATAAAAAGCTTGTTTATGAAATTCAAAATAAGCTAAAAAAAAACATTTTTAAAGTGAAAATAAATATTGGCAGAAAGATTTCACACGTTTTCAAAACAAAAATAATAGCATTTACGCACAGCAAAATAAGGTTTCTTTAATAGTAATTGATGATAATCATAAAGCATTACATTTCGCATAAGCTACCATAAAAATAACTCTTTTAACATTTTATCACCCATCATCGTAATGGTTCGGCAACACTTCCTACCCATCTCCCAAAATTGGAAAAGTCCGTTGCTCGCGCTTCTTCCACGGTGTCGGGCATATTAAATTGTTTACTGTTTTCCCACCATCGTGTTTCATATTCGTCAGAAAATCGGAAAATCTTGAAAAGCCTGTGGTCTATCAACAGATGTATCCTCAACGGTCTTGTTCCAGGCTATCTCTACAACTTCCCGTTCCTGCACCCGTCGTGCGGCGTCCGCGTCGACGACAACTGCGTGGAGCCTCTGTACAAGCACCTGGTGAACATCCAGCACCCTTCCATGTGCTTCGTCGGCGTTCCTTACTACGTGTGCGCCTTCTCCATGTTTGACTTGCAGGTAAACAAGATCCAGCAGTTATTACATGCAAGGTCTATCTCTAGAGCAGGAAGCCAATTGCTATATTTTTCTGCCTCAAAAACTTCTGCAACTTTTATTGCGAGTCCTCTTTCCTTGATATAGGTTTCTGTGCAGTTACTAAGGGGTCATTTACAGGATTAGAATGTCAATGAACCAGCAAACATTGTTAGCCTTATCATCACTTTCCATCAAAGGAGATGAGATTTAATCAATGGTCAGACTTTTATGTAATAATTGAGGGTCTGGCAACAATGGAGGTTTGTTCGTAGCATAGCAAGTACTCGTACAATGTACATCCCAACATTTTTAGTCAATATTCATAATATAAGCTGAACACCGAGAATGCTGCGCTCCATCTTTCTCTGGCAAACCCCGAGTTTGGACCATTGCGCGTCAGTCAAAGACCAGGTTTGGGCTCCATAGGTAATACTGAACTGCGTTCTCAGACAAAAATAATAGATGTAGCTCAGAAGGCGGCCCAACTAAAGTGGGACTGGGCCGGCCACGTTGC
The DNA here is from genome assembly GCA_948252455.1 of Acleris cristana. Taxonomy (NCBI): domain Eukaryota; kingdom Metazoa; phylum Arthropoda; class Insecta; order Lepidoptera; family Tortricidae; genus Acleris; species Acleris cristana. Next base: position 14,106,356 of record OX411775.1, on the reverse strand, counting down.
TCGAATGCACCCTAATTGCTGGGCCAGGCGAGCCACAGACTGGCTCCCGGAAAATGCTAAGAGAAAGCGGGGCCGCCCCAGGAAGAGATGGAGTGATGAGTTGGGATCATGGGACAAGAACTGGAGGGAAACCGCTCAAGATCGGATAGAGTGGAAGAGGGGGAGAGAGGCCTTTGCCCAGCAGTGGGACATTATGGGCTCATAATAATAAATATTCATAATATACTTAGTGACAAGCCAAGATGCATTTTACAAAAGGTGACAACGGTAGAAACAATTCACAGAATGTACTCGTAACTTGTTTAATCCCACTGGTTTACCCAACTCTATCTAGATGAGAGAGATATTTAGAACTTAGCTAAAACCTTGAAAAATGATGGGATGTTCAAGACTTTCGCAGCTACTAAGTATTACAAATGGAGCATGTGCAATTGTGCATCTGCTAGAAATGCGTCCTATTAACTTACAATCCAATGTCAATTTAATGATTTTAATACACTTTTTACCCTACTATTGTTTTAAACCAACTTAGATTACCAATGATCCTATGAAGAGAAAATAAATGCCATTAACTTTTACTGGAATATATACTGTTACCCTTTTGCCCAACTCCACTGTCATGATACCTTGGTTCCCAGGTCCGGTACTACGTGCGTTCAATGAACGGCAGCTTCAAGCTTCCATCCCAGCAGGCCATGACCCAGGACTGGGAGCAGGAGAAACTGGACCGAGCCGCCAGGGGATACACCAAGCGGCAGACACATATGATGGGTCCCGATCAGGTAAGAACCTAAATTTCCAGTGTACCTAGTAGTAGTAGCTATTAACCGTTTCAGATGGTTTAAACTGAAACATGAGCACCTCAGTAGAGAAAGATAGCATTTAAAAAGGCTTTCGGATTTGCTCTTTCCTCTCACTTGCTCTCGTACGCTCATACGCGGTCGATGCGATAGGTGAACCCGAAAGACTGCACTAATTGCACTATAGAAAGTAATACTACGTCTAGTCAAACATCATGTCCAGGATGCAAATTGACTGGATCTTAATAACGTATTAAGAAATGAAACAGGCCGAAACTGACGGATAACATGTTAGATGTTTGAAAACATCAAAAACACGACGGACGCGGCTTTACTGTACATTTTAGTGCATCAACACTGGATTCATCAGACAGGGCAATTAGCGCCTTTTACCGTTAGAAACAGGTAGGTATGTTGTAGAAAACATCAGTACAAGAAGTTGACACTTTAAAAAATACATTAAATAAGTTCTAGAGGTAATAGCCGTTTTGGATTACTTCAAAGGAACTCCATTAGACTTGAAACAATTGAAAAGCGCGATAAGCTCATATCGGTCATATATAAAATGACACTGAACACTAAAAACAAAGGATAAGAGAAACAAAGAGGAGTAAATTAAAGGTCAAATATTATCCTTTTTATAGAACGCATGGTTCAAGAACGCAGTGGAAATATATGTAGTGGAATCAGGGTAAACAGGGTAGCTGATAAGGAAAATAATGAAGACCTCCCAATGCCAACCTATCGTTACGGACAAGGTCTTGCCTTGCGATAAGATGCAGCGCAGCTTATTGCTTCCTTATCCTTTAGTCACTGATTCCTCACATTTTACAGACAAAGTTTTATTCAAATACGGAAAGGAAGGCCTTAAAACTACCACCAGTAAAGATTTTGGTTAAGTTACCATTGCCAACAAGTAGAGAACCTCTAATTTAAAACTGAACTAAGGAGTGAGATTAGTGAAAGAAGGTAACCTTTACTAATCGATTTATCGAACATGCGTCCACATGTACGAGTATGCACGATTGCATTATTTTCTTATTTAAAAGATTTTTTTGAAAGTCCTAATAAATTTAACTTTGTTCACCAAAGATCGACTCCTCCGATTCTTTGTTTACATACGACTGATCTAAATCTAAGAAAACTTTACGCTGAACCGGATTACAAAATAATAAATACTTGCGAATTCCTCAATGTTATTGTGTGTCGAAGATTCGGGTGGCAGAAAATGTGCTCAGCGATGGTATTTTTTTGTAAAGAGCTATAGTTTTGCCCGAAACGTACCCTATTGACAGTGTTTTTAAAAAAGAACTCAGTTCAGACCGTAGCCGAAATTAAGGGGCTTGAAAAACCAAAATTATTACAAAAATCCAGCGGTAAGTCGAACGCTACAACATATTTCCTACATAATTGTTGTAGCTCCATTTTCACTATCTTACCCTATCAACTTTCAAATTGGCAAGTTGTTCCTCGGTATCCATTCATATCTTACCTTAATCATCATTACTTAATTTGGTCACTGCTATACGAGCTTCATCTCCTTCGGCATCTTACTCGGTCTACTAAAGTACATCAGGGTCCGGTACCCTGGGTAACACTGTAGCTGCTAAGTCCCTTGGCCCTCCCAGGCGGAGTACTACGTGATCCTCGCGGCCGAGAGCGGCGCCGCGCCCCTTCCCTCCGTCTTCACCAGTGTTCACAACGACAGCAGCCAGAAATTCCTCGACGACCTTGTGAACTACCGCAGGGACGTCTACTGCATCATCGATGACCAACACTTCATCTGCTACACCGCTAAAGTCTGATGTTACATTAGTATAAGCAGTTTTATTGATTGTAATAAGCCGTGGTTCCATTTTTCATTTTTAGTATTCAATTTTATGTACGGGTTGGTCAATATAAATGTTCGTGTCAAGTTCAACGTGTTCTATTCATACAACCATTGCATCTACGAGTGAGTTAGGATGAAATATAAGTAAATGCATTCCAAGACAGAGCGAAATAAGTATATAATTTAGGTATGTAATTGTGTAGGTAGTTTGTTATCTACGTACGTCAGGGTTTGAAAGGATAATTATAACAGATCGATATTTTATTAATTGATAATAACAAAAAATTGCACTTGCTTGGACACTGATTTTTACTCAATCTAACTTTAATTAAGGTTGATTTGAGTTGGATTAAAATGTTTTTTTTTTTTATTATTTATGTTTTGTTAGATTTTTTTATGAAACAACAAATGAATTTCTTACACTGGTGATAATTATCGGATAATTATCTAATAATTATCCGATAATTATCAAGAAGCGTAATTATCTTGATAATTTCGACCCCTGACGTACGTACACACACACAATGATGTCAGCTGCAGAGTAAAGTAACCCTTCCCGCTAGGTAACTTCTATGCACGGGGGTTACTTTTCTCTACACACCCCCTTATCATGTATTATGTATGTATTATGTGATTGTATCACATGATACATGACACAATCTGTGGGGTATAGAATTAATCGCAATAATTAAATTAGGGGAAGAAGAATCAAACAGAATTTGAATGGCTCGTATTTATTTAACTTTAACTTAAAGATCTTATGCATACTTACCTCTAGAATCACGTGTTTGTCATTAATACACAATCTTAATAAACTAATTTTAGAAACGTGTTTTTCAATATCTCTACTGATAATGATAGTTATTATTTGATATACGAACTATTAGTCTCGTAACCTATGAACTATATGAAATATATCGATAAACACTAAACATATATCTAAATCGTTACAATTAATTCCATTGACGTAGCTAAGTATTGTATATAGGAGCAAATCATTTTTTAACAAGCACCAGTGGCTAAATATTGTAAACACATGTACCTATTTTGAGTACCCGCTTTTAACAAATAAATATTTTGAATTTGAATTGACCTCTGAACAAATCAATTTCGAAAAAGTACTTACTTTATTTAAACCAAAGAACAAAGTTTTGAGAAGAACAGGCCAAGTGCCACTTGAAGTCACACGCCGATAATATTCTTTCTAGCAAGTTCTATTACTGTACCAAATTATAGAATTTTGAATAATGAAGAAGTTACTAGAAAGGTTGTAGGTGAAGCTTTCAATTCTCAATGAGACGAAATAGTTAGTAGAAATGGTTACTTTCATCGAACCATGTCTCAGCAAGTGCTTACCCAGTAAAAAGGGTCAGAAGTTCGATATAATATCTAATGTCCCTACTCGTACGTACTTACTCACTTCATGTAACGATTCATTGGTGTCTCTCTCGAACTTCTAACAGTGTCTCTTTTGTTCGTTGGCCTCACGTTTTAGTTCAAAACGTTGGCCATCTTATGAGAATACAGTAACTGACTGTATCTACGAGTAGCAATAATTATTCTAGCCAACATCAAAAGTACTGACCATATTAATTTTTTCATTACATTTTTAGGGAACACCTTGAAATTTCGTATTTTCATTTTTCCGATAGCTATGTCATACTGGGTTTATTTTAGATTAAAATTATATGCATTATTTTAAAGGTAGGTATGATCAAAACATCGCATTCAAAATTATGAAAAATCGGAATTTTGGTCAATTCGGAATTATGACATTGTTATGTTCGAATTGTGTTCGCATTGTTATGTTCCGGAGTGGTGATAAGACAACCGGTAACATTACTAGCATAGACGCATTCCATTCTAATCCTCAGGATTGGTAACGCCGCATTTGAAGTCTTAGGATTGTTGTCTTGAGAATTCAAATAGCGGTCTTTACCTACACGTAAAGTTCGGACCGCGGGAAACGCCACGCGCCGTCCCAACCTTCGTTCCGAACCGTAAATTTTTACTACTTTACTATTACAGTCGCATTTACACGTACGGTTCGGAAAGTAGATTGGAATGGCGCGTTCATTCATTTCCAAAGCATCGACGTCTCCTCGGTATTCATTAATTTCGACCTTATTTCAACACGTCCAAAGACGATGATGCTTTGATTCTTGTATGTGCGCTGGTCCTAACCTACTTACAGTGCGATAGGTCTTGCTCACAGACTTGTAGTTAATTTTCGCTAATGTAAGTAACAGATTTGCAATAGACACTTTCCCATTTTTCATACGATACCTACTTATCTGATGTCCAAAAGTTAATATAGTCTGCCAACTTCTTCTCTGCATTATTTTTTATGTTCTGCTAATTTCCATGGTCTTGATACGCGGGAAGTTAAGGTCGGTCCTACCATCTTTCGGATATCGTCCAATAATTACCTACTTAGTGATTTTAATAATATGTTTTTCCCCTTAGTTAAACTTGAAGTAAAAAAATTCAGTTTAGTACCTTTTGGACCGTTTCCCGATTTGTCGACCAATCAAAATTTAAAATTACAGTTTAATTCCTTTTCGAGCAGTAAAAAATAAATAGCGCGCTATTTATTTTATACTGCTCGAAAAGGAATAAAGCTGTAGCGCTGAGAAAATTACTCGAAGTCGTTCGAACCACATACACCCGTTAGTTTTCTTAAATTAAGTATAATAATAAAACTTATACAACCTCACTTTCTCACTCGTATTGACAAGTCGATTAATTGACTCAAGAGTCGAGAATTACATTTCACCGATATCTTAAAACAGTTTACTTATATGTAAAGCGAAAACGTACAATTTTATGCCCTTTATTCCAATTTGTTTCAGCCCATCTTGCTTCAATAACGTAATTATATTGTTGCCGTTACGTCTGTGGTAGCTCTCACTGCCAAGTGAATGAGAGTTGCAACAACATCAACAATTATTACAATTCAGAAGCCAGATGATTTAAGCACACTAATTAATAATACGATTACGATATGGTCAAAACAAATGGAAAAAAGGCCCTGAACTAACAAAGAGCCCTAGTATTTTAAAAATAAATTGCCACTTAGTCTTAGGCTATTTCACTAACAGGTTTTACAAAGGCGTTTCTAATCAAACAACAACAGTGGCAAGCATTTATTTAACAAAACACAACTAAATCAATCAATGGCCGTTTCTATTTACCAATATACCAGGAACGCATAGATCGCTAGCAGTATCACTATGGCACGCCCACCACGTCTTGATCCTTTCACTCGACGCTTAGCACTGATTGCGACACAGCTGGCCACTGTAAATGTTTTTATCAAGTACACCATTTAGCGGCCTTTAAAGGCATTTCTTGGTAGAAATAAAGGTTGGAATCGATTGGCACGATACAGAGTCGACCTCTCGCGTTTATACAAACCTAGTATTCATGGATAAAGGTTATTTGTTATAAATATATAACGCTTAGATATAGATATGTGTGAGACTGGTTGTCTTATCGGCGTACGCCTTTACTACTGATACGCTTCAATATCTTTACTTGTTTGGAGGTGAACCGGATGACTGTGTTATGTTAGAGTTTCCTATGTTTTGAACTAAAGCGTGTGTTGTTTTAAACCCTCTTCCTACTCGACACATAAACATTAATTCTTGAATCGAGCTCTTAAATAGTTGTCAAAACGAATTCCCCCAGATTAAGGTTGCATAAAACTGCAGAAGTTTAACGACTTCTCTCTATTCCAGGAGAGATACTACGCGTCCCTGGCTTCAGAAGCGAGTACTACGAACCTGCCTGCAGTGATCACTAGGATCCGAGAAGAAAGCTCCAGCCGATTCCTGCACAACCTCCAGAACTACCGGCAAGATGTCTACAAGATCATTGACGATGAGCGATATGAGATTATAAGTAATGGAAAAAGTGAAATTATTTGTTGACCCTACATGGGAAAAAAGGTTTTTAATTTATAAGGCTTTAGGGTTAAAACAGGGGCAACTTGCACAGACTTAATTTAAATTAATATGGTTAACAAAATTAAACATGAATCATTTAAATCTGGTTTTGTGCTATTGACTGTAATTTTACAAGATTTATCAGTTAAAATTGAATATTATATTTTTACCTTTTAATTTTATTGGTGCAAGGGCCTTAGAGTTGTAAGGAATACTTAATTAGCTTGTAAGGAACTAAAATAAAGGTTTTTAAGTACAGGAATTGAAATAATAATAAATAGAATTGGGATTAGAGTTAAATTTTATAAGTCATAATAATTATTTGTAGCCAGGAGGAATAATAATAATATTCTTAGTTGACCTGAATATCTTGTTTTCCTAATAATCCCTTCAGATTCCCACCATCATAATCAACAGCCCTCGTATTATCGCGGTGGATTAAGCCTGTCACTCTCGCACTTACATACTGGTCAGAAAGTGACAGATGTTTTATCCAAGTTTATCCTCATCGATAAAGACGACCATAATAGCCCAAGTAACACGTAGGCGCTAAGACAAGAGTTATAGGAAATCTATTAGAGCGCTAACCAGATCCTAAAGTTATAAATAAGTGTTACGATTAGGAGTTAGAGCACGCTATAACTCTACTATACCCCCGAATTGGGCACACTTTTTATATCACCTTAGGTTGTTTAATGGCGGTAAAGCAGAGTTACGGAATTAATTAAGAGATATAATAAAGCTATAAGAGAGTTATAATAGCGATAACTGAAACTACAAGGGATAAAAAGGTGGTAAATAGGCGAAAATTAACACCTTTAGTGGTACAATAGAGTTCAATATCGCTTATTAACTCTTTAGAAGCTAAGAGGGCTGCAAGCAAGTGAATACTAACTCCTTAAGTGGTACAGTAGAACTACAATGTCGCTCACTATATCTTTTAGTGATAAGAGGGTGGCAAATAGGTGATTATTAACTCTTTCAGCTCTAGTATAGATCCACAAAGGTAGAAATTTTTAACATCTAATAAGATACTTTTTTTATTTAATCAACATGAAAACATGTCATATTTGGCGGATCCAATAACGAATGGCGGATTTGTAAAGTCAAACTACATAGTGAAGGTGATAACGAGTAAATACATTTTGCAATTAGTGGAAAAAGTTGACTTTTTACTGCGAAGGAAAGTACACTGTGAATGAGTATATGTATTATTAACAAATAATTTAAGCGCCCTATGTCTGTTTTATATTTAGTGAGAAGAAATATTTTATTAGATATGGAGTGACATAAACTTTTATAATAATCTAACGTTACCTTTTCTAGTTTTAAGTGTTTCGTGCAAGTAGTATTAGATCACAATGAAGCACAATACTTTAATTAAACCGTATTTCCTTTTGTTTTTCTAACCTTAGTCAAATCAATTCGTAATCTAAACGCCATGTTTTTGGGCAATGAATTTAGGGGTCCGTAGTGAATGCCCAAAACCACAATCAAATCGAGTAATCAAGTTGCACCCGCTCAGTGTTGCCATATATACAGATTTATCGCTGTTTTTTGGCTGTTTTAGTTTTTAGGGTTCCGTAGCCAAATGGAAAAAAACGGCACCCTTATAGATTCGTCATGTCTGTCCGTCCGTTCGTCTGTCCGTTCGTATGTCACAGCCACTTTTTTCCGTAACTATAAGAGCTATATTATGGAAACTTTGTAAGTAGATGTATTCGGTAAACCGCATTAATATTTTCATACAAAAATAGAAAAAAAACAATAAATTTTTGGGGTTCCCCATACTTAGAACTGAAACTCAATTATTTTTTTTCATCAAACCCATACGTGTGGGGTATCTATGGATAGGTCTTCAAAAATTATATTGGGGTTTCTCATATATTTTTTTTCTAAACTGAATAGTTTGCGCGACAGACGCTTCCAAAGTGGAAAAATGTGTGTCCCCCCCCCCGTAACTTCTAAAATAAGGAAATGATAAATGTTAAAATAATATATGATGTACATTACCATGCAAACTTCCACCGAAAATTGGTTTGAACGAGATCTAGTAAGTAGTTTTTTTTTAATACGGCATAAATCGTAAACCGCGATTTACCTTTCACGGAACCCTTCATGGGCGAGCCCGACTCGCACATGGCCGCTTTTTTTTGGTCGTGTCGCCATATTGATATCATCAAGTGAACAAATAAGGGGTGCAGAAGTGGTATTCAGCTCAATTACTCTACCTAAGGTTATACAGAAGTCACATTAAGTACTAAAAGTTCTATAATAGCGAAAAATATTTCTACTATATGACTTTAAGTAACACAAGAGAGTTTTATACCTCTTTAGGCATTTGGTGCTATAAAAGATTTTATGAGCACCATTGTAGAGCTTCTAGCGGTAATTAATGCTGTTGTGCAACTCTAGGTTCTTGGCTAGAGCTTATTGTCACTTGCATAGCACTTTGGGAGGTTGTAGTCAATGCTTACTTCTTATTTAGATCTTATAGTGTTAAGATTCACTTAAGGCTATAAAATAAGATGCTTAGCCCCTATTATAGTGTTAAAAATCGCTGCTCTATGTCTTTAACCTTTAAGCTCACCCTGCTATCGCCCTTATAAATCTGTTGTATAGCTTTAAGTGATACATTTTGCTTGTCTACGCTCTTATCTCGCCAAAAGTTGTAAGTGTTACTGATATAGAACCTTTATAACTCGTTAAGTTCTAAAACAAGCTCTAATTGACGCCTATATGTTTGTTGGGAGGCCTGCAGAGGAGTTATAGGTACTATCAGACCATTGAAACCTTGACCCACCATAGAACTGTGTCACAGAGACGTTATGATTCAAGTCATAAGAAGTGTCAAACAAATTGTTTTATAATGTCACTGTGACACCGTTCTATGGTGGGTCAGGGTTCCATTGGGCTGATAGTACTATCAGCGAACTATAACACGAAGGATCGTACTAAATGTAATTCAAGTTAGTAATTTGTTAGTTTTTTTTTTGTTTGAATTTACTCTTAACAAATTGTTTTATTAACAATTAATATTACTCGTAGTGAATAACCATTAATACATAGCATAGGGTAATTTTGGTTAAAATTCACCCGTCGTGAAATTTGCAGTGTGCAGTACTTAGTGTAAAAAATCACTAAGACTTGTCCTTAGCGCGCTGCGGATACTATACTGTTAGAATTTTTATATCATATTTTTAAGTAATCATTGTTACGGACCGGCAAAACTGCAATACCGTGCGAAAAACGAAACAAATAATGTGAAATGCCGCCTAATTTAACTTAGTACTTATTTTTGCTCATTGAAATGTTATTATAAGGAAATGTTGTGCCTTAACTAAACTTCTGAATAAATAATTATGAATTACGAATTAACTATTGGCAACTGCAAATCTATAGTCATTAAGAAAACTACAAAGGAGAGTTTATTTCATTCACTCGTAAGCACTAGTAGTCCGATCGTCTAACCTTAGCTGCACAAAAATATTAATTTTAAATCTTTGGTATCAATCAAGAAACAGGCCAGTTATCAAGTGTTCAAGTGATTCAATCCACGACGTTGGTACTCTCCCTTCAAATTGACGTCACGTATTTACGTCAATGTACGTAAAATAAGGTAGTGGGGGTAAGAAAAATTTAATGATCCCACTTCTGAGTGATCCGAAAATAATATTTCCTCTGGAATAATGGTAAAAAGATTAAATAAAACACATAAATCAGCCAAAAATATTTTATTTAAGCGTATTTATAATTTTTATATTATCAATGCTGATATATTATTAATCTTTAATTCTAATATTTATGGCTTCCCTTTGATTACAATAATTATTTAGGGATTGTTGGTAAGGTCCACGGTAGTCACTAGGTGTTCATGATTGGGAAACATTGCAGGACTGTATCTAATGGAAGTGCTAAAAGTAATAATAACGGTCGAGCAGACCAATCAGGAAGGAGTTTAGTGGTGACTCTTCACCCTGAACCTTACCACGCCGTGTTAGTGGGACAGACTGGGCCGAGCAGCCACGCCATCAACAAGTTTGTACTTATGTATAATAGCTTTGCTTCACATAAAATAAAACGTTACCTTATTCTGTTATAAAAATATTATCTCAATATTGTTTCCAAATTCGAACTTTTCGTTTTTCTTTATTATTAATATACGTGTGAAATTTATGATTCCAATGATCCATTATCTATATTTTGAATATAAAATTTAACGAAAAAATAAAGTCTTAATGTAACTTAAATTAAACTTAGAAATAAAATATAACGAAAAAGTACATCGCACACGGAACGAATCATTGAATCTACAAGAACGCATCAGCGCGACTCGTTTGGCCACTAAGTTAATAATGTAAGTAAGGTCCTACTGAATAACTCTTTACATTTAAGGCTGATTCCTTTCCCACATTTTCTTACAAACGTTTGGCGACTCCGTACAAAACCTACCTAACCTTATCCTGGTCGTTCCAGCCAGATACTCCCACTCTTCCCTCAGCCCTTTCAACACGATACCAATAAAGGATAGACAAAGGGACCGCCCCGTTTAAAATCATCCATACATACTACATAATAATACAGAAAGTAAATTTTGACGTAAATGGCAAATTTGATAGCAATCCGACAATCATAAAAATTGCGGAGACACGATAGTATTAATCTTTCAAACTTATATAATTATATACAGACTTAACTACAGCGAACAGAAACGAATTATATCAAGCGTCTAGCACCATTCAGATATAAAGGTATACTTCGATCTATATAAAATTATCAAACAAGAATATAAAATAGGGAAAAACAATAATATAACAAATAGCCCGCGGTGCGGATTCTCTCGCCCACTCATAGACACTGGATAATTTTGAATAAAATAAGGGACTAGCTGAAACAGTATTGCAATCAAAAAACAGACGCTTCAAGAGAAATGTACGTACATTCTAATAGCATATAACTATATCTATACACTGAGATGACAGCGTTACACGTATAAAAAATAAATCACATATCGTCGATCACCAAACCGGTCACTATATTATTGACCTACTAACAATCCAAGAAGTTCATATTGTCACGAACCGTTCCCGCTCCTATCATTCGCACTCGGCCCAAGGGAAACAACATTCCGAATTGAAAACCACTAATTATTAACGTAACAAGGGTAACTAACATACTGAGTCATACTTCTTTATACGTCTCAAACGAGGACGGTAAATCTGAAAAATGTCACAAATTTGAGCCTCAAAAATCTAGATTGTACTTTAAGACCTGTATAAGTGACTCTGGAAGTCTTTCAAACTACGTGCAACGTTTCAGGAGAATTCAAGAGCTTACTGGGATCTACTGAAACTCTAACATCGAGATTGACAAAAACTGTACTTTTATATCTAACACAATTGTGTCCGAAAAATTAATTCTAACACGAATCAAGATCGTTTGATTGCACTATGACATCTTTATAAATAAAAGACATCGACAATTAAGAAAAGTACCAAGGCAGCAGCCTAGATGTTTTTATTTGGGAACGTATGTCATATTCCATCAGGTAGAATCACTAGGAATCACGAAATTCGAAACTTCGGATGCACCATCCTTCTCGCCTTACAGACGGAATTGTATGAATGAGAAGGGGCACATGTAAATTGATGTCAAGAAAGGTAACAGGCCGTCGAGGCGTCATAACCGCTATGCTTGTCAAAGAATGATAACACGTATCAAGATCGTTTGATTGCACTATGACATCTTTATAGATAACAGACATCTACCTACATAACGAACCAGGGTATTATAACAGCCAAACTTCATGTTTCATCTGTTATGATTTATGATCACCATCCTTCTCACTCTACAGATGAATTGTATTAATGAGAAGGGGCACAAAACTACGAATTTCGATTTTAGACACCCCTACTAAATCTTCTTTAATATCACCATAGATGTTACAAGGGCGTCCTAGCAGCTTAAGTGTTTTATCAGCAAATAACGATCAAGATCGTTATAAATAACAGACATTGACCATTAAGTAATATACCAAGGCATATTAACCGGCTAAATGTTTTTCTTTAGGAACGTGCGTCAGGTTCCATCTTTTAGGTTCACTAGAAATTCGAAACTTCGGGTGCGCCATCCTTCTCACTCTACAGACGGAATTGTATGAATGAGAAGGGACACACGTAACTACGAATTTCGTTTCTAGGCCCCTACTAAAATATTTTCTTTAATATCGCCATTGATGTTAATAAGGTACCAGGGCGTTATAGCAACTTGAAGTATTTTTGTCAGCAAATGGTAACACGGATCAATACCGTTTGATTGCACTATGAGATCTTAATACATAACAGACATCGAAAGTTAAATAATGTACCAGGGCATATTAACCACCGAATATTAGATTCCACTCAGTAGATTCTCTAGATATCACGAAATTCGAAACTTCGGGTGCGCCATCCTTCTTACTCTACAGACGGAATTGTATGCATGAGAAGGAGCACACGTAACTACGAATTTCGTTTCTAGACCTCTTCTATCTTCTTAAATATCGCCATTGATGTTAATAAGGTACCAGGGCGTCATAGCAGCTTAAGTGGTTTTGTCAGCGAATTGTATGTCAGGTTCCATCTTCATGGTTTGCTGCGTAGGGTCGTAGTGGCCGGCCAGGTAGTAGACATCGTTGTTGTCGTATACAGAACTGTAGCGAGCCGGGTCATCGCCCATGCGCTCCTTGTATTGAGCCAGCGGGAGCACCTCACACTTGTGCGATATGGTTTGCACGTCGTTCTCGTCGGTGTGCGGGGATTCAAACAAGCCTCCCTGAAATAACAAATGAAAAATAATAAAAAAAACGTTTGGAAACAACGAAGTGAAAGAATTTACAGGTAAGTTATAGGTTTTTACGCAGTAGAACTTTGCGCAAGCTTCGTTTGGGCCGCTCATCCATCTTATAAAATAAAAGTCGCCAATGAGCAATGTTTGCTATGTTGTTACTTGTAGTTAGCTTGTAAAATAGCATGATTTTAGTTACATTAAGTATTTACATTTCTTTTAATAAATAACACACTTAAGAAAAGCTTCAGTGCGTAAGGTGGTGGCCAAATTTCCAGTCACCAATTTATTAAAGTCAAGATTTATCCTAGCTCTTCTAGGTACAGGTCTTCCCCGTACCAATGGCACTTTATATTCAAACTTTGCTTCAAAGGTTACGTCATAAATCAGTGGACAGATCATCTGTTCGTTGGACTGATAACATACGAAACACATGGATGACCAAAGCACGGAATCAGGTAGATTATGAACGCTAAGCAGCCCTTTCTTTCTTTAAAAAAAAAGGATCAGGTAGATTGGCGTCATAATAAACTACACTGCAGTGGGTAGATGTGAGCTGAAAGCATGAGGAAGAACTAACAAGCTTAGATTAAACAAGTATTGTAGTGTACCGGGTATAGCAGCGGCGCGGGCGGCGGGCGCGTCTCCTCGGGGTGGTAGAACCAGCGCACGCGCACCGCCATGGCGCCGCGGGCCTCCCACAGCGCCTCCACGCGCCCGATGTACGGCCGGTCCGCGCGGCCCGTCGACAGGAATACTGCTGCTTCTCCAACCTAACATATATAAACTAGTAAGCAATGGAACATACATAGGGGGTGGCATAATTAGAAAAGCTTTCGTTTTTTCCATGCAATCGCCTACAAAGTTCTTATTTTTTTTTAAATTTGTCTTGTTGAAAACAAAGCTTTTTTTTCTATAAGGATGTAAAAAATAATGTATATCGTCCTAGTCCTTAGGTTTGGCAAGTATTTGCGATCTTGGGTTTGCAATTTTGTTATTGCAAAAATCTATGGCAATTAAATATCTATGGGCTTTAGAGCCCGCTTACCATCAACCACGTTCTTAGACTTCGCCGTGGTCGGGTAAGTAATAAAAAGGAATGTTTCATAAGTTTTTTTTTTAAATCTTACTTTTTCAGGATTCCTTTAAATCGAACCTAATTAAACCTAGCCTTATCTACAAGCTAGATATTTGAGAAATTCTGAAAGATTTCAGCGATATAAAAATGTTGATAAAGACACAACAACTGGCTCTCGATAAAAACCAAACAAAAATAAGTCAATAAACGCAGAGTTTCTTCCTCAAAAACTTCTTAGGCTGGGTTTTATAAATATCTGTTAGATAAAATATCGATCAGGAGTGTTAAAAAAAAGTATAAAGTTACTAAAATTCAATCTGACATATATTTACTAACCGACCTATAAAACCGGACCTATGTTAAACTTTACCAACATCTTAATAGACGAGTAGAGTGTTAACAGCTGTCAAAATTTATGAACTAACAGTCGATTATGTTAAACCGAAAAAATTTCGTCGGTCTAACAGTTCCATTAACATTGATTCAAATTTAACATCGTTTAAATTGCTACTTAATGTCCTTGTAAATTTACTCACATGCAGTGTCTCGTCCCCGCGGGTGATGGACCGGTGGAACAGCTTCCGGTGGCGCGGGCGCGCCGTGCGCCGGTACGGCTGGCCGGCCCAGCGCCAGAGCGCGCCGCCCGGCAAGAACGCCGCCATCTTGCTCACCCCCCCGCTCGTCACGTCCGAGGAGGTTGAGGTGGATGATACAGTGCGCTTCTTGCTCTTCTGGAACGATAAAGTTAAATTTTTCAAGAAAATTTCTAGCCCTACACTAGCAGATATATGTTGTATTTGTTCACTCAGCTATGACTTTATCTATCAAAAGTAACGAAAGAGGGTGAGAGGGGAATAGGGCATCAGGTGTTTTGAACTTGTGAGAAATAGATGAAGATGACGTACTCTAGATGTGGACTGGTGAACCGGACTCTCGGTACCTACTCAGAGCATTTGTATTGAAAACGAGAAAATAATGCGTTAATGATAGTTGAATTAGAAAAAACAGGACTCGTATTTTGAACACACAAACACAAGCAGTGAACTCTTTTCCATCAACTATTCTACGCGTTATAACTTACCTTTTTAGCGACATCAATAGTGGAAGGCGTCAATTCTTCCTCCAACCCAATTCCGCTATCTTTAAAGTTCTCTTTCGGCTCCTCTTCCTTCTTTGTCGTCATTTTACCCAGATTACTAAAGTCCAACACCGCAGTCTTCACCAAGTTCTTCGTCAGTACCGCCTTTTTAATCACCGTCTTCATCTTCTCATCAGGTGATTTCTCCACAGCAATTAAAGTGGACAATCTGTCGTTAGAATCTACAGAGTCCTCGTTAGATTTATTAGAGTCATTGTAATCTGAAGACGATTTTTTCTGATGATCGTCTCCAGAAGAACTAGTCTCTTTGCCATCGTGCCTTTTCCTGTGTTTTCTGTGATGCTTCTTATGATGCCGCCGATGCTTGCAGTGCTCTTCGCAGCACTTGTGCTTCTTCTTTTTCTTTTTGACATAATCTGCCAAGTTGGGATCATCCTCAGAAGATTGTAAGCGCTTTATTTTCTCCTTCCTGTGTTTCTTGAGTTTCTTCCTGTCTCTATGGCGCTCGCCCTCATCATTCCGGTTTTTCATAGGTTCTGTGGTTTTCTCTGTGCTGGTGGATGCAATTGCTTTTTTATCTTCCGTGCTATTGACGCTGGTATTTCTTCTTCGTTTGCCAAGGGTGAATAGTGGATTCTCGTATACTGAAAAATACATAATTTCACTTGTGTTAGAAGTAAAAACGTTACATGAATCGCAAGAGCTTCAAAACCACATGGCGACACAAAATATTACAAGGCAAGCATAAAGAACAAAGGGGTCCATATTGGCTCATATAAAATTGGTCTTTAGATTTTTTGTACAAATAACGATTTACTCATCATTTTTTCGAAAACTTTTGCTCATACTTCATTTCTTCGAAAAATTTTGCTCATACTTATCGCAACTCATAATGATTATTTTTAAGAAACTGTTACTTTTTTAGAATTGTTATAAATCTAACCTAACCTAACCTAATTTTATATACACGTAAGATATTTAAGAAATTCTGAGAAGTGTACGGTTCCATGAATATTGGCGTTATAAGTTCAGATGAGTATAAGTTCCGATCATTAGTATAAACATTTTTTATGAAGAGTATGAGGAGTGATCATTATGATGTAAAATGTTATGAGAAAAATTTTCGAAGTTCCAATAATCGGAGTTGCAATTTTATATGAACTTTGGCGCACCCAGAACAAAGACTCAACTCACCAACAACAGGATAATTTGGCTCAAGGAACCTAATATCTTCGATGGCTATGCGACCCGAGTCGCCATCGTCAAACTCGACCGCGACAAACTTGTCATCGTGAGGGTCGGGAGATGCCACTGCCACTGTACCAGGGTACAAGCATCGGTATTGTTGAGACCAGTACGCGCATACACGCGTGCCTGACGCCAGCTCTGATACTGAAGATGGAGACACTTCCAGGATCTGAAAATTATAAAATAAGTAGATCGATATGAGACAATCGTAACAAAACAATCTTACAATGCTGATAGTTCGGCTAAACGCAAGGGACCAAATATAAGCCTCATTAGTTTAGGTCAATCAATAGTGGAAGAAGGAAAATACGCCCTGCTTTTCATAGAGATAATATAGCGCTTTACCAATTCTTTGACTACTACTTTAATGGGCGTAGGATATGTTATTGTGATTCCCGAGCTACAGAAAATACTAACTTATTTTTTTATAATTATCCTAAAAACAAGTGGTACTTAATACTTACAGCGTCTCTCAATGTCTCCTCCCTAGACAGTATGTGCGGCTTGTTGCCTCGTTCCCCATCCAAAGTAATAGCGTATACATCAGGAGCCGTAACGGCACTCAGTTTTCCGGCATAGAATAAACCGCCCATTGCCGTCAACACTCTCGGCGAAGAGTCCAACTTGCCCTCAGTCAAAGTACATTTAGACACCGCAGGAAGTGGAGGCTCTGTCGCTGCTACCTTCACTTCTTCTCGGTCTTTGGACTTTAAGCTCTTCCGACGCTTCTTAGCCCGGCGCCGCTCTTTCTCACTATCGCTCGATGCGCTCGCTCGACGCATGGCAAATTCCAACTCAGGCATATCGTCTCTAGAATGTTTCCGCACTAACTTATCCACCTTTTCCCGGTTCTTTTGGCGTACTTCATTCAGGCTTTCCATAGATGAACTGGCTGATCTATTTAACGACCATTCGTTTTCATCCTCCTCGGAATAAACTTTCAAAATCGGTTCAGCTTTCAATTTCGGACGCACCTTGCTCGTTCTGTTCGTATCCTCCCTAGAAGGCTCGCCTCTAGAGCACACGATGCCGCCTTTAAGTTTGCCTTTAGCTAGCAAATAGCCAACTAGACTGCTCTTCGATTTCGGTTTCTTCGCGACTATAGTTTCGGTGGAATCGGGACTTGACACTTTGCGGGGGCGACCGACTTTGCGCTTTTTAGAAGAGCCTCGATCTGAGTCTGGGGAAGGTGCGGGGGTGGTGGGGGTCGGAGGAGTGGATATGGCAGGGGGTGGTGGGGTAAGCGCGTTGAGTTGAGCGCGTTTTTCGTCGCACTGGCGTTGTAGGTCGCGTAGACGATGGCGTAAGTCTTCTTCCATGGCACTGACAAGCGCGCGCGCGCACGGTACGGGCGCGGTGCGGTGCGCGCATGACGCCACACCGCACGAGCATGCAGTTACGCGACGCAAACTCGCCTCCAACTCCCCACCACTATTACGACCCTCATCCTTCTCTTTATCCCGTTTATACCGCCGCATCTTCTCTATCTTATGCCGCAATCTTTCTTCCCTATCCCGACTACGCTTTCTCCTCCTCTCACTTGAAGAATCTCGTCTGTATTTCTTAACTGCCGCTTCGCTTGGCACTCTTTCTGTGGGGCTTAAGAGAGGTTCACTCTTTATAAATGGACGGGAAGACGTGGACATACTTGTAGGAGGGCTTTCTACCTCCTCCATGAATCTTTGCTCGGCTAGAGCGCACAGTAATCCAAGACCGTCAAAAGACGGTTTAGCCCGTTCGGTGTTCGATTCAACAGGAGGGAATTCGAACCTCCTCAGCGGTTCGGCGTCTGTCCTTGGTGGCGATTTGGGAGACGACTTGATCATAATATTCGTAGTCGTTCTGGTATCGACGGTCAGGGGAGTCTTGTCTAAAAGAGGCATACTGGCGGGGGTGGTCCTCTCAAACTGCTCGATGCTGTTAGAAAGAAGCTCCAAACCGCTGACGTCTACCATCGACCGTGTTTGCTGCGCAGGCGGTATGGGAGAAGTGCTTGCTGTGTCAATCACCAGCTCATTAGAAGCGCTACTGGAGCTATCAACGAGAGCTTCGTCTCTTTCAATAGCATGTAAAGCCTTTTCTACAGCCCCAACAACAGCTGACGTCGCTAGAGCTTCAGAAGAGGATTCTTCAGCGCTATCTATCCTAGAAGTGTGCAGCATCGGCATATGCATCTGTTCTTCAGGAATGTGCGCCACGCCAACACACGCTACCTCTCTTTCATCTTCATCGGCATGATTTGGCGAATCATCATCATCGTCCACGTGATCGGTCTGGTTAGAGGCGTCACGGTGTGCCGGAGGCTCCTGGTTGTCGGGGGGAGGGGTCGGCGGCGCGGCGGGGGAAGTAGCCTGGCTACGGCAGGCTTGCTCAAACTCCGGTTGGTAGTACAGATGCGTAGTCAAAATTGGAGGTGGTTCAGGCGCGAATGTTGATGGCTTTTCTTGAGGCGGTTCAGCTTCTATTTTGATCAGGGCGTGAGGGGTCATAAGAGGTTGCATTATCGGCTTCCTGTTGTCAGGTTTGTGCTGCTGAGGAGCCGGACCAGGGGCTAAGGTAACTAGCCTGGTGGAATGCGTGTGAGTATGTTGCAGGGTCGCAGTAGACGCGAGCAGGTCGCCTGATAGAAGTTGTAAGTGGTGTGATGGATGCGGCGCTGGTGGGAGTATCAGGGGCGCAGAAGGGTAAGGCATGCCGCCCCAGACGACGGTGTGGGGGAGGTCGGGGGGCGCGGGCAACAGCAGCAGCGCGCCCGAAGTCGGCTCGCGAACCAGCTGGAACCCGCCCACGGAGCCCACGCCGCCGCCCACAGAGCCCACGCCGCCCACGCCAACTCCACCCATGACCATACTGTCCATTGGCATTTGAGCTGGAATGGAAAATAGTATATTTTTAATAAAACATCTACCTATACCAGTGTGAAATGTTTTGTTCTAATCATTGAAGTAAGATTTTTCCATTTTACGATTAACCAAGACACAACGAAGAATACAAATGCCTCATCTCTGTTGCAGAAGAAAAAATTTAACAGCAACTATAGAGTGTATTATCAAGTTGACCATTACCAACTAACATGCAGCCATTACGACTCATTTTAACGATAAGATTGTTTTATATCGACGATAAACATCGACACTTAAGTGTCACCTTTAGCGATATCTATATATATAAAAGGCAAAACTGACTGACTGACATATCAACGCACAGCCGAAACTACTGTACCTAGAAACTTGAAATTTGGTACAGGGGTTCCTATCATGACGTAAGTGAGCACTAAGAAAGGATTTTCCGAAAATTGACCCCCAACGGGAAGAAATGGGGGGAGTAGCGGGAAACTAATTTTACGCGTACGAAGTCGCGGGCGTCCTCTAGTCTATATATAAAAGGCTAAACTGACTGACTGATGTATCAACGCACAGCCGAAACTACTGTACCTAGAAACTTGAAATTTGGTACAGGGGTTCCTTTCATGATGTAAGTGAGCACTAAGAAAGGATTTTCCAAAAATCGACCCCCAACGGGAAGAAATGGGGGGAGTAGCGAGAAATTAATTCTACCCGTACGAAGTCGCGGGCGTCCTCTAGTTGTACATAGTTTGCTCAGTCCAGTTAATACTAACATTGACTAGATAAAACATTCAGTATAGATGTATTGCACTTGCACTGGCCGCTGCTTAGCATGGCGCGCACATTATAGGATTTATAGGTACCTATGTGTTCACAGTGGACCGCCCCGGAGTGCTATTTGTATGCTGCGCCCGCGCTTCCTCTCTCGCGTGACGGAATGACAGTTGCCGTGGGAATACTTACAAGGTATTTATAACATCGATAGTAGCATTTCAGACATTAAACACGAAATCTGAACGCTCATCAACGGTCTTAAAACAAAACGGGAATGCCACATAACTAA
Source organism: Acleris cristana (assembly GCA_948252455.1). NCBI lineage: Eukaryota > Metazoa > Arthropoda > Insecta > Lepidoptera > Tortricidae > Acleris > Acleris cristana. Next base: position 14,085,619 of record OX411775.1, on the reverse strand, counting down.
CGAAGTTTCGACTCTACAAACGCTACCAGAAAAAAACCTGATTTAAAATCTATTGTTACTGCGGATGTCTTGCAGAGTCGACCATGAAGCCTTTTTTAAGTGACGATTTTTCTTAAACTTATAAGTTTGAAAATGAAATGAGTTACTCTCTAAAATGTCTCCCGTGTATGTCGGTTAGTCTTGAACAGTTAATTACAAAGTCAATATAGGTAAATATTTTTTCACTTCTCATGCTCTTAAAATGTTACTTTAGTCTCTGCACATCGGGACTAAAGTTCCTTTTTAATCTCTAGGGATTAAAGTAAAATTGTTTTAATTTACTTTGGAATCCCCTAAACATCCAATCACGGTGTTTGTGAATGGAGGATTTATTGCTATTTTCAGTCTTTTTGTATAGACCACAGAATAAAGACTAAAGGCATAGAAGCCGTGCAATAAGATGAACGTTGCACTAGCTACTTGTTTCTACTTTATAGATTACATTTTGATAAGAGGAAAAGAAACAAAAACTAGGTGTCTTTTCTTCTTTTTAATCTGTCATGATTAGAAGGTGAAGAAACGTCAAATCAACGACCGGTCTTTGGCGTTACTTTCTTCCACACTGGTGCTTAAAGGTCCAAATCACGCCTTGTGACGATCTCTTTCCAACTCACTATGAAAACCATAAGTAAAAAGAAGTCAACCATAATGTATTTTCTGCCTATTTAGTACGGTTTCTATGCCTCTAGTTTTTATTCTGTAGTGTAGATAATTTTTAGCGTGTGGAAATAACCTCAAAATGACAACTGTGAAAAAATATAAATAAAAATGATTTAATTTCGTGAAACACGATTAATGATTACGAATATGAATATATTTAATTATATTAAGTATGAATTCATTTTATTATGCTTGGTCCAATTAGTTTTAAAATAGTTTTAAAGTTTGAACCTGTTGGCTAAATATGCAAGCATTTAAAGCGGCACTTCACAAAAAAAATATAAAAGAAAAGAAAAAAACCGCGGAACAAATTTGTAAGAAACTTTCTTATAATCAATTTTATAAATGTGTAGGTATAGAACTTCGTCAGTGCTGGATTGAGCAAGCACGGGGTCCGTAGCAAATTCTATAAAGAGACCCCTGGGTTTGTTTTAGGTTACAGGTTGTGGCGGGCTTTTTCCGCAACTGAGCGACTTAGATATGCACCTATTTTGCGTGGGTGTTTGTTTTAGGTTATTCTGGTGGAGAATATCGACTGGATAAAAGTACTAGCATTTTAGAGTTTAGACGTGGATGCGCGGGGCCCGTAGCATTTGCTACTCTTGCTAGGTACGTGGCTAATCCGGCACTGAACGTTGTTTTTTTCCTCGCATTCAAAGTGAAAAGTAGAGTGTTTAACGCGAGACTAAACAACCATAATGACACTCGAACTATAGCCACTCTCGCTCGCTGGCTCGCTCGCGTGGCTAAACATCTCGTGTCATTATGGCTTGTTTTAGTCCCTTGTTGAACAATCTACTATTATCGAAGTATTTATGGCGGTTTTTTTAAACAAGGTTAACGATACCAGATACCACATTTTATGCTTCTGTATGCCTGAGTGAATATGAGTATGTGTCTTTCGAATCTAAATGATTTACTGCCGCACTCAGAGACGTAAATTAAATTTAATGCTTGTTTAGTGACGTGTTGTCTTATTCTATTGCTGTAGCAAAGAAAGTGACAGCACCAACTTTAATCAAGCATTAAATTAAATTGACGTCTCTGAGTGCGGCAGTTAGAGTCTATGACATTTAAGTCTTCCTAGATTTGTTTTTATTTACCTACTCCTATTTACTAAAATAAATGCTTTGACGCAAGCGCTCGTTCGTTAGTAAAAGACAGACTTATTTTAATCGATTCAGAATGGACCGGGCGCGCCGCATACGTAATACCTACTCCAGTTTTTGACAATAGCCGTACCAGGACTTCATAAATGATTTATAGTGTGTCGTGCAGTAGGGGGTAATTAGGCTAATTGATAGAGGATCCCATGGAGGATAGAGGAGCGATGTTGATAAAAAGGTCAGACAGAACCACCTGGTTGGTATAGGTAAACTATTGTGGAGATGTCTACACAATTCAAACAAGTCATTTTTAATTTTTCTAACGTTTTTTTGAGTAGGTATGAGATTTACTGTGAAGCTAGACGAGCAGGTAGCATTTTATATGTAAAAATATCGATTAAGTATACATACCTAGGTTCTGTCTAGTTCGGCAGACGGCAGGCGGAACTTGTTATTTTCGGTTGATACTCAATTCAATACTCAAATGTTTATTTGATAAATTTATGACAGGTAGGTTTGATTATCATTCCAACAATGATTATTAATCTTTTATATTTACTAGTACCTACATAAATATTTGCAGATCAGTCTTCATCATTATACTTAGTAGGAATCATTAATCTAAAATCTACAATACCTACTTAATAACGCCAGAGCACCTTGACGGAAGTCATATTCCATGTAAGCATTTAAAATTTCATTATTTTATTTACGTCACTCACTCTTCAATGCCTAAAAAGCAATTTTTTAACATAGCAACAGCAAAAAATTCGCGTGACCTGTCAATTCCAAAACGTAACGGCCAAAACAGCGGTAATCGCCATGATAACCATACCGTTCGCCACCAGTGAAACATAAACAGAAAAAACTAATTCACAACACTAAAACGCTTGAGGCGTACCACGCGACTCCGCCTTGGAAGGCGCGGTGAGCCCTGATTGGTCGATACGAGAAAGTGGGCGGTGCAGAGAAGGCGGATAAAGGAGTGATAGGGTTGGCCCGTGTCGGTTATCGATAACATGCGTTTTAATGGTTTTTTTTTCGGATGATTATTTATGGTAGGGAAGTGACAGGGTTCCCGCGTGTGAAGCGCTTCGAGCGGATGCGGGCGTTGGCATTAAAAAATATATTAACTTCAATGCATTTTTTAAGTGGATCGGCTTTTTAATTTATAGAGATTAGTTCACAAAAAGTTCTGTGTTATGGATGTGGTTTAAGGCAGCCGTAGGTATAATGGTCAATCAAGATAATGTCAGATTATACGTCATTGTGACTTTACTTGAAAGCTGAGCCAGCACATTCTTCCACAAAAAATGTCCATTTACCTACCTACTTATGCGCGTATTATTGGTACCAATGCACTAAATGAGGACAGATAACTATCTAGGTACCTACGCTTACAGAATAGCGTACATTATAAGAAAAAAAAAATGTTCTTTACGGGCCTCACTGTTCCGAACAACTTTCGATTCGTAGTTTATGATTTTCCCTCATTGATAGATAATTCAAGTCGAATAAGAACAAAACTTTGTTATTACCTTTTAGTATAGTGAGGTACCTACTTGATCGATATTTTTTAAATAAGTGGGATAGTTCATAGACTGCTATATATGCCAAAAATTACGTTTGTGAACTTCAAACTTTATTTTGGTTTAACAAGGTAGATATAAGTAGATAAGTAAGGTAATTACTTATTCTCGTGTCAATGTAGAAGTGACTTAGGTACGTACATTTTCAAATTAGACCCAGTGAAACATAAACAGAACAGACCACTTAAAATCAACTAATAGGTACCTACCTACATAGTGATAGATATAAATAAAGCAGTTTGAAACCACTTTATCTACTGGTAAAATGATGACTAGTGGCGCAGATAGTTTAGTAGTATTCCCCAGATAGTTTATGTTAGTCATCAACTTGATCGACGGTATTATTATTTAAAAAACTTGTCTTAGAACTGAGAACATCACACAAGTCGCTACAGGACCGATATCGCAAGAAATAGCTCTTGACGTCTTAACCATTTTTTTTAAAGAGCTTAAAACGGATGGCATTGTTCTCATATCGTTTTAAATACCTATTAAAACCTAACCTAACTCCACGAACGCCTTTGCGCGGGAAACTTTCCTTCCTTTTCGATTCCAACTTGTAAGTCAAGCAATATACCTACCTACCTAGGTACCTAACCGTTGCGAATTAATCGCTTCGCTTTGCCTGTTGATGGGCATCCTGGTTTCGTTAAAGCCTCCTTCTCTATCATATTAACCGATTATGAAGATAAAGTGTAGGAAATCCAACCGTCTTAGCCGTGACAAACACTGAAAACCAGAATCTGACGAACTCTAAAAAAACCGAACCTAATTTAACTTAACACCTAGTCCCTCCCTAATTCCTAGAAAGTCTGAATTCTAGTTGGTAATAGGGGCATTGGTGTTTTTAGCCGGCGCGAGCCCGGCAGTAGGTACCTGGGCCCTCCATTCCCAGGTCTCCGGAATGGATTTTCACCTCTGCACCTTTTTCTTTTTCTAAAATTAATTTATTAACAACAGTAAACAAAAGCAAGGACTTCTGCTCTTCGCTTAAGGTGATTACCAAAAAAAAAACCTAGTGAACATTAGGATTCTAAGTGAATGGCGCACATGTACACACATCAAAAGTGCCTAGGGATATTTTTTATCCCTAGACAGTTTTGAACATTTCAATATAGGCATATTACTACTAAGTCAAAACATCAAATTTGTCTAGGGATACTGAGTATACCAAGACTTTTTTGATGTGTGTATAGTGTATATGAACTCTGATACAGTCTTATTGATAGATAGATCGATAGAAGGGTTGAATAATTTTAGCCCTTAAATTAAACTTGCAGACTTTTGGCTAAGATATTTAAAATGTTGAATGTCCTGTCCCTTTAACTCGTTATTATTGTATTTAAGAAGAGAAAGAGTCAGAGCCAATGGTCTTTTTTACACAAGAACTTTATGTTTCAATCTGAATAAACTCTGCAGTCGTTGGACATAAAGCCAACATGACATGACTCCGCATCCATCTCTTTTGCACCTCCAGGATTAGAAAGGATCGGCAGCGGCATATTTACGATAACAACCAATATAGTTTATTGCTACCAATCAAAGGTAGTTAGAAACAATAAATAAATGAATCTTTAGGAAACCAAGGATAAGAAAAACAATAAGTGATTTCGCACTTCATACATAAGCATAACCCGAACATTTTAAATTTTACTTAAGGTAAATTTTGACGAGATTGCTTGGTCAAAACAACTGAACCTAAACGGTATTTGATTGCAACTTACTAGGTAGATACTTACCGTAAAGTTGGGTTACTTCGGTCAGTAGGTAACTTAAGTTTTAAACTAGCAGGCCTACGCAATTTTGACGTTCTTAAAAATGTATTTTATGTCGTTTTTATTTAATACCTATACAGGGTGAAATCTAAATGGTAATACAAATGATCACCTCTGTATTCTAGCCACGAATATGAACAACTTTCACTATGGGACTAACTCTGAAATCACGAAATAAAAATCAGTTGCTTCATACATTTTGGTCGAGTAGGTACCTACGTATTGAACTTTTCTATGAAACAGCAGTTTTTTTTTGTGATTTCAGAGTTGTTCCCATAGTGAAAGTTGTTCATATTCGTGGGTGTCACAGAGGTGATCATTTGTATTACCATTTAGACTTCACTATGTAGAATTGGTTAAATCTTTCCCTTTTCTTCCTCCTAAAGTTCAAGAATATTTTGATAAGAAAAGAATTTAGGGCTAATAATATTCATATTGAGAGAACAGCCATTAAATTAACTAACCAGCTAGGTATATGGTACGAACTTTTTCTTCCGTGTTTGCAAGCCGCTCGAATATTTATTTATTTATTTATATTTTTGTACTTAAATTATTCATAAATTCATAAAACGTTTGAGACGGGGAAATATCGATTGGGAACATCACTAATTTCGGAACGCATCCCTATTGCGTTTGACTGATAAGATAAAACTCTCCCTGGAAGATTCTTTGGCGGTATTTTGTGCTTTCCGTATTAAGCATTTTGTAAGTATTAAAAGTATCTAAACGTTATTTGACACTTTCATTTTCATCAGAGCAGGATCTTATGTTTACACCTACCTTTATTAAATAGGTACCTTTATAACAATAGATTTTCTTTAAATCTTTTCTAAGTAAAACTGGTTTCAAAAGGACTATTTTTACACTGTAACTATAGGTACCTACGTACTAAAATGATGGTGGTTAAATAGCTCGTGTAAACTAATGTTTCGACCCTAAAGAGTGGGTACCTAGTCGTAGTCGTAAAGTATCGATAATGTTAATAGAACCATATGAGCCCTGCCCTATCCCTATGAGTATTTCAGATTAAAAGATTCGTTTCATGAATTATCAGTTTGTAAGGTTTTTTCGTAGAATCAAATATTAACATTAACACGAAAATAAACGTGATGCTTATGAAGGAAAACAAAAATATAATAAATAAAATAAAGTTTTTTTTTTTAATACGTATTTACCAAACAGTTTTTTTTTCTTTAACATTTAGGCCATGCCTTATGGTAGGGGTATGCCAAAAGAAAAATAAAACGCCAAAGATTTATAAAGAACGCGTCCATAATAAATGAGCGTCGGATTACGTTAATAAAAACATCAAAACAATTAAGAATTCAAAGAACGAAGAAACAATTAAAAAACTTCGAAAGAGTTCACGCGAGGCGCCAAAGCACCGCGCAAACGCGTCATTAGCCTGCCGCGTTGGAACTCTACCACGTTGAAAAGATATTGCGAAGGCGAAGTGAGTGTTTTAACTCGGTTGGGTTACCTAGCAAAGGCCGGATGGAATGTCAACAGCTATTGACCGGGCAAATTCAGTTGCAATGCCGCTACCAAAGCAGCATGACTCAACAGGGACCTTCGAATAGGCGGATTCGGCGCTGTAACGGCGGTCTCGCAATGCAGTTGGCGCGTAGTTACCAGGCGAGCAGGAGTTGTGCGGAGGTGTGGTTCACTTACCGGGGTACTGCCAAAGGGGCGCGGGGGGCGGCCCGGGCGGGGCCGGCCACGCCAGCGGGGCGGGCCGCTCGTCGCACAACACCGTCATGGCCGCCTGCGTGCCATCCGAATGACAGAATGACGCCGGTCCAGCTGAAAACGAATCGTGTTATGCACGTATGAACAATCTAATTATAATGATTGGTTACGTGTTTAATTAGAGTTATTTGTAAAAAGGTGTGATTTAGGGGGCGTAATGTCCTGTATGGCGGTGAACGTCTTTCGAATGATGACGTCAATGACGCGGAATAAAATAAATCTTGTTTAAGGATTGAGTAGGTACAGTCGAGTTCATAACTATGTGTTCACTTTAGTACCTTGTCTATTTAATGTCATGTTTATACTGCCATATAAGAATTGCCACAGCGATTAAAGTGACAAGGTACTAAAGTGTAGGTACACATATTTATGAACTCGACTGTACTACTACGACTACAACAAGACACAAAAAGTGCACACAATTAGGCCAGATGTAAAGCCCGATTTACATTGGTCAAGGACAGTAGACAGTAGACAGTGGATATTGGACAGTACAGTAGTGTGAACAGGTCGGACAGTAGCGAGTCAAGTTGCCTTGCCAATGGTTCCAAATAGAATCGCTTACGCATATGTTTTTCTCTCCACTGTCCTTGGCACTATCCTTGACCAATGTAAATCGGTCTTAATGGTAGATCATACATTATTTAACCAAGTCGTCACTTATGATAGTTATGATAACTTCACAATACCTACTCTTAGGTAAGTATAAGTATACTATCTAATCTACTTAAGTATAAAACAATCCACTTGTGGTGGTGTCTAGTTCACCGCAAGTAGATTGTAGTGTGTAGATAGAGTGATTAGGTATATTGTGGTGTAAAACATAGTATTCATATATCAACGCCACAAGAAGTTTCTAAAATAAAGCTAAAATAACCAATTTAAACCAGAAACTATTTGCATATTTTTTTTTTTAACGTAACTAAAACCAATCCCAAAAAAGCCGTTAACAAATAATAGATTAAGTTTTACGCATAACCAACACTTATACGACACGCTTTTTTGCTGTCACTATCACAAATCGAACAAGTGCAAAGTCGATCGATGTAATTATTAGATAGGTAGACTACAATAACCCATTGAGGAGTTCCGCAACGGCCATATTACATTACCTACATGATCATACTAGTTACGTTGATGACACTATCATATTATCTACCTATAATTGTCTTCAAAAGAACAAAAGGCTGACTTTTTTTATGGCAAGGAAAAAAGAAGCACACGAGCACTCGGGCCATCTGGGGTGTGATTCTCTGAATAGCAAAGGTGATCGAAGGCAGGAGTGAATGTCCAAGCGGCGAGTTTAAGTAGTCCCGTCAGAGCGAACAAAAGACATTGTAGCGCGTGTATTCTCAATTAGGCACCCTTAGACGTTCACATTCTCGCTCATCTTTGCTTTAACACGCAATTCGCTAGTCTGATGGTAAGTGGGATCACAAACCCATAGACATTTAAATTCTCAAAGACTACAATGTCAAGCTCAAGCAAGAGTGCAATCTTGAAACTTCAAATGCGTTGCCAACCCTGAGGACAGTAGCACTGCTTAGTTTTTATTTTTCTTTTTCAGGATGTGCCAAATTGACAGCTTATAAATAAGATCAACTAGCAAGGTATCTAGCAAATGTAGCAAGCCAGTTTTGAAATAAATAATCGTTTCATTAAAGAACTTAGAAGACTCGGATAAGTCCATATTCCTAAATTCATTGTAGGGAATACTTATGGACTTATCTTGGTCGTATGGGTTAATGCAGTCTAGGGCATGGTAAGGCCTGGGCAGTAATGATTCAGAAAATAAAGATACGAGCACACTTTGCTTATGCTGTGAGGGACGCAATGTCAGTTGCAATAGTCATTTGAAGCTATACACTTTAAAAATGTATAGCCTAAGGTCTGATTGTGCGTCTTGATTCCATACGAGGTTTACAATACGATACATCAACTTAGTTAAGTTTAGGTGGGGAAAGTACGTCTTCGGGGCAAGTGCGTCTAACTGACAATATCTCCTAAAAAATATATGGTTTGTCGCACTTACCCCGTTGTTAGGTTGGCACTAGCCAAGTTTACAACTTCCGTTGATAACTACAACTAATCTAACATAGGAAGCATCTTTTTCATGTCACCTGACAACATTAATGTTTTTTTTTATTTCATTTCCTACATGCTACCATTAACACATCGTGTTCGTTTGTATGAAACGAGAGTGACAACAAATAAATGTTTCAGCAGTGCGAGTGTGACACCCATAACCACTACGGTTTGGTCGTTCTAAGACGGCCGATTTGACAGCTGTCATTGCAATACAAAACATAACCTCAAACACATATTTTGTACTGCGTTGACAGCTGTCAAATCGGCCTTCTTAGAACGACCAAACTTTAGGTATGACTTCAAACTCTACCGATAAGGCAAATGGTAGAGTTGGTTTGTTAGTGGTATGCACCTAGGTTCATGTAGGTAGGGTAGTTCAGACAAAGAAATATTATAAAGTGAGACAATACAATGCTAATAATTAAGAGGAGAAACGAGGCTTAAATCACACAGCTGTCAAAAAAAACATACAAATTGTCATGTAAATAAGAGCTATCAAAACGTTGACAATACGATAACAGATCAAAAACTATATGGTTTTTACAGTGTTCAATAGAGACCCAGACCTAGTTTTATAATAATATCTACAACACATTCAAAAATCGTATTAATCAGGTTAGGTTTATAGGGAAAGAAACTTTATCTACACTCATATCATAAACCTCTATGATGCGTTCAGAAACCGCAAATTATGACCAGCATAATAATCAACTCTGTTCTTAGAGCAATTTTTTTATCTGTGGTAGTGTTCTTATGACATTCAAATTTCGAACATCTCTGAAAAACGAAGCATTTTTGATTAGACCTCTATTCTAAATCAGTCGAGATGACTATTGAAAATGAAATGTCAATTTCACACAACTTTGACATATCTCGCACGTTACTTGATATCGAACGATTTGATAGTTGACGCTTAATCTAGTTGCCTCTGAATTAAAAAAAAACAACTTGTCAAATTTTGATTTGCCGCCACATTTGACGCTTATTTTGTCGGAAAAATAAGTTTGTTGTGTTGTTTTGTCCGTAAATAATTATTGTATTGTACGACTACTTAAAATGAGTGATCAAGATAGTGATCATGATCACTATATTTCGGAGACGCCACCTGATATCAGGGATAAAGCAATGAGCGTCGAAAGTATGTTGTTGCCGTCAAAATCCACGAACATGATTCTACTATCAAAACTGGAAAAGTGAAATTCAACCACCGCACAATTAAAACTGTAAATAATAATTATTACAATAAATAATTGTCTCTGTTATCCCATTTATTTTTTGTATTATTTTACTAATAGCTCTAATCAATGCTGCAATGCCGGTCATTACATGCGATTTCTGAATACATCATAGAGAGCTTTGATGATATGTGTGTAGATAAAGCAGTGTATGTAACTGTACATAATAAGCATTAAAATACTCGTGAGATGCTATTATGAAACTCGCCTTCGGCTCGTTTCATAAACACTCACTCGAATTTTAATGCCCCTTATTATGCAACAGTCACATAAACTACTATTATCGCATTTTGTAAAGAAATTTTTAGCTTCACAATAAAATTATTTACTTATAAGTATCCCATCGTAAATGGATTTCACCTCCACTTCACGTCAAGCGATAATTAGATATAACATAACCTATACTCGTAAAATGCGCTCCAACGAACTCATAATAAGTAGTCTGAAACGTATAAAAGTTCTAAACTGCAGACACATGTTAGAAAAAGTTAAATTATGTGGAAACTTCACCCTATCACAAGAAATAACTAAGAAGGTAGAGGTTTACAAAAAATAATGCAGGAGTTTTATCGCAAAGGCCACGTTTTTTGCGCGCACGTAGGAAGGGTGCGCTTTTGCCGATTGCATATGCAATGAGGAAGCGAGCCGATGCAGTTTATCGTAGCTTTGTAACTGCACACGTTCGAGTTAAATAAAGTTTGCAAACATGAAGAATATTTGTAGTAAATCACCAGCTACTGATAGCTAGGCACTTAAGTAAAATTCAACGGTGTATATGGAATATTTTTCAAAAGCCTTGACGTTTTTAAACCAAAATCGCTTTTGTCAACAAACTGGAATCTAAAAACTAAACATTCAGATTAAGGTTTTTTTTGGCCGTGTCAGAGTCCCACTGCAGGGGTGTGATTCTCTCAAAATCTCAAAAACGCGGTCGGACGAACGAACGAGTGGATGTCGCAGCAGCGGCGAGTTTAAATAATCCCGTCATAGCGAACAAAACACATTTTAGCGCGTGCATTCTCAATTAGGCAGCCTTATACGTTCGATCTTATCGAGAGAAGCCCTGGTGGCTGATTTGTGATTTTCGAAAGCTCGAAAGTTTAACTCGGAAGTGAGCAAAATCTGTGAAACCGTATTTTAAATTAAATTACGAGCGATAGAAAATTTTAAGACGAGTGGTCCACACCATGCGTTTTCAATTCTACCGCTCGTATTTCAAAAAACGGTTTCACTGATTTTGCTCACTTTCAAGTGAAACTTTCGAGCGCTCGAAAGTCAAAAATCGGCCCCCTGCTGCCAAATTGAAAATGCAGGCGTTAAAATGTGTTTTGTTCGCTCTGACGTCTACTTAAACTTGCCGCAGCGACATTCACTCGTTTGTTCGTCCGACCGCGTTTTTGAGAGAATCACACCCCAGAGCAAAGGCCTCCCCTCTTTTTCGCCATTCTTCCCTACTGATTGCATACTTCCGCCGGGTCGCTTTGAAATACGTCAAAATCATCCCGCCACCTCCTTTTTGGTTTATTATTATTATTATTATTATTATTATCTTTACCCAATATGGGAATCTGGTGTAATGAGAGCAGTTTGGTATTTTTGCAATTCTGGTAGGTATTTAGAAATGAGTGAACAAAATGAATAGATAATAATATCTTCCAGGAAAGCATGCTTCTTCAGCTACCTACTGTCTATTTCACAAACCTAAAAGTAAAACGACCATTCGGCAACATTGCAAAGTCTACGAGTTCATAGGCACTTATGGGCTTTATAAGCTTCGCAATGTACACAGAATTTTTAATTGGCACCACTCATAACACTGTCAGCTTTGTAAAATTGGTGCAGGTGAAACTAAGGGTTGCCAACTTTTTTTTAGGAAAATAACGTATACGTGTCTGAGGAGCATGAAATAAAAGTATTTCCAAATAAAAAAGGTATTCTTCAATAAAAAAAAATATTTCTTTGATCACATTATTTTTTGTGCTCTTTGCACACTGTACTGTAATGAAACTTCACGCACGTTCAGAAATTTCGCAATCTCTTGATTCTGCGTTCCGGTCATCAATTTCGATCCATTCCTCGCATAAGTCAGAAATAAATAAAGTATTTTCGATACTTTTTTTATTCAAAAGTACAAAGTATAATGAAGCAAAATCACGTAGGATACGTTATTATAAAGTATGGTTGGCAACCCTATGAAACTGAAGTGCCTAATTCATGAAAATCTGCAAATGAGTGAATGTCTTTCTACTGCGCCTCTATTCAACACGGTAAAAACAATATCGTTTTTGTCCTGTTATCGTATTGTCAACGTTGTGATAGCTCTTAATATCTTGACAGTAATGACGGCTGACGTCATAACAATAACTTAACAGGTAAACTACGCTATCGTTTATACCGCCTCCTAGAATAGAGGCGCTGAATAGACAATTATTAGGGGCTCCTTTAGACCTTACAGTCATTCTTATATTTCTTACACATAAGACATAAAGCATCATTAATGTGATCGAACTTATGCATCATTAAAATGATCGTTAAGTTTATGCTTGATTAAATGAATTAATGATAACATTGATAACTATAAATTGCATGTTTAATAGGTTTAAAGTTATGTCAATGTCTAAACAACCGTGAAGTCAATTAAAACTAAAATATTTGACGTCAGAAAAAAAATATTAGCTACGATTATGACAATAAGTATCGACACAATAGATATTAGGTACATATACAACCGCCGTAAAGTGTGTGCGTACATTTTCTTTAACACACAAGTAAGGCTGCGGCTCCACTGAGGCGAAGATGAGCGGAGTGGAGCGGAGCTGTACCAATATTAACGAATAGAATCTAAACTAACGTGCGCAAGGCGCGCTCGACGTGACCGCATGAGCCTTCCGCATTGGTTAATATTGGCACAGCTCCGCTCCGCTCGTCTCCGCCTCAGTGGACCCGCAGCCTAGCCAAGACGCAAACACTGCTAAGCTAACGTTTCTGTTTTCTATCGATTCGAAATGTATGGAGTTGACATAAGTGGACGCGATCTGTCATCTCATCAGCTTACGTCAATCCTTTTCGATTTTCGAAAATCGCTAACATAGCGTTAAATGCATCTTGACTAGGCCCCCAGATTACGAGATTCTAACGTCAGCGTGAAATGGCCTCAGAAAAAACAAAACCAAACGAACCAATCTACATATTACCAGTAATTAACGTACTTTTGAAGATTAACTGCCGCACTCAGAGATGTCAATTTAATTTAACGCTTGTTTAGTGACGTATTGTCTTATTCTAGTGCTATAGCAAAGAACAGCAGCTACTTTTATCAAGCATTAAAAATAATTGACGTCTCTGAGTGCGGCAGTAGGTACCTAAGTCTTAAGGATTTATACGCGAGCTTTTAACACTTATACAACTACCTTAACATTTGTTTAACCCTTTATAAGGCCCCAGTTATGCAGTTATGCTACATAAAATTCAAATACAGTTTCATGATTGACACTTCCTAGGGAATCGTTTAAAAGCAAGTCATTTTTCGTGCAAAAACAACGGAATATGTATCATATTCTGTAGTACGTAAGGTTGAAATTATAAATAAGTATATGTGGTCGCTAAATCGCCTCTACCTTATAAAGGGTTAATTACTACTTGATGCAATTTTGAGATTTTGCCCATATTGACGCCGATTTTATTGATTTGCCTTATTTCTATATCCTTACTTATTTTGCATTCCTAACTATATCTATTTAATATCCCACCAATATTGAAAATGCGAAAATTTGTGTGTGTGTGTATGTTAGTTTGTTACTTACACATAGGCTACTTTTCATCCCGGAAAATTGAAAGTTTCCAAAGTAGGTATCGATAATCGAAATCCCCCGCAACATGGGACGGCCGAATAACTATAGTTATTCAACCGTCGTCCCATAGTTCTACGCGGACGAAGTCGCGAGCAAAAGCTTGGGTTATTATAACAAAACTCAAAAGCGTGTGTTTATGTTTTCACGGTTGTGAAATTTAGAGACAGACATAGATTAGGTACTTTTTAGATCAGAAAATGTGATAGGTAGTTCCCGAGGGAATAACGACAAATGATTTCTGCACCCAGACGGAGTAGACAAAAACTAGTCTTATTGTGAACCAAATAAACAAACTAATGGCACAGCTAATGGCCAACTCCATCCGTTCACTTCCGAAACTGTGTCGGCCAGATGGTGTTGGCGTTTTATTTTTCAAGTCAGTTAATTCGTCCTCAATCAAACGTGCTCGTACAGTTTTAAAAATATGAACCTTTGGCATAGAAGCTTAACACGTTCCCTGTACCCCACAGGGGCTCGGACTTCTGAAAAAAAGCTTCAGGGGCACATGAATCTTTTTTTCAGAAGCCCGAGCTTCCACTATGGGGCCACATCCCCATACTGAATACACAAGTTGGACTTCGTTACTACTTTAGAAAAAGCTCGTATTTGATATTTCGAGATGTATGAGTTTGAACTTAATCCTCTTCACATTTAAGTTTATAATCATACGTCACGAAATATGAGATACGAGGTTTTTTCAAAGCAATGACGACTTGTGATTGTGTGAAACGATCTGACAATATCAGATCGTTTTGTATGGGGACAGTGAACGTGTTAAGTGTTTTTAATTATTAAAAAAAAAAGAATTGAAACTTGATAACAGGTTAGCCCTGGGTAGTGATTCTTTCAAAAGCAAAGGTGAGCGAACGCAGGAGTGATGTCCAAGTGGCGAGTTTAAGTAGTCCCGTCAAAGCGAACCGAGCAAAGGGAATAACAATAATCAAAATCTACGCGGACGAAGTCGTGGGCAGATGGTAGTAAAAATATATTTAAGGTGGAGCATGGTTTTCAGTACTAGCCCTTTTGACGTGACGTCTTATAAATCGATGAACGCCGACTGTACGCACGAAAAAGCGTGACTCATTGTCACGTTCCGCCTGAGCCGATCGAAAGAGAGGCACGATTAGCCTAAGCGTTCGGCTTGTGCCGCATCTATCTCTCTTCCACTCCATCGGCCGATGCGACCGAGTAGAAGAGAGACAGCGGCAGCACACAACCTACACGTGAATCGTTTTGTCAACTGTTTATAAAGTGAAGTGAAAAGTTAATGTGGTTTACATTGTTTATTACAACAACAATTGCGACAAAAAAGGTTTCTTGCCTTTTAAGGATTTGATTAGCGATATAATCTCATATAAGTATTTGTTCTATGATTATAAATCGATGAACACCGGCTGCACGGCACGCACAAAAAAGCGTGTCTCATTGTCACGTTACGCCTCATTGTCACGTTCCGCCCGAGCCGAGCGTGCAAGCGAGAGCGCGGAACAAGCGGTAGAGAGGCACGATCCGTGACTCATTGTCACGTTCCGCCTCATTGTCACGTTCCGCCTGAGCCGAGCGTGCAAGCGAGAGCGCGGAACAAGCGATAGAGAGGCACGATCGGCCTATATAAGAATTGGGCTTGTGTGTTTTCTATGAAGTTATCATATCACGTAAAATTATCGTCCGTAAAACCGACTTTACAGACAACCAACTTTTTATTTCATTCCGAAGATAAAACTTGGACTTGGACCAATCAATTAGTGATAACCTGATGACACCCTAATTTTGTACTTGAAAAAAAAAACTCATTTTTAAACAATGATTATTTTCACGTAGCGACTATCTACATTAACCTGCAACGATGGGGTAAAGAGTTCATAATCGGAATGAAATAATAAATAATATATTCAGTAAATTAGCCACATTAGGGCTCCAGGGCCGAGTTCAAAACAATACGATAGCAATACGTGTAGAGACAAAGTAGAATAAGGCTGGTTTATTCTGGTTCCTCGCTCACTTTTATACGCCCTCGAAATACGAGCTCTACCAATTTTAAACAAAGCTTTTGTTGACGTACAATTAAAGGGTGCTGTTACTTTTTAATTTTATAATTTAACATAAAAACATACGATCTGACCTGCCCGTTATTTCACCATATTAACAATGGACACGTGACAGTAGACAATTCGGTATACATTGCACAGTTAACACGCTGATACATCACTCGGTTTCATATAAGCTGCGTCATGTACACTGAAATTTCACCTGTCACCTGTCATTGTCACGATGGTGCGATAGGGGGTTGACTGAAAGGTAAACCTTAAACCTTAATCACACAAGCGTAAGTTTTCTTTAGCTATAGTTATTTATTATAGCTATCTATAAACGTAGGATCATTCGTATCGTATGTCTGACCAGCTGACCCAACGCCTGACCGGTTCCAACCGGTTACCAAATAATCTAAGGCATTATTTTTTTATTTTTTGCTTGGCGCACTTACGGATGACGTTTTTCAACTCGTTTATTTTTTATTTAAGTTTAAAAATTTGTAATATTTAAGATAAGAGGTTTTGAGTACCTACTGTTTCGTTTGTGGGTGCTTCAAGTTCATCTTGTTTATTTGAAAATTTTATACTTAAATAAAATATTTTAAATTCTTATTAAGTACTTAGATATTAAGACCTAATAAAAGTACTTAAATACTGAGACAGTCTAGGATTAATCTATGAAATCCAGCTGTCTCTGTACCTAAACCTAGTTCAGTTCCTATTTCGTATAGCTAGCACCCCTCATGAACTCAAAAAATTGTCTATGAATTTGGTACTTAAGTCCATTTATTTTTAATAAATAACTCACCTAATTAGATACCTATATTATCTGTATTCTTATTTATTATTTATTATTCTTATTTATAATTAACAAAGTAAAAAACGGATTAGCATAAAAGTTAAAAACAAAACGTAAAAAGAATAAAACAGCTATTTCTTCTCACGAAACAAATTCCCACAATGAGATGTAATATCGGAGCGGCAGCGGCGCGAGGAGGCAAAAAGAGTATTATGAAAGGAGCACGTGCTACTCGTACCTCTCGCTTTGACGTAGAACGCTTTCCCTCTCAGACATTGGCTAACGCATAGAGTAGTGTTCAGTACAGAAGAAACAAAAACGAAAAAATAAAACGAGTTTTTAACAAAATAAAATAATATCGTGTGATTATGAACTACTTAGCAATTTTAGTAAAGAAGCCGATTCATAATTAATATAATCAGAAAATTGCGTTGGAAATTAATTTGTATTCACATAAAAATCTAACAACTACGAGGAGTATTCAATCAACTTTAACAAATCATTGAAAAATAAATTAACTTTGCTTTTCGGTGCCTTTCAAACAATAAAACAATGCCACAAACATTTGCTACTAGGAGTCGCTTTGCTTGGAAATGCCTCTGTCTTCATAAATACACTATGCTCTCTATCAGTTGACCTTCACCGCGGCATTACGCTCCAACGTTGGCATTCCACGTATAAGTCCGTCTCGCTCGAGCTCACGCTAGCCGCGCGTCGGTCGCTCGCTACACCTCCTCGTACTCGCTGCGAGCCTAGTATCACGCGCGCTGAAGAAAAGGGTTTATCCGACGCCGAATGACCCGAATGGGCAACGACGATTTTCCGAACAAACTGCAAAAAGCTCTCAAGTTTTCCCGCAAAGTTAAAGTAAAACTGGTAGTTAATCCATTGATTTTTATTTCTTCATTCATCAAACACGCGTAAACAAATAAGTAGTCGTTTACTATTTTATTTTCCACGCTAGAAATCTAGGCCAGTTAATAGCGTCCCTATTCTAGAATTAGCTGCGTCGCCGTGGCGCGAGTGGCGTAAAATAGATCGAGACGAGACGCGACTCGGTTGGCTCTGACAACCGGCCGACTCGCCGCCAACCGGTATTTAATGTTAATCGAACAACTGGGAACGAAATCGCTATCGGTAATTCGATATTACGATAACGAATCTCGAAACCCGAGTAAGATTATAAGAGTAGGTTCGCATTTGTTTTTTTTACGTTATTACTGCGTCAGTAGGAGGGAAGAATACTCCGCGGCCGGTTAAAAGGAATCTCGTGTAGGGAGGCGAGTATGAATGGTATCCACCTAAGAGCTGTGAACACCAATTAATTTGGAAACAGAACCCCATTTAAAAGAACCTCAGCCAATTTCGACCTTAACCCTCCTATCTAGGATTCGAATTTCCTTTTTAGGTAACGAGCGTTAATTGGTCCTACTTAAATCTATTCTTATTTTTAGCGTAACAAAGACGAGATCGGCTTGTTTAAATAATTAAAACGTTATAAAATGACGTTAGGGCAAGTATGAAACAAAGACACGATAAAAATCGCACAAGCAAATTATAACCCTTCGCATTACTATGGTTTTAACAAGCTTAGAACCCCAACCTTCCTCATTAAAAACTTAGTGGAGTGTTCAATTAAACATTAGTTACAAATAAACCCTCAACAAAGAATAACTCCTATTTACAATGCAAATAAATGTCAACATGCGTCTGTCTGAAATAGCAGAGTCAACAGCATTTTATTCAAACTAGGGTCGCTACCCCTGTAGTGGCTGGCACCCTTAAAATGAAACAGTAAATATCAGGCTAAAGGGGGGGGGGGCCCCCCCCATTAATTTTTAACTTGCGATCTATTCATAATAATTTATTGTAATATATTTTTATACATTTTTATATCATTTATGACGTAAAATATTTTTGCCATGTTTTTACTAGCGCGCTTGCTTATCTGACAGTTTGATTGCTGGTTTGTATCTGTTCGGTATAAATGAAAATCGATTTTAAGCAGCTTTCCAATGAGCCCTACGACTTGAAACTTCATCATAACAGAACTGGATGACAATCCAATAATGAACCGAATATTGAAATGTTGTTAAGTAAAGTCTAATTATTTTATTATTTCGAAAAGATTAGTTAATTTAAATAAGTGCTTACAGAACCCTCAGTGTGTAATTTAGGCTTGAACTATGCTTGAACTTGACCGATTTCATGTTTGGTGCGAACTGCGAATGATTTTATATAATACTAGAGGACGCCCGCGACTTCGTACGCGTAGAATTAGTTTCCCGCTACTCCCCCCATTTTTTCCCGTTGGGGGTCGATTTTCGGAAAATCCTTTCTTAGTGCTCACTTACATCATAAAAGGAACCCCTGTACCAAATTTCAAGTTTCTAGGTACAGTAGTTTCGGCTGTGCGTTGATATGTCAGTCAGTCAGTTTAGCCTTTTATATATATAGAAGATTATTGGGATGGGAATAAATGGAGCTGTGATTTTTAGTTATCTAAATCTGGACCTACATCTCTCAAAAATCGGTAAACGGTACTGAATTCTGTTTTCTACTGTGAAATTTCAATTCAACTTAATTCAGTTTTATTATTTTGTTGAAAACACAGGAAAGCGGAAATCATAAATCGAAATTTGAGTACAGTCATTTCAAAAAAGAAATACGCTTTTTGTCACCATTAACTTTATTGGCAACAGGATGTAAATAAATTAGAGAATTCCCACCCACGCTGAAGATTAGATGTATAAAATTAAATCAAATCGCTTGATAAACCAAACTACAAAATAAATAAAACAAAATTGGTTTCGTAGGTGCAAAAATGGTCGGATAGAAACGTCACGGCTTGTACCAGGGGAGCATAGCTGGCAGGCGATGCGCGACTCGACCCCAGCTAGGGTCGCTCGGCGGGTGGCGGGGGAGATTCTATTGCATCCCGATAGCATAGGGCTGTGGTTCAAATATTTGGAAACATTGAAAGTGAGAGTGAAACTTCAATAATGAAATAATGTAGGGAATAATGCAGATTTTACTATATTAATATAACTTATGGACCGTTACATACCAACTAAATTCTTCGTAGAATTCACCAAAAGACAACTAAGTATAACAAGTTAGACATCGTTTCTATTTTCTTCTTTTCATAGTTTTTCAATCATCGTTTGTACCCATCAATAGATGAATGAACTTATCCGCCTAAATACGATGTCTTAATATCATAAGGTGGCCAGTCCCCTTGGTTGTTAATTTGTCAAATATTGTCGTTGCTTCTTTCTTTCATGTAAAATGTAAGAGACGTAAGATCAATATTCTGACACCAAGTGAAGTTTGTATAGCTTTTGACATGTAATCGTATTGTTTTTAACTCGGCCGCCATCACTGTCAAGTTCATTAGAGATATTCAACTTTGACAATACGATAAGATGCCAAAAGCAATATGGTTATGCCAAGTAGAATAGAGCCCCTGTACTCACATCCTAAGTGATATCTTATTTCGAGAGTGGAGAATGGTATTAATAGTTCAGAAATTTCATTATGTATACCTACAAACTATTTAAATTTAAAGACGAAGATAATAAACATATATTACGTGGGTTTTTTATTGATAACGAACACAGAGTAGACCGCGACGCAATACGCCTGGTATTTATCTTCTCCTAATTATTAAATAATGTATTGTTCTCTAATCATACTCAACCACGCACATGTGTATTAACAATGAATAGTACCCTATGTCTGTTCCCTCGGCTGTACCAAATTTTACATCAATCGGTTTAGGTATGAAGGAACACACTTTCGCATTATTAATATTGATTTTGGGTTTTGTACACATTTCTATTGTTTATAATATTAAGCATATCCGTAATAAACATAACCTCCTAAGGCCCAAAGTCCTTTTAAAAGGCCTTCGTCCGGCCATTCAAATAAAGGTCTAGTGCAAAGAAAGTAAAATGGAATTTCTGTTGTTTCTATAACTAATGATCAAATTAGAAAATCGAATTTATTTCGTTCACAATAGATTCACATTTCATTTATAAATTTCGTTGTATGGTGGGCCTTACGAGGATAACCTTAATAAAAACGATGCTTAGGTGACTTTATTTAAACTGTTCCATGGAATGGAAACGCTCATTATAAAACTGAAATCGGCATGACAACGCTTTAATTATACTATTGGGTTGCATTTAAATAAGAAAAAAACATACAGGCGGCGTTGAGGGCCTTTGTTATTTTGTATTACATACATACATAACTTCACGCCTGTAATCCCAGAGTGGGGTAGGCAGCTGAGCTACAGGATTAATTATTTTGTATTAAGTAAAATATATTAGGACCAAATAACATAATTGCGGCGAAAGTGGACAACCCTATGTCGCGGGAAGCTCGCCAAATGTTTGTGACGGCGCGGCGAGATTACAAATATTCCAGTCGCCCATCGTCGGCGCACTACAACTAAATATCAGTTATTAGGGACCAGGAGCGCAGAGGGGTGCAGGAGATGAAAATAGTTTGAAGACGAGAAGTCTAAGAAAAGCAAACTAAAGGATGATCTCAGTGCAGAGTTGATTAGCGCAGCTATTATTGCTTAGCCATTTTAATAGTAATAAATATAGAATTGCTGTAATAATTGCAGACCGAAAAGATTTTTCCATTATTTATTAGAGAAGTTAGGTGGTAAGCATCATTTTATATTTACATAGTATAAAACTTAGTCACTCTCTTTGCGTCTGTCTGCCTGTCTGTAACTCGTCCTAAACGGATTTTGATGCCGTTTTCACTAGTTAGATAATTTTTCACGGAAGGATGTAAGTTAGGCGCAATAAATTCTGGTTTAGTACGTGTGTTACAGAAAACTCGTATAAACAGAAGCGAAGCGAGGGCGGGTCGCTAGTTAGAAATAAAACTAAGCCACGCGTAAAGTATTGCTAATAAGATCCAATAAGAAACATTATCAACATTATGTAATATTCATCATGTCTACCGAATGGGAAACTTTTCTTAATGTAGTCGTTCTGACTGTTTGAAGTCTTTGACATTGTGACTTTGTTCGTAGTTTACCCGGTAGTTTCTTGGATTTGTCATATATACTAGTGACCCGCTAATTTTATATTTTACACATAAAAACCTTCCTCTTGAATCATTCCATTTATTGATTAAAACCGCATTAAAATACGTTGTGTAGTTTTAAAAATGTAAGCGTACATAAATACGAGGGAGAGACGGCGGGAAGCGAGTTTATCTTGTAATAGGTATGAAATAAATAATATTTTAAGAACTTTCTATTTTCTTGAATTATAATTATTCAAGTTATTAAGCTGCTCCTTCCTACTACACTAATATTAAAAATGCAATTTTTTGTGAGTTAGATTTTAGCGGCCTGCACACGTAAAGTTCGGACCGCGGGAAACGCCACGCGCCGTTCCAATCTTCGTTCCGAACCGTACGTGTAAATGCAGCTGTGTAAAATAGTAAAAAATTCACGGTTCGGAACGAAGATTGGAACGGTGCGTGGCGTTTCCCGCGGTTCGAACTTTACGTGTACCTAAAGGCCGCTATTGTGTTTGTTACTTCTTTACGTTGAAACAAAATGGTGATAGTGATAGCTTAAACTGATATTAAAACATAGGCTATCTTGTATCCCTAAATAGAACAAAAGATAGTGTGGGATGGTCAATGAAATGTGAGGTGTAGGTGTAAGCGAATTATTGATTACATGCGAACAAAGTCAGAGACAGAAGATAGTACGAAAATAAAAAATAGAAATAAAAAGTAAACCAAGTAAGAACAACGTTCCACGAGTACCAAAACACGAACGTTAACTATTTTCGAAAGTAACTTCACGCACACACAGCGTGTTCTAAAAACCGACAAGACATTAATTTTTTTCCGCGTGAAAATTCATGAAGTACCGTTAAAGTAAAGCGACCACAGGCAATTTATTGTAATTGTAAACTCTGATTAGCATGTAATTGGCCCGGTGTGTGCGTTTTTGCAAGTAAATAAATTTGTGTGCGTTCGCGCTTTCGTGATCTTATCTGCGATGCGATGCGTAAGAGGGAGATAGCTGCACGTTAACTCAGTTTTTATTAACTTATTTGATTCGCTGCTGATACGAACCCCGTCTTTTAGTTTAATATTATCGGATTACATGAATGGAGGTTATTTATAAATGCACCTGTTATTTGGAGGACAGGTCGTCTAGAAACGTAACCGGCAAATTAGTATCGATATGAATCGTTATTAATGACATTTTAATTCTGGAATAAACCCAACGCGAAGAGATATCAATATTAATTTCACATGGGATTCATCATGCGCGGCCTCAGTGATCAAGGCAATTTACACCCCATAAATCTCTTAATTTTGATTGAGTGTGTTGGAAAGTATTTTTTCGTTTTTGCCAATTAAACATCGTGTTGCACTCGATATTTTTTATGCACACAAAAATCATTGAGGTAAGAAACAGAAAGGAAAGGTTAAAAGTTTATTATTGTTAAAAAAGAGGAAAAATACCATGACACGTTAATAGTTATTATGTAATATTATTTATTAATAACATCGATGATCCTTGAATCCTTACTACGTTAATAATAGTAATTAATTCAATAATTAAACAAATAATAATCAATAAACTTCCTAGACCGGATATCCTGTCATGAATACTTTGTATATGTGCCTAAGGCGTCTCTCACACTTGTATCGTATATAATAACTAATTAAATAAAATTAAAAAAACCTGTTCAACTTTTTCATCGAACCGTAATGTGCAGTAAGTATGCGTCCACGCAACCGCTGCTGATAGCGTCTTCGCGTGCTGCAGCATTATAAATGCAATAAGTGATGCAAGCCTTTTGCAAACTGCAAGTCGCGAGTTGGAGGTACAAATTAAATGTGGTAGGAGTCATTTCTCAACTTCGCTATAATCGGACATTACTTAAAAAAACAAAGTGTAAGTATATTTAAATAGATAACCACTGTAGTGCTTTTTATTTAGAGTATATTTTAATTACTTACTAGCTTCATTAGTTCTAACTCTATCTCACTAACCACTATAATAACATATTTGCTTAAAGTACGAACGTTATTATAAAATAGAAATACTTACCTAATAAAATCTTATCCTATCCTAATAAGCATAAATAAATATACCACGTTAATCTTTGAATTTAAAACGGACACGTCAAATTAGCTTTTACTTGTTTATCTTAGGTACATCTGTTTTGCTTCTCCTATTACTTGGAAACCAATATTTTATCGATTTCGTGAATGAAAATCGATATATTCACAGATATTTTAAATTTCATGGACGTCTTCTGTAAATCTCTCAAGAATCATCAGTCTTCTATGCATGCAAGAGTAGCCAACTTGCAAGATTGCAAGTCACAGCCTTAAGCCCCGGGCTTTCAAGATAAACGAGCGGATAGAACATGCTGAATAGCTCGCGCCCTCTGGCGGCAAGAACTCGGTTATAATAACCCAACCACCTGCCCCTTAATTGATTGTGGTCGTAATAACAACCGTGGTCGTGACAGGAAGCAACCCTTGTACGGCCTAGGAATTGATTAGTAACCCAAGTTTTTTTGCACTTCTTGACATTTTTTATCACTATTGGCAAATGAGTTGTTGTTTACTTTAATATATACAGCATGATGCAGAAAAATACGTGCGGGGCGTTGAATTTGTCAACGAGGAGCCCAGTATATTTATGTCTATGGTAGGTATAACCTTTTGTAATCGTCGCGCTATAATAAACTGTATGACTAACCAGACCGACAGGACAGGAAGACCTTTAACAGATTACATTAACAATAACTCTACCTATACAATTGTTAATTTATTTAAAACTACCTATAATTAACTGTAATAAATCACAAAGCAGTTAATAAAATTAACTAAACGCGAACAATGCTAAATTCTGATAATATCAAAATTAATATAGCTGATAGCAATAATTACGGACGGACCTACAACATGCACACCTATGTATAATAATGCGCCAGTGTGTCATAGAGCTCCTAGATCTATTGAAGTTCAAGGGGTATAAGGTTCGGGATACGCTGGTTGCTTTATATACCTGATTTGCATATAATTGTCGGATGCGAGCGCGCTTTGGCGTCGTAAATCTCATGTACAAAGGCACTTGCAGGTACATATACTTATATGTTGTAAATTATATGCTGGCTTAGTGTTGCAACTTTGACTTTGGACTTTGGAACCGTTAGTTAAATGTTAAAATGACGCATATCTTGTGTAACTTCGTGTAGATTGAGCCCTTCTACGATACAGCATGGAAACGATTGAATTATTTGGTGGTCTTCATTTCGTTAAAATTATTATTGAGTGTTTAAATTATAATAAGTCACTAATAAAAAATAGCTTCATGCTCTATATTGTACTAGACTAGACGTCATTAGTTAAAGCCAAAGTCATCTCTCTACATAGGTAGTAAGTTATGCTGCTTGGGCGACCGACATGCATTTACTATTATTAATCAGTGGTTAGGTACATTTGATTTAGTAAGTTATGAGTGTTACTGTCAGTGGCTTACTAACGTTGAATATACCTAGCTACATTAAAAAGCATTTGCGCGTTTGACTTTGATCATTGAGGTCTATGGTTTCCAGTGGAAATAACCCGCATGCAGGAAAACCGCAAAACATAAATACCTTCCAATAGAGTTGCGCTGTTATAAATAAACAGATTTTTTGCACATTTCCCAAGAGCCGTACAAGAAACTAATTAGTAAAGCCACAAGTTCTAACCACAATTCCCTAAACTTTCAATAGCACATGAGCATAGTTAAAACCTATATAGAGTTCCTAAATTTAATGTAAAGTTATGTTATTAAAACTCGAATAATCTTGGTGATATTATTGGTGAATTTGGTTATTATTATTACACACCTTAATACCCGTTTTATTCCCCGCTTCAGTCCTATTTATAAAAACCAACACAACTTTAGCATAGAAAAACTTTAATCGCACTATTTGAGTGAATCAATTACAAATCAATAAAGGAAATTGCACTCCGTCGTTCAATCCAAATCGATTACCATACCGCAAGTCAACAAAAAAGAACTATCACAAAACAGTAGAAGTGAGTTCGAAAACAGGCATGACCGCGTGACGAAACGGTAGCCTGCATCGTTCGATGAAAAGATAATCGCCGGAGGCCTAACGGGGCTGCGGTTTGCCGTTACTTTCGTCAATATTTTATGAGGTTCTGAGATTAAATTCTGAACTTTGTACCTAATTGTTTAGTTTGTTTGACTAATTTCTGAAAACAATAAAATGATTAGCTTATCACACGTATTTATTTGTCTCCGATAGCATAGATTCTTTCAGATAGCTTCGATCGTCCTGCTGTCTAATTGAGAATGCACGCGCTAAATGTGTTTTGTACGCTTTGACGGGACTACTTAAACTCGCCGGTTAATATGAGCTGCGTCGTGTGAACAGAAGATGCGGTTAAGAGAATCACACTCCAGATGGTGACGATGCGCGACGGTCAAGAAATCATACATAGGATAAATAATAAAAATAAATTGTATCGCCTAACTTTAATTAAACGTAATTAATTATGTCAAGGAAAGTCGCCCAAACGCTCCATTTGTAGTAGTCGATTCATACAAAATTTCTACCAATAAAATAACACGACAATATATAAAAGCTCGACGTTCCAAATCGAGGAAAAACTCGAATAAACAACACTGTTTACTCTTACATCGTCTAGTTTCGTATTGACTCAATGGCCATTCGGTCATATTTCAAGGCAGTCGCGTGATCGAAGCGATAACTGCGCGATTTCGATTCGAACGCGCAATCAATTAAACCTCACTTCTGATTTACTATTCCTAACGTTTGCATTTGATTTTCGCTCAAGGTGAACCTAATTTGGTGATTCCATCGATACGTCATCATTGAAATGTTTTATTTAAGACATGGATATCATCATAAACATTCCAACTTGATCCCACTAATAATACCAATAGATACCTATTTGATTATTTGTTTATGCCATTTTTTAGGCCTAGCAACAAAACCAATTTGCAGTACATTTTTGGTAAATAGATTTTGATAAATTAAGGCCGCAATTTGTACTTGATTTTGTAATAGCAATAACGTGAAAATGAATAGCAATTTTCAGTAAGAAAAAACGCTAGTAAAAACCCTATAATGCTTATTAAAAAAAAAATTGAAAACTTTCCGATGAAAACATACATGACAATAGGTACTTACTTATTTAAATATAAAATAAAATGACAATAATAATCAAACAAACATCTCTGAAATAAACTTGAAAAAATATTTCGCGTCAAAACAAAGCAGCCTGTATCTGTAATTAAATTGATATTTTACCGATTTTCTTTCAATGTGTTACTTTTTTTCTATTAAGCGCATCGTAGTAAATACATAGTGGTACCAGGCGAGCAGACTCTATAGAGAGATGTTATTATAGCATACCGTTACACAGCGACACGAGTTTTGTGCGTGCTAGATACTGCTTACCTGTATATTATGTGTCTATGTGTACGTACAGGTATCGTATCAAACGTATTGGAGCTGCGAGGCTAACCGGACAAAATATCAGTCAACTACCAGGCTCGCAGAGCCGTTTGGAGCTACGACTAAACATAGCATACAGAGTGGCGTAGTATGATAAAATGATAATAATATTATGTCAGTCATATTCATATCATATAGTATATAATATAAAGGCGCAGAAGTGATACTGTGATCGTTTCATTATTCAAAAAAATCGTTTCTCAATTGCTCTCTAAACCTAGCAATCAAGCTATTTTCAGCTTATCATAATTTGCTTCAATGCTACTAACAAATTAACTAAAGCGGAAACTATTTCTTAAAAGCCCATCCTAGAACGCCAAGCGAGGCGAGGTTCATACTCGTATTAGGAATGCTTTGAGATCCTAGGGTGCCGCGCTTGAACTCAAATATTTCCACAATTAGGATCTGAAATCCTAGAATTCCCGAGATGCATTAGATTTACCGAGTTGCATGTCTTAAGACGAGGTGATCGGTAAATTAGTTTAGAAGTTTATATTACTCGTAAGTTATACCAATTTTATTTTGTACTATTTTTTTGTTATACTATGGATAAACGGATAAACTATTCTTGTCAGAAAACATGCCATTTTTTAAGTCTTTAATATAGTTATATTATATAAACTATGATTTTTAAAATGTTCGGGCCTAGTTAAATCCTAATTAAAATAAATGAGGTACTCAAGCGTTTTAATGCTGAGAGGGATTTATATTGGAAGCAAAAATAAAAAAGTCAAGAGCATCTCCCTACAATCTTTGGCCTAAGTTAAGTGATGAAGTAAGTTTTATCATGCCTTCTCAAGTCCCTCACTCTTTCAAGTAGGTAAGCGAAGTTAATGGAAAAGTTTGAAGGACATTAATCTTACATTGGGCGCTGTATATATATATATATGTGCTTTCTTGCGTACAGCAGCGTCTATCACTATATTAAAGTTTTCAAAACGGGACTCTATTCTACTCGGTACAACAATATTGCTTTTGACATGTTATGTAGATTGTCAACGTTATGATAAGTATGATAACTCTTACCACAGAATAAGTAATATGTTCTTCTATACTACCTATATGACCTCGTTTTTTCTTTTCTTTTTGAGGCAAAAACGTAGCCAAAATCTAAAACCCACCAGGCTCCACGAACGTAGCAGGAGGTTCACTTACCGAGGTCGTGCAGCCGGTGTTGGGCGTCCTTGTGAGACAAAGCCGCGAGTAGACCGGCATCGCCTACGCGTTGACGGGCCACCGCAATGCCCACTGGAATTGAACCTGCGCAAAAGAAGGCTACAATCAACGTCTTACTCAAAACGCGTCTTGCAATTATATCCAGGGCATGCATTCTGGAATTACTGTGTCTAGAAGACCACGTCCTCCTTCCGTGATAGTTGTCGGACTAGCTAATGAAATAATATTGACGCCAAGTCCTAAAAGCACGAATCACTTTTCTCAATCGTATTTTTACTTGAACCGAATAACTAGAAATAGTAGTTTATGCAACTGATGCATAATGAGAGGCTTTAAAATACGAGTGTGGTTCGCTGACGCTCGTTTCATAATAGGATCACACGAGTGTTCTAAGGCCTAATTATATACAGTTGCATACACTACCTACTTTATCTACACACATATCATAAGTACTCTAAGATGGGTTCGGGAGCCGACGACTTGACGACACAATGGCTGCAAAACAAAGTTGTGCTGTGTCAGTGTCACGAATATGGAGGGTTTTTTTTTAAATCATAGACAATCGAATGAAGTGCCTATTCTCATGTCACTTGAGATAAAATGTCGCGCGGTTTATATTTAAAACATACTGAATTGACGTTTCGTATCGATAACTGTTTTAATATCAATGGATACTAGAATAGAGACATTAGAGACCCTCTTGAGTTTTGACAGTTGTTCCAAATTTAAAGTCATACATAACCTTACAAAAACTGATACTGTAATAATAACATTACAGTACAGATTTTACCTACTACCACAGACAAGAAAGTTCTCAAAGTAAATTCGGTTATAATAATGCTGGTCATTTCTTACGGTTTCTGAACGCATTTTAGAGCACTAATGATATGTGCCTAGATAAAATATATAATGAAATATATAATAAACAAGAGTTTTATTATCTTATGCTTGTTTGTGCTAAGTAGTTAGTAGTTTGTTATGAACTGGTTCCGTTGTTTAGCATGGACTGAAATTTGATAATGTAAATGATGCATTATTATGGTGTCTGTAAACAGGTTTGTTGATTAGTCGGAAAGTACTAAGCAACAAGTACTCAGCTGGTGCCTTTGTGTGCGAGTCCGACTAGTACTTGGCCGGTTTTTTTACATTACACAACACAATACCAACGTTTATACTGTATTGTATCGAACGCAAATGACTCAAAAAACTTGACAGAAATTGAATGTACGCGTTTCCTACAGCGCATTGTTTGTTTTCTTACTGATAATATGAGTAATAAATTAATAGGTACACGTAAAAAAATGTTTTGCTGTAAGCCAATCACTTATACAGCCACTGATCGGTGAAGTGACAAAAAAAATTGCAATTGCCTTATTTGGAACTCTATTCGAATACATAAATGCCTTCACGCCTGTAATCCCAGCGTGGGGTAGGCAGAGCTTTAGAATTACGTGAGGGCTTATTGTCTAACGCACTCGCAATCGCAACCGGCTTCAAAGCGGAGCAATTGTTTTCATTTTTTATGCAGACAAGCCTTCGATTTTCAAAATGAAAACGATCGTGATTGCGAGTGCGTTAGACAATAAGCCCTCAACTACAACTCAAAAGACTAGTCGATAATTCGAATACATAATTTCTTTAAAATTTTATGTTACCTACTATTGTTAAGCTGGTTTTCAGTATTCAGGCCCTAAAAGCGTGGCAAAATTAATGTTACCAAAACTTTTTTTCCAAATTGATATAGGAATAAAAATGTCAAAAACGTATTACAGTTATTAATGTTATTATTAAACATGAGTTTTCTGGAATGCATACTTTTCTGAAAACATTTAGCTATCCCAACATTCTCAACGTATGAGGTAGTAGTTATTGTATAGGTGTGTGGGACAAGCTTAACACAACCAATAGGTATCATCCCGCGAAACAGACATACAGACATAAGATACGTGCGTAAGGGACAAGGCACGCTTGTTTGTGCACACTCCCTCAAACACATCGCCGTCTCGCATACTATCATTCGCCGTCTACCAGGGGATTAGAAATGTTAGAAGTAAAATTAGATGTTCTATATTCTAATGTATGAATTGAAAGCGCGAGACGTTGACGAGGGAATTTTAACACACGCGCACGTGAGAAAATCGAATGTTTACGACACATTGTCTAGTAAACAATATTTTATAATTCATTAGGCACATATCACTGCAAGAATAGAAAAATAGCAGGGACAAGAGAACAGTGTTAAGCCGACCCTGAAGTACCGTCAGTTTGCAATGCAAGCCTAGCAACCTTGCCTGCATCATCTGGTCAAAGTGACCGTTTATTGTTCTGTCATTCATTCATAATTTACTTGACCCGGCAAGGGCAAGTTGTTATTGTCATTTCCAATAGGTATTTTAACTATAGGAACTAAATAACTTTTAAAACACCTAAGTACTTAAGAAATAAACATGAAACAAGATTGTACGTAACGTACGTAGGTAGGTACACAACATTTTCAGATTTTTGAATTATACTTCTAGGTTTTACATACTTCACGGTTTATTTTTTAAGAAATAGTGGCAGACGTGGGGCTACTGTATTGTCTGTATTTAATGACCTAAACCACTCAAGTTTCATGCAACAAAAGGCACGGAGACGTAATTTTCATTATACTTAACCAAAATCTCGAATGCCTCGAACGTAGATAAACTCAGTTCATGCATTGTGGATTCCCTGAGTTACCTATTGCGGTTAGTCCTTCACCTGCCCCGCACCGTTCTACCTAACTGGTACCAGGGACGCATAGCACACTAACCGTTATTCATCGAGTTGGGGATGTGCGCAGACTGCTCTGGCTTGGTGCCGGGCGAGGCCTGCTCCAGCTTGACGGCGACCAGCTCCGACATGTGCATGTGTTGCGGCTCGCGCTTCACTTGGACCTGCACGTTTTGGCCCGCCACACCAAGCCACGTCACTGGGTTTGTGCGGCTGCACCCACCATCGGTGTGGATAATCTGCACAGAAATGAGTCAGTTACAATCTGCTAGGAACGTAGGTATATGGAGAATATGAAGCTCAATGTCACTGATATAGCCACATTGATTGGCATCTTTGATCTCTCCTCTTTTGAGAGAGCAAAATGATCTTTTCCGAATAGAAGGAGTAAAAACAGTTTTTGCGGAAACGATCAAATAACATAGACATAATAAATCAAGACTCGCCTTTTTCGGTGAATTTGTAAGACAAGTATTGCAAGACCGCTTGGCCTGCTCCGTCTTTATAGTAAGTGGCTGCATGACGCTGATGCCTTCTAAGAGTTGCCGTTGATCAGGGCAGCAGAGGTTATCCGGGATACACTGTTTGCCGAGTTTGGCGTCATCCATTTTATTCGGGTCCCTAGAAGAAAACATACTTAGTTATTTATTTTATTTTTCAACGTTGCAAATTAAATCTTCAAGTCAAGAACATAAGGTAGCTGTACAAACTTACTTGTCCGCCAACAACAGTCGCTGCGAGCAGTTGAGCAGGTCAAGTTGCAGCGGAGAATTCGGCGGCGGTGTCGGCACGCCGAAAGCGGACAGTGACGTCGAGAACAGGCTTTCTGTTGTTACTGTGGACAGAATAGCCGTTGGATTCTTCATTCTTATGGTCGCCTGGTTGTTTGAATTGGAAATGTATCGAAAAAAAAGTAACTCTGATCAGAAAAAAACACCAGATTGGGCGCGAGCGATCTAACTAAACTGACAAAACAACTAATGCTCGTTCCTAATTTAAAAATAAAATTAGTTGCATATTAAATTACCATGGGTCACATATTCTACTCGGTAAACCATATTGCTTTTGACATGTTAACATAATATTAATATAATATAATCTATATATATAAAAGGCAATGTCCCGGGTGACATATCAACGCCCAGCCCAAACCGATAAAGATAAAAAGTTGGAATTTTGAAGGGAAGTTGGTTTTGTAATGGAGGCGTCGTTTAAGAAGGGATTTTTCGAAATTCAACCCCTAAAGGTATTAAAGGGGGTTGCAAAGTTTGTATGGGAAAAAACATTTTTATGGTCCAATTTACTTAAAACTTGGTAGAAATGCTCTTCAATGCAAATAATGAAACACCTATTTCAGCGATTACTAAAATTCAACCCCTAGAGGGATGAAAGGGGGTTGCAAAGTTTGTATGGGAAAAAACATTTTTATGGTCCAATTACTTAAAACTTGGTAGAAATGCTCTTCAATGCAAATAATGAAACACGTATTTCAGCGATTACTAAAATTCAACCCCTAGAGGGATGAAAGGGGGTTGCAAAGTTTGTATGGGAAAAAATACTTTTATGGTCCAATTTACTTGAAACTTGGTAGAAATGCTCTTGAATGCAAATAATGAAACACGAATTTCAGCGATTACTAAAATTCAACCCCTAGAGGGATGAAAGGGGGTTGCAAAGTTTGTATGGGAAAAAATACTTTTATGGTCCAATTTACTTGAAACTTGGTAGAAATGCTCTTCAATGCAAATAATGAAACACGTATTTCAGCGATTACTAAAATTCAACCCCTAGAGGGATGAAAGGGGGTTGCAAAGTTTGAATGGAAAAAATACTTTTATGGTCCAATTTACTTAAAACTTGGTAGAAATGCTCTTCAATGCAAATAATGAGACAACTATTTCAGCGATTACTAAAATTCAACCCCTAGAGGGATGAAAGGGGGTTGCAAAATGTGTATAGATAAAATATTTTTATGGTCAAATTTACTTGAAAATCGGTAGAAATGCTCTTCAATGCAAATAATGACACATATTTCAGCGATTACTAAAATTCAACCCCTATAGGGATGAAAAGGGGTTGCAAAGTGTGTATATCTACATAAAATAATTTATGATCAAATTACTTGAAACTTGGTAGGAAATCTCTTAAATGGAAATAAAGAGACACGTATTTCGGAGATTACTAAAATTCAACCCCTAGAGGGATGAAAGGCGGTTGCAAAGTGTTTACAGATAAAATATTTTTATGATCAAATTTATTTGAAACTTGGTAGGAATGCTCTTCAATGCAAATAACGAGACACGTATTTCAGCGATTACTAAAATTCAACCCCTAGAGGGATGAAAGGGGGTTGCAAAGTGTTTAAAGATAAAATATTTTTACGATCAAATTTACTTGAAACTTGGTAGGAATACTCTTCAATGCAAATAAGGAGACACATATTTCAGCGATTACTAAAATTCAACCCCATAGAGGGATGAAAGTGGGTTGCAATGTTTGTATTGGAAAAAATACTTTTATGGTCAAATTTACTTGAAACTCGGGAGAAATGCTTTTCAATGCAAATAATGAGACACGCATTTCAGCGATTTCTAAATTTCAACCTAAATATTTGGTATGCTCAAATTTACTTTAAACTTGGTAGAAATGCTCTGAAATGAAAATAATGAGTCACGTATATCAGTGATAACTAAAATTCAACCCCTAGAGGGATGAAATAGAATTGCAAAATTTGAATGGAAAAAATACCTATGTGGTCAAATTTACTTGAAACTTGGTATAAATGCTCTTCAATGAAAATAATCAGACATATACCTATTTCAGCGATTACTAAAATTAAATCCCTAGAGGGATGAAAGGGGGTTGCAATTTGAATGGAAAAAATACTTTTATGGACAAATTTACTTGAAACTTGGTAGAAACGCTCTTCAATGGAAATAATTAGACACGTATTTCAGCGATTACTAAAATTTAACCCCTAGAGGGATGAAAGGGGGTTGCAAAGTTTGTTTAGGAAAAAATATTTGGTATGCTCAAATTTACTTGAAACTTCGTAGAAATGCTCTTCAATGCAAATAATGTGACATGTATTTCAGCGATTACTAAAATTCAACCCCTAGAGGGATGAAAGGAAATTGCAAAATTTGAATGGAAAAAATACTTTTGTGGTCAAATTTACTTGAAACTTGGTATAAATGCTCTTCAATGAAAATAATCAGACATATACCTATTTCAGCGATTACTAAAATTCAATCCCTAGAGGGATGAAAGGGGGTTGCAGTTTGAATGGAAAAAATACTTTTATGGACAAATTTACTTGAAACTTGGTAGAAACGCTCTTCAATGCAAATAATGAGACACGTATTTCAGCGATTACTAAAATTCAACCCCTAGGGATAAAAGGGGGTTGCAAAATTAGTTTTGGAAAAAATATTTGGTATGCTTAAATTTACTTTAAACTTGGCAGAAATGCTTGCTCTGCAATGAAAACAATGAGTCACGTGATAACTAAAATTCAAACCCTTGGGGGATGAAAGGGGGTTGCAAAGTTTCTTTTATGTTCTGATTTATTAACTATCTATTTATTAACTTGGGATCTAAGACTACTGACTGTAAAGTTTGTATCGAAATTATGTAATATTCAAAGTTACATACCTTCAAGATATGAAAATGGGTATTATTATTACATACAGAAAATATTCAGCATCGTTGTTTTTCGAAAATCTTCTGATAAGTTGGTTAATTGTTTGTATAGAAATGTGGCAAATTTATCTAGAATCGTATAAAAAAACGTAATGGTGAAAGAGAGGCAGTGAATTTATTTTTTATGTCAATTTTGTTGTTTTGAAGGTTAGCGCCACAAAATTAAAGTTGTTTATGTGGACTGCTTACTTAAAATTCACGCTCTAGACTTTATTTTTAAAAGCCTTAGAAGGTGATGTAAACTATAACTGTACTTTCAACAGAAGTTCTGACTCTCCGCAGACGAAGTCGCGGGCGGAAAGCTAGTATAATATATTACTTAATAGCTCTTATTTACTTGAAAGTAATGGCGACCGAAATAAAAGGAAAATTGAGAAGACGGACCAGTTGGTCACTTCGGGTTTAAATGTACCATTTGCCACACAACACCGCAACCCAAATTAATCTGTGTTGGGAACATTGTGTTGTCACTTTTGGAAAAGTTAATAAGGACTCGACGGACGTTAGCACATTTAGACCATTTACGTTTTAATATGTTAATAGTTTTTAAATACATAAAAACATACAGTTTTCACTACAATATACTTATTCAAAAATTATAATATTCAAGGCAAAGGTACTTAGTTTTATGAATCTAGAGCGATAAGGAATTCTATAGTAGAACTCTGAGCGTAGCAAATTTCTATTCTAGTAGAGATTCTGTTCAAACAGCAAAGATGAAAAAAAAATTGTTAATAAGCGACACGTAAGTAGGTATGGTACTTTATTTCATTCAACCTATAAGGAAAATGCGAATAAAATGCTTGAACAATCATAAGTCAAGTTTATTCACCCTGAAAGCAAACTTTATGAACAAAACCCATACAAATATCAAACAATCTTTGCTGAATAGGTTGAGTGGAGAAAAGTTTATTTTCATTGAACAAAAGGTGTTTGATATGTTGTATGGTTTTTCTTTAATTTCTTTCTTTAGTGTGAAACATAATACATGGGTACTCAAGAGTATAAATAATCTGTCTTTATTATATTACCAGTAAAATGACTAAGGTCAGACTTTTAATTCACTGGAATAAAATGACAGAGCCAAATGTTCTGTGAAATAATGATACCACTTTTATTTTAATAGTGTTCCACACGTTCACCTAATGAATGATTTGTTCAAAGAACGAACTATATATTTTATGAATATTACGTACTTAGCTAAGTATATTACTTTATCATATTTAGCTGATCATTTTGCTTGCAAAAGAATGTTAAAAATATATATGAGACACGAGTAAGTCACAGACTCCTAAATATTAATATTATCAAAGTAGTAAATCACTGTTCATTTTTTCATTCATTCAGTAAGGAATATCACTATTTTTTATACACCAAAAATTGACAACACTGAAGCTGTCATCCTACTGCAGTGAATTAAAAGTCAGACCTTAGCATAGAGGCATCCACTCTATTCCACAGACTAACAGTCCTTTAGTTCATCGTGTTTAGAACATACTCTTCACAATCAAATGTTATGTATCTGTGGAGCCCTTCAAGATTGTATAATATTATGGTCTATGGTTTCAGAGCTCTTAGATCCCACTTAGGAAGTTTAAGTACCATCAGGTGGCATGTGAGTTAGTTCTATCAATGGATATAAAATGACAACTTGAAAAAAAAAAATTTTTTCACCATGTCACAGAAAGTGAAAAGTAGTAGTCCCTTCACAGTCCAGTGCCCCATATACGGGTCACGACGAACTAGCTCCACAAGTCCGTGCCCCAAATATGGGTCACTAAGCAACGACCAGGTACGCATTCAGATCAGTACAATGGAGTTTGCTGGACTTACGAGGAAATTGAAACTTTATCTACATCTATAGATATATATACATATATATGTGTGTGTAAGAATTGCTCGTTTAAAGGTATAAGATAGATTTTACTGCAAAAAAAAACCCTCGACGGCCAAATCGGCAAAATCGGCATGTATCTCAGCTATGCTCCGTTTGTTTAGGTACTTAAAAAAATGTAAACAATCACCACGTGGCATTGTTAAACAGCCAATCAAAACTGTTTTATCGCACTTTGACGTATCAGTGTTCTGCTTCTATTGGCTGACGAATTATATCACGTGGTTGTTTTGTTTAAATTTTTTAAGAACTTAACAAACGGAGTATAGGTTTCATAAATAGGTGGAGCCGTTTAAGAAATATCAGTTCCGAAAGTAGGGGTCTGCATTAATCATTCTACCTAGTTGTGGCTTTTGACGTAGAGACGTCGTCGTGTTGTTCTCATAGTCGTTATTATTAGTTTAATGTTTATTGACCTTACATTTGTAATAATCTTACTTTTGCTCGTTTTAAGAATTTATTATTTATTACTTATTACTTTATCACCTTTATTATTACCTACTTAATGTAACTTACTTTAAAGTATTATTATGTTTTTATGATTGAAAAATTTACCTCCTGCTGGAGTTTCTTGCGGCGCTTCTTCTCAGCAATGATGGTCTTGTCCGAAGCGCTAGTAGATTCACTCCATATTACCGACGTGTAAAAGAGCCCTCATGTGGCCAGTTTACTGAATAAATATTTTTAATTTTGAATTTTGAATTTCGAATTTTGTCGGGGGTTTTTATCTACTTAAAGTTCTACGACGACAACTACAATACTTTTTTTTTTCAAGTTTCAAATTTTAAACTTGGAATGTATTGTAGGTGATTGACCACCAGCCGTCATAATTATCATATCTTCACGCCTGTCGCCAGGGGCGCGGGGAAGATAGGGATCAACGCATGCAGCTCACACTTGTTTTTTACTTCCAGGAGATTTATATTATTTGGGATAGGTACCTAATTGGAGATTCTTTTACTAAGCCTTCCTTTATGTGCTATAATTACAATTATAACGACTAATTTTATAACTAAATCGTGAAATTATGTTTTTATTCTATTGTTAAAACGGTTACAAGCGTCAAATTTGGTATGCAAACTTTATAGAAAAATAACAAATACCTAATAAAAACCGGGTAAGAGAGAGGCGGGCGGGGCGGTACGGAACTGTCGACGTGAAAGCCGGGTTTATAATATTAATTTAGGTAATAGTACAATACTGCAGAGACCGGGAAATAGGCTGTTGCGGGACGAGTATGAGTTAGCTTGGCCAAGACGGCAATATATTTTGTGTGTATTTTTAAATAAAACATGGTTTTAAAAAGTAAAACACCGGGTACGTAATGAGTAATGAAACATACATTTTCGCGGCCGCTGCCGTTGGTAAATAAAATAATACGTTTTTTATTTTTATTTGGCCTTGTCCGGGAACTCAGAACTTCGCGGACTGATTTTACAACGGTAAGGTTAACATTTCCAAGCATGTGGGAGATAAATAGATTTTTTTTATAGTTATTAGATGGTTTAGTCTGGCCGCAACACAGCTTCGGGGACAGTGCAATGCTGTGTTATCTTATTATTTCACTTTATTGAACTTGCCAGTTCCGCGGTATCGCACTTTTCCTGATTTCCCCAACGATAGGTTCAATTAATTATTTATTAACACTTCCAACGCCAGGTTCCGTGACTTCCCTACCCCCTTATCCGTGGCCCAAAATTGAAGGGTGTTATTATTTATTTATTTAATCTTTACTGTACAAAAACAGCACGAGTGTCAGACTTAGTGCCTAATGGCATTCCAGTCGACTAAATAATCAAGCAGAAAACTCTTCATGTGTTGTGTGATATGTTAAAATCACATCTGTGTGTATGTCTGTCCTTCAGTCTGTTATTGCCTAGTGCTCGACGGAGTGAAGCGATTTCAATGCGTGAAAAAACGGATTGAAGTCGTTTTAATATTTTATAATCGCTATTTAGGTGGTTCTCAGCTCAGCAAACTTTCGTGATTTGTTAGACTTCGCGGTTTCTTTCTCTACCTCAGTCAGTAAGGGATGGTAAGGGTGAATATCCATCTAAGCTATGCAAGGCAGCGCAACGGTGCAAAGAAAAAAACACCAATAGGATTACTTAATTTTCCTAGCCTCGCACAACGCAGCTCTCTCAAAACTTGGGTAATATTTTCTACTTTAGTTTCTTAGTTTACTTTAGATTGTGCCATTCTTGTATTTTTGTGTTTTTATGGAACCTGTTTCCGGATTTCATTTCGTTTTCATTTCTCCTATTGGTTGATTTTTTCCTCGCACACCGTTCCACTACCTCGCAAAGCTCTGGTGGATAGGTACCTACTCAACCTTAACCCCCTTACTAATAAACATTGAGTAACGGTGGTATAGCTACCTACAATGTTTTGTCCTTATCTGTCAAATTCAAATGTCACAATGACAGATAAGGACAAAACATTGTATAGCTATACCACCGTTACTCAACGTTTATTAGTAAGGGGGTAACAGTGTGAGACTGTAAGAGTTGTGATGTTAAACAATATAAAAACGTTTTTTTTTCATGCGGCAACTTTAAAAGGAAATATTTTTTCTCAATCCTCAATATTGCATCCTCGCATAAACATTTAAGTTTTAATACACCATCAAAACATATTCAAAGTGGACCGTGTGGCGCGCACATGCGCGGGAGTCGCCGAGTGACACACGCTTTGTAATTAGCCCCCAGTCGAGCGAGAGCCCCGCAAATAGAACGTGTGTAGTGCCCTTTATAGACCAGACTAATATTCTTTTGTACAACTCGCCTTAAATCACGTTAGCGAATTATTAACCGGCGAGTTGAACAGAAAACTAAGACTACTTAAGATACCCTGAAAACATCATGGTTTCAGCGGAAAATAGCCTTCGATGAAATGAAATTCGATGAAGTGAGTATTACTTACTGCCGCACTCAGAGATGTCAATTAAATTTAACGCTTGTTTAGTGACGTGTTGTCTTATTCTATTGCTATAGCAAAGAAAATGACAGCAGCAACTTTAATCAAGCATTAAAAATTGACGTTTCTGAGTGCGGCATGTAAGATACATAAATAGAAACCCCGACATAATGGCGACCATTTCTTTAAGACCTGATAACATTAACGGCTCAAACAATTTTCACAAGATCAGATTTCTTAAAAAAAAAAGGGTCCATCCGGGGAGCTAGGTTAGCACAGGCAGATACACAAATACAAAGACACAAAAATAAACATACACACGATAGACTTATTTACAGTCACCAGCAATAATATATTATCCTACATTGAGCGCAAAAATATCTGACACGCTCTTATACCTCTAGTCATAAAGACGTGTTAGATATTTTTGAGCACAACGTTGGATAATATAATTAATGCTGGCGACACTGTGCCTCTTTTTTTGGTAGGGGGTCAAATGGGCATTTCATCAGAATACTCAGGTGGGCTTAGAATTTTAGAAACCACACGACCATCCCCCTTTTTGACAAAGCTGACAGTAACAGGAGACAATTTTAATGTACATTGCGTAGCTTACATTAAACCTGCCGAATTGTCACCTGTCACCTCTCACTATCGGCTTTGAGAAATAGGGGGTATACTTAAGTTAGGCCGCATTCCCATTATGTCGTTACGTATTATTTACCGTTGGACGACTGTCGTTTCTAGCCTGTTCACATATCTCGACTGTCTGTCGTGACTGTATCGTAGATTTTTTTCATCGTTGAGTGAATCTCGTGTCACATATTTATCGTGACGTTTTGTTTATCCTCGGCGACTGTCGTTCTAGCACTTCTAGCTCTTCCCATTGTCTTGCCAGTCTGTCGTCGAGATCAAAAAAGTCGTGAACGACAATTTAATCGATAATGTGAATAAAATTTAAATATACAAGCCACGACTCTTTAAACTGCACGACTATCTGTCGTCACAACAAAGTGGGAACGCGACCTTAATATTACTAATTTCGATCAAAATCCAGAATTCGGCGAACTCGATTGACAGATAAGTTCTGTAAATAATGATTACTTAATGTTTACCTTTGTGTAACGTCGGTCTGTTGCCCCCCTGCGTCGGAAACAACGAGTACAGCGGAAACCGGGATACACCTGGAAAATTCACTTCATTTATTCAAAAATTCCTACAGCGTTTATTAAACGTCCAAGCATAACTATGGATAAAAACCCCCCATATATTGGCGACCCTTTCTTTCAGAGCTCAGGGGGGTTATTATGACATGGCTACTCAGTTTATTTAACGGCGAGCGTAAAGGACAAAGCTATAGCAGTTTTATAGCTCTGTATTTTTCTCTCAGCGTAAACTGAACTGCATAGCTAGGTATGTCATAATAACCCCCCAGATTTCTTAAATGGCCCAATCGATTTTAATGAAACCTAGCTAAGCATGAACAAGCTTTCTTTAAAACAATGCGTCCAAATCGGCCCATCCGTTTGGGAGAGAAACAGATGAAGATACACATTTCGTTTGGGAGTTTCGATGCCATAGATAGACACATGGATACACAGACACAAACGTACATAGACACACACGTTTTCATTCACCCGTTTGAGGTTAAAAATGCGGCAGAAGCCACACCGAGTACCAGGATATCATACCTTGCTGCAGGTCAGTGGGCGGGCGGGAGCGGGCGCCCCCCGCCGCCCCGCCCAGCATAGCTCCCCCCGATACACCTCACCACCTGTGAACAACGTTATAAGTTATTACAATTAATAATTCCAATTTGCGTCGAGATGATTTACAACTGGGAAGTAAAACGAGGGCAGATTGAAACAATAATCAAATTAGATTCTTCGCAACTCAGTAAGTACTTTTAACCTAAGTAATTTTGATTTATTTAAGTAAGTAGCTATTTATTTATCTTGTCTGACATACCACAATGATGTTTAATCTTTAGTTTCATGCTTTTTAAGTAATAATAAATGGTTAGAACTAAAAAGCAAATTCTACGCGGCAACGCCTCGGAAGTATGTTGTCAAGTGTCAATTTTCACGATCATAAACAATGTATTTAATCGCATTACCGACATAAACTGGTACATTT
The DNA here is from genome assembly GCA_948252455.1 of Acleris cristana. Classification (NCBI taxonomy): domain Eukaryota; kingdom Metazoa; phylum Arthropoda; class Insecta; order Lepidoptera; family Tortricidae; genus Acleris; species Acleris cristana. Next base: position 14,043,549 of record OX411775.1, on the reverse strand, counting down.
AATAAGGTTGGTTGGTGTGTCTATAGCTTAGACGTATCTTATCTACAGAATGATTCGAAACATTATTTTCAGAGTAAGAGCTCATTTAGAACAACAAAAGATCGCACGTATCACCAAAAATATAAGTACCTAAGTAAGTAATTTTAAATTTTATATTCATATCTGAGTAACTACTGACTGATAGATAACCGACAGAGTAATACTACTGACCTTTTTGGCTGCAAACACAAGAGATGATCACTTTTTAAACGGCAATATGATTAATGGATAATACATGAACTAAACCAATAGCCCTCGTGATTAGCAGTATTGGTAGGATTTTAAAATAACTTTCTCACTTTGATTTTACTAGCCGGGAAATTTCACTAGTAATAAAGTCTTATTTACGCCTTTTTAAAAGATTCTTAATTAAATAATAAATAATGTTGGAGGAGAGCATAACGCTAACCAAAATATCCATTGTTATTACAAAATTCAAGTTTTCAATTATTCAATCTCTCACACTTGCTGTGTTTTGTAGGGGGAACTAACGCGGTAACCTATTGAGTAATCGAATCGCCCATTCGTCGATTTGAAAGTGAGAAGCGACGCGAAGTACCAGGCTAGCAGATTTTGAAAGAGCAAATAAAGTTTTCGACGATCGAGACACTTATGTATCAAATGTGACGTCATACATGGTAAGCTTACTATAGTAGTAATGGCTTGAGTGATTCAGGACATACAAACATATACCTAAATAGAAGAAATTAGGTCTGAGATAGATGAGGTAACTTTAAGTCAAAATAGGATACCTATATACCTCTAACTACGTTTACGCGAAGGTTTAAAAACCAAAGGGAAAATTTTTATATCTGCAATTAGCGTCACCTAATATTTTAACGAATAACATTTTAACAAGTGTTGAACTCAACAGTAAGCACGATAAAGTTAATATTTTGTTATCAGAATTGGCCAAACGACCAAATAAATTGAATGAAACTTTTTATCAGACTTAGCAACCGGTTCCGATTCCGAACATTGCCCGTCTGGAGTCGAGACGCAAGCCGTAAATTCTGAACAGTTCGCTTCTCGTTCCTACGTTCCTGGTACACGTTAGGTCTAGATTCTAGACTTTCTTGACGCACTAGACTAGACCGGCAGACTAACCACGTGACAACGCACACCTACATAGACATTGCGTGTTTTTGTACACACTTCAACAAGAAAAAGTAGAAAGAATTTCTATCATGGTAAACCATTTTAAGCAACATCTTTATGGCGCTATAAATAAAAATAATGGTTAGTTTTTATAAGCACTTTCTAAGCATATGTTTTATGCTACCATACGAATGTAGCTATATGTAGTACAAGAAGCCCGTGGGAGCGTAACGGTCGATTGTGGTGTTGCCACAAAACAATGGCGGTTACGTCACAAGACGGATCGCGCTGGCAACACTAACACGCCACTCGCCTAATTAATGGCAATGTTTATCAAGATTTTTTATTAATCACGTTGTGATGTGAAAGTGACAGTTTTGGGAACCGATTTAAGATGCCATTAATGAACATTCAACACGTTTTATTTGCTGTTGAATTCATTAGCGTGCGCTCTTATTACTAATTAAAATTATATGTAGGTAACTGACACTTGAATGTACCTATTCGTTATGGTTTAAACCTATCCTGAGAAATAGTCAAATTATAGTAACAACCGGTCAAGTGCGTGTCGGACTTCGCACATTTAGGGTTCCGAACCAAATATTACCCGCCTGTATCCCTTCTGTGCTACGCATTTGACCGCAAAATCCAGTTGGTTGTAATACAAAAAAAAAGTAAATTTAAAGAAAAAAACCGATTTATCAACATGTAATTTGTTGGAAAAAGATACCGTAAAACTACACAACTATGGTCCTAGCCTGCAACAATAGTCCAATTTTCCTGATTATATTATTCAAAAATATGATACCTCACTGCTATTATTGCTGGGTATATGTACCTACTGTTTGGCTTAAAATTTATTGCTCTAAAAGTCTAAACTCTAGCTATAGCTAAAGCTATCATATTTTTAGAATAATGTGATAAGTAAAATTGGAATATTGTTGTAGGCCAGGACCATAGTTGTGTAGTTTCACGGTACGTAAAAATAAACATTATAACTAAATTTCAAGTTCATACGCCAACGGGAAGTTAAATACTTCTTCGAAAAAAAAATGGGGGTTCTTTGTTGTTTAATAATTTTTAAAACAAAATATACAGTAAGTTTTTATCTACTCAGCGAGCTCCAAACAAACGATATATCACTTTTTTTTCGCACCCCCTTTTAACTGCATGGGAGGCCTTAAAAACATTTAAAAAATATTTTTGACATTTTGTATGACTTTGGATCAGCATGATGCTTATACTGTGAAAATTTGAAGACAGTAGCTTAACCGTTTGGCTGTAAAACCTGGGTGACAGATGACGGACGGACAGACGGACACCTGAGTGACAGCAATAGGGTTCCGTTTGGACCATTCGAGTTCGGTACCCAATTTTTTTTGTAGAGGGAATAAATAATATCTATTAATATTGAATAATATCTTGATCTTGACAATAAGGGATAAGTTCGCCTTTGTACATTTTTTATTTATTTATAAAATACATACATACAATAACATCGATGTAAATTCCCCATCACTTTAGTACCTAGTTACCTACTCAAGCCCCGAGATAGCATAGCACACGTCTGTTGTTAAGTTAAGTATTGTAGGCCGTGTAAGGTACAAGTCCTCTTTTATTTGATGGTTTCAATTTAAAAAACAACTCCAAAACATTCCAAACTCGACAAAAGAAATCAAAAGTATCTAAAGTAACCGCGCGTATTTACTCATAAATTGTGTAAAATAAAAATCCGTATAAAATACCCTATTGTTAACTAAACGAGTCATTACGTCACAAAAACAACGAAACAACTTATTGTTACCAAAACGCCGCATTTAAATAACTTAAGCAATAAATACAAAAAAACTAATAAGCATTCAAATACGAATAAAAAAACAAAGGAGGTTTACCGCTCATCATTGGAAAAGGACGGACGGACAGAAAAAAGTATATTGTTCTCTATTAAACAGTGAGACTTGTGAGGAATAAATTATATGTTGTGAACCGATAGGATTAGGCCTTCCCGGAATTCGGACATCTGAAGATTCGACGGAATCTCGTAGAGACCAGTCCGTGGGATTTATTTACTTTCGGCCTGTCAAAATAATTTATTGAGATGTACAGTCACCAGCAATAATGGTTTAGTTTAGTTTAGTTTAGTTTTATTTATTGCATAAAACAATTACATTATAAATTACATTGAAATTTACATGCATTGATCTATGTTCGTCAAAATAGGTACAATAATTAACAGAAAATAAAAGTAGCAGTCATAACATACCTAAATAATTAAATTTGACAAATAACAGAAAACTACTACACTACACGGTGAAATTTAAATGACCGGCCAAATTTTAGGGACTAACTCGGTAGGACCAACATCCAAATCGCGAAAAAAAATCATCTGTTCCATACAAACTTCGCGAGCTAAACAGCCGAAAAGTATGGAACAGCAGATTTTTTTTCGTGATTTGGATGTTGGTCCTATAATAAACATTGATCAGTATGACCAACAGAGTTAGTCCCTAAAATTTGGTCGGTCATTTAAATTTCACCCTATATTAATACGTTGCGCTGGAAAATATCTGTCACGCTCTAACAATAAAGACGTGTCAGATATTTTACAGCCCAATGTTGGATAACATATTATTATTCGGATTTTCGTTTGTCCGCACTACTATACTCCTCCCAAACTATTAGAGATATTAGCATCATTTAGCCCGTAATACATCTAGCCATAGATGGTTTAATGTTGGAGGAATAATCACCGAAAATCTGTTTCCATAGAGTTTCAATGGGAAAAATAGGTAAAGTGCCGAAACTTCGATTTTAAGCGGCGCTCTTCGCTCGTAACCTTTTTGAAGCTTCATCTTTAGCTTTAGTTACAGACATGATGAGAAATCAGTAGCAGAGCTTACGATTGAGAGCTGTCACGTTTGACATCAGGTTGTTTGTTGTAGTATGTTATTAGCAAACCGCTTCGCTCATTTTGACTTGCCCGGGGACGGCAAGTGTACCTAGTTATTGCTGGTGACTGTACATATTGTGGAAGTTGTGGCTTATAGTGTTACTAGCCTTATTTTGCTTATTTCTGGGGATATAAAAGTTCCTAAAGAAAATAACAAACAAGTGCGAGTTAAACTCGCGTGGAAAGGGTTCCGTACGTTTTGAGAAATTTCTTACTTTACTTACTTTAAATACCAGACTTCTTTCTTATAGGTTTTCATGTAATCAAAAATAATAAAGGGGGTGGGGGGATAAATATTGTCATTTTTCTTAAATAACTTCATAACGATTTATTTTAAAATGAAAATGAAATAGATTTTTACAACAAGCCCTACATTTTTGCATTGGATTTGAACTATAATTTAACTACATCAGCAACCAGTTGTGTAACGGTTTTTATTTCTGTTTACGTTTGTGATCCTGTAATCCATTTAGTTTGTATCAATTGATGTGTGCGTACACAAAAATTACTAAAGAAACACTTTTAATTCTCCATATACGAACTAGATTTCTAGCTCTGATTTAAAAGTCTGTATCGAATTGCTGCCTTGGTGTGGTCAAAGTGACTAGGTGCTTAGGCGATTTTCCCTATACAGCGCAATTATAAGCAAAGCAATTTCGTTCATGGTTCCGTTAAGACGTTTTTCATCCTGATAAGATCGAATTCTGAAGTCCACGCAGACGAAGTCGCGGGCAGAAGCTAGTTAAATAAATAAATATCAGGGGACAATCTCACACAAATTGACCTAGCCCCAAACTAAGCTCTAGGCTTACATGTACCATAATAAGGTCCATAAGCGACACAGTTAACTGAACATTTGTGAATCTTGTCACCTTACAATAAAAGCTCAGCGACTGATCTAGTTCTGACCGCCCTAGGCTAATTATGAGGTCTAGTTAAAATATATAGGGTAGATGCAATGATGACTAGATTAATAGTGCATGCGAAGACACGATTTCAGCGCCCAAGACCCTCGCGCCCTAGGCTGCAGCCTAATTAGCCTAAGGGTTAATTAGGCCCTGTAAAAGCTTACTAGTGGTCAGTTAACAGATATGCTGTTACTAGTACAAACTTTCTACTATGGGTACTAGGCAACGATAAACATACTAGTATAGAGAAATAGAATACATCCAAGAATAAGTAGAAATCTAGCGCTCATCATACGAATATTTCTCCATACCTGGGTAGTGATTCTTTCAAAAGCAAAGGTCAGCGAACGCAAGAGTGAATGTCCAAGCGGCGAGTTTAAGTAGGTAGTCCCGTCAAAGCGAACAAAACACATTTCAGCGCGTGTAAACACATTTGGCAGCATGGCTTCTCGAACGTATAAGGCTGCCTAATTGAGAATGCACGCGCTAAAATGTGTTTTGCTCGCTCTGACGGGACTACTTAAACTCGCCGCTTGGACATTCACTCCTGCGTTCGATCACCTTTGCTTTTGAAAGAATCACTACCCTGGAAGCGAACCCGGGACCCTAGCTTCGTAGGCAGGGTCACTACCAACACCAACTAGGCCAACGTGTCGTCGTAACATAGAACAATCGCAAATCGTCGGTGATACTGCAATACAGCGTAACTAACAAAATAAATAAGGTGCAAAATACACCTTAGCAAGAAAGTCAGTAAGGTACATTTTGCTAGTTATTGAATTTGTAAGTATCACCAACGAAATGACACATAGGTAATCCCTACACAAGCAGAGTGACGTGTGTGCTTCAATTTTGTCCTGAATTATTGATGTGTTGGCTTAACCACACCCTCAGACCGCAACCATGAAGTGACTATTGTAATAATTATCGTCCTATTACCAATTGAGGACACTAGCACACGTGCACACTGCGTATAAGTAAGTAGGTAAAGTCACCAGTGGTCACCCAGAGACCTGTGGTCAGCCTCTGCCTATACTTTTTACGAGTGGGAAGAGTACGCAAGATATATTTCCCACTCTTCGCACTCATATAAGGTCGGCTACTGGTCTCTGGCTGACAACTGGTGACTTTACCCTATAGGGAGGTAAGTATGCGTGTGAAGTTGGCCTATATTGTTTGGCCGAAAATAATTTGCAGTAAACTCACATTAAAAATATAATTTCACATGTCCTAAAATCGGGTAGGTACGTACGCAGAATTTTCATGTCATAAAAAAAAATGTTCTCAATTTTATCCTTACTTAACCTACCTACGTAATTAATGTTTAAGTTATCCTGTAAACATCATGGTTTCAGCAGAGAATAGAGTTCATAAAATTCGATGAAATGATACAATGGATGAAGCGAAAATCGATAAAATGATGCGTTACCCCTAAAATCACATGTTATAATCATTAATTTGCTCTAAATTGCTCTTCATATAACTACCATATTTCTATAATTTCAAAATCTCTAACGTACCTACAAAATGTTCATTCAAAATGTAAAAAACAATTTGATGTAACTTAACCTTGAAATAATGACATGAAAACAAAGTGCGAATCTACATCTATCTACACTAATATTATAAAGAAATATTAGTATTTTTATATTATATCTCGGTACCTATGTTTCTAACGAATATACTTACTCAAAAACCACTGGACCGACTTTGAAAATTCTTTTACCAGTAGAATGCTTGCTATATTATCACTCAGTGACAGCTGAGGCTTTATTTTATTTTTCTACGGGGACGAAGTCGTGGGCAACAGCTAGTTTGTAAGCTATAAAGCTTCATAGTTAGAATAACTTTGTTATAAAACTCTGTTATTATAGATTTTGACCTTTATACATTCCGATTTTATACATTTTGATAGTTATAGCAAACAAAATTAGAGATTATGAAATAGCATTTCATTTTAGATCAAATGACCGCGTGGATTACCACGAGTTCACGCTTTGAGTGAGTTAAGTGCTACCTTGGTTATTTGGGAAGCGTGATTCGACGGGTATTGCCTGTTGCAGGTTATTGGGCCAAAGGTCGGCACGAGTCAACCCACTCGTAAAGGCCCAGTTTCATTGCGCGACAGCCCGCATGCTTTTCGTGATACATTGCACCGCTGGAATAGCTCCCGCCTCAATAATGTCAATTCCACACGTCAATGGATATCGACCAATGAAACTGAGCCGTAACTCCGTAACTCGTCGTATTGTACTTGCGTGTGTGCGTGAATAGCCTAGGGCTGTCAAATCTTACATTTATTAATGTAAGTGACGGATAAATGAGCTAGCCGGTAATATAGTAAGGACAAGGTATCATCCCTTCCCATTCATAATCACAACTTTAGAGGAATCAGCAGAGTCAGATGCAGTCCGTGATCCATGTACGAGTTTCCCGAATTTGATGACATAGGAAGATCAAGCGTTATGTGTATAATTCGAATTCAAATTGGAAAATATAAAAGGCCTAACGTGCGGCGGTACGGAACACTCGGTGCGCGAGTCCGACTCGCACTTGACCGGTTTTTTTACTCCCTGATCTCCTAGCTGTTTAAGCTCCTCAGCGAAAGTTTTGTCTCTACCGGCTGATTTATTTGACTTTAGCTTACCTATAACGCGTCCATTAAGAACGTAGTAAAAGAAAAATAATATCAGCCCAATAGGGGTTTGGACTGTTGGGAGGCAAAGAGTAAAAACTCTCACAGAGGCATTAATCCAGCACCGGATTGCACTGGATTATTGGTTATGATGAGATGTTTCGCAATTCCCAATTGGGATAGCTAGTTCAGGGATCGAATATGACACAACTGACACAAGGATAGGTATACGTCAGTGAGATTTACCACGAAGAGACTCCAGTATTGTCAAGGTACCTATACAGTGACATTCGCAAACGTGAAACTTGTAAATTCATAACGAGGGAATATTCATAACATAACATAACATAACATAAACTCACACCTTCATTCCCAGAGTGGGGTAGGCAGAGCCACAGACTCCCCCACAACTCCAAGAACTTGTTGATACCTAATTATGTGACCACATTTTGCACAACCAGGCTAAGATGTTATCCAGTGTATTAGTGACAGGTTGCAAACCCATCGCCTAACAGCACTACACAGCCTTTAGTCCCTTAGTCGTCTCTTACGACATCCACGGGAAGACATGGAGTGGCAACATTCTAAACCCGGCACCACAAACATTCATTCCGTACATTCTCTATTCCAGTGGTAACACAAGGTAATCATTGCGTGGCAAAGCTCAAACTTTACTGGTGTTTTACGAGCAAGCTCATAATGGCGTCTTTTACGGCCAAATATAGGATCTCAGGTCGTGTTAAATTTGATGTAATCAACAATAGGCATTAAGAAACTGTATAAGAGAAAGTTGTCAGTACCAGCTGTGTTGAGATTTGCGATATACTAGATGACGCCCGACTTCCTACGTGTACAAATAGTTTTTCCATTTTCTTCCCGTTGAAGGTCGATTTTCGATAACATTTCTTATTACCCCGAGAGTAAGTACTTAAGGAATATTCCCTCCAAATTTCAAGTCATTAGGTCCATTGGTTTAGGCTGTTGGTCTCAAAGTCAGTTACGATAAAACATTAGACAAACGAAAAAACCTGTAGTAAAAAGCTTAGTTTATGCAAGCACCTATCATATCTCTCATTGATGGTTACGAATTACGATTGAAAATGATACAATATTTTGATAGAGAAATCTCATATCAATTCATACTGCCGTCCTACTTCTTTCGTAACTCTTCTTTCTGCATAGTTATAGTATAAGCATTTTAAATTTAATGTGGTTACCAATAAAGTACAGAATGCTTTGACTAATACATTGCAGTTAGCGCCTTCTTTGGTGGGACGGTAGCATATAGCTATAACTTATTTTCGTAAGAGCCTCCTTGCATCAATCCTGCAATTCCAATCACTTTTATTGAGTCTCAAACTTATTTTATACCTATTTAACGTCATTTGTGGAGCTAATTTCCGCCCCCATCAAACGGCGAGGCTTTCACCGAAGCCAGGCGGAAATGCAAATCCGAGGATATTGTGTTTGCTCTAGGGGGAGAAACGTACGATTTCTCAACGCCTTAGGCTACGCACTTTACTATTACTTCTTAGAACTCGGGTATATATTTTGGTCTGTCGCCTGTAACGTAACTTAAACATTACAATTAGCTTTTGCCCAACGCTTTGACGGCGTAGAACTCGTTTATCGCGTTTGCTTACAAAATCGGTTCAGCGGTTTAGCCGTAACAGACAGACATTTTGCTTTGCATTTATGAGTATACATATTTAGTATAGTAACTAGTGACTTAAATAATCAGTTATTTTCATGATATAATATGCAGATATGGGTATATAATCTGACTGAGAAAGCAAGATGAAGACGAACTAAGAATGGAGTTGACAATGTTGACATAAGCTGCTGTTGCGATAGATCGTCCTCACCTAACATCAATGCTATATATTTTGTCAGTTTCCTAAAATCACTAACACTATGCGTATATGTTGACTTGATAATAGATACACACCTAATAACTATTTTGTTCCTGGATGAATACTAAACAAAGCACATTTTTCCAAGTTTCATTGAGCCTATTTCAAACATTACAATAGGAACACATGAATTTCAAAGGATCCAATCTAAATTCTGCATGAACGGCGTCAGTCTCCAGGGACAAAACAAGACGCGCTTTGTGAAATCCTCCGCCTAATACTAATGAGACGTATGTGTGTACTAAACTCGCGTCGAGATACGACCTTTTAGGTAAGTGCGGGGAATTGGGCTGAGGAATAACCTTCAGGTTGATTTGAGGTCGTCTTTTATGAAGATTGGCAATAGGTAAAAGTGAGTTTTTCGCGCATGGTAACTAATATTTAACGTTTAGAAATGTAAGTCACATTATTTGTGTTTATAATTTATTTTAAATCATCTCAAATAAGATCAATATACAGGTACACTAATAATGTTCCAAAATGAATTTAATAAATACAAACCAAACCTAGGTACCATTAGAAACGAATGTAATTTTGCCTTTGGTACCTCTTACTTACAAGTTTGGTCTTGGTTGATAAGATAACCTTTTCAATTCATTTTAGTAATAAATACAAGTGAGTACGTATAACGAGCTTAATGTTGCAAAATCTTGTCCAAACAATACGGATATCCTCTGATTAGAAGCTTCAATATTGCAGAAACAATTTTATCAATAGTTTCCCCGATCCCGACCAAACAATGCATTAGAATCATTCCCCAAATGTCGCTCATCATATTTAGTTTCCTCCCACCAGGATGACAGCGACTCAGAGGGGTTGCCAGGCAGCCCCCTACCAAGCGGTGACGTGTCGGCGTAATATCCTTAGAGCCCCTAGCTACGCATTTAGATATTTCATCTACGCTCTTAAGAAATTGTTAGCCACATTTTTCTTCGAGAATATACCCATTCTATAGGTACAACATAAACGTAGTTTATTTGAAATGCTCTCTTCTACAAGGTTGCTTAGCTATAAACGTTTAAAATCAGTTAAGACAACTTGATATAAACATAGTTCCCGTTTTATTGTAGGTTTGCTCAAAAACTGTAAGACTGCAGGCCTGCAGGCAATTAACAAATTATAATTAATTACAGCTGGCGTGAATTGAACAATTGAGATCAAACACAGCCGTTTTTAGACATGACGGTGTTGTTGGCTTTGCTCTACGATGTTTATGATACCCTAGTCATTTGAATGCAAACGCTTACGTAAACTGACAAACCAAACTAAACTTACGCAGCCCATTCTGTTGCCGAAGCGTGACTATGAAGTCTCCACTATGAAAAACATAGTCACAACAATATGAATACAAAGCAGCGGTCATAAGTAAAAAGTGCTTGAAATTATTTATGGTTTGGAATCAGCGTGAATTAGTCACGGCGCGATACCGGTTACTTTACGAGTAATAATGTTGTTTAGGCATTTCGCTTTCCCGGAACCACTGATAACAGATATCAGCGCTGCCTGCGGAACATTACATTAATTTATTATACCTACACACACTAATAGAGTGCGTAGTAAGTGTGAATGATTAGTAAGCACTAAGCAACAGTGAACAGTTTGTTGTATTAAAGGAATAATGTTCGTTTTAGCAGTAAAGAAATCGAACGGTATGTCTCATTATCTAAGTAGAAAAAAGTTCATAAAATTACAACGTAACAGGAAGATAAAAAGATTTCTCGGTATTTTTCCTTCGAAAGGATAAATCAAATCTAGAATGACCGGATAAAGTGAACCATTAATAAATTAAATTAAAAAAGTAATTAGAATACGTCGAAAGAAACCTTTCCGAAATTAGTTACATTACGGCATTTGGGAGTAAAACGGGACTTTATATCCATTCCCTGTCATATAAGTAGATTATAGAGGTATGAGGGGCTCGAGAGGGAAAGTCCAGAGCTACAATTTGCTAACGCAGACGTACCGATAGCAGAGCCGCAGATTCGGATGAAATATAAATAGCAACAGCAGCCCGTACCAAAACTTTTCACAACTCTTTCTGAAACTGACAGAATAACAAAACCGGCAATTTTTTAATTGAAATCTGCTAAATAAAAAGCAGTAAGCAATAAAAAAAGATTTCAGGATTTGTTATAGACAATTTGAGAGAACCTGCACAACTGATGCTGCTAAAAATAACTATTTTAAACTGGCAGATAGGTACGTTGACAATAAACAGAAGCTTTGAAATTCTCGTTCATATGACCTGATTAGAGTTAAGTTTTTGCAGACGGAGACGGTGGAAGAGAAATGGAAGTAGCAACGTACGTTCTTGAATTTTTTGCCGCTTAAGAGAAGATTTACTGCTCCATTTACAACTGCTAGGAGTATGTGTGACAAGCGAAGCTAATCCATTGGGTTGATATCCAATACCCTGTTATATAGGAACATGTACGAATTGCAATTAACTATAACAATATACATACTTATTATATTTACCATGAGATTGTTCTTGTACTTTTTTTAAAAACTACGAATAATGAAACTTATTTTAAAAGTAAAATGAAAGTTAGTAGTATCCAATAGTTAGAATAAGAAAGAAAGAAAGAAAGAAAGAAAGAAAGAAAAACGTTTATTCTTAACAAACAAAAACAAAGAACAAAGAAATACGCACAAGAAGAATGTAATCTCGAAATGCTCCCAACTCTGCGTAAGTACCTACTGGCATTTAAGTCAGCGCTGGAACTTGGAACCAGCAGTCGAAACAAACCCGCTCGAACTTAAATTTGTCTTAACACATAAACTAAATTCTAAATGTCATTTTTGAAACAGCGGCCCTAGACAAGATTCATAAAACTAACGTAAACGATTGTCGAAATCTGTAAAAATGCATGGAATTGACATAATCGTTCGACGTGTCCGTCCAGGAGCCTACAGCTTACGTCAATCTTATTAATTTTCCATAACGATAACGTTCTCGCAATGCATCTTGTCTAGAACCACAGTACAGATTAAAGTTAGCTCCTTTCTACAATACGAATAGTTTTCTTTCCACACATATCCTACAATTGCATTAACACCTCGTTGGACGCGTTTTTTCAAACTGCTATTTCTTGGTGTAATTCCCTCGCGGTTTTTTGCTGACGCTACGAGGTACATCGTAGTTTTAAAGCGCGCTTCGTATACATAATTGTGTGTTTGTTTAGGGCTTCCTGCAACGCCATGCGGCATTGCTGTCTTGGTAAACGTTTATGTAATTATCTCCGACCCTGTCGTTTTTACCTTCTTTTAATTATTCTTCTAGAGAAACGTGTTCCCTGCCATTTTTGCGGTTTTCATCGAAGAGATCAAGGGTTTAATTTCGACACCAGCAATTAACACTACGCTAACTTGAAAATGACAACTTTTCAACAGAGCCAATAATAGGGAAATATGCGATAACTTTTTAACCTTGTATGCTACATTTATGATTTTTTCACCGTAAGTTGTTCATTGCAGATTATACAATACGTGATTAATGTTATTTGTATTATCTTCTTAATTTTGAATTTAGATCGACTTAGCTGAGTATGTCTCAAAAATACAAAAAAAAGTTCCGAATTAAATTACGCTAACTCATACTTAGCGTATTGTTATACGGAGCAAATGTATTAAATTTATTACTTGTATAATCGATTTGAACAGAAACGGTCACTGGAAAGTTACATTAGAGTAATATAAATTAGATCAATAAAATTGTTTTAAGAACCTGAATCGGAAAACAATAGGAAAAAGTCTATATTCACGAATTTAATAAAGTTAGCGTTGTATAGTTGGGACAAATTTTGATGCGTTGAACATTACTTAATGCACCTAGATGAGCTTTAATAAACGTTTAGATGAAGCAAATAACCAAAAATCAATAATATAACGTTATTTTTTTAAAGAATAACATATCCATTCCATTACCTAATGAAATAGCCAAATTTTGTTGAAATAAGTTTTTGAAATACATTTCTTTAACTTTAATTTTACTTTATTGTCTTTATAACACTTAGAATAAAACAAAGAAAACAAGCTTTACGTAGGTACATCAAATTCATGTTTAATTTAAAGACGTGGTGTGGCTTGGTGTGTGGTATATATTTATCTATTGTTATGTCAACATAAAACCCACAAAATTTGGCTATGTCCGTCTTTCCGCGGTTTAACTCTGAAACTCATGGTACTACCAAGCTCGTGATTTAGCATTTAATCACGCCGACAAAGTTGTAAAATAAATAGGTAGGTACTTGTTTTTTTTATAACTGTCCAGGGTTCTAAATACCTTAATACCTTATTTCCAACAACGGTCCTTTTTTTTGGATTTACTTTTATCTTTTTGTGTTGATTGCTTATTATGTATAATAGTCACCAGCATTAACTGTTGTACCACAAGCATGAGTTATCTCCAGTACACAAATTATCTGAACTTCCCATTATGGTTAGGGTCAACTTGTTTCATAGATGAACTCAAAATATCTTAAGCATTTTCATAAGTCGATGTAATATTTACGTTTCTACAAAATGTGGAGAGTTTATAAATTATAAAATCACAAGAAGGCGAAGGTACCTACTGGAGCAGAGTGCTTAGAATTTTGTTCTTCTTCACTAGTGATTACAAAAAACCAAAGTTCAATATTGGGGCCCTTGAAGTTTATCAGTAACAGAAACCATGCTACTCTCGGCGATTGAGATGTCACCATTGTGTAGGTTTACTTTTTCTATCACTAAATTACTATTATAAGCAGTTAATATTGCACCTAAAGTACAGCATCAGTTCATCATTACCAACTGTATGTATTTTTTTAAATAAAATTATGTTCTTCAAAAACATGGTCTAACATTGACATTAGCTCTGGAGTACTTAATGTTTTCCACACCGCGAGAAGTGGTGAAGAAACTAAAAGAAAAACAATTAAAATTTATCTGCTATCGCGATTTCAAATAGGTAACAACATCACACTGATAAATCATTTGTCGAAATACATTTCAATGACATTATATTTTGTTTGAAACCACAAAATTACTAATTAAATTATTTCAGCAAAATAAAATGTTTGGTTTGCTAATAATAATAAAAAAAAAATATATACAAATTATTTTTTCAATCTTTTATTACCATCGTGAAAACCTAAAGGTTTCATATTATTGCCAATTTTAAATAGTACTATTAATAAATAATGGTAAAAAATCATAAAAGTAACAATAAACCCATCTTTTTAAAGCTAAGTCATACTCACATAAAAAATAAATCGTTTACAATCGGAACACACTACGCTAACTAGTAAATAGCGTAGTTTTATCCGGGAATGAACCAATAAGTTGCAAATCAACTGAAATCTTTCTTCTATAATAAATAAAAGAATTTTTGACATTGTATCCACTGATTAAAAATCAGACTTTCCTCTCTCGTAAGTTTCATCCGATTACTTAACAGTAAATATCACAATTATCGCCGACACGGTGTTTTTCTTTTAAACACACATTCCCCCGCGCGCTTCCCGCGCGTACCCGGCTAAGTGTATTTAGCGGGGTATAGTTCGGGTGATATTAAAAAGTACGTCTACTTGGCGCTTTATAACTTTGAAAACTTTTTTGTTTTTCAAAATTTTGAACTGAAATTTGGTGAGCATGTTCATATACCTCAATAGAACATTTTGGCATCAAAAACGCAAAATCGTCAAAATTCGACTTAGCGTAGTATTAATTGCTGGTGTCGATTTGTTGACACCGTATATCGCATAAAATATGGTAACACACAAAGAAAGATGAGTTTTAATATCTGGCAGTGAACTAAAACTGAACTTTAGTATTAAACTTAATCTTGATTCGGAAAATATCTGGAGCAACCAGCCGAAACAAAATTACAAGTAGCCAAATTGTATTTAATGTTCCCCATAATCATTCTCAATTAATGAATACCTAATGGCGTGGTAGCGCTTCTATTCTGGTGTAGCCAATCATTCTCAATTAATGAAAACCTAAAAAGGCAACTCCTATTTTCGTAAACCCAAACGTTTCTTCGAAACAATTCTCAGAAGTTTACAAAATTTGCTATAATTCGGAGAATGGAAAGATGAAATGTTTGATTTCGATAATAATATGTCTACATATGGTGTTTTAAAAACGTTAAACAAGAATGTAGTTTAGACATCGTAGCATGTTTTTCTCCACAGTTACCTCAATAACTAAAGAACTCTTCGTGTACTACTTCGGGAACTTTTTACCACACTCGGGAGTTCTGTGGAACTATCTCATTGCGGCAGTTTTACGGGCTTAAGGACCTTCAGGAGACGAGCCTCATCTCATTTCGAAGAGCAAAGCATCTGTGATTCCTCTCCTGATGTTTTTCTTGGCGTTCCATTAGCGGTGACTATTACGTTCCATTACGTGACCCGATAACCGCTCCGCGTGATAACATTTCTAAACAAAACACTCAGTTCAAACTGAAGTCGCCTGAAGTCCAAAATTCGGACACGAAAGAATACTTAAAAAACGGTTTTTAAAGGGCTGAAGCCGAAACCCCTGTTTAGGAGAAAAGCTGCAATTGTAAGTACAAAGTAGCTAAATTAAACTAGATAAGTGAATTCTTCGCGCGGTTGAAACTTCGTGTTTGCGCACGACTTAAACTTGGCGCCCAAGTATCACACCTTGGGGTACACCCGAGTAAAACTTCGGATTTTATCAAAATTGGTTTTAAATGAATTTCGCGCGATAAAATCGGGAAATTAAGTTATGACATGACTTATTGTCTGTGCACATTACATTTTACTAAATAAAGATTCCATGTCTTTTGCTATGCTTTTGCTATGCTATGCCTACTTTAAGTATTGATTCTTTCTTCTATCTACTGCAATTTAAGTAACACGGAAATATGTGTATAATAGACCTAAAATAGTTCGCAATAAGGTTAGCCTTGATTACTTCTATTGAGTAACTTTAGTTATCATTAAGTTAGTATTATTTTACTAACTTAACGATAAGTAAAGTTACTCAATAGAAGTAATCAAGGCTAACCTTATTGCGAACTATTTTAGGTCTATTATTATTATTAAAGACCTCTTCGTGTTGTTCTCCTAGTCATTATTTTTAATGTAATGTTATTGACCTTAATTTGTAATGATTTTATTTGTGCTAGTTTTAACATTTATTATTTATTACTTTATTAACGAGTAATGATAAATTTCACTCCATAATACCGAACGTGTAAAAGAGCGAGTCCTCATGTGGGCAATTTACTGAATAAATATTTAGATTTTCGGCTAAGTGGTAAGAGGAATAAATAGCGCATCATAAGTTACGACTTATAGTACTAGTATGTAACATTAGCGTCTGTTGTGAGTGTGATGAAAATAACTATCAAATTTTGAAAGAGTACAAGAAACAAATAGGTAAGAATTCAAGCAAAAATCATAAATAAATACCTAGTAAATGATGATCCAAATGGTACTAATACTGCTCCAATTAAAGTTCTCTGACAAAATGTCCCAAATTTTAATCCTACGTCGTATGTATGTTTTGTTATTTCCAAATGTAATCAACCTCCGTAAAATAAAACATTATAGGTATCTTAACAGACGTAAGGACTACGATAAGATCTAACCTAGTATAGCAAAGGCCCAGTTATAAATGGTGGCCTCGAAAGTCGCACGAAAAAAATGACAATACCATTATTGGTGGGATGAAGAAAAAAAAGAAAAAAATACCGCAGCGGGAAGTGAGAATACCGGCCCACTGAGTGTTGGGACACGACCAGTGTCGAGAGTATTTAAATGTAAATATTATAATTATATTTAAAAGTAGAAATCGTTTGCTGAGCTAAAGGACTACCAGGTATCGGGAATATTGTTAAGAGGGTGTGTCAGTTATTTTAAAGCTTTCATTATAAATTACTTAATGTTAGTTTCCGTTGCGTAAAATAATAATACACCCCCGCTAATTATCAGTTTCAACATACCTACGCAAATAAGGTTTCTCGCCAATATGTTTGCGGCGGGTACTTGTATTGTGTGTATGCATTTAATTACTTACTTATATGACGGAAGCGTTCCATGATTTCAGGCGTAAAGGAGAATGGACTCGTGTTCAACTCTGTTATTTGCTACTGATTAATAAAACTAAAATTAACCATAACAAATCAAAAAATATTCTAAATTTGAATTTATATATGTCGATGATTTGAGCCAGCACTACGTTTTTTCGTCGTCGGCGCTACCTAGCCCCAGGTAGAAGGCAGGCATTTCTCAGAACAGCCACTTGATAACGTGCTCGAAAAAAACAGATCGTATTGCAAGGCGTTATGTTTGAATTATGGCCGTTATATAACCCGCGCGTTCCGTACAGTGCAATGATCATTGTATGACCTCGTTTAGCTCTCTGCTGGTTCTGCCGTCCTGGTAGTCTCAGTGAAGTTTGGCTGGCGGACATTACGAAACTCTGCGTCATTCGTCTGTCGTTTTTGTATGCTTTATAAACAATGGGTCACCGAAGTTAATTATCATTTAATAGAAAGGAAGAGCTCCAACAATATTTGTGTAGCCACTTTTGAAGTACTCGTTTGTTACTGGAGTTGAAAACATTTATCGCTATTTGGGGGGAATCTTGGCGTCGTCTCAAACATTTGCAAACTGCTTCTGCAAAAGATAAGATAGCAGGGCTTCGGGTAGTCTGACAATAGTGACTTCTAAATAAGATAAAGTGATATGCAAGTTTTCCGACTCTTTATCACCTTGCTTGACTACCACCGTTAGCGACTAACTGTCACATGATACTAAATATTTTCAACTTTTAAACTATATAAAATATAGATTCGGATGCTAGTTGTAAGATAACACAGATATTATGCGAAAATTTATTCAAATTGACGCTTTACCTCGGACGATCATGAACATAATAATGGCCGCCTGTACTCGTCTAATAAAAACATCATTCGGAAGCTGTGAGTGAGCTCAAGATGCAGTTACCAAGATGAAAATGTATTAGGAGAACATAACAACTCAGGAGTTTGCGATTCATATAATACAGCAGGTAAGTACGTGCTATGATTATTCGCGAACGCCGACCGTCCGCATAGATTAACATAAAAATGCAGCAAGCATCGATCTAGCATCCTGACCTTACGCACGCTCAATAAAAAACTATTGAATATAAACCAACTTGTATTATACTTTTAAATTCTGAATTATTAATGGCGGGCGGAGATTTAGTCAACGTTTTAAAAAATCGAAACGTAACTATGTCAAACCACACTGATGGACAAGTCATACCCACAAACACAAGACCAAGAAAATAAAATGCTAGGTACTTTTATCAATTTAATTCTAAACTTGCATGTTTTTTGATCTTCTAAAAATAATACCTATGCTTTAATGCGGTTAGACACAGAGTAGCGCAAAGAGTCGATTTTTCGAAAATAAATCCCTATAAGAAAAAATGAGACTTGAAGTTAAATTCAAGTCTACGGAGCAAATCGTAGTTTCTATAGTAAAGTATTTTTAGAACGTAGAGGAACTATTACTGCGGTAAAGACAAGTGTCTACAACGCGTTAGGGACATGTTTAGTTGCATTTCAATGACACATTTCCTCTTTTTAAAATGTTACAACAGTTGTGAATCATTATTTCAATGAAAATGTTAATGAATGTTAGTCATTGCATAGTACTGTCCGGTTTACTTTAAAGGTAACAAAGCGCAATAAAGTCTTGGCACACAAATAACTTTACGGGGTATAACTATAATAACCGATGGACATATTTAACATAAGAATTACGTGTTTTTGATTTACTTTGTAGTACTTTTAATGTGTTTAATGAGAAAATGTTCAGATATAGATAAATATTAAAACATTTCAAAGCCTTGCTAAGTCATGCAAATTATGAAATTATAGAAGATTATTTTGCGGAAAGAATCTCGAGTATGTCGTCCGCTATTACATAATCAAGCTACTGAATCATTCAGATAATTCGTTTTAAATGCACAGCCTATGAAGCTAGCGTTTAAAACACTAAACTAACTCTATTTGCCCGATTCATGAAAGTAATCTTGAGTAAGTTTTGTTGAGAATCACTAAATGCTAATATGGTTTTATTATAACTAAATGAATACTTATAAAATAACTCGTTCGCCGTCGCAACTTCACCAAGAATTACCTGAAAATAAAAAATAACATTAGTAAAACTGAATCCACGAAATAGCACAACACAAGGGAGTTGCATGTAGGAATAGTTCCTAATAGGGTGTTCTCGGTCACACCATGTTAAGTGGGTAATAGATACAATATCTGATAGTGTGGTGTTCTAGTAACCGGTGACCATTGTGATTTGTGATACTTTGTATACTTCGGTGCTCAATCATTCATGAAATTCTGATGATGTTTTACAATCTGACTTTAAGCGAAAGCACTTATTATGACAGACTATTGTTTAGGTGATATCAACATGAAACATTTTTTTAGGATCAAATTAAATTATTTAATGACATAAAATTAAATACATATTACTTATATAAGACAATATCTAAACGTAAAAAAATAAACTAAAACTAAAGCTAAAACTAAAACGCTTTATCTAAATAAGATCCCTAGAATTCGAAAATAAATGGCGATAAAGAAGATATAGCCAAATAACGGTAACAAACTATACCCACAAAACAATACTGAACGAAGCGCAAGAAACAAGATTTCTACTAAACGAAGCGATCACGTAACGTTTTTTAGCAATGAATGCAGTATGTAATAATTAAAATTAAGTCCGAGAAATCTTTGATCTAACACAACTTCTAATAAGCTGGGCGCGCGGGGGTGGTCACTCATATCATAACCAATTCTTTATCAGCCAAGATAACACGCTAGATACCTATAATGGAGTGAATACGTCAATATTTATTGTGACATTATTTCCGTTTGGATTTGGATTCAAAGTTGTAAACGAGATTAATTCACATTCACAATACCCAACACAAAATTCAGTTCAAAATCCAGGCACTGGCGTAAATGTACTTCTTGTTTTAGTTCTGCGGTGTGAGGTGAAAATACCATTCAGATGATCATTCATAAATAATAATGAGCTTGCTATATTCTAAACTCCGTCCACTCGCTACATCAAACAGGATTTAATCGTAATATTTACTTAATTATCTAAATTTATCGTCTAATTTAAATACAATAATGGCGCTTTGCGAATAAATGCCGCCCACTGAGAAATCGTGATTAATTCTTTGAATTAAACCTAGAAGCCGATAAACAGATGCAAACAGTTACCACGATGACCAAACACAAACACATCGTTATACCTATACATCAATATAATGATATCGGCTTAGGGCGGATTCGATCAAACTGGAATAAGGTCTTATACTTACCTAGATTAAACGCCGAATTTGTATAGACTAATCTCGAAGTAAGTCTTATTCCAGTTTGGTCGAATCGGCCCTTAGTAATGTATAACTAACTTAAGTCCAGAAACTGCCGTTCATATCATAACATAACACTATTAGAGCGCTCACACATTACATCACGGAATATAAAAAAGTGGAAGTGGCATGAGCTTCGCTTAGTATCAGACCTGTTGTCGCCAATACTCAAACTGTCATAAAAACAACACGCCACCATGGAAAATGTTTTTTGTGCGGCTACCGTTTTTACACTCCAAAATAGCACAATAAGGCATGCTTCTGGATTTATTTCCTATTTTAGAAATATCGAAATATCGAAATAAGCGATCGCGGCAAAAGTATGGTAGGTTATGCGGAACTCCGCATAACTATGCCACACGTTACACGCCCACTTGGCACTTCTACTGTTTTTTCTGTTCTGTGCATTACACATTGCATTTGAGAATTTTGGGCGATGACAGTTTACATTCTCAGATGTACGACGGCTACTTGGACCGTGATATTAATCGGACGCAATGCATTTTGCAGCCGTAATCAAAGTGATCAAGTACTACTTGTAGGAGTAGTGGCACACTATAGATCATTATTTTGGGAGAAATCGTGGTTAATTCTTCGAATTGAACCTAGAAACCGTTAACCCGATGCAAACAGTTACAACGATGACCAAGCACAAATACATCTCTATACCTACATCAATATAATGATATCGGCTTGGTAATGTAATACTAAGTCCAGAAACTGCGTGTCATAACATAACATAACACTATTAGAGCGCTTACACATTACACACTGCGTTTGAGAATTTTGGGCGATGACAGTTTACATTTTCGGATCTACGAAGGCTACTTGGACCGTGTTAATCTATACAAAAGTATATATAAAAGGCAAACCTGACTGACTTATATATCAACGCACAGCCGAAACTACTGTAGCTAGAAACTTGAAATTTGGTAAAGGGGTTCCTTTCATGATGTAAGTGAGCACTAAGAAAGGATTTTCCGAAAATCGACCCCCAACGGGAAAAAATGGGGGGAGTAGCGGGAAACTAATTCTACGCGTACGAAGTCGCGGGCTTCCTTTTGAATATGAATATGAATCGGACGCAATGCATTTTGCAGCCGTAATCGAAGTGATCAAGTATTACTTGGACGAACACTGGCACACGGTATCCTTGTTTTGGGAGACGAGATTCTCGGACCCTATTTACTTAGATTTGAATTGGACTTTGCATAACGCCCTTTGTTATATTTAGTAAGACATCATTACAGTTTGGTCAAGACGCATCATTTGAAACATCAAATAAACACATATTTTGGTAGTAACCGTTTTAAAGGCTACGAGATGATACAATCTGAATTTCATCTTTTTAACGAACTACCTTTTCAATATTTAATGCCCGACTGTGCCCTCGAATTTGGTGTTTACTCCGAATCAGCGCAGAGTCGCTCAAGGCATTATGTTGGGCCACTTGTTTGTCGCATCTCTCTCCAACTTGCCTACAACGAAAGAGACGAGCTAGGAGAAAATGTAAGTTATGTTAGCCGTTCAGCGCGACCTAACGAGCCAATAAATAGGTATTAATTTATAACTCCGCCGGGATTTGCATCTGAGCGGCGTATTTCGCCCATCGTGACTTTCCACACAATTAGGTTTGTTATTGACATACCCTTTCAGTTAGGTAACGTAACCAGTTTGCTTCAATATGTTGAAATTTCCTAGACGTTTCGAACGTATTGCACCCGCTATTTTCACTAGCAATATGTACGAAAAGTCGCGACTATTTTAATAAAGTTATTACTTTATTACCTGTAAATGCTTATATATAATAATAAAAAATGGACGGGACGTGTGAGAGTCACACAGCTGAAGTTTCGCATTAATACCAGAGCCAAAAATATCACAATTGATGATAATCAACTTCTATGTTAATATATTAGGTACAGTTTCAGTCCCCTTATATCGGACATAAACAATGTTGGTGAGTAAATATTCAAATTAAATGTGAATACGTATTTAAAACTTGCTTACTTTCTGAGACAAAACCGAGTTAGAGCAAACATTTCCTAATTTTCAAATTTAAGACAAAATAAATTATTTATAAAGCGAACTTTATGTATAGGTAATATAGTAAAAAAAAAACCGGACAAGTGCGAGTCGGACTCGCCCACCGAGGGTTCCGCACATGACACCATTAACTCAATTCAAAATTTGTACCGCCGTTCCTTGCATAAGGACCCTGTTATTTTGTGATTTAATTAATAATGTACAGATTTCAGATTTTTTTCCTATACTTGTAGTAAAAGACGGTTTTACTTGCCAAATTTCATAGTTCTAGGTCAATGGGAAATACCCCATACATTTTGATACCCTCGACAGTGTCGAAATACACGTTTCTTTTTTTTACGTAAATGTAGAAGTAAGTGTTTTTACAGCTTCAAGGGACTGTAGACCGGAGTATATGTTTTAATTTCAACTCGATACCTTCACGCGTTCCCAAGATAAAGGGTCTTGACAGACAGACAGACGGACAGACGGACAACAAAGTGATCCTATAAGGGTTCCGTTTTCCTTTTGAGGTACGGAACCCTAAAAACCTGAATTAGTCGACAACGGACATCACGAATATGGTAATTAATTTAATTGACTGTTGTTCTACTTATGTTTGTTGTTTGCTTTTGTTTTAGAGTCTAAAACAAAATTAAGACGTGTAAATAACATATCACAGCGTTAGATAATTTTCAAGAAAACCCTCCGTGACAAACGGACATGAGAGTCAACTTATAATAATTACTGAAAACAGCACCATTGCAAAATAAAATAATAGAGATAAAAATAACACTAGAAGTACTTAATAATAAGGTCATAAGTAAGCTAATGAATACATACAAAATACACCTATACATACTCAAGAAGAAACAGTCGGAAATAAAATACACAACAAATATTAAAAAAGGAAGGAAAATCGTCCATATAGGTAAAAATGTACTGTTTTAATCAGCGTCAGCCACACGAGAAATACCGTTGTAAACCAAGTAGTTGAATATTAGTATTTATGTTTGACGATCTCAATGTAATTTCGTATTGTTTGACATGCGATGCAATTTATATTGTAATATTACATTGATGACTAAATAAACTAAACTAACCTAAACTATAGAACTGACACAAAGAAATCTCATATTTTTACATATACAAATTGATTTACTCGTACAAACTTCATTGAAAAATATGAGACATGCTAACATGATGTCCATTTAACACCTGAATAACCAGATTCATAATAGGCTCTCAGATAACCGTTTTTTATTTTACATGTATGTAAAGCGTTCATTCTCAATGTTAATAGGTACGAATATTTATTGAAATATTTGAAGATACTGACAGACTTTTAAGTTTGCTTGAGTGGCAAATGCTTGTCACTAATCAGTCTCACTCAATTACTCCGTAAGCATAATTTAACCATGAATAGTCAGAAGTTAATTTTCGATTACCACGATTACCAAGTCCAAGTAAGAATTTCACATTTATACCAAACAACATCTCTATCTAGGTTGGTATGACGATTTATCTATTTCCGATTATTAATCTTCGACTGGAGTCCGGAGCTATGGGCCGTTAAGACCCGCAATGATAGAGGCAGCGTGACAAATTGCAGCGGTAACAGGGACATTTCGGTATATGCCTATGTCATGAACTTATGTGCCTCTGGTAGGTATTATCATACTTCTCGCACATTCATTGTTAAGAAACTCGATTGTTTAAAGAAAATCAGGACTCGAATACATTAATAACTATTAGTCACGTAAGGTGGTAAATGTAAGTGAACTAAGTTTTAACTAAACTAAAACAACTTTCGAATAGTAGAAAATCGCACACACATCTAGGTCATAACTTAACGTCTTTTATCGACCCTCCTTATAAACCCTCTGCTAATTAAATACTATAGAAAAATGCTATCGACATCGGCTACACATTTTAGCTTGTAGTGTAACGACAGTGTCGTATAGCTCTAATTACTCATGTGCGCCAACAAAATCAATACTATCCCAGATAATTGTATTGAGCGTAAAAATTCTCCCTCAAAACACGAAACGTCAATCATTCACAGCATCCCACTGCCGAGTGCAAGCCGCAGGTGACGCCACCGCGCAGGCGCACGCAGCCCCAGCGCGACACAAATCTAATTTACTACCAATAAACACCGAGCCAGTGCAAAACGAACCATATTCCCTTCCTCTTACGAGAGCTATCACGTTTTGTTTCAGTTAAATGCTTTTGGTTAGGGCTGAACCCTCTTCATAGTTTTTTTGTAAAGGTAGGTTCGTGTCGGGGACTTTATTTCTATCGTGAGATAAGTTCAGCTGATATCAGGTAAACAAGTTGAATTTTTGAGTCGTCTGTGCGAGGTTTCGTGAATAAAACGGTAAAGCAAACTTTTATAGTGTTTTTAATACTGGTACCTACTTACAACCACACTACACTACTACACACTACTGTATTTTGAAACCCATTATTATATAAATCAGATACACTTATCTGAATTTCGTATTATATTTTCCCTTCCTTTTTTAAAATCTTAAATGAACAAATTAATTAGGAAAGTACAAAATGGATTTAATCTGTTTGGAATAAAACGGACCAATTAATTTCGGAGAATTCACAACAATGGAGGTAAGTATTTTGAATTTACTAATTGCCTTATTGGCGGTTTATTATTTTGTTTATATTCATTCTTCTTCAAAACCTTTTATTTTGTGCGAGGCGAAAAAGCCATCTGCTTTTATAAAAACAGAATTGTAGAAAGTCTCTACATTAACGGTTCTTAATTAATCGAGTACTGAACTACCGATTCAAAGTCAAAGTAAGTGGTTATTAAGCGAATCCAACTTAAGTCTATTTCGCAACTTGGGCGGGATCTCAGAAACAACTTCCTTCGGATTGTTATTGTTAAAAATCAAACATCCTGCTTAACAGCAAGTAAATACGCAACTTATTCGCGTAAACAGAAAATTTGGCGTTGGTTGTTGGGAAATGAAACTAATGGATAAGCGTCTCCCGGGAGACTGCGTAAGACCCGGTTCCGTACCGAAAGCGGAGACATCTCTAACGATCAGGTCATTCGTTATATTTAATATGGAAACCAACTAACATGCTCATTTCATAGGTAACCAACGTAAATGGGTATAAGGGAAAGTAAGATACAGAATCGAACCAAGACTTGATGAACAAATTCCAGGTTACCTGTACGCAGAAGGTGTTAAATCACCCAAGCGCCAGGTTGCATGCAAATCATCATCTTGGCAGCGCGCGTACGCCGCGACGCCAAATAGTTCTTTCATTGTTGTCTTGAATTTTAAAGGGCAGACAACGGAGCGGGCACTTGGAAGCCCACCAGGGTTTACCGTCTATATTTACTTTTGCGAATGTGGAAGTTCAAGTAGCTCTTAATGTTGATGTAATTTCTAAATTTACGGCCTGTTGTGGAGTCCTGTCTCCAGACTGGCCAATGCTATAAAAAGTTTAACGCTAAACTGATATGCGTATATGCAGTTAGGCACTTTATTATACCTATGCCACGAAAGAAAACGCAGCATCCAGTATTGCAAAAAGTGCCACGCAAGAGAGATGGCGAGACGAGATTGACACGCTGCTAAAGGTCGGAGAGGGCGGAAGAAACCTCGCAAAATAACCTCACAAAACATAAATAATAAAGTCAAACGAACGAAGAACCTTCAATGAATAGAAACAGGGTTCTGTTTGGGAAAGCAAAACTTAATAATACCGAATCTCGACGCTGCCACGCACTCAGTTATCGAAGTTCAGAAGCATTAGCACGAAATATAAAGTGAGTAAAATAAAAATAAAAATGTGGTTTAAAAATGTATCTTTATCTAACTCGTTCCTAAATCAATTGGTTCTTCAACTCCTTTACGGTTCTATCTAAATATAATTTATGAAATTAAAACATAATGCTGCCTAATATAAAGTTTACTTACCTGTCAATCAAGAACATCGATTTAAAATCAGGTCTTAACGCGATGAAAACTCACGACAGAACGACGAAAGTCGGATTAGTAACGAGGTAGGTGTGTACTTACTTAACGTGAGTTTTATCGCGGCGAGACTTGATTTAATATCTAATATGTCTTTAAACGCGAAAGTTTAAAATATGTGTTGTCAATGAAGAAGTTTCCTATTTTTTTATGAATTAGCAAGCAGAAAATTCCCTTTTGCTCAATGTAACAGTTCTATCTTTATCACATAGTGCCTCCTGGGTACCTACACAAAACACAGTGTAAGGGAAATATTTTACTGCGTGTCTATCTACATGTCAATCAAAGAGACTCTTTCACTATTTTTTACGCGAAATATGCAATTTGCAGGAGTTCACCCTCCCACATTCTACGCAGTCATGTGGCAGTTAAACACCGTAGAAGTTTACGATTACAGACCAAAGGATAGAATTCTTACCCCGACTTCCTACACCAATTTACCGTTGTCAGCGAATAACCCACAATTTACGTCGTAAATATAGTTTTAAAAGAAAAACTGCTAAACAAGGGAAAAGTTTTCTGTGGAACTTGACGTTTGCTTGAAAATTATACCTTACAAGGAAAATAAACTTCGCAAAGTTGCTGAGGCTTCCAGATGTTTTATTATTTCTTTACGATTGTGTGTGAATCCTTATTTTATTATAAACGAGTTAAAAAGCGTATTGTATATCAAAAAGAATACCCGTTATTCCCCAAAACAAACGAATTGGATGAGTAAATCTCAAATTACTTACGGTTCAATCAAAATTTCTTTTTAACTTTTGCATCCTGAGGAAAAAGGGCCCCATCAGTTTATTTCTATCCATGTGTTGCCCATAATAATTCTAGCTACGCCAGTTTTCACAAGACAAATATTAATGAGGATTGAACTGCGGGTGGTAAATGTTTTGTTTGTCATGTTACGTAACTAAACTACGTAGTACGAATGTCATGTGAACCTGAATACTGCATTAAGCTGGGTCTGGTCTGAATGGCACGGTGTCTGGAATATCGATTAGCTTTCAAGTCTTGCAACAATTAGGTCACAAATAAGGTTAAACCATGGATATACTCTAGCTATAGTAAGAATAGTGTCTTAAGTTCGAGGTCTATCGTTTTCCTATTTTAGTAGCTTATTTAGGCAGATTGCATTGATCGTTTGAAAGAAGTTGTTAGACTTGTACAGGTAAAGTAAGGCTAAATATGAGAGTTTGGCGGCAAATTATGTACATCAATGAAACTTTGTTTATAACTTTATCTTGACACTAGAAATGAGGATATGCCGTCCTACTAAAATTAAGGGTCCTACCCCTATCGAATGAGACCATTCCCATACTTATAGGATCAATATTTCAGATATGAAGGGTTTTTGTTGCAAAAAAAAAGTATACTTAGTCAAAAGTAGGATGTAATCGGCAAAAATAATCCATTTTTTTACACTAGGTACAGTATTTAATTTCAACTATTAACATTCTTTATATGGGGGTAGGAGGTAGGACCCGTAAATTTTGGTGGGACTCGGCAGATCCTCATTTCTAGTGCTAAGATAAAGTTATAAACAAAGTTTCATTCATGTACATATTTTGCCTCCAAAATATGCTATTCTTCCTGTATTTTTTTCACAAATTTTAGAATTACAATGTCACGGTCTCTTTCAGTAACTGAATCGAGTGTGTTGTTTATAATTTTAAAAACTACAAGGATCATCGCTACCTTTCCTTTCCTGAGGATCACAACAACAGACGGTTCTGTCCTTCTGTCCTATTACGGTGATACCGGACTATAATTGGATTGCCTACCCGGTGTAGCCCTGGTCCATTCCTGGCCACTTTATCCGTCCCTATACTACCTCGAGGTACACTTTAACAAAATCAAAGCAGCTCCGATGTTACACGTGGCACAGATTATTGAAAATCGATACCGGCAGGAAGCTTACAGGGGACATTTCAATGGCAATTGAAATCAACGCTTTTTATTCTAGGTTATTTTTGCAATACTGTGTGTAGTTTTCTGTAGCAAGTATTTTTCTCGTGGCAACGTCGTTGTAGATTTTGGCTAAATAAGTGTCGTAGGTTCCAACAAGAACTAAAATGGTTAGTTTGACATTATCGCATTTCTCAAGTTTATCAATGAATATCAATGATTTGAAAGTAAGTATTTTCATAATTTTCCTTTCATTTACTAATCATATTACAATAGGAAGTAGGTACCTACTAGTAGAAAAGTATCTCCTCATTATTTAACAAGAACTTGAGATTTGGCATGCGGTTGACTTTATAGAAAGAAAGACAAAAAGAAAGAGAAACATTTGTTCGTGACGAACAACAACAAAGAACAGAGATATAACGATATGTTCACATTGTTCACCAATTCAGAAGATTCCCGGAAATTTGGTTAGGTACTACATTTTGCAAAGCTGCGGTAAGCCGTAAGGGTCGCTGATTATCAATATAATGTCAAGCCACAACAGCACACCTGCCAACCTAATGGCTCAAAACCGAGCAAGTATAGTTTATAATGTGGAATAAATATGCGTAAGCGACCTGTAATAACCGCGCGCACGCTGGACACGGCATTGCATACTAAACGCCCGTTTGTAGTATGCTTTATCGTATCGTTGTTTATTACACATTACGTCTCTTTCCGACAGCTCAAGAACGACAGAGATAGGTAAAGTACGTAACGCATGCACGTTGTGTTAGACCCCAGTAACTAGACTAACTACGGCAAAGATTCAACATTAGTTCAATTTGCCTCCCAATGACAGGAAAATTCTATAGATGCAGCATTGCAGATGGCAGACGTATTATTTTTAGGGTTCCTTGTTGACTACGGAACCCTTAAAATGAATATGTCTGCATTATCGTCATGTCATATCGTTTCGCCATGTCGTCCGCTGTTCAACTCGGAGGCAACCAAAAATTATTATGTATACGTTATTAACTTATTATAACTTTTTAGATTTGGTTGACCGTCCAGAAAATATTGAACTAGCAAAGTGTAACTTTAACAAGAGTTACGTGTGTGTGTGTGTGTGTGTACAGCCCACACTACAAGTAATAAAAGTCTAAAAAATAGCTTAAATTAAAGCACATATTATTATGAACTCAAAAGGAAAACAATCACGATTAAGTAGAATTGATTAGAATTGATTAATTCCTGATATACAGGAGGCAAAAAGGGTTTATGCCTACTAAAAATCATCTCATACAGCACCAAATAACTTTAAATAGAAAAAAAAGATCACGGTTGTTTTGTGTTTGTATAAACGGCTTCGGAACCCTACACAGAGCATGGTCCGACATTCTCCTGTCCTGTTTTAATTTCTCAAACTAGGAGTTCAAAAACTCAGGGGTGGTATAGGGCGGGTTGTTTGAGTCTAGACGATACGTCACCTCTAGTGGGCGGCTCAGTTCATCCAGGGATGCGTCTAATTGCTCTGTAACGAGGTAGATGGGAAGGAAAGGAACATACAAAATCATCAAGCAAAATACGAGTAATCTAGAAAACGAGAAAAACTCTGTAAATAATTTAAAGGGTTTGCGTAAACATGACTGTAATTCATCACTTTTCTCATGTATAAAAACAAAAGCAAGATTGATGGACATTTCTTGACCAAGTCGCAACAGAATTAATCTTTCTAGAAACCAAGAAAAACACTGTAAATATTAAAGCGCTCGCGTCAATATGACTATAATTCAGGTTTTGCGAAATTACTGGCATTACTTTTCTCATGTATGAAACAAAAGCAAGAGTGATGGAAATTTCTTGACAAAGCCGCAACAAAATTAAGAAATGTGTAGAAACTAAAGCGGTTTACAATTACTGACGAAGTAATGAAGCTCGCATGCCGGGCTGCATTACGATACGACCGCCGCGGGCGAACACTGTACACCTAACGAGAGCTGACCACGCGTTGCAATGTAGCTCTAGAAAACTACATTTGCAAGCTGGTTTCACTGTGATTTTAATAAGTACAAAAATCAACTATAATTACAATTATTTACTTACATTCGCGCATTTCTGAACAAAATGCCAGACGCAAGTTGTAAAGCCGTTTTTCGCACATTTTTCAATGTCAGGCTTCCCCAGTTCTTGGAAGGAGTAAAGATTCAGCCGGCTATTTCGGTTTTAAGTTATACATATGGCATCGGGAAACTGCGTCTGTGCAATCTCCAAAGAGCAACGAGGTCCCAAATGGTAAGCTTCAGAAAGGGGAAGTTTGGGTTTAACAAATATTGTTACTTTGTTCCTATCGGAAAGATATGTATTTTGTTAAGGACGCTTACCCAAGCCGCTTTGGAGCCAATCTTGTATTTTGATTATGAATAAATCTGAGGAAACACGACGATAATAACATAACAAGAGACAAACAAGGCTTCTAAATAAATACGTCATGAACACATTGATGAATATTTAATAGAGGAAAACTAACGTATGAGACCGCTGAAACTGTTTTTAGAGAAGCCAACGAAATACTTGGTGAATACGCTGCGACCTTACTTTTCCCTAGCGGCCTTACTGACGCAAGCCGCAAGCCTACCTTTGTTTTCTAATCCAAAACAAAAATAAAAATAGCTACGAAAGTAGGTACTCGTTGCGTTTCTTGGTGAAAATATTACTTCTTACTTATCTCACTAATATGAATGCGAAAGTTCATGTGTTTACTAACACCCCTTCTCGCTGCAACGGCTGGACGGATTTAGATGAAATTTGAAATGGTGACAGCTTATACCCTGGATTAACACATTTACTTCCCTATCTCGATTTAAAAGTTCCCGAGGGTATAACAATAATCGATATCTACGCGGACGAAGTCGCGGGCAGAAGCTAGTAATATTATAAATGCGAAAGCTCGGATGATTGTTACACAATCACGTCAATAACGCTAGAATGGCTGAACGGATCTGCACGAAATTTGGCACAGAGATAGATCATACTCTGGAATAGAACATAGCCTACATTTCATCCCGGAAAATTGGACACTTCCCCAAGTATTAACCATAAACGACTTCAACGCGTACGACGTCAGTTATGAATACAAGCAGAAATATGGAGAAACCTATAAAGCTCGTTCCCAGTGTTTATTTTTATTCTTACTACTACATCACTTAACTTGGCGTCTTGGTTAAACAGTACTAAATTCTGCGTAAGTATTAGATTTTAGTGGAACAATGGCCAGGCTTTTACCTAATTGGATGGAAATGCTTTATGCCTAGCGAGCCGTGGTAATGCATAGCGCTTGCCGCCACCAGGGCACCAGCTATTGTATGGAGATCGACTACATAGAACAGGAAAGTTGTAGAAAGGCGACACTTTATTTTTACTTTCGTTTAATTATTTATGAAAGTAGCAAAATAATGTAAATAAAAGAAAGCATAAGCATGCTTAATGCTTTCTTTTATTTACGACTGTGTTTCGTAATTGTATTTCCTATATATCTTCAAGACTGAAAATTAAGACAGAGCTACAAGTCTACAAAACAGATAACAGTAGAACAGCACGGAAGCGGTAACATTTTTTATGTTAAATCTTACACGACTATGAAAGAAACTGCACATATACCGGCCGGGAAAAAAAGTCGTCCCTTTACGCAATGCTTTTACCACCGCACTACTTCAAGTGCTATTGCAGCTTTATTACTTAGCTAGTCCAGTCTAAAGGATAATCGACTCTGTGTAGAACAGTCCAGGCTATTAGATTATGCAGCGATAGCTGAGGTCAGGCCGCGCCTGCGATGTAGTCACCTAGTCACGCGACATGATCCATCCCACTAGAACACGAAAGTAAAGTGCACAGTCTGTCCACACACTCTGTGTCCGTCCGTTTTAGATATGCGGGAATAGATAAGAGCGTCACGTCGTCGGATGACGTCACGACTCTGAACTCCACGTCGCATTTTGTTAAATTGACATTTACAAGCTGTCAATTTAATAGGACATGAGCACATGAGTATTTTGGCATGGGACCAATTTGCATAACGGTACGTAATTCAAACAAGTTATAATCCTTCCTGATTGTTTATTACTTTGCGATGTGATCACGTGGCATTTCCTTATTTGATCTAACGAATTTTTGCCTAACAATCCTAAATATCTATTTTTACAAGTCATGAAACTAAAAGTTCGGTACGGCGAAAGAAAGGCGATGAGTGCGTTAGGTTAGGATCAAATGTGACCAAAACATCAATGTATGGTAATGTCCATTACATCCACTGGACTGCTAAGCACAGATATTTTAATTTTTTATATCATTAACACTCGGGAATAAAAGAGACATTGTATTTACATATATACTTACATTTAAAAACATGACTACTCTGTTTATATACCGCGATACAAATCATAATGGAACAAAGTGCTATACATTAAGTAGTTCTGTTAAGTAGCATAAGAGCAGCAAGTCATGAAGAAAATTAATTAATACCAACAGTAGGATAGGAATTACGGGCTTAATTAGAACTTAGTGTTATCTATTACTTTATCAATAGACGGCTACACGAATAATAACCTACTGTTGAAATAAAGCGTAACTGTTGGCGCTGCAAGTGACAGATGGGAGCCAACGGAAATGATGACGGAGGTCCAGGAGCGACATCCGCAAGGAATTGATGAGACCGGAAATTATTGGAACTACAATAATATCAAACGATTCATACACGATCTACTTAGTATTGTTGACGAGGACATCAAACTATCCAAGACAATATAACCACTATACCAAAACAAGGGAACATGGATCGTACGATCTCTTCGCCTCACAGTCTTACAAACGCATAGTCGCATAGGCATTGGCTCAATGTAGATAAAAAGCACTATCCCAAAAAGCACATTGAAGCAAGGGAGTCCACCTTTTTGACATTGTCTTAACATTTCCCCTAACATTTCCTAGGACTTGATCAACCAGTTTTTAAGTGTTCTCGAAACTTGTTAATGAATGACGCTAACACTAATACATTTTAATTACAATGCTTACTCGATGCGATATCTTCATTACGTCTCTGCATTAAACCATTTAAGAACCAAATACCCCAAGTTGGACAGATAATTATCTTCCCGTAACAGTGAACATCAAAGAGTGTCCCGAATAAAAAGCAGGATGTGTCACTCATCCCCATTCTGGGAAAGACCGGAGCTATCGAAAGATGCTTCCGACGCGAGGCTTGTATTTATTTCTTAGGAAACTTTATCTAATACCTTTTACTTTATGAAAAAGTTATTTTATTAAGGATAGAACCATGATAGAACAATGCCAGAACTATTGGGTAACTCATACTCCTAATTAAGTTAGTGTGCGAACGAAGAAAATGGTTTCAAAATTAAATTGGAAACTTTTCGAAAGGGAAAATGTTTTGGAGTTTGTTGGTTACCTTATAATTAGAGAAGGAAGTTTTTCGTCTGGCTTCTGAGCGGATTATTTCCAATCGTTTTTAAATTAACTTGGAGAATGCTAATCACGACGGTACACCCCTATGTTAGATGGAATATTCCGATAAACTATTATCAAACAACAAGTTGTAAGTCGTAATATTAGTATTAATTTACGGTAGGTGTAAAAGGTTTTTGAACCTGTGTAATAAAATTATGTTTATAGTAAAATAACTTATAATGTTATCCTACAAAGGAATGAGTGGAGAGATAAGTAAGATATGGATATAGAGTAAAGGGTAAGGTAAGGATAAATGTCACAACTTATTTATATTTTTTAGAACTTATTGTAGTAGGACTACACTGAAGTGTAGAACCTAGTAGTTAAAACAAATGCAAGGGCAAGTTTCGCCTAAACTACGAATTCAATAACGAGTGTAATGTTTATACTCGGAAATTCTATAATAAGTCGTTCGCTACAGTTTTATAAACATAGTCATAAAAGTATATCGTCGATACGATTTACGAGTGGATTCTGGCAACGACACCAGATGCGAGCAGTCTAATAAGAAACACTTCGCCCCGCACATGCGGCTCCTATTGCTCCTAATATTATAAACGTGGACATAACGCATTGCTTGCTTTATTTGTAATTAAGTTTGCGTTATATTTATGCGACGTTATATAAGTGTCATTGATCGTTTTTCTTTTAACCCTTAAATGCATAGCATGTCGAAAGTGAAACGCGTCTTTAAAGTTCATTTCCAAATTCAAACTTTGACAAAGCTTCAAATCTTACGGCATAAATTCTAAGTTTGAAATTTGCTTAACATTTATGTTTGAAATTGAACTTAAAATATACGATGTATATATACATCATTATGCATTTAAGGGTTAAGCGTCTAACTTTCCTTTTCCCCAGGGAAGTGTTTCCATTTTCTACTATTCCTCTTAAAAAATCTTTAAGTTTAAGGACTATACTTACCTACAGTGTTTTCGATCCAGGACGCGCCCTAATGCAAAAAATTACGAACATTTACCAACGTATTGTTGCAAAGACAAATTGAATATCTTCGGATCTTCGCGGATTGAAAGCACTTTATGTAAAAGCAAGTTTTGAACCTTTACTTGCCGAGCATTGGCTTTACTATAGAATCGTAGTTATAGACGGTGTCTAGAGGTTCGCAATTCCGGTACATTTGTATGGAGCTGGGGATTTTCCGTTTTCGTCCATACAAAACCGGTCCCTAAAATTCCAGGATTAGAGACTCTAATGGCGTCCCCTCATTCACAGGCGTCTTATAAGATTATTTTTATGTGCTAATTGGACCTAATTCGCTCATGTCGAGAAGGGTGACTCAAATCAAAACAGAATGCAATAGCATCTCTTACAATAGAGTGCTTTAATTTAAATTTCATTTTGACGCAAATGAGCTCATTGACTATTTTGCCTTCAGTTGCCATAATAATTGCGAATGCTATGATAATGATAAATGTAATAGAAATGCGTAAAAGAATGTTAACTTGAATCCAGCTTGGATAATTCATGTATATTTCAGTGCTCCAAATATTAGATTTTGAAACCAAGTAGTCTATTGCAAGAAGACTGGTCCTTTTTGCGGGTATTTAAAGGCAGTTGTACAGTTTACCACCTATTAGGCGGTGTATTATAATCATAATGGAACTAGAGGTGATTTCATGTACTTTTTGCCTTATCGAATGATGGTCTTGTGAGTCTTGTCCGAAGAGCTAGTAAAACCACTCTATAATACCTACCGCTGTGTAAAAACCCTTGACAAGGTTACGTTATCGTTATCGAAAATGTTTATAGGATTGACGTAAGCTGCCGGACGGTCGCGTCGAGCGCTTATGTCAATTCCAATATAGGTATTTGTCTTTCGAAAATCGTTTATGTTAGCGTCAGCATTTTGTCTAGGGGTGTTATGACCAATTCAATGAATAAGTGACTTAAAGAGTTCGTGACACTTTTACGTAGATGATGGCGTCGCTGCCGCTATCATTTTGTGTCTTTCATTCACGGACGTTTTTAACTATCTTAGACCACAAATTAAAAAAATAATATAAGCAGCAGCAGTAATAGCAGTTGTATAGCACTGTCCTATTCTCCCAGCGTAAACTATACTGCATAGCTATGTCATAATTACCCCCCAGAAGGTGCCGTAACAAAACAGTGTTTAGGTAAATCTAAAATGTGTTTTGTGCGCTCTGACGGGACTTCTTAAACTCGCCCGTGTGGCGCTTTCACTCGTTCACTCGTTCGACCGGCCGAGCGCCGTTTTTAAGAGAATAACACCCCTGGACTCTACATAACTCTGACATGCTAAGCCAAATAGCAGCATCTTAAATAAAACTCCTGTCGCAATCACAACCTCATTACTAACAGGAGAAGATTGAATGTACTATGGCAATTAAATGTGAGATACTGTTTATTGGTTTCGGAGGGCAGAACTTGATAGTCGCAACCATAGACCTATTATCTAATAATTAATAGATAGTAGGTCTATGGTTGCGTCACTGCTTTTAAAGAGCGAGAATTTCAACAACGCTTTCAATATAACCATACCAAATGACTTGTGTAAAGGTTCTGTCAGATGTAGTCATGGTGTTGGGACAGTCCTTCAGTCGCGTTTCCGTCGCCCGAGTTATAGCCACCATATATTACGCGTGGCTAAGTATGCAGAATGGCGGCAGCTGCCAATAAGCGGCGTAAAGCGGAATGGACGTTTTTACAGCCCCGCGTTTTTAGTGCTCCGACGGGACTCTAAACTTATTTACTGAGAGGATCTGGCGCAAGTTACAAGCAAACAATGCCTTGAGCGAGCGAATTTAATTAAAGAAAGCATTCGAAATTTGAGCAGATCTTGCGTCCTTTTTAACTTTTTTTTGCCACCAATATTTTGCGTGCTTCGTTTGCTAAAAGTTTTAGCTTTATAAATGTCTGTCAAATGAAAATGTCACAATGACCAATAAGGACAAAGCATATTTCAGGCACTCTTTAGCAATTGTGTGTGTTTTTATGAATAAAAGAAGTTTATTATTTATTCTAATATATCGTTGTCCTGTTTAAATTCTAATATTTTGTCCCTAACATATTTAATTTAAATGTATGTCATAAAATAAACACCGATAGGAATCTAACGCACCCAAAAATGCGTACCTATAGCAGTTTTATTTAAGTAACAGTAAGGTGGTAGTGTGAAAAACTAAAACAACGTTTTTAAACAACACCCACAACTCACAAATGATAACAGCGATAAGAAGTTGCGTAAAATGCAGTTCTACGGACGAGCAACAGATTACAGGCGCTTCTGAGGTTGACATAGTACTTGAGCATTAAACAAATCTTACTTTAAGTTGAACACTCCTACAACCAATCCGGGATATATGTTTTCAAGGAAAGCCAAATGACGAAACTTTTTTAAGTTATGTTTCGGTCACATTGGAAACTGATACTTAAGCGTAAGTTAGAACGCGGTTTCATATAAAACATATTGCCCACATAAATGTAATAAATGCTGACAAACAACTAGTAGCACAAACGTTAATTAGCACTAATGTACCCATTAGGGCACCTTATGCCATTTTCTAACTCGCCGAAATAAAAAGTTAGAGCCACTCAAATTAAGGCGACAATCTATGACCCCCTATAAACCCAATCACAATTTCATCTAAAATTCTAAACCGTTACGAATACAAACTCCATTGAAAACGTCCACCACTAGGCCGTAGCGTAGCGATATTCTCAAATGCTTCCATTGATCTCCTGAATGTCTGCGAACAATAGGTGCTTCTGAATCGCCGGCAGTCAGTCCTTTGTGCCGGAGCAGCCCGCATCGCCGAGACAGCCAATCCGTTCGAACAATTACATAATATTTTCGATCATGCACTCAAATGTTGAGTCTTCCATGATTTGTGAAGTGAACCTTTTGTTTTGAAGGAACTTTGTGGAACTTCGCGACGGTACAAGTCATGTTTATGGTTGTTTGTTGTCATCATTATGTTACTTTTGTCTCGACTTCGTTCGGGGAGAATTCGTTTAGCGCTCGGGAATTGTCAATTTCCCGGGACAACGGAATCAGTAACAATCAGTGACGATGAGGTAAGCCTAGTCGGTATATCTTATCTTATTTGTGGGGTCCTTCCGGATACACTTCGACCCTTTGGGATCTTTTGTGTAATTACCCTTCTTTTAGCGCTTAATCCAATGCAACCTACACCCCTTCCAAAAAGCGGATATTGGAGTGCAATGGCAGTGCCTTGAAATCGTTTGGTTCTGGGTAGCCACAACCGAGGATTTTCATTGTTACTCCGGCGAGGGCATCACATTCACACAATAAATGTTTCATTGTCTTCGCCGCACTTTCTACAATCTGTGTTGTCAAAAAGGCCCATCTTTGCTGGGAGATGTTTAACCCCAAAGTGCCCGGTAAACACTCCGATAATGTATCGGAGTTGTCTTCTGCTGGGTTTCCAAACTTTTTTGGTCCAGCTCTGGTCAACTCTTTATGAAGAGCTTTGCATGCCCTAAGCCTACCGTAGTTTTCCACTAACATAAGTCTAGTTGGTATAGATCCTGCCTACGAAGTTAGCGGTCCCGGATTCCATCCCCGGTAACAGCATTTTGCGTGATGAGTACTTATTAGTATTTTTTTATTAGTCCGGGGTGATTTCTATGTTAAGTTTAATTTCAATATATTTTACGTGGTTTAGCCCGCACAGTATCTACAAGCTTATTCGTTAGTTTGGCAAATTGTCAATTTGTGAAAGATGAATATTTTTATATTGAATTAGGTAGCGAATAAGGGATGAGAATGTCATAAACATGTAAATCATTTAGTAGGAGGTTATCAGTATTACGAACAATTTATACTAATTGACACTTGTTTAAAACAGCGCTTATTTGCCTAGGAAAGAGTCGCATTAGTTATTTTTAGCGCATTCTCATTGGTCGATCGATAACCTGCATAGTATTACATCGCGTCGCAACGATAGCTTCTGACCTAATAACGTTCATACATACTACATACCAACTTGTTAATGTATATAGACCAATAAAAATGTGCATTTAAGGACCTTCTGTTGTTTATGCGGCTTTATTACAAAACAGCGAAATGTTGGGAGTGGGATTTACCTACGACATCGATGAATTTGCATACGAGTCTTCATGTGTAGCTAAGATTTGAATTGGTTCATTTATTAAAATGAATACAGTTAAAAGTCCTTTGTTAAACACTAAAACTGATATTTCGCAGGTATATCGTCCCGTGCAATTTCATCCATTTTCAATGGCTATGACGAGGACAGTCATTCATTAATACTCATCTAAAATTTTCTGACCGCGCAATGTACAACAAACACTGCCGCGGGGGGAGCGGCGCGCAATTTCAGATTTAAAAAAAAACCAATACAAGAAGTTGAAAAAATCGGGAGATCTCCATTACGTTTCAGTTCAGATTTCTTTTCGGTACACTCCTACACCCTGCATCCTGTAGAAATTACACACGACAGTTTGACATAAATTGTCTCCACTTACATGTAGGTAGGTATAATATAAGAAAAACAAATCATTAGAGAGAAATAATTCTTAGGTATAGATCAAACAGATGCATGTTTAGCATTACATGGCTAGTTATAACGTTCACTCACAATGCTGAAAGATTCGATGACGAACAGACGATAGAAGTCGGTCTTTCTTTAGTAAGTTTCCAGCTCAGTTAACTCTATCGTTACAGACTACTTAGTTAGGGAGACCCCTGAACGAGAAATAAGTCGCAGACAACGTGGCTGCCGTCCCGGTGATGTTTAACAACGTTTGCATCATTGAAATATGTCAATAACAGCAGCTTAATACTGAGAAATACTGAATAGAACCCACTAAACAAGATCATAATCTTCTGCCGAAGAATCCTGTAAAGCAAAATACTTCAGAAACTCAAGTACTGCCAAGTTTCCCAGAACACAAAGGTCAAATCTACGTTCCAAGAAGTCCGTATAGACTCGATAACTTGCGTTAACAAGCATATTTCTTGGAAATTGAGGAATTCAGAAGTCCTGTTTACTCACTTCTATTAAGTCTTAGATGGGGTATTAAGATTGAGTCGGTTGATACGTTTTTAATGAGCAGGTTATGTTTCTTAACAACTTTTTTGAATCGCAGTGCGTCCGAGTATTTTGTAACCATATAGTTAGTCAGCTGTACCTATAGATAATCTAAATTGGAGTAAGCAACAAACCGCTACTATACTGTAGCGTCTGTCTTGTCCTTCTCACCAATTTTGTATTACAAGTCATATTGTATGAGCAGTTGCCACCACGGTTAACGTAAAGTAATTGAATTCTGACCATCACTACCATATTTCTAGACTTCGGATAGGTAACGGTGGAAAAAAACCGTCAATCACACACAAACTACACTTGTATTGAATAAGAGTTTTAAAGGCATTGCTTAGTTAATGAAAGCGCTGCAGAAGTTTATTGGTCTCGTGTAGTTTTACACATATATCTCCATGCAACTTGGAATTTAAAAATACATACATGTACGCGTTTCCTGCGATAAGGTCTGATGGATGACTTCCTACGGATTAGGGATGCGTCCGAGGCGCCCGCGCAGGGTTACCAGCGGGACATTCTAGATTATTCTTATGTAGAACAGGTATTTGAATCTCAAATGATGGTGGATCACGACGAAGATAAAGGTGAAGATTGTATGTATGTAATCACTTATTTGTGGTTGAAAATCATTTAGCTACTGTTACTTGTAATGTAAATTAAGGATATCCACAGGATAGTAACTTCGAAGAACTAATTTGTATCGTGGTACCTACCTAAGTACCTAAGTCTTCCTATCGCTTAGCATCTAAAGTACTGAAAGCTAAAATTTCTGTTAAGCATTTGAGTTTAAATTAATCTGATAACAGTTTATGGCAATGGTAGGTGACCCGCTAACTCATTTGCCTCCCCTAAAAAAACAAACTTAAATTTAATGGCGTTCCTCAATTTAATCCAGTAGAAGAAACATGTTTAGCTATCTTGTTAAGATTTCATCAATGTCTATATATCATAAAGTCTCTATGTCATGTCTTAATGTTGTAAATACGAAAGTTGGTTTGTTCTTCTTTCACACAGCAACGGAGATGTTTTTTTGCACAAAAACAACTGAATGACCAGAGAGTGACATTTATCTCGAGAAATTATGAAGTTACCGCAGGAATGCATTAGTAGACTTCTACGCAGAGTCGCGGGAAAATACTGATTGATAATATAATTGAGGACACCAATCATACTCGTGGAACCAAAGCTCATTATTTGCTCGACTGGCATCCCTATTTCATCGTAATGTGTCAAGCCAACCCCGACATTGAAATGTAAAGTCCCTCAATAGCGATGCTATCGATCGAACCGTCAGATTAGTGCTGCTCCCCTAACGTACAACGACGCATTTACAATTTAAACTACATAGTAAATCGAAGCTTTTACCACAATTAATAAGGTTGAAAATGTAAAGGAAAGCTTTTATTACTTATGCTTCTTTATCTGATGTGGTTAGCTGCGTCCGCGCAGATTATGGACACTGTTTTATTTAAATTGAAGTAATTTTTCATTTTCGACTAAGTGCTGTAAAAGTTGACGTTATCTTGAATCGTCATTAAAGCGATACGCGATAGTTTCGCTAACATGTGTGGGCGCCAAGTTAATAAATAATAGGCCAGCATAATGTACCCAGTAACTATGCCAGTGTGGTAAAATCCTATGATAAATTTAAGAAGATAGGTAAAGAAGAATACCATACTCACTCATAACATTTATTTGACAAAATAAATATATACTTACTTACATATAGTTGGTCCTTCTTTCACATAGCAACGGAGGTGTTTTTTTGCACAAAGACAACTGAATGATAGAGAACGACATTTATATCGAGAAATTATAATATAAAGCACAATTATCACACCGTATATCCAAATCACTTCAGCATTGCATTACCACATGTATGTCTAAGCATTGTATGCATAGACGATAATTGTAAACCACATTCATTCGCGCACAAATATCGTGACACGTGTGAATCATAGGTACTTATTGGGTACCTATTATTTTATCGAAACGCCTTTTAACGAACGTATCATTACGCAGAATTTTCATTTCGTCGAATGGCATTTCCCGCCGCAATTTTTCGGTAGTTACAAGTCTAACCTAACCTTACATACGCAATTAATGCTTAAGATACCTATCCCGAAAACATAATGGTTCAACAGAAAATCGCGTTCGATGAAATGAATTCGACGAAATGATAGAATCTATGAAATGAAATTCGATAAAATGATGAATAACCATGAATTCTTAGGTTATATTGGTGTTACTACATCAATGAGGAAATTAGGTAGGTAGCCGTAGCGAACGCTATTATATCCTTACACATTCAGAACCTATAGGATAGGGGAGACCGGGGCTGGACGTTCCGATTTTCATATAACATAAAATTAAATTATGAAAATGAAGGGTTTGATTTTCAACATGTGCACGTATTGAATAGATGTTTATCGTTGTTTGCAATATTATACGCTGTTCTACTAATATCTCAATAGTTATTTTTACAGAAGCAAATTTCTGACAAATTCCGGAGCGGAACATTCAGCCCCACTTTGGGGCGAGTTGTTCCATATGTGAGGCAAATTGTTCCGCTTAAATTTTCTTAAACAAAACATCCCTTTTTATGATCGTGTGTATATTATAATGATGCTGTGCAATGTCAATTCATATTTTAGTAGAGTTTCACTGAGCTTAGTGAAATAATCATTCAAATTATGTTTGTTAAACGCAGATGCACGTCCAAGACTAGTCATTTCTGGAGTAACTTATCGAATAGTTTACCAGTCAGCTTTAGTTCCTCTATTCTTGTGCTATGAAGGGGGAATATTTTCCAAAGAAAATTTTACCTCTTTTTCTCATTCTACT
Organism: Acleris cristana; assembly: GCA_948252455.1. Classification (NCBI taxonomy): domain Eukaryota; kingdom Metazoa; phylum Arthropoda; class Insecta; order Lepidoptera; family Tortricidae; genus Acleris; species Acleris cristana. The sequence goes on along the minus strand of OX411775.1, from coordinate 14,000,240 downwards.
TTCGTTGTTTCACATCCTTGAAAAAATTGCGGTACGTTATTCCTGGGAACAACCAGCTCCCCGAGGGAGGAACTTATAGCCCCAAATTTCGTTTTTATACAAGACTGATATACTGGCAAAGTAATAGAATCAATTTAAAAATACACAAACAATACAGATACTTTACTAATGTCACTACAATTAAGGAAAGTTACGTATAAATCGGTCTATAATAAACAGAGATATACCAAAAAGTTTAAACATGAAAATATTTACTGACGTGGTGTTCTGACAGCTCCATACATACAGACAATTAACCGTCGTCGCCGGAGTAACTAAAATGGCTGCCAAAGCAGCGCGACACCTGACGCTTTATTAGCACATTTCTCATGTATTGTTATCTTTTTCCTTAAAAAAGTTATTGCCATCGGAACAACTTACCCCGGGAACTTCCAGCCCCGGTCTCCTCGTATGCACTTTGTGACTATGACTACCCGGTTGTGACTGAATAGGTCTAACTAATTCATTACCGTTATTATATTCAGGTTAAAAAGTATGATTAAATTAAAAAAGTTTGGACTCAAAGGACGAACGGAAGCTAGCAATCGCTCAAATCTAGAATTTTTTGATCATGAAAATGAAAAAAAAGTCATGATGATTACACTAAAAAATACCTTACACTTAACCTTCTGTCACTTAAGTAATAATTTTTAAGCAATATTGATCATGGCATGCGCATGCCTATCAAAGCAATTTGATCGATCGCCAAATAAACTGCGGCACCCGCTTATCTAATTTATTCTTCGGGTTATCGACGATCGCATCTCCTGACCGGTTGGGATGATTTCTGAAACACCCAATTCGACAACTCGGAAGCACCATTTCTGACACTAGTTTTCGCAGAATAAGTGTAAAGGAGAGAGACAGAGTTATTTCAAACTTATATTTTAGGAGTACCTACAGCCCAGCTATAGGCCAAGATGCGAACGCTGCTAGCGTTTCTGTTTTCTATCGACTCGAAATCAATGGAGTTGACATAAGCGGTCGAAGCGATCTGTCATCAGCTTACGTCAATCCTATACATTTTGTCGATTTTCCAAAATCGTTAACCTATTATATATGCATCTTGCGTAGGCCCCCGAACTTGTGACTATACCAAACATGTAGGCCTCTAAGTAGATTAGATCCATAAATGAGAGTAAGAACATGGAACGACTAGATGCCAATCGAAGTTAAGCTAGCAAATCGCAAAGATGTACCAAAATGATATTCCGAGTTCTCGAATGGAACGGCATATAGGTACAATTTTAAAAAAGTTTGGTTTTCCTTATTATGTTAACTTAAAGCAAAACCTGGCAATAGATGATTTAAGGGCCAAATAAAACTTTATATTGATGATTGAAACCAAGAACAAATGCCTCCGAGGTCAATTTTCTAAACAAAAATGTAGAGGGACGAAAATGTCTGTCGCTCCGAGATCGCTTTATTTAGATGGCGGCCGTCTACTAAATTTAACACATCGAGAGTCAACCATTCTACATAAAGACCGATTTTATGTAAAGCTGGAAATTGCATTAAATATTTTTTACATTTAGAGTTCTTTTGTTATTGACCTTATTTATGACCAAATTAAAATGCCATACTAAACTATAATCCGCTCGTACGCATGTTTTGTGTACCATGGACGTCCGGGTTCTTTGTGAGCGGCAAATTAATCAGGATTACCCTTGATCTTCGTGAATAGATGCGTTTTCTTTGAAATTTGAAACGAAGTACACAGTGCATTAAGTTTGGTCAGCTCTATAAGTTCGTCTCTATAACCTCGGCGAGTAGGCATTAAATAGTTAGGTATTTTCGATGAATGAAACCTTACTAAAGTGCTCATTCATCTTTCCATTAGTTTTAATAATTTAAAGAAAAATTCCTCTTTTCCTTTCTATACCGCTGAGTGAAAAGCAATTTCCCGACACTTGAAAGTCTTGAGGCAATCATCTTTAACGAAATGAATTCTTATTTAAACTGTTGCTTTTCCACAATAGAATTCCATTGACCATTGTTCGAAGCTAAGTTCCCAGCTGACTTGGAGTAAACAGCCAATATCCAATTTCAATTTTAAGATGAAATAGAAATTTCTAGCGTTCGTATGACGTTTAAAAACGGGGAGCGAAGTCCCTAGGGGCCTGCGCGTGCCGAAACAGCTGATTGCCGACCGACCACCATAAAAAGTGATATAAAACATCATACACACCAAATCCAACTTTAATGTAACTCATCAAACGTTACATTTCAACGGGCCGTCTAACACGACCCTTATTTAAACCGCATACAAGCCATTCCGAACCCAAAAGCTGTTCCATTAAACTTCGAAACAGTTCGCTTGCTCTTACACCGAACACGTCATCACCAGAAGAAAAATGGTTGCTTCAGCGAACGGTAGACTCTATTACGAGCATGCACGATTCTTTTTGGTATGTAGAGTGGGTTAACGAGATAAACCCGAATGGATTTTGTGCATTTCACTTGCCCGAGGCCTGCTGCACTCATAATGCCCGGCTACACTGCTGTGAGAATCGCGTTCGTGTTCCATCTCTCTCGCCCTTTTCAAAACATATCGATCCAACCAGATCTAAGTAATTGCAGAGTATGAATGGGTATGAATGGACCACTATGGAACACTTGAAAAATCTAAAATCGTCATTTTGTATTAGTCAATTGAGGAAACAAGGTCAAACAAAGGGTGTGCTTTCAAAAACCGGCTTCATTATTAACTGAGAGACATTATATTTATCATGTATACGTCCTGGTAAGAATAACAACCTGTTTTCAGTGTAGAAAGTAGGCGTGAATAGAGTTAATTTTATACGCATTTAGGAATTCATTGCGTCGCTGCAATAGCTTCCGATTCAATAACGTGAGCACCAACTTGTCGATGTATTACTAGCACGCGGACTGTTCATTAATGCAAATGAGTCCTGAGTAAAGGTTGCCAGGTTCTGATTTTATTAAAAGGCAGATATTGCTACTAGTCTTTAGCATCGAGAGCCATTAAAGTTGAAATAACGCTGTGTTTGGTAGGTAGGTACCTGTAGCTGTAAGCAAGAAAAAAGAGATGACAATTACAACGACGACAGAAGACATGCAGCCTTGGAGGAACCTATATTGGTTATTATTTGAATTGAAAAAGTAGAGGAATAGAGTTGATTAATGGCATCGCTATGAACGAGCTGATCAAAAAACTCATATTTTTTTATAATGAGCTATAGGCAATGATTTCATCCACATAAGTTGTAAGTCGGACCTAATTACCCGATTATGGTTATACCTCCATTACCTACCCACACTACAGTAGTTGCCATTACGAGTCATTTCTTTGAATCACCAGGAATAACCTCTGATTCTTTAGTTACAATAGGTACCAATACGATCGAGTAAAAAACACTTGACCACTCGTTTTTGTGATGGCCGCACAATTTATTCTTCGTATTTTTTTACTTATTCAGTGGTCGGATTGGGTACCTAGTGCTAATTCACCTTAATCAAATAAAAAAAAACATTTTGATAAGAAAAAAAACTTTATTCGTGACAAACAACAGTAAAGGACAGAGAAATACGCACAAGAAGAATGTAGACAGACAGATGCCTAGTCACGAAATGGTCCCAACGGTAATACTGGCATTCAAGTCAGCCCTGGAGCCCTGGTCTTCTGTTGGAACCATCGGGTGAAACCGCGAAAGATATGATTACACACATAATTATTGAACCAAAATACAATGCATGATCATATTCACGAAATGCAAAACTAGATTCATTTTCTTTTTGGTGCATCATTTTCTATTTCATTCACGTGAAACAGCTACCGAGTTTTAGGTAAATTACCTATCAGGAACTATTCCGATAATTCGGCATACCTAACTGACAAAATACAGATACTTACGTCTTACTCCATCTCATAACTGCATCGCACGTACATGATAACCTGTTTGCCTAATTTGTGGGAACTATTACACAGGAAGGGTGCTACAAACATTTATAAACGCTTATGTTAGTCGTAGTTGAGGATGCAAATTGCGGTTCCAATATTCCCCTCCCTTTTGTAACAAGCGTGAGCGAAGCAGACAAGATGATTTGCGACTATGGCCGCACTATAGTAAGCGCACGCGCAAACTCCATATTATTCGTAATTACATTTGCAGATCAGATCGGCGTGCAATACCTTGAGATAATGAAATCGGTTTTTAATTCATGGTCTACTTATAGGAGTTGTAGGTACCAGAGGTCTACTACTCGGATAATCCAGCCAATTATTGAAACGCAAATATTGTACACAAAGGGTAAGTTATATATTTAAAAAAAACTGGATCTCCCTTCTCTATACTCGTTTTTCTTACTAACTATAAAACCTTCTTGGCATAAATACTAACATACTATAACTAATTTAATTTTCAACACAACATTGGCATTTAGGTTTAGTATCACAACTTATTCCAATCTTGGTATTAGGACTCCATAAATTATCGAATAGGCGTTACAAAATTATTGGTATAGTTTAATTACGACGTGGCCTTCTGCGACCAGTTTTCTAGTATCCTGGAGCTAAAGGTCAGGATTGTATCTCGATTATATATGCCGGTACCACAATTGTAATATACACCTAGGTGCGGTTAGACATCAGAACAGAATAGCACACCTATCCGGTATTAAGTTGAAGTTTAATTACGTTGCTGAGATTCTCAGATGCGAAACCAACCTTGTAGTAAACAATTATACAGGTACTCGAATTTATATAGATGTATGTTTTAGTGAAAGCAAATACGGTTTGAAGGACCAAAATCAACTCAGTTGAAGTTAGAACGTGACTTATTCGCAGTAGAAAATTATTACCTCACAAAAAGTAAATTCAAAGACGAGCCCCTTTATAAGGACTTTTCAATTGAATGCAAGATTCAACTGCAAGTTATGATGGTGGTTTGAAAGGAAGTAAGCTACTGTAACCAGTAAATTAATTAAAAATAGGAATTAGAAGAGTGGCGCCCAAAGTCTTTAAACAGAGTTAACATGGGTAAGATCTAGAATGTACTTAATAAGTACATGCAAAGCTATATTAAATGGGCCAGAAGATAATTTGTTCCGTGCAAGTAACAGAGAGAAGGTTAAATCGTCAACAACTTCAAAATCCAGAATCCTTATGCTTTTGTCTATTTTGTGGCTACCAAACTCTCTAACTTTCACTACTTAAGTACAATACTCTTTATTGCGCACTACACAGAGTTACAATTTGAAACAAATAATAAAATTTTCTTATGGCATGGTAAAAACAAGCGGTCTTATCGCCCATAAAGTTTAACTATAAGAACCAACCATACACGAAATTACATAGGTACGTTATTCAATAAACCCAACTTTTAAATTTAAAGCCACCACGTCCTCGACGGACAGGCAAGTTATAGTACTTCATCTTAAAATCACGCGTCTGCAAATTCTTCTCAAGTCTATCTAGGCAATAAGTCAAGTTTAATCTACTTTTTGCATCTAACTTAATTTTTAAACTATTGTTCCATTCTACGAGTTATGGTTGTTTGGAAACAACAATTCAGTTTAGTAACAGAAAGCAAAAAGTAAATGTTGCAATCGTAACCATCGAAGCAGAACTAGGTCCTGATAACTGAGTGAGTACTCAGTACTCAGTTAATGACAGTCATGATCTAGGTTAATTCTTTGGCAACTCTACGTGTTAATCATTATTACAATCATCATCATCATGCTCCTGCCCTTGTCCCACACTAGGTTATTACAATCGATACTGCCGTACGTGAAGGTGAGGAAGTGATCACAAGAATACCAGAGTAATTGCAAGTACACTGCCAACCTTTGAGAAGAGATTAAGCTCGCTCCCTATGCCTTAAATCAATAGGTCGAAATGGCAACACTGTAACCGGATGCTACAGAGACGGGGTGTGAGACGAAAGTCTTGCGAGAAGCGCTCTGTGAAGGCCACTAAGTATCCAGACGGTAGGTATCTAGCCGGTAGAAACGGGTTGGCGGACGATTCTTCGGCGTTTTAACCGCCCTTCAATGTCAACTTCGCAAAATAGTTCAGATAAATTTGAAAAGTTCATATTTTTTATGAAAATAAATGGAAACTATTCCTAGTTCTGTTTCTATTTACTTACATCAGAAGTTACTGGTAGTCATCATCATTTTTGACAATATTTTGAAAATAACGGCGGTTGACACCTACGCCCGAATATTCGCCCAGAAGCAATACAAATTAAAGTTTTATTTGTAATATAAACTCTAACATAGGTAGGTACCTATTCTGAATCTCGATTTGGATACATTGGATAGAAACCTAATTATCTCTTTTGCCACTTGCTCCTCCAATTTTTCGTCGGTCTTTTGACTATGACTAAAAACAATTCACTTACAGCTTTGACCTACTACTGCAGTAAATCTAGTTGTATTTGGTTTTTTACTTCATAGGTATCAGGACCTACAAGGCTACCAGTGCTGTGGCCATGTGGGTCGTCAAAACAACGCGTTTGTTTAAAAATAAATCCGGCCCTCAAAGCGGGCAGCGTCGGGTTACAACAACAAGTTATAGTTATTCAAACAACTCCGGTTTCAGTCCTCGGACTATGCAACATTTTAAAGATGGTTTAGGGATGGGTTAGATAAGGTTAGGTTACAAGTATGACAATAGTAATTTGAGCAAATCAAACATCACACACAACACACTGCTCATAGTAAGCAAAGGATTTCAAACACACAAGCTAGCGAAACTGTCTGTTGTGGCGTCTGTCCTTCCTGATTCGCCACAAAGGATTGATGGCACAACTTGCCACTTCTTGCTTGTGGGGTGTCGTTACCGTCGTAGTCTATGTAGAGGATGGACTAATACAATACTAAGAGATACATGTAGGTAGGTATATCGCAGGCGGGTAAGTCGTACTAATGCCCTCTAGAGCAGAGCCCCTCAACTTGCTATAGCAATCGTATACCTACTTGTTAGTACGTGCGTTAGTTTCGGTAATTAAATCCAAAATTCTAAACACTATCTTATATTGCCTATAGCTATACTATGCTTATACTTTACTTAACCTAAAAATGACAACGTCATCTTAGGAATATTAATGTATATTATAGTTATATGTATTTTAGTCCTCAAAATTAATATACGTTTTATACAAAAGTAGACAAAAAATTAAAACCATAACAAAAATACTTATCTTTTTACTTTTCCATGTTTTTAGTCTTGTGGTAAGTATTCATTAAAGAGTATATTGTATTTTGTTTGTTAGTTCCGTCTTCCTGATTTCAACACCTTTGTAACAATTAGATATGAGTAGGTAGATAAGTTTAGGTAGTCCCTGAGATGGCCAAGATGGACATAGTACTCATAGGACTCTTTACAACAGAAAATTGAACACTTCCCAGATAGAGTTGCAGGCAAAACTAGTTTTTAATATTTTCTATAATGACTGTCGCATTATTTTCTGCTGATTGTAGTAGTTAATTAACTACTTATAATTAACCATGATACCTACACAATATAGTTTTGTATTTTTTTCTACAAAACACTTAATTAACTCCATTTGCATATAACTATGTAATGAATTATATATACAAAAATTATCTTTAGTTTTATGTTATGTAATTTTTTTGTAAATGTTGAATTTCATGATTCTGTATTTTTTTTGTAAATTTATGTTTGGTTTTAACAGCTATGTAGGTATGTGTATGTTTGTGAAGAATAAAAATGTTTATCAGCTATCTATTAATCTTTAGATTTTAGATACCCAGGTGTATGCTAGGTAAGAAACTGGCCCTTTCTGTTAAACACATTTCTTTGCTAATCGGGTCATTTCATAAAATTCGTACTATACCTACCCAACTAGTTAATAAATTCCTATGACACCATTTTTTACTTAGCCAACGATCCTTGCAAAATTTTCATAGGTCATACAGCATTAATGTTTTATTAATCAATTTGAAGAGACTCTCTATGATACCTATATACAAGAACTTGATATTTTTACCCATTTTCATATATCTACCTATAGAGCTGATAATCAATTGACAGGAAAGTTTACCAAGATCTGGGCAAATTAGTGTTATTCTTAAGGCACAACATCAGTCCCGACATTCATATAAAAGTAATTTGGCTAGCATCATTAAGTTATTTAAGATACAATATTGCATTCCTCTTCACTACATTTTAAACTAATCCTAGGGTCTCATGAGGTTGTATTAGTGATATAAATAGGAAATATTTTAATTCATAAATCATAACTCAGTCTTACTTAACCATTTGTAAATTCTTCTATACTAATTTCCAAGGTTGTATGTATGTATTGAAATGCAATAAAGCGAAATACAACATAAAATTTTATCAGTTTAGTCAAATTACTTTTGAAAGTTGGTGCTAAAATTTAACATTAACCTATACCTTTATGCTATATCAATTACAGAATTTGAGTTCAAGCTACCTGAAACACAAAGTAAGAAGTGTCTTGGATGTTGTACAGGTTTATACCTAAATACAGTCAAGTTCAACCACCTCTATATAATTCATGTTTCAAATGCACACCTAATATGCACATGCTTGTGGGTACAAATATGTGGGTATACCTAGGGTCAAGGAGGGAACAGTGGCTAGGATTTTTTCAACAGGCTGTTGCATGAAAAATATAAATCCCTGAAATAGTTATGCCAAGCACAAAGCACAGTGCAATATTGAAGTTTCATATATAGCAAATAGATTTGCTATTACTTTTACCAAAAAAGAGATATCCAGTCTTTAAAAAAAAATGGGAATCGAGCCACTGTTTACTACGACATGTACACAGTCACTAGTACCCCCAAGTACACAGTGATTCTAACAGTGCACAGTGGCTCGAACCTTTGTGTACACTTCCTAGTACACAGTGGTTCTTACAGTACACAGTGACTAAGTTTTGATATTCAATGACCAAATAGTCTCTGACATCTTTAGGAAAAAGATAAAATTGATAAGGATTGGTTTTTTTTTACCTAAGGTTAAGGTTTTGCTTAGGTATCTACTTCCTACTTAGAAATAATTGACACAAATATTAAATCACGTTTTAGCACATCTACAACCATACCTCTAAAGGCAAAAATTAAAAGAACATCAATCTTCTTGTGAATTAAATAAACTCAGTAATAAATAATTGTCATTTTTGGTTTAATATAATGTAATGTAAAGAGTTGCATGTACACAGTGGTTCGAGAGCGACTGTGTACTTTTCCGAAACGAACTACTGTTGACCCTGTCGCCATTTTGGATTTTAGATCAAACTAGAAGCAAACACCAAAGTTGAGGGCCTTGAATTATCAGCCACTACTAAGTCGATTAGACACACTCTTAGACAAAAAGATAACTAATTAAAAATCTCGTACGAGATAAGAATAAAATTGAGTGAAACTTATCTGAAAATGTAGTTTTATTAGGGATTAAAACAAAAAGGCATCGTAACTCGTCCGCATGGCGCCGGAGCGAATCACTAACTAGTTCGAGCATGATCGGGTACCGAACGCCTCCGATTGATGTAGAGGACAGACATAAAGCTCCTTCCATTTCGAGTACAGCACATTCGAGCCACTGTTCCCACCGAGCTACTGTTCCCTCCCTGACCCTATATTTAAATTTAAAATTTTATAAGTTTATGATGCATTACTAATGAGAGTTGGTGCTAAAATTTAACCTTTACCTATACCTTTATGATATATCAATTACAGTATTTGAGTTCTAGGTACCTGAAACACAAAGTAAGAAGAGTCCTGTTTGTCGTACAGGTTTATACCTAAGTACAGTCGAGTTCAACAACCTCTTCACAATTCATGATTCAAATGCACACCTAATATGCATATGCTTGTGTGTACAAGTATGTGGGTATACATACCTATATGCTTTAATGAGATGATGTCAGTAACAGAAAAGGAGTAGACGCTTGTATAGTGTTGGTGGTGTGATTGTAACGCATTTCAAATAAGGACGAGAACAATATTTTAATGTTTGGGAACAAATCATATTTTAATTACCGTGTTAGTTATGTTTTAATTGTGCTGACACAACTTTTGTTTCTCTTATTGCTTTTGATATAAATAAAACATTTTACAACTAGGTACCTACATGTGTAGTTACACAGTGACTTAGCATGAGTTAAGTACTCATCACAATTAATTTCTTAGGTAATTTTCAAAATAAAATGTACATGGGTAAAAGGTAACTAGATGCTCAAAAAAAAAGGAAACCACTTTTGCAAACTGTACTTATAGCATCAAATGGTCAGGATTACTTTAGAAAAATGCAAGTGTGTTGCCTATTTAATTATTATTAACTTATTTGTAGTTTTTAATATTAACTTTAGAAATAGTTCATAAAATAATTTAATTCTAAATAAAAAGTCAATAAGGTACCCATGTTGGCAAACATTTCTAGATACTTCTAAATGTGAGATGTGATGGAACCAGTACATCCAGTAATTAGTAATGAAAAGAAATGATTGACACTTGATTGTTATTTTATTTACAATAGATAAGGGTTATTTTTTACCTAGGTAGGTATATTACCGTATGATCTTCGAATTAAGAGTTAAGTGTTCATTATTTTGGTGCCTGTCACCTAAGTGTCAAACACTGGAGCCCTACTCATAGACCTCACAAAGCATGTCTTCAATTTTATTATTTATAAGTTGTTGTAATATCATAAACTAATGTTCTCACCACATTTCTAAACAAGGTGTTTTAGTTAACAGATACCCTGATATACCTCTTATCTTTTCACCTTCTTCCAGCTTTGGGCTCGTATTCGAACTTGTAAATACCTACTTATTACTAACTTTGTAAGTATAGGTACATACCTACCTATAACTATAACGCATAACTTAAGTTAAATTTACAAGTTATGCCGGTTATTTTTTTAACAAATACTAACAAAGGATTATGGCATTTTTCTCGCAATTGTAAAATTTGAAAAAAGAATCTTTACTTATAGAAGTTTTTTAAATTGCATCGGAACATTCGGAACACTTCCGCGATGCACGGATAGGCCTACAGCCGGGCAGACTTATTGCGCCGCTCCGTCTGACTAAACTTGTATCAATCAATTCGCCAAGAAAAATAATTAAAATATAATAAAATACAATTATACCTCTCTCTCAGTTTCCAATCCACATCCACGTTTGAAATCCAAATTGGTTAACACTGTTTTACACTGAATATTTATCAAAAACACTGACACTGCCGAGCACTTGGTAACACTTTTGTTTTTTTATTTGTCTTTTTAAATCGAAACACAGTAGTACATTAATGAACAAACTGCCACGTTGGTTTAAAATATTGTAGATTTTACATAGGTAATCCCAACAATGTTTAAATTTAACACAGTCCCTAACAATCTAATAAATCCTTAACATTTCTATATATTCAATTGTCTACTCATAATAAGAAATGTTTTGAAAAAGTGCAGTAAGTAAGTGTAACTGCCACAGACAACGCTTCTCTTCCGCATCACCAGAACAGCTGTTCGGGAATAGTGACGTCAATAATCGATAACACCCGGATATAGAACAACCGTAACCACACACTACTTATTTACAACAAATATATTAACCGGTTTTTATTTATTTTAACAAAACACTATGTCAAAGTGACTTGAGATTAAACTTTTGAATGCGATTTAATTAGGACTTATTTTACTGGAGATTCTTAATTACGATAAAATTTAGAAGGATCTTGTGAATGTGACACGATTTTCGAATTTGGTTTGTTTGTTGTGTTGATTCTTTTGTGAGCACATTTACAGAGTTGCTGGAGAGGCGTTGTACGCACGCGGTCGCGCTCGGTCGCGGACTGGCGCCGGCGGGGCGCGGGGCGCGGGGTGCGGCGGCGCGGGGCGGGTCGCGGGCGGGTCCGACAGCGGAATGCTATTGTAGGCGAACTTGTCCGCCACTTTTTTTCTCAATTCTGGTCAAACAAGTTTCGTATACAACCAGCATTGTAAGGATTCCGCCATTCTCCAAACGAGCGGACGCTATTTCTAAACTTAATAAAAAGGATTAAGGCTTCAAAAATTCCCAAAATTGCCCTTTAATGGTCTGGAAAGCACTTTAACAGACCATTTGTTTTATTTCAGTACCAGAATCATTAATTAAAAGTGGTCATTCCTAATTGGAGGCTTTTCTAAGTAGATTTTGGATCACTTTTTGGTATGAATGAATGACTAAATGATATTTATTTTACAAAGTACCTGTCACAGTATACATTGCATGTTATGTCAAAGTACAAGAAAGTACATTGGTTAGAAGTTGGAATCGTCAAAAATAAACACAAATTGTAATACCTATAATCAAAAATAGAAATAAGAAGTCGGGATCACAATAATAGCAATAACAATACAGAACTAAGGAGTTATCACCTTTAAGGATCGTCTTAAAAATAGCATAAGTACCTACTTAACTTATTAGTAAAAAATTAGAACTACCGATACTACCTTCCACATCTTAGCGACTATAGAACTAGGTATAGACTTGGTTGTTGTCGAAGATTATCCAAGGTCTGCTTAGTTAACCGTTCATTTGAAACTATCAGTCCTCCTTAACAGCGTTGTAAAACTGGACTTGACAAGAATCTCCGCATAATTAACGACCGACATAAAAGACATAAAAGCTTATGCTGATCGCATGCGCAGTTTACCAGGAAACCTCAACCACTCGTATTCGTTAAGCAAATCGTGAGACTACGCAGAAAGAAAGATGATCATCGAATCGTTGGTCCTTTAAATTTAGTAACGAGATTCCCAACGTTCTAAAACGTTAACTTAAGCTGTTTTGGGGCAAAAGAAAGGAATTGAACTATTTGGTTCAATAAGCTTTGCTATTTAAATTTTATTGCTAGGCAATACATAGTCATTATGGTATCTAATCTAACTGCCGAAACCGGTTGCGTAAGCTGTCCAGCAAAGCTTTAAAACCGTAATTTGCATTGCGTGGATTACTGATTACGGAAAACCCACATTCGTCTCTACATTTATGATATGCGTAATGCTGATGTCTGACTGATTTAGGAGTCCATTCTAAGACTTAACTCAAACCTAAAGGAATCCTTGAAAGCAATCAGACACTACACTAAGTCTTGTCTGTTCAAGAAACGACATACGAATAAAAGAAGAACTTCAAATACCTACCTATTACGTTCTATACTTACTATGTGCTATAAGATATTAAATGCCTTTAGAGTGTTTTTGATCCATGACGGCGCAGTCGGCGCATATTAAAAGTCGCAGAAAATACTCTTTATTTGGTTTTAAAAGTTTAAAAATGTTCAAGCGTGTTTAAACATCCTTCATATTGAAACTGGTTGATCGTTCTCAACTTTTACCTCAGCCACAGAATAAGTACAGCTCTGGTTCTTACCTAAGTTCTGTTAGATATAGCTACTCTTTGTTTATATCAAACTTACTGACTACTAGAAATACAAACAGTTCAATGTGTAAGATATTCACTTATAGGTAAGTACTTATATCAAATCAGGCAAACTTTAGTTACAAGTTTACAACTGCACTTTATCTGTATTGATTACTACAGGGTTTATTTTATTGAGATCATAAAATCGTTATTTCAATCTGCATCGCTAAATATTTCTCCCAGAGATGTAACCACACTTAATTTAAGCAATCATACCTACTAACTTTCAAGTTTTGACATACTACTATTCCGATTTCAGGCGACTGTAAAAATTAACTAGTTACAACAGGCTATTTTCGCGTTGAGGCGTCAGTTTTTAAGAAAGCTCTCACCTGTTGCATTTTCAAGAAGCTACTAGAGCTCTTCTTGCATAAAATGTTTTTTCTTTTTACTCTTTACGAGTACTTAACTGTTTGCTTGACTATTTGAAAAAGGAGTCAGCCTCGTTGGTGGGTCCCAGGTTCGATTTCTGGTAAATATTTGTGTGATGAGCACTATATGCATAGTCTTTATTTCTGACTCTTGAATGTTTTCTACTTACTTAAATACTTGTTTCTCTTTATAAATAGCTATGTTCACTGTTGATTAGTATCCATAGTGCAAGCCTAGAGTTTAGTTTGGGATTATGGATAGGTTTTTTAGAATCAAACTTGCATTACAAATAAACGTGTAAATTTAAAACGTATTTTTATATTCGAAGTTTGTTGTGTGGGAAGATACTTCGCATGCGATTTTTATTCTACTCTCAAGCGCTTGATTTCTTAAAAATCGACCCGTATGTCGTTTGTGTGAGATTTTCCCCTTCCCCAGTTCCCCTTTGTCTCTGATATACTTAAATGGTATCAACGCATTTATTATTTTACACTAAATGTAAACTTACATCATGTCATCATAGGGAACCAAACAGTAACGCAGTGAAATCGTTCTTACTTTCTGATTCCCGATAGAGACACCTACTCATAGATCAAAAACTTCTCATAGTTTTATCCTTCCAACTTTAACGAAAGAGTCTGGCTGGAGTTAAACCTCTCGCTGACGTCACACAGCCTTGTGAGCCGAAACTCGTCAGACTAGTTTCGCGTTCTAGGATGTCTAACTAAATATTTATCATTTTATTACCGGTTTTTAGCGGCAGGGTGCCCATCCTTATGGCCGGCCACAAATTGTTATTTTTTAATACACTAGGTCGAAAAGTGGTAGGTACAATTTGTAGCTGTATGTTTATCGTGCGGAAAGTTGGAATTGTCTAACTAGTGTTTTTACATTTTGTAGCTGCATATCGTGCGGATAGGTACCTATGTAGTTGGATTTTTGTCACTAGTGTTGTTTACTTTTCCATTTTTTACCCTTAATGGTTCAAATTACACTGTGATTTTGCAAATGTATCAAAAAACGTCGTTTGATACACGTGCAGAACTGTCATTTTCACTCTTCAAACTTGTATGAAAATGTAGACTACTACCTAAGTATTTTCGCAGTTTCTAAGATATGCTTAGATACCGCATAGTTAGTAACGTTCAAAAACTATAAAAAGGTGTAATATTTCCTTATTTTTCAATATTCATTTTTAGAGAACGGATTTGAACTAGCGATAACAAGTTTAATATGGATAAGACTAGTACAAGTAAGTATAATTTTTCATATCAACTGTACAAAGGTCATATATTGACACAAAGTATTTATTATGATAAATAATTAATGATAAGGGATAATCAAATATTTTTCTAGGTTATCATTTTTAAATTTGTTACGCTTATTATCTGAAATCCACGTATAATCCGAAAATGAACGTTCAACATCAACAGATGTTACAGGAGCATAATAATTTAATGGTTGAGTGTTAACACTGGGAATAGACACGAACACGATCACTTCCTTCCCTTCAAAGAAATTCACTATATTTGAGGGAGTATTCAAATCAGGTTTTTTTTTCAGAACCTCATCAAATTTGTTTTGTACTTAGTCAGCAGGTAATCCATTTAACTGAGAAATATAGTGTTTTAGGTCTAGGATTGAATTAACGGCGTCTACAGCTGTAAACTGATCTGTCGTTCTTTGTTAAAGATTTTTAATTACTGACGAGATTCTCGAATAATTTCCATAACACCGAACACATTTTAATTTCCTATAACATCTGTTGATGTTGAACGTCCATTTGGATTTCATATAAGTAATAAGCGTCACAAATTTAAAAATGAAACCCTAGAAAATATTTGATTATCCATAATCATTATGTATCATATCATCCTAAATCCTTTGTGTCGTTATATATGACCTTTGTACAGTTGATACGAAAAATAAATACTTACTTGTACTAGTCTTATCCATATTAAACTTGTAATCGCTACTTCAAATCCGCTCTCTATTAATTATAAACTTACACAGACTACCTAGGAAAGACTTGTTTCCGATTTCCAAGTTAGAACGATTTTTATTCGATAGAAAAACAATCGGAAATCGACCTGTAACCACCTTTAATTTTAATAGGTCTGTACCTATTTGTTAAAGTAATTTTGAGTTAAAATGCCTCTAATTTGTATAATGAGTAGCACCGCGCCACCGCGCCGTCCGCCCGGGCTCCACGAACTTTTCACAATGAAATTTTAATCAGTAGACTCTCCATACGAGAGTGGAATTCCAACATTCAAGGTTACAAAGGAACTTCAAAACAAAGTATTTGAAGAGCGATAACTGAACCCTAGTCGGATAGGTTCGGGAAGCGAGAGAACAATACACCAGTCTCATATACCAGATAGAGACAGAAATAATAATTTTATTTATTGCCATATCATGTTACTCCTCGGCTCCGCGCACAACGCGAGTGAAAGAGATGACTATACGTGAGTCGGTTACTCTAACGGGACCCTGTTAATCGGATTTTCTGCATTAGAATTTTTAATTGGATAATAAATATTGCACAGGTTTATTTTTTAAAGTTAACACTAATTTCTGTGCATTAATGGAGTGTTTCGTTATGAAGTTATGTTGTAAATAAACGAATAAACTACCAATTTCGGTTTCTTTGAAAGTTTATATCTGTTTAGGCATAGTCAAACTATACTTATAAATAGTTCCAGAAAATATACGTAAGTATTTTTCTAATAACATTCACTCGAAGTTAGTACAAACTCGCAAATGTCACTGGGACTCGATAATTCGTCAGTTTAGCGACAAAGCCAACAGGTTGTACCGGGAATTAGGGACCGGTCGTGAAGTTTGTTTTAAGCCGGTGTTGCTAGACCGACCTGTCGATGCCGACTTAAGGGTTGCGTATTTCAACGTGAACCAATTGCATTAACATAGTTTGATTTTTGAGTCTTAGCAGTCACACATTAGAGTCCTACCAGCGAATCGTGACACAAGCTTTTTTTTTATAATTCTTCACATGGCATCCATTTTACCTATGAAAAAAGCTGTCAGTAGTCACATTATGAGTAGGTACCTATCTAGTCGCTATGCATTTCGTGTTACCTGAGGCCCGTTTCACGAAGCTACAAGTTACAAATTACAAGCGGAACTCTCTTTCTAGCAAAAGGAGTTAGAAAGAGACTTCCGCTTGTAATTTGTAACTTGTAGCTTCGTGAAACCGGCCTCAGCTAGTGGTACCTATTTTCAATTTGCCCCTATTTTTTTGGTTCACCACTCACTGGTCAGACTATAGTAGCCAGAGTTTTTAATATCCTACAGTGGATAACGTTAATCTTTAGCTTTTTTACCGAAAGGCTGATTATTTTCTCCCATTAACGTTTAGCATCTTACATTTTGAGCAGCATCCAGGTTTCCGTAACATTGATATCGAATATAACCACAAAAGAAATGACTAAAGTTTAGTCGTACACAAATTCTTTAATCCAGTGCCCCGTTTCACGAAGCTAAAAGTTACAAATTACAAGCGGAACCCTCTTTCTAGCAAAAGGAGTTAGAAAGAGACTTCCGCTTGTAATTTGTAACTTGTAGCTTCGTGAAACGGGCCCCAGGGGCACGTTTTATAAAGCTACAAGTTACAATTTTACAGGTCTAAACTGGCAACACTGCTCAAATGGCTGGTCGTCAGTGGTCGAGGTTGTGTCAAATGGAAACTTGTAACTAGTAAATTGTAATTTGTAGCTTTATAAAACAGGCCCCTGGCTTATTGATATCACTCATACTATGACATCTCTAAATTATCAATCATCATGCGGCATGAACCGTTAACCAACCGCTGTGGTTTCTTTCTATCTTTTCAGTTGTTTACTATGTGTCTTTTATAAGGGAAAAAGCCTAGTTTGCCCCCAAGAATAGATATTTATACCAACATGGGTCACCGTGATCGATGAATGAGCACAAAAGACACGCAAGAATGGGCACTTGTGAATCAGGCCCGGGCCTTTCCCCCGTGCTCTACGGGATGGACGAAATAAGGGTGTGGGGATTTCTATTTTGTATTATTTTTGTATTACGTGTAAATGTTCTAAAAGAATATTTTTTTGCGTCAAAACTGGGTACTAAGAAAACCCTTATGTAATTTTTAATGTTGTGGGGAATACAATATTTTAGTCACAGTCACAGATCATTCAAATATTGCTGCCATTCGAGGTATTGTTTGAAACAAAGTCGTGAATGAGTTTGGGGTTTATTTTTAATAAAAATTTACTTACTGTTCGTTTCCTAAAACAAAAAAAAAGAATCATTATTTTATTAAAGTGAATGATTTGTTAATAAAAAATATTTTTAGCACTTTTAACAATATTCTGATGACATTCAATTGGCGAAACGGACAGAAAACAGTATTATCTTAAACTCAAATTGACTGTTACTTAGGTATAAAATATTTTATTAAAAACCTAGAAACATAATTCACCCATCAATAGCCGGCCTATTACAATAAAGTGATTAAAGGAAATTATCGGTAATTTACGTTTAATGAAGCTTTTAGTGCATCACTATTGCAAGCAGAACCTGTCCGAGTCGAGGCGGACGCGTTATTATTCGGATCGCTGACCTCTTACAAAGTTGTGTGAACAGTTACGGTGATTATGTACAGGTGTAACCATAATATGTCAACTGATTGTAAAACTGGTTGCTTAGTAAGTATAACTTGGTACAATTTTAATGACTAGTATTTACTAATTAGCGGTAGGGTAAATAATTAGATCCTACTACCTATTACAGTGAAACTATTCATTTATGTATTTCTGTGTGATAAATTACTTTGACACACTCTGTAAAATTTGGAGATTACGTACCTGTACTTGTAAAAAATATTAACTCTGATGTCGTACAAAATTGGTAAGGTTGGTACATACCTAGTAATGGGAAGCCATTACATTAACATTACATATAATAAAATAGGCAGTAAACATTTTTCTCCTTCTTGGGCAATTGGGTAATTAACAGTTTAAGATTACTAATTATTACTGAACTGATAACACGGTTCAACAGTTGTTGGCGACCTTGCTGCTTTGCTTTGAGTTATTTTTGTCTTGTTGAATTCATTCTTAGTCTTCTCATACCTATGTAGTGGCAGAAAATTGTGAAATATCAACAACCTTTTCTGAAATCTACAATAATATATAAGTACCTAGCGAGCATACAAAAAATATTGGCTTACATTGGCAATCCTTCCGCTCATATCGATGGCGGGCGCGGCGTGGCGGGAACGGGATCGATTCAACGTCGCACGCCGTCGCGCCGCCGTTGCCGCTCCGTGCGTGTTTGGGCTGCACCGCGCCGCCGGCAAACGTCATAATAAAAACTTTTCGACTCCGAACTTCCAATTTCGAAAAGTATGCTCTAACGATTTGTTATCTGTGCACGTATTTTGTTTTATTAGACACTGCTTAATTTAATTCATGAGAGATGTAGAAATGAATAGGTAGGTATATTTAATCTAACGGAACCTTAATTTAGAATGAATGTGTATGTACAGTACCATGTCTTTACTAAGGTTACCTGAAACAATATCGTTTTTGATCTGTTATCGTATTGTCACCGTTTTGATAGCTCTTATTTACTTGACAGTAATGGCGTCTGACGTCATAACAATACCATAACAGGTCAACTACGATATCGTTTTTACCGTCGGGAATAGAGGCGCTGGTTTGGGCCGTAAAACTGATCATGGCTGGGTTGCTCGTCTAAAGACACGTGAAGTTAACTTTAAGTCATAGAAAACTGTAACTTCTGACATAAAGTACCTAGTTAGGTGTCAACGCAAGGTTATTGTAGTGTCCTAAGCCCTTCAGGACACCGCAAATAATACATTAAACTCTTTTTAATTCACTTTTATTTAATTAAACGAAACATAGAAAAATAGCACGCCATGTGCTGAACTAGAGAATTCCTATTCTGCACATTAGCTGCGTTTGGATAAACGCACCGGTTTTTATCCGTTCGGATACATATCAATACTCCCCTTATAAATTTAAACGTTGGGGTGGTTTTACTATTCTTGAGGATCTCCTAACTATTACATTATCTTTACTACATGTTTGGGGAGTTTTACTTTCCACTGGAGATTTAGGTACTATAGTTGTAGTGACATCATTGTTTTCTGTCCCTATCTCAGTATCTAAATCTTCAGGCACATTATCTTCTGGTAATTTATTCTCATTTTGTACTTGCATGTTTTTAGAATTATCTGAGTCCCTAATCACTTTTTCTTTGCTACTTTCATAAAAGTCATAATCACTTTTATTGTTTGTGTGATAGTCATTTTTATCTTGGGAAGAACAACTTATTATCTGATCCAAATGCCTTTTCCAGACTAACTCTTCATCGATAATTTTACAAAGATAAGTTCTTTTTCCCAAGACCTCCTCAATTACAGCTTTTACAAACCGTTTTTTATTTGGATTTCTGTAATCTCGACAATAAACACTCTCCCCTTCTTTAAATGTCACATTCCTTTCTCCTCCACAATTATTTACTTTTTCCTCTTTAGAACAATTTCTATTGGATAATAAATCTAATCTAGTTCTCAATTTTCTTTGAAACATTAATGTTGCCGGGGCACTTCCAGTAGTGCTATGAATTGAATTTCTGTAATGGAATAAATAACGGTTCATTAATGTTTCAAATGACACATTATTTTTTTCTTGCAACGCCTTTAATAATCCAGATTTAAAATTTCTAACTGCATTTTCAGCAAAACCATTTGTAGCAGGATGAAATGGAGCAGATGTCTGGTGTTTTATGCCATTCTTTTGTAAAAACTCTGAGAAGTCCTTGCTACAAAAAGTTGCTGCGTTATCTGTTACCAAAATATATGGTAAACCATATCTACTAAAGCATTCCCTAAATTTTTCAACAGTTAACTTAGCTTCTAAGCTTTTCATTATAAATGCTTCAGGCCACTTTGAGTACGAATCTACAATTAATAAAATCATTTTGCCGTCAATTGGTCCAAGAAAATCAGCATGAACCCTTTCATATGGAAAACTGCACTTTGGCCATGGAATTACATTTGATTTTGGTGGTTCTGGTCGTGCTGACATACAAATATTACAATTTTTTACAATGTTTTCAATACAATCGTCTAGACCAGGCCACCAGAAATAAGATCTGGCATTTGTCTTCATTTTAACAATGCCCTCATGGGTTGCATGTAATTCTTTAAGCAACTTCAATCTTAATTTTTCTGGGATAACCACTCTATAACCCCACATAATTACATTTTGATCAATATACAACTCATCTTTTCTTCGGAAAAACGGCTTAATAGACTCATCAGTAACATTTTTAGGAAACCCATATCTAATCATATTATAAACAGAACTCAAAGTTGAATCCTTTCTTGTTTCTGATCTGACCATATTTAAATCAATAACATTTTGCTCCTCGACAAAATTTATGTAATCACATTCTTTAGCTATTGAAGCTTCAGTTATACTAACATCGTTTGTAACTGGCAGTCTAGACATACAATCAGCCTTAACATTATCTGTGCCCTTAATATGTTTGAATGTGTAATCAAATCCTGCTAAGTACAGTGACCATCTTTGCAGTCTGCCTGCTGCCATTTGTGGCAAACTTCTATTTTCTCCAAACAAAGCCTGCAATGGCTTATGATCAGACTGTAATTCAAATTTCGTTCCAACAAGATATTGATAGAATGTTTGAACTGCCCAATAAATAGCTAACGCTTCTTTGTGAATCATTGAATAATTCTTTTCTGCAGTTCTGTAGACTCTGGAAATAAAACTTATTGGCCTGTCCGAACCATCCGGCATAATATGGCTAAGCACTGCTCCAATTCCATTCTGAGATGCATCACATGATAATCTTATTGGTAACTTTCTATTAAAGTGAACTAATGTATTTTCAGAAACTATATCCTTTTTTATCATTTCAAAACTATCATTACACTTTTTAGACCACACAAAGTTGGTATCTTTTTGCAATAAATCATAAAGTGGTTTTAATTTTAACGACATTTTGGGAATAAATTTAGAATAATAATTCACCATTCCAATCCAAGACCGTACCTCAGTAACATTACTAGGTGGTGGTGCATTAATTAATCCATCCAATTTAGATTTGTCCTTCTTAAGACCCCCTTTTGAAATTATGTGGCCTAAATATTTAACCTCCTCTTGAAAAAACATACATTTATTTTTATTTAATCGAATACCTACTTTTTGAAATCTTTTCAAAACTTCCTCTAAATTTTTAAAATGTTCTTGGTCATTTGCCCCTGTTACTAACACATCATCAATAAAATTAACAACACCTTTAGCCCCTAGCAATACTTTTTCAAGTTTTGCTTGAAAAATTGCACTCGCTGGTTTAGTTCCATAGGGTAATCGATTTAATCTATAAATACCTTTAGGTGTCGACCATGCCAATAAATTTCCAGTATCCTCATCACAGATTAATTGATTGAAAGCATTACGTAAATCTAATTTTGTGAATTTTTCACCTCCCTGTAACGCTGTAAAAATGTCCTCAATTCTAGGTAAAGGGTGGTTAACATCTTTCAAGTATTTATTAATAGTAATTTTATAATTAGCACATAGTCTCAACTGCCCATTTTCCTTTAAAACAGGTACTAAAGGTGTGCCCCAATTAGTATTCTCAACTTTGGTAATAACACCCTCCTTTTCTAACTTGGACAATTCACTATCAACTTTATCTCTATAGGCATGTGGAATGGGTCTTGGTTTGTGAAAAATGGGCTTTGTATTTTCATCTAACAATTCTAACTTTATTTTTTCACCTTCAATTTTGCCTAACTCTGGCTTAAAAACATCAGTAAATCTTTGTAATACAGAATCTAATGTTGGAACAATATCACTTTGTAATGAGTTTACTGGAATATAGTTTTTGATTTCTATTTTAAATTTTTCTATTAAATCTCTACCAAACAAACATTTACATCCATCTTTTACAATCAGTAAAGAACAATTTATTTTCTTGTTATTACATTTTAAGGGAACAGTAATCTTACCCAAAGGCTTGACAATTTGACCATTATATGTCTTTAAATCGCAGTTTGCTGGCTGAAGCTGGAAATCAGAAAACATATTTTTATATATATCCTCTGGAATACATGAAACGGCAGCACCAGTGTCTAATTCCATATTTAAACTTTTTAAGCCCATATAACACTCGACCAAATATGGAGCAACATAATTAACATGTAACACCGAATCTTCAACAGTGAAAATGTCCACTAACCCGTTTTCGTCCTCCTCTTCTTGCACCTCCAATGTGTGTGTAGGCTTACTTTTGCACACCAATGCCAAATGTCCAATTTTTCCACATATTTTACATTTATATGTCTTATATTTACACTTTGCAAAAAAATGGTTTGACTTGCCACAGTGTATGCATAATAGAACATTACTTTCAGCACCCTTCTTTTCTACTGTTTTAACTTTATTAACACAGACACTGTCTGGTTTCTCGAGCAGTGCTGATTCCTTGTTTAAAGCAATGTCTAATAAATTCGCTATTTCCTTCGTAATTGGTTCCTCGCATAACCTTTCAAAAATCGGACCCGATCTAATACCGGTGACAAACTTGTCTTTAACTCTTTGTTCAAACTCTGTGCCGAACTCGCACTCAGCAGCTATTTCTCTCACTCGTTCGTACCATTTTGATACACTTTCACCTTCATTCTTAACTATTTTGTCAAAAACTGCTCTTTTCCTGTAATATGACACTCTTGGACGAAATCGTAACTTCAAAGCTGCCTCAAGGTCAGTGTAACTTTTTTCTTTAGGCAATGTGGGATGAAACATACTTTTCATAGTTTTGTACGACTTCTCGTCTATCAACATTAACAATGTAGATACTTGTTTCGTGTCTGCAACGTCGTAAGCCTTAAAATATTGTTCCACCCGCTCCAAAAAGCAGTCCACATCGTCACCTTCCGTGTACGGCTTTATTTGACAAAGATTTGCCATCGTCGCCATTTTGTAGTGTCCTAAGCCCTTCAGGACACCGCAAATAATACATTAAACTCTTTTTAATTCACTTTTATTTAATTAAACGAAACATAGAAAAATAGCACGCCATGTGCTGAACTAGAGAATTCCTATTCTGCACATTAGCTGCGTTTGGATAAACGCACCGGTTTTTATCCGTTCGGATACATATCAGTTATCAACTTACCAGTTAGGCTATCTGGTGAGCTGTGAGTAAGTTTTTGGGAAATATCCACTTTTGAGATCAACTGTTCCATTGATTTTACATGTTCTATAAATCGATTGCGATAACATTTATCACCGGTTTAACGGACAAAATATGCGCGTAAGTACCAACCTATACCCTACCTTCCAATTTTCCAGTTTAACCGAATAAATAATACTAAGTAGGTATAGGTGAAATACAGACGTGCAAGATTGGTCACAACTAACTATAATAATACCTATAAGAACCTAATTAAATATTGGTAAAAAAAAACTATGCAACGACCACATAAAATTATTCGTAAGTAAGTAAGAATTATTATTATTACCTAATGTTACACGGTCTGTTAAAATAAATACAAAGGCCTAACGAACTATGAGATAAAACTAAAAAGTACTTACCTACCAAGTAAAGAGCAATAACCACAGAGTGCCTTTGGCGTATCGCCTGTTACTAGTTGGATGTCAATGTAACAGAGAGAAACTACAAGTCAAGTAAAGTCATGCTGCAGTCATGCATCGGCATGCGTACAATTCAAGTCAGCAATCACACAACGGAAATGCACAATATATTGTCGATAGTCTAACAAGGCCTGAGTGAATTTATTATCGCGCATCATCTGCAAAAGGAACACGGAAAATTCGATACAGGTATGACAATTAATCTTCTTCATCATTGATTAAGTAATGTAATCATCATGAAATGAAACAAAAACTACAATGTAACATATTTTATTGGTTGTTATCAAATTTTACAAAGTTTTAAAGCTATGCGATGACAATGCACTTGACCACACTTATGAAGTTATGTCAGCCTAGCTATACTCTGCTCCATCTAGGATGCTCCATGTGACAGCTGTACTTATTTCGTAATTTCAAAGACTACTCACAAGCGAGATATTTAAAAACAGGTGTGATATTTAAATTCCTGAAAGGCGTCGCCAGATTCGTACCAATGTATCTTAATATTTATGTAATGTTTAAGAAATAAGTGTAATAAATAATAAGTAACATGATTATAATGAGCTGTCACAGGCATCATCCCAGATTATATAGCGGCCTTTACACGTAAAGTTCGGACCGCGGGAAACGCCACGCGCCGTTCCAATCTTGCCAAAGCTCACAGACGACCTATTTGTAACCACGTCCAACACTTTTGCTAAGCTATACTTCTGCGCAGAATCCTCCATGCCCATTGAATGTACGAAGTTACCATAATAATCAATATAATCTATAATTAATACTGGATAAAGCGCCATTACGAAACAATGAAGAACATGACTTTTTATCGGGTGGACGGAATATATAATTAATTAACAACTCAAACTGTATTCAATGTGACACTAAATAGAATCCTTAGTGATCTCCGTCTTAAAAATGATGAACCTATTTTGTTTTACAAAAAGTCAAAATTTTCAAAAAATAAGTG
The DNA here is from genome assembly GCA_948252455.1 of Acleris cristana. Lineage (NCBI taxonomy): Eukaryota > Metazoa > Arthropoda > Insecta > Lepidoptera > Tortricidae > Acleris > Acleris cristana. Next base: position 13,974,735 of record OX411775.1, on the reverse strand, counting down.
TTGTTTTACTAATAAGTAACTCTTTGTTCATTTAACAGTTAAGTTAAAAAGCACTTTACTTAGCTAGCTACACATCTCGCCCTCCGATCGTACACACAAGATACGATCCTTGTTTGTATGCATCATCTATCACTTAGTGATTTACAAGGTGTCAAATACGAGCATTAAAAACGTACATACATTGTACATCTATTCATAATACAAAACAAAGTCGCTTCCCGTCGTCCGTCCCTCTGAGATCTTTCAAACTACGCAACGGATTTTTTCATCAATAGATGTGATTCGAGAGAAATGTTTTTATGTAATAAATTCCGGTTTATGTTAAGTATGTACGAGTGTTACAGAAAACTCATATAAACTGTAGCGAAGCAAGGGCTGGTCGCTAGTTATATTACCTATATTACAGACATACAGTGGTCAGAAAGACCAGTTCCAAAAACCTTAGGTACGTCTCATCGATCAGGCTTCTAAGAGTCAAATGCAGTGCAATCTAAAAATTGAACGTAACAAAACGTTGTACTCGTAGGTCTTTATTTAGATTTTTTAATGCCTCTTGTTAAATTCTTGCTTTAAAGTACAGGAATTCAACACGTTTGTTGCCCAGTCCCTTTATTTCCGTACGAAATGGACCCGGGATCGAGTTCTAAGCACTGAATGCATAACTGCATTAGTTAGCTGACGGGCGTTGATTGATGATTGTGGACGTGGATTGATTCTGAGCGATTCCCGATCGCTACAGACAGTCGATACTGTCAAAACTTTCTGATACAATGATAGTGTTTTAACGGGTCTATAATGGAAAAACATTTTTTTATTTTTCCTGCTAGTGACGTAGCAACTCGCCCTCGTTTCGCTTCCGTTTATATGAGTTTTCTGTGAAACCCATACATAATTCAGATTATACATAAAACCTGCCTCTTGAATCACTCTATCTGATGAAAACCGCACTAAAATCCGTTGCGTAGTTTGAAAGATAGCTAGCGTATATATACAGAGGGACAGACGGCGGAAAGCGACTTAGTTTTATACTATGTTAAGATTGCATTTTTAGCCCGACTTACTTATCGTCTATCCTAAAGCGAGTTCCGCCTGATTTTTTCAAGCTTTTGTTTTTAAGACGCATTCCAAACCTAAACGTAGGTTTTATTATAAAACCTAAAGAAACGTGACTCATCAGGGCCTCTATTCTACTGTTTAAAACCATATTGCCTTTGTATGTCATCGTATGGTTTTAACTCAGCCGCTATTACCGTCAAGTAAATAAAACCTTGACATTGAAAATACGATACGATAATATGGCAAAAGCAATATGGTTTAACCGAGCAGACTTGAGGCCCAGAAAACTGGTTATTTTGACCAACAACCAACGATACATTGGCACGAAAATACTTATACAACAAAAAAATGGCTCCCTGTAACTTCGGAACGGATATAAACGTCGTAATAAGTTAAGGCCAGATGATAGTGATAAAAAAAATACAAGGAAAACTGAGAGCGTCAACAACGCGTGTGAACCATATTTGCGGAATAAAAAAACAGCGTTCGTATTCACCAGATGTTGGGCAAAACGAGAACACTAGCAATACTGGTTGGACACTACGACACCCTAAATCGACTTCTCAAGTTTTTCCAGTTTTCATTCGCAATGGAACCGTGAGAAGTAAAACTTCGATTTTGGAAGAAGCCCATGTTAGGGAGCAACGGAAATGAGGGAGCCGTTTCTATAAAACGTATCAGTGCATACCCACCCAATACCGTTAAGTTTTTTAGGGTTCCGTAGGGTTCTGTCTGTCTGTCTGTCTGTCGTCTGTCACCAGACTATCTCACAAACCGTGATAGCCAGGCAGTTGAAATTTTCACAGAAGATGTATTTCTGTTGCCGCTATCAGCAAACATGATTTTTTTGCAGTTTTTTGCTAATGTTGTATGCACTTGGCCGGTTTTTTTGGTCTAATGACGTTTTCATTGATAATAACTTCATATATGTGGTCCATATTAATTGGAACATAAACCAGTATGACTTTGCAATTTTCAGATACTTGACAATATACATAATAAAGTGCTGCCGGAATACAATACCAAAAGATGTCTAACTGCAATGTAGCAGTCAAAGCATTCTATACTCTATTATTAATCACATAAAATTTTAAATGCTTATACTTTTAGTCACCTTAGCCACCTTTGCTATTACGGTAGAGTGATAAACCCCACCAATAAACGTATAGCGATCTACCCTTCTAAGCATTAGCAAAAAACAAAGGGTCACAATACTTACAATAATGCAAAATGGTTCATAAAACGAATGCATCCTTTCTTAATAAAGAAGGAAGACAGTACAATAGTACCTAACTTAGACAATTATCTGTTGCATTTGCACTAGAAAAACAAAACTATACAAAACTTCGAAAAATATTTTGAATTAAGTAAGTCCAATGTTTTCGCAGGATTTTTAGCAATATTCCTTTAGTTTTGCGCCGCTACGTGTGCCGTAAGTATTTTGATAATACTGTTCCCTTTTAACTGTATACATTTCAACACAGGTTTAATGTAAGTACCTACATCTGATGTGCTTGTTGATGTGAGAATAGGATACTAAATACTGAAGCTTCTAAACTTAGGGCTAATTTTATAATATTTGACTTGCTACACGAGTATAGACCCACAGAACTATATAGTTCTGTGTATAGACCAGTCCTCAAGGCAGGATCTTTTAGAATGTAGTTCAGTTGTTTGGTTTTTAATGCTAAAATATTTTTCCTAAAAAACAATTTCGGAGCGAGTGTGAGTTTGGGAAGTTTTAAGTTTTCAGATTTTTGAGACATTTAAGTACCTATTGGAAGAAACAATATTTTGGAGTTTTTTTGATTTGTGATGTTATGTTACAATACAAATCAACAATGCAATGGTCGTAATGTAATGTTAAGGCACTTATTTTAAAATCTAAGACTAAAAATAAAATTGAGGTGCTAACGAAGCAACCATTCATTTTTCTTAAGTTTTTAAGCGTGACACCGTTCTAAAATATACAAGTTACTCGTAAAGATGAATAAAAATGAAATGCCGCCTGTTTCCTGCAATGGTGAAGTACGCATAAGTCTAGTTCCGCACCTTAGATTCGCATAAAGCATTTCATCAACAGAAAGTAAAGTTGCTTCTTAGGACTAAAAAACTTGAGGCAGTTGGTGCTCAAATATCTAATTGTACTTCGGTCGCTCTCAAGGGATTTGTGGACAGATTCAGTACTACGCATTACATTTCCTGGCCTCAATAAAACTTTCGGCGCAGGAGTTACATTTTGTTGCGTTATGTTATGATTATAAGTTATGGCTGATTTACATTGGTCTAGCAAAAGGGGTGTCCCTCGGAATCCCTATCAACGTTTTGTCCTCACACATCTTTTGTCCGAATTTTCATGTGCCCTAAACTGGTTTTTAGATGAGTCAGGCCACTTTTAAAGTTTTCTAATTGTATCCGCGGTTCGTTTAGGTTAGGGTTGTATTATAACAACACTAAAAAGTTTTAAAATTTAAGCGAAAATGGCTTTAGGATAAACGAAAATTCGAACAAACGATGCATTAGGACAAATGATGATTAGGGATTCCATAGGGAACCTGCAAAAGCATGCCAGTAGAAGTACGTTGCCTCGTTACAATAGTTCTCGCCTCAAACGTGATTACCAACTCGTCAATGTATATTCCACTGACTGCATGCTTTTGCTGGACCATAAGAAGACTACCTATCCACTGCAGCGGGTATCTACTTATAGATGTATCATGATTGATCTACGGTAGATTTAAATATCAGTCGATTTCTTAACCTCGTCACGAAGTTAAGTATCGGTCGACAGACAAACAATTTTATTGAAGTCTTTCGAGTTTTAACCTGAGACCATTTTCTCTTGATGATTTTTATGTTAATCTGGTAATTCTGGTAATATTTTACGTCTATGAAATAACTTTAGTTGCGTCACAAACATCAAAGGTTATTAAATAAACACATTTTTTATGATATACCTACCTACCTACCACTCACTTTGACAAGGAATGCTCTTTTTAAGAGTTGTAAGCCATTACACTGAACATCACAAATTGACGTTAAGTAAACCTTTTTGTTTCTCACTTTGAGTCAATTCACTGTAAAATGCGTAAAGCGAAGTAACGCACCCAATTCTTACTTTAGTTCCACTAAGTTCACTAGTTTCTTTCTTCGCTATGATTTCTTCGAATACCCACTGTGGCTGGTGTTCTGCGCTGCTAACTCGTTGAGGAGCATATCTTGCATCTTGCTCCGCACAACCAAGTTCCTCGTAGGTTCCAGCTGCTTCAAAAACGGCGTCAGAGACTTAAGGAACATCATGTCATAGTCGTTATCATGGTGTTCCATTTTGAGCCTTTTTCCGGGAATTGGATCTTCTTCTTCTAAATAGACTTCTACGTTGGAATCGGGGACAAATTTTGCCTCGTACTCGTCAGCGTCGGTTTCGCTGATGGGCTGATCTTCCTCGGTCCTCAATAGGAACCCCAGGTTCTTGAAGTGACGCCAGCGACCTCTGTAGTCTTCGACGGCTTCGATTCTGAATTTTTTGACCTCCTTCTTGAAGAAGTCGCGAAGGTTCTTCCATTTTACGCGTAGGACGTCTTCTGCAAAAATAAACTTTGTAAGAATAGGAATTGACATTGCGTAAAATGTTGAAAAAAGTTAAAACGTAGGTAGATTATAGGTAGGTACCATCTCCTAAAATGACAGGTTTATTCGCTCAATGACTCAGGTACCTACTAACGAGTATAGGTACGGGCATGTAAATCTTTAAAAACTTGTCTGTTTTGGATTAGGAAAAGATAACTTTACTATAACATCGTAAATAATGTAGTTACCTACCTATGCTATGAACATAAACCCCCTTACTATAAACGTTCAGTAAGGGTGGTATACAATGTTTTGTCCTTATCTGTCAATGTGACATTTGAATTTGACAGATAAGGACAAAATATTGTATAGCACCGTTACTCAACGTTTATTAGTAAGGGGGTAAATGTTTTTGAAAAAACAAATACCTAAATAACTGTTGTTTCTGTGTAGTTTGTTGTTTATTACTTTCCTGTTTGTACAATAAAGTATTTTACATACCTACATACATGGTATACAACTAGGTAGGTAAGAAACATTGGCTTTAAATTCTGAGCAAATAATTAACTAGGTAGTTTTACTTAAACTAGAGGTTTTCTGAACAAACAAAACAATTAAGAAATAAGTTTGTAAGTACCTAAATAAAATACTTTTTTAACCAGTTTTAGTAGGTACGATTAAGATACCTAAGAGCAACCTACGTTTTACATATTATGGTTTTACGCTGCAAAAGGAAGGGTATCCGCCATTTTTGGATAAGTTCTACAGGTTTGTAATAAGTAGGTACCTACAATTATTTTCATACTAAATCAAAAGTTTAGGATAAGTATATAGATGATAAAACCTGAAAAAAAACGACAAAATTTTTGGTGTTTTATGGAGATGGCAAAGCCATTTTAGTTTTCAATTTTTCATATCAAAAAGTCAACGTGCCTGTCGACGACGTCGATATACAGTTGACAACGCCATCTACATTTCCCGTTGTAAACTACGATTCAAAATAACCAATTTCCCGAGCAAGCCGCGACGTCACCGCGCGCTACACGCGCGGAACACAAGCACCCACCTGGCAGGTCTAGTTTCTTCGCAATCTCGTCCCAAGCCACCGTTAAATGATATCTCTCTCCATAGCTCTCATCATCAACGTTCCAAATACACGGTCGTTTCTTTACTTCTTTGATTAGTCTGATAGAATGAATGTCCGTCATTTGTATTTTTGACACCATTTTTAGTTCGGCGCGTATATCACACCGCGCGACGACGCCGCGGCAACTGACGCGCGATGCCGATCGATGTGACGCGGCGGTGCGAAGCGATAGACGCGACGTTGCCGCGCCGTGCATGTCGCGCCATATTGCGTTGCGGCGCGCCGGAAGAATGGTTTCAATGGGTTCGTACAGAAATTAAGGAAAATGTAGTCGTTATCTTTAACCTTACAAACATTTTACTAGTAACCTTACTTTGTAATTCGAATATCTAACGGAACCCAGAAAATTATTCGGAAAACATGAAGTAAGTAAGTAGGTAGAAGAAATATGATCGAAAGCCATCGCACGCGCTGTGATTTTAGCGCGCGTGGGTTAGCCATTGAATTGAGCCCCGTTTTAAATGAATAGGTACGGGGACTTCGTGACTTAACTAACCATAACGCAAAGCTTGTGTCTTAATTTATGTTTTTACAAAATTATCTTATTTTTTCCGCATACTGTTGTGTATAAAAGCATTGAATAACCATGAAACCACTCGGGTGTGTACCTACCTATTATTATTGAAAGAAACTTCATTTGATGATAAATAAGAAAGTCACATGTCCCATATGGGTTGGAAGACCCACGATAGGAACCTATCTTGCATTATGCATTCAGTCAGCCTATTATCATATTCAAAGTTGAATGCTTATTTTATTTTGTTGATAACAGCGCCATCTGTGTGTTATTACCAGAACTACATCATCTTGACCGACCGACCTCGCATGTACATTCTACGTAACATTACCACACTTCAAAAACTATCTAATGTCAGTATTAAAACACAGGTGTCGCTAGATGTGAATCCTTACTCAAATTATAGATACGAAAGCTTGTGTTTGCTTGTTGGTTTCGTCTTAACTCTTAATAGTTCAAGCCCTTTTTTGTTAATGAAGAGAGAGTTTTAAGCCGGGACTAAGTGGCTAGTAGTAGCTAGTTTAAAATAAAGCTGTTTCCTATATTATTCTCTATTAAATTAATTGCTCAGCCACGCCTATTCATTCCCACAAATCTTAGGTAGTTACTTATTTACTGCTTTAACGAAACAAAGATTACATTTAAAAAATAATAATTGAGAAACGAGCTTGTAATAAGCTAGTATTTAGTACTTATTTATTTTAACTTTATTGCGAAGTATAAAAAGTAAGTATGGACTTAATGCTTTTAGACATTCTTTACCAGTTAACCAATAGACCAAACAGGTCAGGTAAGGTGGAAGCAATTCAGCAAGAGCCTTCAATTGCTTATTAAAATTTCACGTAAATAATACTCACAAACGAATGTGAAATAGTGTATTGTTTATCAAAGGTCTGATATAAGCCATTATGACATGAGATATTTAGCCACCCGAGCAAAGCAAGGGTAGCTAGTTCGAGTGCTATTGTGGCATTTTAGCCGCCAGTTTAAAATATTTCCGTAACTGTAGGTACTTACTACTCAGTTGATGTTGTACATTAAAGAATTATAGAACATTCAATTCCCATTCATTTGATACCCCACATATGAATATAGCGTTCATAGAATCAGAATTATTGGTAATGTTTAAAATACAGCGGCCGCCATTTTAATGACGTCATATCTCCGGATCCAGGCACTTTACAGATGGAGTCCCGACGGTTTTTAAGATAGAATATGATGTTTAGCAACATACTAAAATTTGGTGCTGGTATCTCAAAGTGTACTAGGTATGTTACCCCTAACAAAACGCACTAAGTAATTGCAAAAAAAGCAAAGTTCGAAAAAATTATGAATTTTGAAAAGCTTTAAAGTCTGTTCCTATTCGTTTCGTCACTCTTGTATACAAATTAATTTACCATTATAACTCCATATTCGCGTAGTTTTGAAGGTTGATCATAGTCATATTATTTATTTATACACTTAATCATTGTCTTCATGTTTATTTTGAGGTACCTAGTAATCTCTATTTAACCTTGTATTTTTTGATGAATAGTGCTTTTGGTAAGAGGCGATGACACTGACTGGTGCTTGACACATACATTTCATTTTTTCGAAATATTTGACATGAAAATGTAGAAGAAGTTTTGATAGATTTGATTGATAAGCTAGGTTTTCGTCTCTGTCGCCCTCGGCATAATAATACGATCGAAATCAACGCGTTTTTGCGATCGGCGCTCGAGATCGTCTGCAAAAAATCAGAACTACCGTATTTGACGCAAACTACTCCGTACTTTGAATCCCGAATTTTATCGGAGTACTGGAACAGCGGGCCTAGTATGGTTGCGTCTATATCGCGTGTCAAATGTGGATAAAGCATCCGTCACTGTCGTACTTATTTACGTGTCAAAAGGTGACGGATGCCTTATGACCATAGCTCGGACAGGTCATCGCAAAAGAATCGCAACACGGCAATAGAAAAAGATTAATAGCGTCGTATTATGTACAGTATTATTTATTTATAATTTTCAATTACATTTATAACAGTTACTCAAAATTGACCATAATTATGTTTGTGAAGGTTAACTTTTTTTAATTTGGTTTTTTTAGTTCTTAGTCCACTTATTAACCTATACTTAGCATATTTAAAATATTTAGAAATAACCATAAATAAATAATTTTACTTATTTCAATTGTCACTGTTTCCGGAATGCCACTTTGACAAAACTATGACAGATATGCAATTAAAAAAGACTACGCCGAGCGCACAGTGGCGCCCTCATCACTATTATTGTGTTTTCTAATAAAATAAAGTATTTTCTTGAAATCGGACGGTGCATTTTTGTACTACAAATGAAAACACAACTTATAGGACATATCACATAGTTTAATAACAATTGACCTTTGAGTTATCAACTTAACGGAAAAAAGTGGCCACCTTTTCCCGTTAAGCTGACTACTCATACGGTAATTGTTATCAAAGTTTGTTACGTATCCCATAAATTGTGTTTTTACTTGCTCTACAAAAAAGCATCGTCCGATTTCAAGAAAATACTTTATTTTATTAGAAAACACAATAATACTGATGAGGGCGCCACTGTGCGCTCGGCGTAGTCTTAAATTACGATAGTATCCGCTTTAGATAAGTAATCATAATGATAGGTATTACGACTCTATTGAATCTTGTTCATTCCTTTCTTGGTCATTGAAGCCAAAAAATACGTATCAAAAACCGTTAAATAATTAGATTCTTTGAAATTTACTTTAGAACACTCTTTTTCAGTCTCTTAGGATATAAATTCCAATATTATTTCAATTAGTCCAGAAATCAGTTAGGGAAGGTCGAGGGCTATTATGTTTTGCATAAATACGCATTAACTACAGTAGGTACCTACTCTCTACTTCTAATTGAATTTGATGAATGAAGTATTTGATTTTGCTATTTACCTTTTATCCCCGACCTTTTTAATTAATGACTCGAATAAAAGGATCGCAAATAATATATTCCTCTACTCGAAATACTTGGCTAAGTACGAAGAAATCAGAACATAGTGATGACATGAAATTAGCCCAGAGGTTTTAAGGAATATGACATTTCTAATGCTTGACGTACGTCGTACGCCATTACAACATGAGAGCTTTTCGAAGTCGAAGAGGTTCTCGTGTTATATAACTTCTAATGACATATTCCATAAAAAAATCCGTCAGAATATCCCGTTAACATTACTTTATCCACATAATCATTGGTCTATGTTACAGTAATATTAAAACATCGATTGACAACACCTAATACACAAATTACTATGTTTACTGATATCCCTATGATTATTTAGAATTGAAATATCGCGGAAAAACTATCTTAATCCCAATCATACGACATCACAACACAATACTCCTTAAAAAATAATAAAATATCCAATTAAAACTTTTAGTTAAATTCGTCATTAAGTATGTATGTCATTAATGGGCATCGAAATGGAATAGGTTACTTTTAAGTATAGCCTCATATAGGTATGGAATAAATACATATGTTTTCGGGCATCGTAATAGTAACTAGTACAGCAATGCACCCGCACGATTAAAAAAAAGTATGAAAATTTCACATAATAATAGTAGAACTGAGTCTATATTTTTTTCAGAAATAAGTTGCAACCTAAAAGCTATAGACATTAAACAAAAAACACAATAAGCTAGGTTTTCGTCTCTGTCGCCCTCGGCATAATAATACGATCGAAATCAACGCGTTTTTGCGATCGGCGCTCGAGATCGTCTGCAAAAAATCAGAACTACCGTATTTGACGCAAACTACTCCGTACTTTGAATCCCGAATTTTATCGGAGTACTGGAACAGCGGGCCTAGTATGGTTGCGTCTATATCGCGTGTCAAATGTGGATAAAGCATCCGTCACTGTCGTACTTATTTACGTGTCAAAAGGTGACGGATGCCTTATGACCATAGCTCGGACAGGTCATCGCAAAAGAATCGCAACACGGCAATAGAAAAAGATTAATAGCGTCGTATTATGTACAGTATTATTTATTTATAATTTTCAATTACATTTATAACAGTTACTCAAAATTGACCATAATTATGTTTGTGAAGGTTAACTTTTTTTAATTTGGTTTTTTTAGTTCTTAGTCCACTTATTAACCTATACTTAGCATATTTAAAATATTTAGAAATAACCATAAATAAATAATTTTACTTATTTCAATTGTCACTGTTTCCGGAATGCCACTTTGACAAAACTATGACAGATATGCAATTAAAAAAGACTACGCCGAGCGCACAGTGGCGCCCTCATCACTATTATTGTGTTTTCTAATAAAATAAAGTATTTTCTTGAAATCGGACGGTGCATTTTTGTACTACAAATGAAAACACAACTTATAGGACATATCACATAGTTTAATAACAATTGACCTTTGAGTTATCAACTTAACGGAAAAAAGTGGCCACCTTTTCCCGTTAAGCTGACTACTCATACGGTAATTGTTATCAAAGTTTGTTACGTATCCCATAAATTGTGTTTTTACTTGCTCTACAAAAAAGCATCGTCCGATTTCAAGAAAATACTTTATTTTATTAGAAAACACAATAATACTGATGAGGGCGCCACTGTGCGCTCGGCGTAGTCTTAAATTACGATAGTATCCGCTTTAGATAAGTAATCATAATGATAGGTATTACGACTCTATTGAATCTTGTTCTATTTCCATATCTGTTTTTGCGATGACCTGTCTGAGCTATGCTTATGACCTCAGGAATGCGTGGTTAAAATCTTTCGCAATCCTCCCCTCCTCAATCAAATATATATACCTATATTTAGTCTAAATAACGCATTATCGGCTTTAATTAGGTCTAGGTTTGCTGGACTTCGGTCTGGACATCTGGCAAATCCCTCTGCCAAGTATTTTTCGCTCCGGAAGTGGCACAGGCCAAGTTCAAGTAAATCACGCGAAATAAAACAAATAGTTTCCGTCCACATTTTATTTAGAGACATTGGTATAAAATATATTAGATACAAAACAGCACAGTCGTAATAAAACTAAAATATTTTAATGTAAAATATGTCAATTCAATAATAAATATTAAAATCAATAATTTAAATAATGCCTAATGTTTTAATTTAGATGTTCGGCCTGTATTCCATTTAATGGGATGGTTTAACATCTTTTAATATTTAAAATGAAACCCAGGCCTAAAATGATATTTACAATGTTTGGTAATGATCAACGTTGAAATAACTTTAAAACGAAAAAGGTATATTCACTGTGATATATAACTGTCTAAATAATTATCTAATTTTAAAATTGTTTTTTTTTTAAGCAAATAAATTAAGTCATTTGTTTTTAGAGGGGGTAACCTGTATAATAATAAATTTGCTTTATTTAAAATCTTAAAATATGTTTTCACAGTGAACTGAGTAAATGTTGGTACAGGGTTGTGAAAGCCTAAAGACCTCAGAGTTACATTTTTTGAATATTAGAGATTGAGGTAATATAAATAGATACATATATACGTATGAACAGATTTTTTTATCCACGGATAACACAACACTCATTGTACATTGATTATGATTACTAAACATTAAGTTTTGCCTTTCGGCTTTTCACATCATTTATTCCATTGACGGTAATAACAAGTACAAAAGCCATAGCGGAATGTTTCATGCAATACTTTGTCAAAAAGCGTTTTTCTAACTTTCTGCGTAATTTCATTTCGTTCTTCGCGTCTAAAATTGAAAGCTGCAACTTTGTAACAGTAACGAATGCTTACATATTAGATAAGCGAAATTATTTAATAAATATATTTTATATCATATTTTCACAATTACATTCTGGAAGTTTTGGTAATTATGTCGATCACTTCACTCCCCTCGCGGTCTGACCACGTGTTTGGCACGGCGTTTTGTTGAAGCTAATGCGCACAGTTCAGACAAAACATTCATATAAAATTTTACTTTACTTATAAATTTAAGGTTTTTCGTTCAAGGTTTACCTTTGACGCTGTTTACTTTCATTTCCATACTTATGTCGTTCGAAATTATAATCTTGAATCTAACCTATGCTGCAATTTTCAACAAGAAGCGCTAAAAAGTTATAAAACATCTTTGGCGAGAATTTCCGAGTACGAAATTCTGGGCTAAATCTACGCTTCAATTAAATAATTTACCGTCTAATGTGATGTAGATATTATATTAAATACTGGTACACTATATACTTAAGCTAACACATCGACGAACATATCATAGACTATGGATAAGTACTTAATTTCATTAATCTCCGACCTAAAATCTAGCCAGTTTCCGTTTCCTTGATACAAAGTTAAGTATATTTGAAAAATGTGTTCATGTTGCCTATTACCTAGTGAGTATGACTCATCAACAAACAAGATTTTATCAATACTTAAAGCATAATCATATCCAAAAGTCGAATGTTTTTAATAAAACATTGGACCCGAGTAGTACAGAACAGCAGACATCTCCGTAGCATTTCAAACGAATCGGTTTGATTTTAGCACTACGTAGAAGCAATGTTTTTTTACAGAATGAGTTCCATTAAAAGTAGGTAAATTATTAATATCTTAAAATATTAATTACTTTACCTTCAATGATTTGTAAATAGAGAGAACTTCGTATTTCGTGGCCGAATGTTGGATGAATGAAAAAAGCTCTTAAATGTTTATCAATGTAACATATAACATACTTAAAAACATTGTGTTAAAATCTCGACTTTAATTAAAACAAATAGTTGCGGCTTTAACGTTACGGATCATTCGTAGCTGCCGTTTCTATGACTATTTGAGTTACGGCTGCTACATATCAAATATCATCCCTACAGTTGTATACGCGGAGTGACGTCCCTAGTACAGCAGAATATACAAAATGTTCAAATAATGCGTCATTGAAGCCAAAAAATACGTATCAAAAACCGTTAAATAATTAGATTCTTTGAAATTTACTTTAGAACACTCTTTTTCAGTCTCTTAGGATATAAATTCCAATATTATTTCAATTAGTCCAGAAATCAGTTAGGGAAGGTCGAGGGCTATTATGTTTTGCATAAATACGCATTAACTACAGTAGGTACCTACTCTCTACTTCTAATTGAATTTGATGAATGAAGTATTTGATTTTGCTATTTACCTTTTATCCCCGACCTTTTTAATTAATGACTCGAATAAAAGGATCGCAAATAATATATTCCTCTACTCGAAATACTTGGCTAAGTACGAAGAAATCAGAACATAGTGATGACATGAAATTAGCCCAGAGGTTTTAAGGAATATGACATTTCTAATGCTTGACGTACGTCGTACGCCATTACAACATGAGAGCTTTTCGAAGTCGAAGAGGTTCTCGTGTTATATAACTTCTAATGACATATTCCATAAAAAAATCCGTCAGAATATCCCGTTAACATTACTTTATCCACATAATCATTGGTCTATGTTACAGTAATATTAAAACATCGATTGACAACACCTAATACACAAATTACTATGTTTACTGATATCCCTATGATTATTTAGAATTGAAATATCGCGGAAAAACTATCTTAATCCCAATCATACGACATCACAACACAATACTCCTTAAAAAATAATAAAATATCCAATTAAAACTTTTAGTTAAATTCGTCATTAAGTATGTATGTCATTAATGGGCATCGAAATGGAATAGGTTACTTTTAAGTATAGCCTCATATAGGTATGGAATAAATACATATGTTTTCGGGCATCGTAATAGTAACTAGTACAGCAATGCACCCGCACGATTAAAAAAAAGTATGAAAATTTCACATAATAATAGTAGAACTGAGTCTATATTTTTTTCAGAAATAAGTTGCAACCTAAAAGCTATAGACATTAAACAAAAAACACAATGACTAAGATCCTTGGTCTAATACTGTATGTATGTACTTAATTATCCAAGATTAGACTCCGAATAAATATTGTTTAAAATCCCATTTCTCTATTAGTGAATAGTTAATTAAAACTGGATAAACGCTATGTAAATTTATAAATAAATACCTTTCATTAGCCGGACGGTAAGGTTTTAGAATGTAAATGCATTTATTTTTTTCAAAGAAATTGTTTGTTTCGATTTATGTTTTGTCATGATTATAATGGTCCTTAACATTTAATTTTGATACCAATTGTATAAAGTCTACAGGTCGCAGTCAAAGTAGAAGAAATATAAATCGTTTGGTTTAAAAAGTTCTTTAAGATCAAAAACTGCAAAGACGTAAACTAAAATGACTTCACCAGGAAAAGATAACTCCTACAAGCATAAGATATGCAAACATTAAATTCAAATTTGTTAGTGGGTTTTTTAATAAAATATAGATATCCGGGTTCTTGTGACTGAAGATCGATTTTCCGTGTCTTTGCTGATGTTTGACCTTAATGACTGACTGCGACATCTAACAGCGGTAAACGTTAACTAAGTTAGTTTTACCAATCAAATACAGAGGTTAAAATTGTAAAGGGTCTCAAAAATATATTGAAAACCAAAGAATGTTGTTTAATTTTACAGCTAATCGGACATTTTCCATGTTTATATATATACAACAAGTTTAAGGAGCTCATCGTAGCATTCTTAGAGAGCTAAACCGGGATCTAATTAAAATGATATGCAACTGTTAGTAAATAGATATTTGAGAACATACGTTACAATAATATACTTTATAATATATATGTACACGAAACAAACTAACCAAACGTTTAAAGTAATTGGAAGGAATTATGATCTTAAACAAAAAGTAATACAATGATTTGTAGCTCGACTCATTCCCGCGACACGGCTTCTTAAACATGACGGGTTTAGCTTTCTGCAAATTTTTAAATCCGGAAAAAAAAATCTACAATAATATAAGTGTACCCGACTAACGCTAAGAACTTGGCTATGCGCTCCCAGGCGTCCGATTCTCCATATGTTGTTAAGGTCAAGCCTATACATGCAGTCTGCAGTGGATTCTTAAGAATAAGCCATTAATGTTGTTCAATCTTATAAACATGGCCAAACAAGAACCTAACCAGACAAAACTGATAATAGATGCCAAATCTTAGAAAACCATCGGGCATAATGATCAACTTATTATAACTGTAATCTTGGACACATCTTGTAACATCAAACATTAATATAGCAATAGTATCCTTACCATGAGTTACAATTACCGTACTCGCTAGCGAGTCGAATGCTCTGTCTCTCGCACTCTATAAGAATACTGTGAGGGACATACCATTCGAACTAGCTAGCGAGTAGGGTAATTGTAACTCATGGTAAGGGTACAGAAAGCAAAACCCGCCGTCCA
Source organism: Acleris cristana (assembly GCA_948252455.1). NCBI lineage: Eukaryota > Metazoa > Arthropoda > Insecta > Lepidoptera > Tortricidae > Acleris > Acleris cristana. Next base: position 13,959,148 of record OX411775.1, on the reverse strand, counting down.
AAAGCTACAAACATTAACCTACATTATCTACTGGTCAAGAGTTATCTAGGCTTCGCTAGTGGCCGAAGGCTGCTTGATGAGGGAATCCACTTCCCGGCCGACACTAGCTTGGGTCTTCAGCTTGTTTTTCTCGTTCTTGGCGTCGTGGGTCTTGTCGTGCGCGTGTTTGTCGTGCGCGTGCTTGTCGTGCGCGGGTTTGTCGTGCGCATGCGCGTGTTTGTCGTGCGCGTGGCCGGCCTCGACGGTGCTGACTCCGTTCTTGTGCGACGGCTCGGGACGGTGGTCCTCTCGGTACTTGCGGTTGAACCAGTGGAGGAAGATGCATCTGTGGGAGAGCGCGGATTTATTAATTGCCAGTTCTATGCAATAGTAATTAATGTACAGTTTGTGAGCTTTTAGAAGATGCTTCGGGTTTGTACTTCTCTCTCACTCTCTCTTAATAGGAGCGTAACAGAGCGAGTGTGAGACACGTATAAACGCGAAGCATCTTCTAAGAGCTATCGCACTGTACGTTTTGGCTAAAGTTAAAGGAACTCCGATAACTGCCACTTATGGCATTAATAATGATCTTGTGTGATCGTGTGACACACGTCAAAGTAAACGTCAAGTCATACAAAACTGACATTTCTTATGTGTCTTGCGTCGGGGATCTCCGTCGACTTCAGTTAATACAACGCTAACTGCGACGTCAATAAAGCTTAATGCTTGTTTAGTGACGCGTTGTCTTATTCTATTGCTATAGCAAAGAATGTGACAGCAGCAACTTTAATCAAGCATTACATTTAATTGACGTTTCTGATTGCGGCAGTTAGTACCGATTTCACCAAATGATGTTAACCACTTAACAGACGATTTTAACAAAACAGCTGTCAAAATGTATGAACTAACAGTCGATTAACATTGATTAAATTTAACATCGTATGGTGAAATCGGTACTTAAAGTGTTTAGGAGGAGTCCCTTAACGTTGGTGAACACGTATAGTTATAGTGAAAAGATAGTGTCACGTAAATTTACCTCTTCTTTAAACTCACAAATTAAACTATAGGCTTGTATTATGGGTACTAGACAAAATCATAAAAGACCTCCAAGCTTCTAAGACTATACAGGGTGTCCCAAAAGTACCACGCCAAAGTGACACCGGAGGTAGGTCAGCTCAAGAGGAACCTAACCAGCCTAACATGACCTCAGTAAAATATGACTTTTTTTTTTTTCAAATTGCTAGACCAATTTAATTTTAATTTGCAATTGGTCTAGCAATTTGAAAAAAATAAAGTCATATTTTACTGAGGTCATGTTAGGCTGGTTAGGTTCCTCTTGAGCTGACCTACCTCCGGTGTCACTGTGGCGTGGTACTTTTGGGACACCCTGTAGTTCTAAACCCAATGACAATGCAATATTATGGCATCTAAGAACTGATCTGATGATGGAGTCGGAAGATGGTGACAGAATCTCCGCTATATAAGTATACTTAACTTAGCACCCACGGTAGGTATTGGGACTCGTTAGTTTCGGCTTAACAAACAGATCACCGTGCAAAAACTGTACTTTACAGTCGGCAACAAAAATCTTGCTCCAGAAATATTTTTGACATAAACCTTGAAAAAGATTGTTCTTAAAAATGTTAAAATCAAGTTTTCCTGAAAATAATAACACAAGAGAGTAAACAAACACTAACTTCTAGAACACTACGCTATTCATAACTATACATGTGTTACAGGAAGGCTAATAGGTATGAGCTTTAAAGTTTAGTGGAAAACACGTCACAAGCTCACTAAAAGCTTTTCGTGATTGCGTTATAAAGTTACTGGGTAGGTGTGGTCATAGCCAGAAAGTACAATATATGCACTTTTTATAAAATACTAGAGGATGCCCGCGACTTCGTACGCGTAGAATTAGTTTGCTACTTCGGGAACGGGAAGACCGTTGGGGGTCGATTTTCGGAAAATCCTTTCTTAGTGCTCACTTACATCATGAAAGGAACCTCTGTACCAAATTTCAAGTTTCTAGCTACAGTAGTTTCGGCTGTGCGTTGATATATAAGTCAGTCAGGTTTGCCTTTTATATATACAGAGAAGATAGATAGAAGATGACGACATCCAGCCTAACTCCCGAAGAACTCGTGGCTACTTCATTTTTGTAAGTTTTAATCTGTTCTTTGTTATGTATGTCACTGATGAATGATTTTCTTTCTTTCTTTAATTTGTGTTTTTTGTTTGCTTTTATGGTTAGGTTGGGGCAACCGCATACAGTATTTTTTTGTGAGATTATACGGCCTTACTTTTTATTCACGGCAAGAAGAAGGCAGACGAGCACACATGCCACCTGTCCCTATTTTACCATACGACAATGACAGGTGACAGGTGAAATATCAGTGTACATGGCGCAGCTTATATGAAACCCAGTGATGTATCAGCGTGTTAAATTGTCACCTGTCACGTGTTATTATCAAGATGGTGAAAAAGGTGGTTAGAGGGATCTCCATAGACATTTGAATTCTCAAGACTACAATCCTAAGACTGAAAATGCGTTACTCTATTAATACCTTTCTTTTCTTCTTCCTTTAATTTAAAGAACGATCCCATTGATTATCGATTTTTGTGTCCCTTTGACTTGTTCGATTTCCGATTAAAACAGATGGTTTTTTTTAATCCATTAACGCTTTTTTGTTTAAAACGTATTTTTTTCTTTTTTGAAAAGGTATCTCAAGTAATAAAGATAACTAGTAGCTATATTTTATCAGTTATTTTTTGTCACCGTAACTAACTTCTCCCTCTGTACTGTAGTAAATAACCGCGCGTTTCACCGACCACAACGGGCTGTCGTCACCGGGCGTGGCAACATGATTAGCTAATGCGTCCCCGCGCGCTGCGGGTTCCGCAACCGTTGCGGAACGGGATGGGGTTGATTAAAACTTTGTACCGCCACGGACAGAAGTGGGGAAGTGAACAAGCCATCAGAAATATATTATAAAGAAACGTACACCGTCGTGAAGTGCAGTTAATCCAGATTGAAAGTTATTTTGGCAATTAAAACAAAAAATCCATACTTACAAACTTTCTCATCCCAACGAACCACAACAACTTGGGTCATACTATGAGTTTATCAAACCTGCCGAGATCCAATCAGTGAAAGGGATAAAAGGGATAAGTATTAAATATCTCTATCCCATTTTTCCCTGATTATTACGTTTTTCAAACCCTTTGGGCTTAATACCTACTAGGAACTAGTGAAACAGAGTGTATAAGAAAGATTTTTTTTATATGAATTGATCCATAATTATTTCAGTTACCTAAGCTATCTATGGTATAAATAACCTAGCGACTTGTGACGTTTTTTCACAGCAACAGTTTTTCCATCATCATTTCCCAACAAGAGTAACAGATTCCCTTTGCAAAACTTTTGGGCTTGTTGTGCACAAACAACTCTCATAACAATTGTCTTTATTCGGCCAGTCGGGCGAGTTACTGGACCACTGGTTGTTATTACTGTCCATCTGTCATCCTTCATGCTACGATGGCAGCCTGCCAACGGGAGTAGGGTTGCTACGCTTGCTAATACAGGGTGCCATCGGAGACGTAATCAGAAGTGACAGTACTTAATTAAGCATTAAATTGAGATCACAGTAACACAGGAATGCAGGTCGATAGTTGCATTATTTAATTTTAATCATGTAATCTTTAAAATTAAATTATGACCTTCAAACAGCGTGGTCACCCTACAATCAAGAAAGAGATGCAAAGATACACTTGTTCCACATGCGTAATGCGTAACACATGTTTACTAAGAGTGACTTACAGTGACATTGTCATTTTATTTTTAAAAGTATCATAATAATAAACTTTTCTGAATGAAAACCAAAGAGGTTTTCATGAAATAATTAGGGTAACCATGATTTAGTGAATTAGTGACATAATTGAAGAATAAAATTAACAAAAAAAAAGAACGTTTATTTCAAGTAACTCCTATTACGTTGTTATGACCATCAATTACCAGGTCTGAAAAAGTGGTTTCTGATTACGTCTCCGATGGCACCTGTAGATATGACATTAACTAATTTAGACCTAACGAATTGATTTTTTTTTTTTCAAGAGATAAAGAAGCGATAAAAATTTACCATTCCAAATTGGGATTCACTTAAAAATAACCGTTATGTTTTTAGGGGTCCGTACTCCAAAGGTGCCTGCGGGACCCTGCTTGTTACTACTTGACCGGTTATTATGGTGTATAGATGTATGTATACATCCTAATTCTACGCAAGTATGGTAATTAATCCCCGTACTGTTGGTCTCATAAGGTTTTTTTTTAAAATACCTGTTTGTTTTGAATCATTTACCTATGCACTAGAGCACTTTCTCATTTCAGCCATAAACTAATATTATGGGTAATATAGTAAATTCTAACTAGTCCGTTAGTAATATTATCAAAAGATATTGAACACGTATTTTTTGCTTTATCAAATCAATCAAAATTGATAAATATATCGCGCATCAAAGTTCGGGAGTGGGGGCTCGTGACGTCACAACGTGGTATAAAGTGTTCCACGGCGTGACGTCACGCGAAACTTCAACGCACTTTATTTTCGTCATTTTAAGTTTAATTGAAAAAAGAAAAAATATGACATGTGTTCAATATTTTTTGATGTAAATGAGGGACTAATAGAGAATGTCAGCCAGTTTAGATTTTTGGCTTATCGTATTCTTCATTAAAAACAAAAAATTGCTTTAAAAAAATCATGTCGATACGTCAAATACTTTTCGAGATATTGAATTTTAAACTTCGTATGCGGCGCTCGAAACTCGGCGGCTAGCGCTCACGGATGATGACGTCATCGTTCAACTGCGGTACGCGCCCTTATATGAACGAGTAAGTTTACAGGGCTATATATTTTTAACCGTAATAAGTAGCCAGTTGAAATTTTCACAGAATACGTGTTATTATAAAATCTATCGTTTAAAACTATAAAATGAACAATAAATCAAATCCCAAGAGGGGTCCCCATACAAGAAGCATGAAAAAAAATCTTTTGTTTTAGCATCTTTATACGGATTGTATTTTTATAATGACTTCTTATTATATATATATATTACTTGATGCTATTTTAAGCTTAAATTGTGGTCTAATTTTCATTGTTTACGACTAAGTAGCAATCTTGAGTAAAACTTCTACAAATATGTGACAAAACTGATTTTATCAACACGATGGTTTAGGCGGTCACCCATCCTGTTTTAGACTACGCTTGTAGTTGCTTAAGTTTGTAAGTCGTAATACTCGTAATTATTTTTACGAATTCGTTTTGATGTTACTATGGTAGTTATGGTTAGGTATCTATTGTTTTGTATTAGGTACATACAGTTTAACTAAACAAACTTTCTGTCACTGACCGGCTTTTCTGTTTGTAATGTTTGTCGAGTAAGTTGGTTAAATAAAATTAGAATAATAAATAGGCACTTTTAATTTTGGGTTCACCGTTTTTTACATAAAAATACCAATAAAGTATGTTGATAGCTAAGGTGAAACATGCCAAAAATTAAAAACCAAGTGCGAGACGCGGGACACAGGCGGCCGAGCCTGCAGCGGTAGGTACTGTAGAGTACAAAGATATGTATACATTTGTGGCCCTTATTTCAATGGAATAAGGTGAAAAAGTGTATACATATCTTTGTACTCGACTGTACTATTCAACAATATTATGATTCACGCAGTTCGCTATATACGCGGTCTCGTACAGCGTACCCGTAGTTTTAAGTGATCTTACTCGTTTAAAATGTCGGAGCCGTAGAAGTCAAGATTGTCCTCTATTGTACCAAAGTGTAACAAAGGGCGTTGGTCCCACAAAAAAAAACCAACACACACTACCTTGAGTGAGGAACCTGGTAGCGCCCGCGCGCGAAATTTGAAAGTATCAGAACTACTACTAGGTCAATCAAAAAATCATGTTTTATAGTTCGTTCTTTTATACGGTAGCGATATTAATTCTACATTACTTAACACGAAATTTGTAAAGAAAGGCCTACCACCAAAGTTAAGCAACCACCGCTTACCTAAACATCGTGTTGATTTAAACTAGGCACTTTTAAACATATTTGTAAGAGATTTACTACAGTTTACTGTTTGGTCGTAAACTATATATGTTAGTATGGAGTTTAGATTATCATTTAAGCTTAATGTGACACCGAAATAAAAAGCTATCATACAAATACAACCCGTATTTCGTCTTCCAAAGTTAAGCAACTACACGCGTAGTCTAAAACAGGATGGGTGACCGCCTAAACCATCGTGTTGATAAAATCAGTTTTGTCACATATTTGCCGAAGTTTTACTTAAGATTGCTATTTAGTCGTAAACAATGAAAATTAGACTACAATTTAAGTTTAAAATAGCATCAAAATAGGAAGCCATTATAAAAATACAATCCGTATAAAAATGCTAAAAATAAAGATTTTTTTTCATGTTTCTTGTATGGGGACCCCTCTTGGGATTTGATTTATTGTTCATTTTATAGTTTTAAACGATAGATTTTATAATAACACGTATTCTGTGAAAATTTTAACTGGCTACTTATTACGGTTAAAAATATATAGCCCTGTAAACTTACTCGTTCATATAAGGGCGCGTACCGCAGTTGAACGATGACGTCACTCAAGCAAGATGGCGTCCACGCGCTTTAATATTATTGACCCAAATTTCAAACGTTTGTAGAATCAAAACTACTGGGTCTATTTGAATGAAATGAAAAGTATTATGTTTGTTTATTTATAAACATTACTGTTACAAAGTTTCAAGCGATTTGGCGTACCTACTGACATTCTTCATTAGGACACTCGCCTATTGTGTGGAATTTGAGCACATAGGGCGTGTCATTGACGTTGAATTTGACATGTTATACCATTGCCCAGCAATGGAATACAATTAGAAGTATTAAAAAAAACATACATGAACAGTGTATACAAAACCTAACATAGACAGCCGCCGACAGCAAAGAGTAGCTTTATTTACCAAAAAAAGCATTTTGGCAACCCTGTATGAGAGCTTTCCCGAGTTCAGTAATGATTCACGATGCAGACGCGCCTTAATGGCTGAACGCGACGGAATTAAATCCGCAGTACACCCGTCATTCCGCTGGATATGCACTTATTCATGCAACGCGTTTACACCCTGAGGGTTCTACGCTCCTAGTACATTGTATAATGTTGTACCCAGTAGAATCTTAGTTAGGTCATAAAAGTCTTTCGGGCCTGGTTAAAATCGGTTATATACAAGGTGTCCCGAAAGTAGTACGACAAATTAAAATAGATAATAGGGCATCACCAGGGCTACCAAAAACACCCCCATGTATATTCAGCGATTTTTAGTATTTTCAGAGAAACCCATGTTTGTTTTTCATCTAGTATGGAAAACAAACATGGGGTTCACTTAGTATGGAGAAAGAAACTTTGTGTGATTACACGAAAAGTTGACATGAAAAAAACTGGGATGTTGCTTTAAAAACATCCTAAGTTCGTAATGATTTTAACAATGAAAGCAAAGACTGAAAAAATATTGAAATAATGCATGAGCTTACGGGTTTTTCGTACGATGGACACAAGGAAAAAATACAAAACGTCCGATTAAAATGATGAATAATCTCTGAAAATACTAAAAATCGCTGAACATACATAGGGGTGTTTTTGGTAGCCCTGGTGATGCCCTATTATTTATTTTAATTTGTCGTACTACTTACGGGACACCTGTATAGAGAGAAGTACAAACCCTAAGGTTATTTAGTATGCTTTCGCATTGTTAGTCACTTAAGGTTCAAAAGTGACAAACCTTTTTCCCGGTGCTATATCTAGATAATAATTGCTGCAATAAACGGTACCTACGAACAACGTCAAGTCGATGATCCTTCCGTTCCCTGGTTCCTACAATAAAGTCGAACATAGAACCTCCTCCTTTTTGAAATCGGTTAAAAACTACGAGATCTCGGTAGATATGTACTCGTACTAGATCCTATCTCTGTGATATCAGAATTTACCCGGGACCCGTCTCACGAAAGCTTAAACTTGTATTACAAGTGAGTATTTTTTTAGCAAATTGTAGGAATGATCGCTCCTAACACCACTTACAAGCTGACGTAAAACAGGCTCCGGGTCTGTCTTTGACACGCTGATTGTAATTTGTACCTACTACCTAATCCCTGTGACTCTATGCCGCCCTGGTACTGACCTAAGCGCGCAGCCCAACACGCCGGTACTCATGAGCACGGCGCCGGCGCCGAGGAAGTAGTACCGGTGCTGTGCCGCCTCCGCACCAGGAGACATCTGCACCACCCCCACCACCATGATCACGATGCCGAGCAGAAGCGTGCCCACCACCGCGTGGAGGGCCAACAGCTGAAAAAAGACGAAACAAACAAAAGTACGCGTCTAAATGACTTCCCCTCACCCAAGGGTACTTCCATCGTTCGCCCTAGTTTAAGCCCCTTACATTGCCGTTTGCAGAATACAATACCAAATCATGAAAAGAATATGACCGTGTGTAAGTTCGACAGTTTTACAGGTAAAAATGGCTGTGTACATAGTATGTACTTGGATCAAAACAGGATTAGTAAGATTGGAACTAAGAGTTAGTACTCAGCTTCCCGCATCGGTATAAAACAGCGAGTCTCTAAATTTAGCGAATTTCTAAAGCTACCTCACGCCTGTCACCCAATGGGGTAGGCAGAGACTATGGAACCCACATCGTTCTTGTTTCTCGCTATAACTACTATAGTTTATCTCCTAAACCATTAACAGCTGAAGCCTCAAAGTGGTACAAGGAGTTGGTGCTTACCTTCCCACATATGTAGTCGCTTAAAATGCTTGGGCCATGGTCCGGGGAGGGCGTGGGCTCGACCTCACCCGGCCGGCCCAGCTGCAGTGGCAGCTGCGATGGCCGCCGACCGCCGCCGCGTTTTTCGTTGCGACGCCGCTCGTGGCGTACCGCTACTGCTGGCATAGCACCGATCATCTTGGCTGCGAACACGAGTGTCAGTGAGACATTCTAGTTAAACCTAACCCTGAGATCTGAGACTACCGGTGTTAGTGTTGAGGCAGGCGGGCAAGCTGTATAGGACCCATCGAGATCGTACCGCATAGAACAGCAAGACACCACTAATATGCGTGTAAGAGTTTGGAAAACAGAAGAAGAAAAAGTATATGCTTTTTTAACGCCTATACAAACTTGCTACCCAGCCAGGGCAATAGCAGTGGTCTCTTGCTATAAGTCTGCGAGCAACATGAGGCTTTTTCTTTGCGACCGCATCATTGTCTTACTGTTGTGTATTGCTTTAAAAAGTGCCCACGCTTCATATCTCTCTCCTTCTCCCACTGGCCTTTTTTACCGATTGGGTTGGTTCATCTCACCTCTCCTAAATAGTGACACTTGATTTGATGACAAGCATGAAATAAATCAAGAATTGAAAAATGTTAAAGTTGTATCAATTATTCACCACTCCCAAACATTCAAAAGCTAAAATCGAATATTAAACATACGATCTGGGACCATCGCAATGTATGAGTATATATTTAGCAAAATGTTTAGAAACATTTATAAATATGTCCAACATAAAAGTACTAGAACCAAACAATCAATCTAGATAGCTGATTCTTGACGTAATCTAGACAGAGCTTTTACGTTTGCGTACATCACTCACTGTTACCGATTTTTCAGACCCAATCATTTAAATAGAATTCATACAAAAGCTATATTTAGTAACATAAATTCTCTGAAACCCTTTCAATTGAGATCTGTATTCAGTTTCCCTAAGTCATTAGGGCGCATGTTCAATTTATTAGCAGAAGTATCAAAGTATTCGACTCTATACTGATATAAATAAAGTTGTCGAAGCAATAGATTTACTTCAGTTATGTCCTTTTTCAGAAAACGAAGAATTGGGCCCCTCGGGCGCATATATCTAGATAACGGAGACGTATGGAGCAATGATTGCCTGTGATTATTTTATTAAACGGTGTCGAATGCTGTATAGATGGTTCTGTTATATTTCCCTGTTATTTATGTTTATTAAGGAACCAAATTAGAATAACGAGCAAAGGGTGTTACAATTTCATTTCGAGAAGTAAATGATCTGTTCAGTGGTGCCATTCTGTATTCTATAAATAAAGCAACAAAGACTGGGTTTAAATCTAACCACTTAATTTCACATGACCCTTGAATACGAGTATTGAGTGAGTAACTAGTAGAAGATAAATAGGAAGATACGTTGGTTCCTGAAGTCAAAAATAGTTTTTTTATTTATAATTTAATAACTTTATTATTTTTGTGGCGAACACAATTTGTAAATTCGAACATGAGCCTAATCGATAAGAGGGTTATAAAGATCGACGACGTGAACATTAACACGCTCGGCACATAAAACCAATTACACTTGATACTTATCACGTTTTGTGCCTGATTAACTGAGCCCCTAGACAAGATGCAATACGCCAACTAGCGTTTCTATTCGTTTCGTTTTTAAACCATCGCGTCACTTGTAGATGACGTGATACGAAAAGTCATGTGATCTAGCAGTGACGCGATTGGTTTTAAAACGAAACGAATAGAAACGCTAGTTGGCGTAATGCATCTTGTCTGAGGCTCTGATTACTATTCCAATTGAAGCTGACGCAAAGTTTTACATTAAACAGATTTCAGTAAACGCAGAACCATTCATATAATAGTGAGCTGCAGTTATCTTTGCCAATGAAATTTGCATATCAATCACACATCAGAACCATGGCTGTGCGTTTTTGGCATTGATTGTGTTATTTATAAACTAACGGAATAACACATAAAACGCATTAAACCTGAATTGCAGTTGGATTATAATTGCCAGTGATTTAACCGATCTATTCCGAACAGCATTGTTTGTTGCGTTTGGCAACGCGCTTGGCAGGGTCCGGACGATAAATCGACTCAAATTCAAGGCAAATAAGTCTGAGATTGGTAGCCAAAGAATACCATGCAGAAGCTTGAAGGACGTATGAGATTAAAAGGCCACATGTGCTTAAGTCGGTAGTGTTGTGCGATCTGCATCTCAAAAAACTATTACACCTATGTACCTGTTCATCTATATATATAAAAGGCAAACCTGACTGACTTATATATCAACGCACAGCCGAAACTACTGTACCTAGAAACTTGAAATTTGGTACAGGGGTTCCTTTCATGATGTAAGTTACCACTAAGAAAGGATTTTACGAAAATCGACCCCCAACGGGAAGAAATGGGGGAAGTAGGGTGAAACTAATTCTACGCGTACGAATAAGTTGTTTGGATATATTAAACTTGATCATATTCAGTTGAAACTGTTAAACGTGAAATTACGATTAGAAACAAAAAGTTGGATAGTTTAATTTTTTAAACATGTCACCTTTTTCGCATGTTTTTGGTAGAATCTAATACTACGTCCTTTAAAGATGATGTTTGATTTATTAGTTGAGTACTAATAACTTCTAAATACTGGCAAATCATTTTTAATAATAAAGTAGGTAAACGACAAACTATTTTCATCTCACGATTTTCGCGCGGAAGCACATAAAGCCATCCTTTTTGGTTCTTGTGTGGGTGGGCATGGCAGCATTATGAGGCCTTCTAAAAGATAGAAAAGCGGAGGAGGCGTTGTTTATTAATTTGTTACATGCATAGATTCGTTAGGATATACAAAATCGGTATTTGTAAACAGCGTCATTGAAAATAGTACACGGTGTTTTTTAATTTTTGATTTGATCTTCAACCGTTACACATTACCACGGAGCTTTGACAGACGATTATTTATTCTTCACTTCTACAATACTTTTTGAACTAGCCAAAATCATGCTTAAGTATGTTTGTAATGAAAGTAATTATGCGTCTGAAAACTATTTAAATTAACGTCGTTGTTTTTAGCAGTTTTTTTTCTGTGCCATGGAAAAAGGAATCGGACACAGGTTACCTGATGGTAAATGACCCACGGGGCCCATAGACATTCGTAATCTCAAGACGACAAAATCCAAACAATCACTCTGAGGACTAACTCCCATACCTTAACACAACAATGTTAACACTGCTGCTACGCGGCGGTAGGTTAAAGGACCTAAACGATTTTCCTTAACGTTTTATCTTCTATATTCATAAAAGAAAAAACTGATTGATCTGAACGCACAGCCCAAACCGCTGGGTCTAGAGATTCCAAATTTGGCACGTAGGTTCCTTATGACGTCTAGGAGTCCACTAAGAAAGGATTTTCCGAAAATCGACCTCTAACGGGAAGAAATAGGCGGAGTAGCGGGAAACTAATTCTACGCGTACAAAGTCGCGGGCGTCCTCTAGTTAATGAATAAAAATGGTAGTTACGCAAACAAATTTTAGCGGTAAAACGCCAGTACAAATGTCCCAAAAGTGCCATAATCTGGACGAACGAAGCGTCATTACGTAACGCAGCCACAGCCTAGTCATGGTACGTATTCATAGTAAATGAAATTAGTTCATCAGTTCACTACCTCCAACCCTAGGGATTGGAGCGCTAGTTCGTGTTCTACCTACATAATATAGTACCTCGTTGAGCGTGACATGTTTATATTATGAGCAATTAACTTTATATGCCACTAGCACTACAAGCCGGTGACCTTATATCAATACGTAGACACACGTGGGTTTGCAATTGGTATAAAACCTTATGCAGAGTGCATCCGGACCACTACCAACATCTTTCACGTTAACCTGCCTCTTAGCAACAGCTGTTCGCACTGTTGCATTAGTGTATTATAATATAACGCCTTTAGTCGTATTCTAACAGCACTTTTCGTGTCACAAATTTGAAAAATAACGACCACTTCTGTTTGATAAGTGTTGCCCCAATTTACCCAGAAAGTATACACGCCACTCCAGTTTAGGTGTTTATTCAGTACACGCCATGTCAAGTGCCACCATCAGGATACAGTGATTGTGTTTGTAAAGCATGTTGGCGTGTTTGATCAACTATTTGTAATGTACAAGGTGAAGGTGACTGAAGTATTAAAGCGTGTATTTTAAGTGTGATATAATGCTTAAATATCTTTGCTTAGCAAAACTAAGAGCTTATGGGCAAGACTGGGCCTCTATTTCCCCTTGAGCTGATACCAAAGTAGTCTTCGCAGTACTAGGATCACAGCAATCCATAGAAGACTCGCAACACAAAGTACTCACTCCGCTGATTGTCTCTTGGTTGTAGCAACGACTGGAGCATATCTGAAACAATGCACGTACATTTTAGAAGTTGATTAAATTCCGTCCGTCGGCGCTGGCGCTAAACTCGTTATTTTTTATTTGCCGCGGCAAACTACGTTTAGCTGCCGTAGTTTACGTTTATGTAAAAAGTTTAGTTACCTTTTAGCAAGGTACTCTTGGCTTTAACGTGAGAATAGTTACAGTTTATCCTGGACGCGGAAAATTAACTTTTGGAAACGTAAAAATTAACTGATCCTATATTGGTCGACGTGGTTTTTATGCACACATGATCACACTAACGACTCCATGTTAATATATGGGTTTTCTTAATTCATCTCTATTGGAGGCCAAGAGAAGAATAGGTTAAAAGGATTTAAAAAAGGGTTTTGTATTCATCATCATTACGTGAGCCGAATGATCTAGCTTTTTCCCGCGACCTCACATTGTTGGTGGAACTGATGACCGTTGGGGAGAAATGGTTCTGAAATGGCTACTTCGCAATGCACTAAGGATTTGATAAAGTATGCGGAAAACTGCTGAATGCGAGTAGTCCATATTTTGCTCACCTATTAATCTATGTGTTTTATATTTATCTATAGTTCTCCTCATCGATTCCGATGACGGCGACCATGGCAATTTTTGTAACTACCAACTAATTTTCCATCGAGAGTCCGAATGTGGCTCGCTAGACCGAATTTAATCTTAAATATTCTATTGCAAGGGATACAATAAAGATCTATGAGAACTTTTGAGAAAAACCGGCTGAAAACCTTTGACCTAGAACGCTAATGTCAAAAATATAGACCCAATTAAGCCCATACCTAAACTTACAACTTGTCAGGTCATAAATTTCATATAACATGTTATTTTACCTACATACATATTTCACGGTAACAACCCCCTAAAGAGAAAGTGACCAGCTTTGCGTGGGATCTCCATTACAGTAAATTGGTACGGCTAAACAAGAAACAAGTGGCCTTTTACTGGCTTTTATGTAATTCTTCACAGCTTTAGTCATAACGGAGTTTCTTAGAATGTTTATTTTGCCTAGACTTTAACGTTACTTAACCTTTTAAAGTATAATGTTAAGCGCGAGGGTGGGCGTTAGGCGTTTGGCATTTAACTAGGTAGATTTTGGTAGAACTCTAGGAATACAAATTCAGTAGAAAGTTTGCAGGCGTGGCTAGTATTTAGAAATATATTTCATATGCAAAAGTAAAATCTTATAGATCCTAATTTGATCAGATCACAACTATGTACGTCATACAAGAAAAGTAGAAATAAAGTTTCAAAAAGCAAAAAAAAAGTAAAGCATCGCCGTTCTAAATTTATGTTTCTCATCTTACAAAATACCATATTTATTTCCAAAAAAACGTATGCGTATTTGTTTGAGAATCGTCAACGAAGAGCAAATAATTACTATAGTAAACAGTATAGATTTTACAGAATTCTGTGCCCGTATTATGGTCCCCATTATCGCGGTGGATATAGCATCCGTCACTTTCGCACTTGGCTTTTTCTAACTCCGTAGATTATGTTTATTACCCATAGGTATTATCTGTACGTTTCACTTATGTTTCACCAAATCATCATTCGGAAAACTGTACTCGTACCTGTAATTTTAGGTAAGTCGTTTGGTCAAATGAACGGACCCCGATGTACAGTCAAGGACTTTAATTGTTATGCCACTATGGAACCCTGTCATAATGACAGCGTCAAACCACATGAAGGAAGTTACGCCAAAATTAATGATTAACGTTTTGCGACAGGGTTCCATAGTGGCATAACAATTAAAGTCCTTTACTGTACCCGTAAAAACGTTTTAAAGGCTTCTTAATCAAGCGACAGTGTTGCTGAAAGAGGTACGAGAAAATTTACACACAAAACAAAAGACAAATACAGACAAGACAAGAGTGGCGCAGGCTTCTGTTCAGATTTATTTCAATCGAGAATATATCTACGCATTGCTAAATCAAATATACGAAGAGACAAACCCCGACTCTATTTCGTTCCCGCAATATAGCGTTGTTCAATCGAATGTTTTCCGGCAACCATTGTAGTATTATTCCTCTATTTTCACTTGTTTTCGTACAGCGTGTTTGTTCAGTCAGAGCCCGGGGCTCCATATGGTGTCGATTGTCAAACAGTGTTACGTGTTCAATGAATATTTATCCTGTGGGTTTATTATGAGTAGTTCCAATTGTTGCGTTTGGTTGTTTGTGGAAGCTTTATTCGTGTAGTGGGCTTTAACGAACTAATCATCAGGTTTCCTTTTTTTAATTGTAGGTTTTAATTGGATATGCAGAATCAAACAATTAACACTTTATTCTCCCAGTGAACATAAGTGCAATTAGCCAATTACCCATCCTTAAAATAGGTGTCACTTAATTATTTTTCAACATGTTTATCTCTCTTCAAAAGAATATTGCGCACGGCTTTAATATTCTCAATTTTGTAGAATATCTGAATTATATAGGTAGAATCTGCTGAGCTAAAACATTGTCTTATCTTACTTCTCTTTGTCTCGTATCGCGTAAGACCCTCGATAGGTATTCCGTCCGCGACCGAACCCGTCATAAATCCAGTCCGATTGCAGAGTTAGACAAATCTAGCGCAGACTTGGCGTCTTTGTCAGAAATGGATGTCTTGGGTTTATGCATATCTAATACATCTTGACACGATGTGTCTGAATTTACTTGAGTTTATTTTTAACAATTGTGTATTCCACTTAAATGTCTGAAAGTCTTAGGAATTATGAGATTTGTAGTTTTGAAAATCGGTATTAGCAAATTCGGAATTAAATATTTTGGAGTATTTGGGTGTTCCCCATCATCATCATCATCATCATCATCATCATCATCATCATCATCATCCTCATCATGATCATCATGATAATTATATTAGTCAAAAAGATATCTACTGTTTCCGGAGGGTCTACGTTTATACTTAATTTTACATTTAAAAATCGTATGCAAGCCGTAAAAACCGTCTTATTCAGAGAAAAACATTGAGGATTTTTTGCCACCACGCCACCACCCAATACTAATAACGAAGGAACCTGAAAGTGTGTTGCAGCATCATGGTGAGTTTGCAAATCAACAACATATTACTACTTTCTGGCGGCCGATCGGGTATTAAGCGGAAAAAGATAAATAACGTTTTTCATAGAGCTCAGTCATCCTTGATGTTAGTTTACTCTAAGGTTTCGGAGAATACTCCAAAATTAGCCGTATTAGCCGTAAAAAACATAAAAAAAATCGGTTACGGCTAGGCGAGTAAATAATTTAATACATCGACAAAATTATGATAGCTAATATCATTGTTAAACACCAAACTCAACGGACCTTAACAAGTTCCTATAACCACCTTCCGTCTCCATCATCGCATACCAGTTTCATAATACCATAATATCCGTAATCTTCATCGGAATTGCATAATCGACTTCCTAGATTTGATAACGTTAAGACATCGATTTTTCTAACATGTATTATAAAATGCCCGAGACTGAATCAACTAAATTATGGCTGAGCTAGTTAACAGTTAGAAGTACCTTCTCAGGTTATTTCCCTAGGGGCACTAAATTCGCCGAGAACGCTCCGCTGCGCGTTTTTGCAGCTTGACTGGGTTCAAAAAGGTTTGCGGTATGCAGCTACTTTTTCCAAGATAATAATTTGATTTATAACATTCTGACTTTATTTTTTATTCTAATTTTCTCTTGCGGTGGACGTTGGATATTGGACGACTACATCGCTATTACAGGGGTTAATATAGATGGTGAATAGATGAGATGGGGCAATATTCATATTACGGGAAAATAGACTTATTGTTTTCAAGTTTTATACAGTAGGTAGGTACCTAACATTGCCCGTGCCGACATGGCGTTTTTATCGGTTAATGTTACTTGATTAACGAATTGAAAATTGGATAGTGGGTTATATAAAAATGTATATCCCTGTGTTGTGCGGTTATTCTTCAAACGCGGACGCTGCACTTACGAAAAAAAATGTTTTACTTAAACCCTTTTTAACGAATAATAATTTCGAGAGTTATGGTAAGTTATTTTTGTTACAGACTTCCATATTACAGAGTGCTCGGAAATTAAGTAAATAGGTCACGTGACTTACACTCAAAACTTTACTGGAGCGCGCGCCGGGTTTTAATTCTCGGTTAATTACTCGCTTACTTAACGTAGGCTTAATTAATTATTTTTTTATGCCAAGCGTACCATTTTGATTTCACTCGGTTTAGTTAATTTAACCAGTTTTTAATAAGTTCTAACGTACAAAATTGAGTCGTATTAAATAAGTAGGACTTAATTAATTTTCTTTCAATGTTTTTAATGTGTAAATAGGGTTCATTTATCAAGTTTTCAAAGATAAGTACAATAGTACAATAAAATACATAACCACAGTAGCAACAGTAGTAACAACAATAGTAGTAGCTTTTGCAACAATAACAATTACCCTTTGTGCATGTAATTCCGCCTAGTGAATTATAAAAAATGTTATTGCCAATGACCCAAATAGGAAAATATAAGTATCTAGGGTCCGTATATGCACAAACGACCAGATTGCAAAAAAATAGAATGGTCAGCATTCTATTTTTTTTTAAATCTGGTCGTAAATCGAACGCACGTAGTCAAACAACGTTATCGCCGCCAATCTGTCATAATATTTTACCACAGGATTTTTAGATGACAACGACCTGAAGAACCTTGTATACCAAGCGGTCATTGAAGACAAAACGACGAAAAACCTAAAGTACAAAAATCAACTTCAGATATCAGATTTCCATTAGATTCAACGTCACTTAGTAATTCTATCTGCCTAAGTCCAATGCCGATGTCCTAAAAGCGTCTGTGACGCAAGCTATCCATAGTGTGCCTCACGGAATAGAAAAAACAGTGGAAGTGGCATGAGCTTCGCTTAGTATCAGACCAGTTGTCGCCAATACTCAAACTATCATAAAAACAACACGCCACCATGAAAAATGTTTTTGGTGCGGCTATCGATTTTACACTCCAAAATAGCACAATAAGGCATGCTTCTGGATTTATTTTCTATTATAGAAATATCGAAATATCGAAATATGCGATCGCAGCAAAAGTATGGTAGGTTGCGCGGAACTCCGCATAACCATAGTATGCCACACGTTACACGTCCACTTGACACTTCTACTGTTTTTTCTGTTCTGTGGTTTGCCTCGTTACTATCTTTTAACAGCCTTCAGGCGACTCACTATCCATAGTGTTCATAGCTATCTTTTCCATGGAAAGTTTGTGTGAGTGAGATCAATTTCTTTAATAGCATAGGGAATATTTATTAATTTTTTCAGAGTTTCTATAAAAGCTGTGTGTAGGCTGACATAGTCACGTATGTGTACTAAAGCCTCTAGAAAATATTAGGAAAAAAAAAAGCTGATTTAGGCTTATTCCCAGTTGTCCGCACCTTAGAGCCGAATTAGCGGGTCTAGGGTGCGGACAACTGGGATTTTTTTTCCGAGTTGCCGCAGTGTAAACAAAGGGGTGCGGACAACTGGGAATAAGCCCTGATTTATGTAACAAACAGTTGAAAAAATCATGTTTTGAATAACTATAAAAATAACCAAGATAAGGCAGCAAAGATATGCTCCTATCACTTTCTAGTAAAAGAGAATTTAACAAGGAGTTTATATGGCCGACATGTTGCATGACGTCACAGTGCATATCGGATCTCTCTGCCTAATCGCTGTCTAATTACCAGTTTAAAATGCTTGTATCGTACGTATGTTTTGGCCGATTTTAATTTAACTTTTGGTGATCTCTTTTAGAGTATTTTCATATTTTGTTGAGAAATTAGATTAAAAAAAAATTCATAAATTAAATTGATTGATAAATGGTTGTAGGATGTTTTAAACCAAACGTTTTACCTTTTAACATACGAGTAGGTGTACCTTTGTATGAACAACTAGGACTAGGTAAAACAAGACTAGGTAGGTAAATTAGTAAATTATAATTAAAGTCTTCTGTTATAATAGCTTTCTATCTTATTATCCTCAGAAATTCGTTAGTTGTACTATGTACTTACTTATATAAAAAAACTTCCCCATTCTTCTGAGGTGTTTTATTCTAACTTAAAATATTTTTACTATTTACTGACTGTCTTTCAAATCCAAACCTTAGCATATATTTTCCTTGTCTCTCTCTACCGGTGGCAATGCGTAAAGGGCGCAGTGAGATCGTCATTTCAGATTAAGCTATCTCCCTCCCCGTAAACCCCTACTTATTGGCGGAACCTTGAATGTTAGGGTTACTGCGAAGAATGTCGGTTCCAGTTTATATAACAATACGAGTATGTACGGTGTTTGTTACGGCGTTAGCTAAGTTTAAAACTTTTTCAAAACCAGTAATACCTACCATTCAATACTTATTTTGAGTAAGAAGACGTATAAGAAAAAAAAACACCGGGCAGGTAAAGTCACCAGTCGTCAGCCAGAGACCAGAAGTCGATCTTATATGAGTGCGAAGAGTGGGAAATATATCTTTCGTAGTCTTCCCACTCATACAAAGTATAGGCAGAGGCCGACTACGGGTCTCACTCACTAGTGACTTTACCCCATATGGTACTAAATGTTCTTTTATCTTATGCAAATTTCGACACAACTGATAGTTCTATCTATAGGATGCACAGGCCGGTAGGTAATTGTAACGGTAGGCGGCGGCGAGTGACGTATCTGTTCTATAATCTGTGGTAATATCTAAAAGCGGACAGCAAATTGTCAGTTTTTGTTACAGATTGTAGATGACACCGCTGTGATTTCAACCGACGAAGAATAATCTTGCAGTTAGTTACAATAGCTCTCCGGGTTACTTTAAACTTTCGACAAATGTCAAAATAATCTTCGTTTTTTTTTAAACGAGTCAATCTGTACTCAGAAGTAGTACTAACATAACTTTACAAATTATAGAAAACAGTTTTCCGCCAAGTACCAGGACAGCAGAGAAACGAGAAGTTTGTATTTGAAACAAAAAGTCCCGTTACAAACTTCTTGTTTCGTGCTTTAGCAATTAGCAAACTTATTCAGCTTTAAGTTTGCATACGTGTAAAAGCAAGTACAGTCAACCAAATAATGTAAAATAGTGGACTATCAAATTAAAAAATGAAAACGTATCGTTCGTCTGTGTTGACTTTAAATGGTCAGACGTAAGTATCTTATAGACATTCAACACCTAATTGTTTTAAGACGTGTAAATAAAATAAACCTGAGGCTGGTATTCCACTTATTGGGCTAAACTAACTGTATACATTGATGACAATCTTCGCCACTAACTGTTCCACACAAAGATCGTGACGTTTTGAATAATTTTCGTGATGTCTTTTTCACTAGTACCACTAAATACAAAAACTGCAACTCCCGAGTGACCTATTTCAGAGGTGCATAACGCCATCTAGTTTTTTCAACGGTAAAATAACTGTCGTCCGAATACGAATGCACAGTAACTTAATGAAAATTTTGATCAGTTAAGAGCCTGTCATATTACAGAACTTTAAAGATCACAGAGTAACCCAAGTACGATTTAGAATTGACAGAAACGCGTGGAGCTATCCTCATGTGCTTCTGTTTAGTCCACAAGAGTTAAAAACTCTTTAATCGAAAAATTGTCCTCGCTTGACTTGGACTTGTTTCTCTAATAGGTCCTTGGTGATTGTCTAACTCGACATTAGTGAAAAGCGGCCTTTACACGTAAAGTTCGTACGACGGGAAAAGCCACGCGCCCTTCCAATCTTCGTTCCGGACCGTTATTTTTTTACTATTTTAGTATTACAGTTGCATATACACGTACGGTTCGGAACGAAGATTGGAACAGCGCGTGGCGTTTCCCGCGGTCCGAACTTTACGAGTTAAAACAAGGCGCAAAAGCCATTAATTAAGAAAAAAAAGTCAATGGCAGGATCCTAAGAATGCTCAAGGAGTTTTTTCATTAGGTGACGTTACAAAAAGATAATGCCGTACCTATTTGGGTTGTTTTAAAGAAAACCAGAATATGGAATTAATAATTGTAGTTTAATCATAAGTGTACTTAATAAATTGAGTGAAATAAAACGCCTTTGTGATGACGCGTGACAGAGACAAGCCGCCGAACGGAGAAAGCGCGTAACTTACGAATATGATATTTTAAAAAGTTCCATTAAGATACTATGTAAGTATTTTTAACAGATTTAAAATTGGCAGTTTTCATTCGAATACATTTTATCATTTTGAACGACACTTTCTCATTTTGACGGTACTTAAAAAATGGTAATATTAAAAACCATTCCTTACTGTTAGATAGCTAAGGAAGTAGGTACTGGGTATTGCGAGTCTTATACATACGCATTTTTTCTATGTTTGGTGCTTCTTAATTAATTTAGTCTCACTGTTTTAATAAAATTGGAACTATAGTGGCTGTCATGTGCATACAAATAATAACTGATTGCAAAAAAAAACTCGTTAATATACCTTATTTTGACTCTCTTCAAGTTATACAGGGTGTTATGCAGAAGGTTGGACAAACTTCAGGGACTAACTCCGTAGGTCATACTCATCAACTTTTATTATGGGACCAACATCCAAATCGCGAAAAAAAAACAGCTGTTTCATACAAACTTTGAGAGCTGAACAGCCGAAATGTATGGAACAGCTGTTTTTTTGTGAACAACAACCTTCCTTCTGCCTAACATCCTGTATATGTATATTAAATTGGTTAAATTCTTGGTTGAACTTGAATATAAGCAAGGAATTTTGAAAGTGAGTAATTATTCGTTAGAATAAAAATAGATAGGCATGAGTATTTTCTGTTTATCATATTTTATGCACATGACATTATACATAATTCGAGTATATTTTCATTGAGACACAAGCAAATCTCGCAACCTCGATTGGCAACCAAAAACCTAAATTTAAACTACGTTACCGCGGTATTTTTTAGTAATGACTACTTAAACTGGTTTTTAAAAACATGATGTATATTGCATCTCAATGAAAATACTCAGGAATAAATAGTTTTCTAACAGTAATAAATCGCCTGATAGCACTGATGGCAGCAAATCACACCTGTCTCTTTCGTCACATACTAGTGGCATACAGAGATTTTACCTGCCAAACCATCATGGCGAAGAGTACAACATTACAGTACAATAATATAAAGAGCTTGTAAAATTGCGCAAAAGCGTTAATAAATGTTCACGACACCGAAACAGTAAATTAAACGCACTTAACATGAGCGATACAACGTCAAACGACATTTAAATATTTAATTAATTAAAACATCTATTTATTATAATTAGGACAAAATGTTGGTATCATCTATCGCAAAGCGTATTTATTTCGTTCAGTTACATTTTTCACATTCAGAGAAAAGGCGGTAAGTATCTAGGTCTGGCGCGCTATGTGCAGTTGATTTTCTCATTTTTTTAATTTTCAATTTTAATATTTACTGAAAGTTCGAAAAACTTTGCAGTTAAGTAAATAAAAGACATCAGTTGTTAATTTTGCATCCTAGACTTTTTCCTATTACCATATCAATTCCAAAGTACCTAGTGTTGTGCGTTGCTTTCATTGCTCAATATTGTAATGGAACAGCTGGCAGAATTAAATACGCTTTTGCTGCGAAGTAGCAGAGAGCGGCGAAGACCGGGTGTTACTCAAACATGATAGGTATTGCATGGCATTATTATTTATGTAAACATAGTTAATAACTGCATACTTAGATATTCGCTAGGATAAACCATCATGCAATTCTGTCCGATGTAAGAAAAACATCCATGACTTCACCGCTAAGAATATAACACTGTGACTTTTGTATTTAATTTTATAAATACAATACAAAAATGAGAAAGGGATTGCTTTTACCGAGATAAAATACGTGTAAACATGATTAATGTGTCCTTTACAAATTGGAATGAAGTATTTACAAGTGATACTTAAGTAGCAAATATATTAAAATTGAATTACTCTATTAAAAATACTTAAGTATAAAATTAGTGTAGGCACAAGAAATTTCATTATCAAGGTGTGCAATATCTATTATTTAGCTATGACACTATTATAATAAGTGCTTATTATTTGACTGACATTACTCTACTTTATATTCATGCATTTACCATGAGTTTTTAGTTTGGTAGGTCGTTACAAAGTTAAGAAGTTATATTATAAACAGAGTTAGGCCATTAGTTTCTAGAAATCAACCTCAGTTTTAGATAAGTAATAGTTTTCAAACTGAGTGGCCTTTTCTTAATGTTTTATCTTTACATGATCAAAAATTTCACGTTTAAGCAGATTTTAGTTTAATTTTTATAATCAAATTTTTGAATTAAGAATTTGTGCCTAACGTAACGACGTTTGTTTTAAAACATTAGTCGTTAGGGGACCTATTTAGAAGACCTTATAGTTGCTCTCGTAAAATTTTCTAATGTTCGAATTGTAAATACTTACAAACAACGTTACAGGTTTTTCGAGTACGTAATTATTTATGTTGCGTCAAAACCTGCGCGTTATTATTCTGTTTCAAGTGAATTTTTCATTTTATCGATCGTCAAACTTTGGTTTTGGTGCGTTTTTTATGTTTAGTCTCTCTGTGATAAAGGTACGAGTTAGTACTTTCATTATTTGACTTTAAAAAACTCACGGTAAACACTGATGTCCCAAAAACTAAATGAAATGAAATTCTAAAACATGCTCACCTTACTTATATTTAAACATTCTCTCTGTGTCAGTTTCAGTTTAAAGTTCGTTATTTGTACTGCTCGCCAAAGTTACTTATTTGTTTACATGAAACTACAAGTAGATTTCACAAGCTGTACTTTTTAGCCTGTTAAGTCATGTTGTTATATAAAACATATTTTATTATTTAAAACAGTATTGAGTATCGGTTAACCAATTGCAATAAATCTGGGTTGATAATCTATTAATTTAAAGTCTAGGTAGTAGGATTGCAATGAAAAACGGAAAGCCCATGATTGGAACAGCAACTGGGTATTCATTATTATTTATTTCAGTTGCAACATGTTCTATACAAAGCAAATAAACCTACGTTCAATTGTTTCAGTCCTTTACAAAAACAACACAAGTTAAATGAAGTATTCATGCTTATTTCTCCGCAGGCAGTAACTGTTGTCACGACCACAGACGGCAGTGTCCCGCACTTTGACAACTATCAATGCCTGTGTTCTTAAAATGTAAAAAGGATCACGTTAATCCCACTTAAACGCGTTACGTAGATTTAGTACAAACATCGTTACGCAAGCTAGCTGAGCCTAGACATTGAGACAGATATGACAACGACACGCCTTGTCAAAATTGGTCTTTAACTTTCATATTTTATATAAAAGAGAGCTTCCTCGACGGTTACTTAATAAAAAGAGGTGGCACAAAAAATTCCAACCGTCAGATTGTTTCTTCAATAAGCTGACGTGAAAAATGCAAGGTACATAAAGATTTTTTGAGAAAAAATATCTCTAATGCAACACATAATCACAAGTTCTGTAAATATTGTATCGAATTTTCATGACGAATTTGATGAAAAGACCAATTTTAATGAGACCGATTACAGTGCAAGGAAAATACTTAAAAGTGACTCTCGTTTATTTCTATGAAATAGCATCCCGCCTCGTTCTGATATTTGTTTTTAGAGCGAGACCTCCCTTGTTACTTTCAAGTATTTTAACACTTACCTAAGTACATATTAATTGTGCTCAAACACTCACACCATTCATGAAGTAGTTGTAATAAGGCAATGCTTATAGACAGCATTTACATTAAGAATTAAGTTCTAGGAATCAAAAAACTACGCACGGCTAATGTGATAAAGTTTGGTGTTCTTTCCTTACAACTTTAGATTTAAAGACCATACATAACATATGAACAAGAAGATTAACGAGTCTTAGCTTTAAATAAAAACATTTTTAAAACGATTCATCCGTTTTTAACAAATATTACACAAGACAAGATTGCCTCGTATCTTTGGATTCTATTACTCGGCCAAGACAACTAGAATATAGAGTGCAAGATGCAAAGGTAATAACAGCATACATTGACGTCTCCGTTCGCATAAATTGGTTTATTGCGTTTCCGACGTGAACCACTTCAACTATTCCCATGCAATAAAACATGTCTATTCTGTCTTCCTAGTTTACGTGAAATAATACATAAAAACACTTTTACATTCATATTTCTAGTGAGGGATATATTTGGAAAAAAATCAAAACAATATTTTTACAGGTTACCACATTTTAGCTGTTCCCTGCATTTCACCCATTATTCTGGTTATCTTGGGCAGTTTGTAATTATGGCTTTTTAATGGAACCGCGTATAATTATAAATTATATTACTTTTCTATGAGTTTTTTGCTAAAATTATTATGTATTATGTATGTATGCATGGCTCCAATACGATTAATAGCAAAGACTAGGATCTAAGAAATGTTCAGAGATAAGTTGCGTTACAAATTTATCACATCGACCACTTGCGAAAGATTTAAAGAGGACATTAAAAATACTAGGAGAGGGGAAAGATAGCGTGAAGACAAACTAAGATAATATTATAATTTGAGCATGTAAAAGCTAAGCTCGTGTTGTAAGCTTACATTAATATCAATATTTATCAATACATATTACAGGTTACATATTGACAACTCATTCGTTTGCTTCTCACAAACATAGGTTTTCACAGCCACAACCAAATTAATTATTAAAACGGTGGATAAAACTAAATTACAAATACAACCTTATAAATGCAGCTCATCACAGTAAATATACTACAGGAGATCAGCTCATATTGTCATGGGAATTTTAATTTAAGAAAATAAATACAAATTTTGGCACTCGAATATGGTGATTTTAAAAACTTACTATTGCATTTCAACTGTGCGGCTAATATTTGTATATGTTTAAAACGAGATCTTATAAATCACGAAATTTTAGAGGAACGATAAATTTTCGATTCTTCCTTGTAAAAACTGATGCCCTAGTCAAGATGCCAGAGCTACAAACGTTTTTCTTTTCTATCCCTCAAAATGTATGGGATGACAGTTGACCACGTGGTTGATCGTAACGCACGAGCATGTTATCCTATACGTTTCGGGTGATAGAAAAGAAAAACGTTAGTATCGTTTTCATCTTGGCTAAGGCCTTTGGGTTCGATAAAACTACGATTCCTACAATTTGTAAAACAACACCAAGGTATTTTTCCTTTTAAAATCCACTGAAGTATTAAGTGAAACTAGAAGACAGTAGAGCTGTACAATATCAAGAATACAAAGTATTTAGTGTAAACAGTGAAGTAAACAAGGTCTTAAGGCAAACAAATATAAATTAATATCGTATAAAACCGTCAGGTATAAGAACAGTATATTAACAATCAGTCTCAAGCCAATACATACGGATTTCCATAGATAATTGATAATAAGTAAATACAAGTACAATACAATAGCCTTTTTATTTGCAATCGAAGTTTAGATCCGTTGTGTAAGGTCGAAATTGTAACTATAACTGCAATTACTAAAGGCCAAAGTATTAAGACTTAACATTAAAATCTAACGAGAGTTGGTCCATCCGTTAAAATATAGAATTGAAAAGCTGCTCTTCTAAGAAACGCCACCTACAGTCTGCAAGCACCGAAGCCGCTGGACTAGCGGGGGATCATCGTGGGACACCACGACCAACTCTACATAGACTCGAACAGTTCACATCGACTCATCTCACTCTAGATCTGGCACTCAACTTCAGCGTCGGGCCCACATTACGTTTCAAATCAAATAAATAGTTCTTAAGGTCTCACCAAACTACCGACTGGCGGACCAACGAAAATCGGGTGGCACTAACAATCTCGCTGTGCAATAAAAGAGTCGGGGAAGGTCGCTCACATCCGCGACATGATCATGTTCTTGCCACCAGCCAGCAGCTCGCGAGTGTCGGAAGGCGAGCCTGGGCTTAGACTAGGGCCTACCGACGGTGTAGAGTATGTGTCGCGGTTAAACTTGCCCAAGCGCCGTTCGCTCTCAGAAGCAAGCGAGTAATCTTCTTCTACGATTTGCTCGAGAGGCGACTCCCTTACGGCATCACCATTAAGCGCGAGCGCATTGACGAATCCGTGAGCGCGATCTGAAGGCGGCTCGACGTAAGTTTCAGTGATAGGTCCAGCCAGTATTTCAGCGGCGCGAGCGCGGCGCGCGTTTTTGGTGTGCATTCCTCCCGTCTCCGCGTCTCGCTCCAGACGGTGCCCCGACCGCGATCGCGTTAGTTGTCGCTGCACATAATCCTCCAACGCGTCCTCCTCGCTCTTAGTCAAGAACTTATGCAGCACGATTAGAAATATACCGATACCGAGCGCGAATAGCCCCGAGCAAACGAGCTCGTTAAACCAACTGACGGAGCCGATGCTGCTCCAAGAGGTGACGTCATCGGGCAGCCAGCCGGAGCCGATGAGGAACAGGCCGAGTACTAGGAACACAACGCCCAGGTGAAGCATGCCGACGGACGAGACGACCTCATTTTCAGAGGCGCGGGTGTTCTTGTAGCGGCGTCGCTCGAGCGAGCCAGTGGAGCAGTGCGGGGAGGTGACCCCGGACTCGGAGGACTGCAGCGAATAGCGGCGCTCCTTGGCACGCTGCTGCTCGGCGCGCCGCTTGCGCTCGCGCCGGATGGCGAGCGCGGAGTGGAGGCCCACGGCGTGCATCCTGCAAGCACGGGCACGGGTCAGTGGCGGCAGGAGCGCGGGCCGCCGTGCTGCCCGTGCCCGCGTGCCGTGCCGCCACGCACAATACACGCGCTATGATGCCGGCAGGGTGGCAGGCACTAAATATCGACGCGGATGCTTCTCGCTATAAAGCTACCTCGCTCTCATAACGGCGCGTAAAAGAATCGCATAAGAGCGAGGCGGCTGTATGGCGGAACTCTAATCGGATATTGAAAATAAAATGAAGTTAAGCGGCATCTGTCTTAGGAGCCGACTGTACTTATTTTAGTTAACAACAATATTTTATGCGTAACATATTTCTCCTATGACAAACTTTAGCAACAATAGGTATCTAACTAAAATATGTCATTGGAGAAATGTACTGTCATTACTGGCACCCCCTCGCTACCTCGTTGCTGACGGCATCATTAGAGCGTATATTTTGCGTACTTAATATAGGTTTAATTTAATAGAAACTACCCATAGTCTTGCCGTTCCTTACATTTAATTAACCTTAACGTTACGGTTAGATCGGCTTGTAAGAGCTGTAAATACATAAATAAGTCAGTCCCTTCTCCATGCGTAAGCAAATCCGCCTAACTGACCGACCTTGGTATGTTGCACATTGATTCAGTTTAAGGTGAGTAAATAAGAAGGAACATTTTAGGTAAACGGCTCTGTCCTTCTTATTTGCAGTAAACTAAAATTTATGTTAAGGACTCAGTGATAGCCTTGGAAACTTCGAAACATGACAAAGAAAGTTACCGCCGTTTTTTGTCATTTTTCAAAGAAGTTAAGACTGCGCCGAGCTTACGCCGGATGTACAGTGGCGCCCTCATCACTATTATTGTGTTTTCCAATAAACTAAAGTATTTTCTTGAAATCGGACGGTGCTTTTTTGTACTACAAATGAAAACACTACTTATAGGACATATCACATAGTTTAATAACAATTGACCTTCGAGTTATCAACATAACGGAAAAAAGTGGCCACGTTTTCCCGTTAAACTGACTACTCAAAGGGTAATTGTTATCAAAGATTGTCACGTATCCCATATATTGTGTTTTTACTTGCGCCTCGAAAAAACATCGTCCTGTTGCATAGAAATTCTTTAGTTAATTAGAAAACATAATAATAGTGATGAGGGCGCCACTGAACCGGCCGACGTTTGCTCCGTGCAGTTTTAAGTAAGTTAGCGTTAGGAGGCAAATGCACCAGTAATAAATACTAGACTAAGTAGTTGAAACGGTCAAATTAAGTCCTGGAATAGAGTCATTTCAGTTTCGGGCACGTAAGAATTACGTAAAATATGTACACGAATAAACGTTTATGCATAATTTCCCCGCTCTCATTCTCCGCGTTCCAGCTCAAATGTTCCGGTGATATTTCAAAAGAATTCCTTTTTAATTTCCCGGCCGCCGAAAGATGGTAGAACTTACCAGGAGTTAAATTCTACTTTAGCGCGACATCAGCGATCTCGCGAATTATGCAAAACAGAAGTTATGGCGCTTCGCCATCTGCTGTAGTTGTTTAATAGGGATTTAAATCACTGCGCTATGACACCGCGAGCGAAATGTTCCGGCTGGTTAGCCTACTAAAAACCGGTAAAGTGCGAGTCGGACTCGCGCACCGAGGGTTCCTTCTTTAAGGCCGTGTTTTAAAACTTCAATTCGTATTGTAGATGGCGCTCGTTCCCGTGAAAAATAACAACAGATTGCGCCATCTGTCGTCAAATAGCTAAAACTAGCTAATTCTGTTAATATCTCGGAGACTTGAATTTGATAACTTCGTTATACTTTCCCTATAGCTATAGATAAATGTCTATTAGTCTTATATGAACCCTTATCTTTAATTTTATTTTTAAACTCCGAAGGTTTTTTTTTGTATACATAAATATGTAAAAGCGGGCAAGCAAGTTTTACACTTATTCCAAAATTAAATTTAATAGGTTCAGTAGTTGCTGAGAAAAACTGCTGTGACACACAGACTGATAAACACCGAAGTGTCACCATAAGGGTTCCTGTTTACCATTTTGGTACGGAACCCTAAAAATTCAATCTAAATTAATTACGTGTTCTAGATGTGGCATTGGTTTTTTGTAGTGAGGTCACTAATGTAACAGCTGACACATACAGCTGATACCTACCTCTTCTCTAATTATTAGTTTAACGATGCTATAAAACTTTATAGCCTCTATTAAGTTTTATAGTTTAAATCCGCTGACAATGCATAATCATAAGTTCCACACCATTAACCCTAGACCTTGATACTGACTAGAAACCATAGTATATAAGCTATACAATTTACCAATAAAGCATTCAGTATTTCTCCAGACTCTTGAGTTGTCATTATACCTCTCACCCTACACTTCATGGCGACCCTGCCAGTCGGGCTGCTCGAGGCAGCCTCAGCTTCAGTCAGCACGCCGCCGCTCGGACCAACCAAGTAACCAGCCGAAAACCGATCACCAGCCAGCAAAAGCCAGCACCAGCCAGCTCAAGCCAGCTCCAGCCAGCAAAAGCCAGCTCCAGCCAGCAAAAGCCAGCTTCAGCCAGCAAAAGCCAGCTCAAGCCAGCTCCAAGGGACCAGCGGAAAAAACCGATCCGCCGCAGCTCCAAGCACGACATGGGACATCAATGCACGAAAGAAGATAAAAAAGAAAAGGTCATCATATTCATCTATGCATTGTGGAAGAAGATCCACGAATGTCTAACTAAAAAGATCGAGCGCCAAGCAGTAGCAGCAACGATGCGGAACCGGCCAGAGCAGATCGTCTAGCAACAAGTCCACGAAGCAGCAGCAGCAGCTACCCACAAACAGCACAGCACAGCAACGTTATGAAGGTATCAATTTAAGATAACCCTAACTATAACTATGTAAAACCTTGTATTGTTCGCTTACCCGAAATTAGTCAGCACTAATAACCCATATATTTGTAAAATTTATTAATGACTTCAATTCAGGAGTTATATAACCAATTAAAATCACTACAAGAGGATATTAGAAAGTTAGGACCAAAACGCCGAACTGAGGCTATTGGCCAAAATAAACTTCAACAAGTAAAAACACTATATAAGCAGTACGAAATATATATAGAACAATATAGCTCCAAATTAGAAAAATCAGAACTATCAGTAAAAGACAGTGAATTAATTCAGTCTTACTTTCTACAAATAGAGGAAGTTTATAGTAAAATTATAACAACATACGAACAAGACAACAAAAATTTAATCACAATGACGTCAAACGACAGCTTTGACCTAAAAACAGCTGTATCATTGTTACCAGTCATGGACGGCTCGGAAGCCGTCACAAAGCAACTTATAGATGCCATAGACTTATATTCCGCAATGATTAAGGATACAGACTACAAGTTATTGATTAATTTTGTAATTAAGACAAGACTAACGCAAAATGCCAAACTTAGAATATCAGGTAACCATACAAAAATAAGCGATTTAATTGATGAAATGAAGCTCCATCTTTTACCTATTAAATCAGCAACCGCGATACAAGCCAAACTAACGACAGCAAAACAAGGGAATAGGTCCATCGAACGTTTCGGACAAGAATTGGAGGATTTATTTGTAAACCTCACAATAACGCAGGCAAATGGAAAACCAGAAGCCTACACCATTTTACAACCCTTAAATGAAAAAACGGCAATTACAAAGTTCGCAGAGGGATTACGAAATGATAAGTTGAGTACCATTATAGCGTCCCGAAATTACACCTCGCTCAAAGACGCTATACAGGGAGCAAAAGACCAGGAAGTGTCTATAACACCCACACCTGGACCGGAACAAATGTTCCACTTACGGAAAAAAGGATACGATGTCCGTAGACCTTACCGAGGACATTATAGTACACCTATGGGTAAATACACTCGCACGCAACCGGGTACAAGTGCGCAAAATAAACCCACAGGAAAGTACGCACAAACAAATAATTATAGACCACTAAGAACCGCGAATAACTTTTACAGGCGTACACATACAAGTTATCGTGGCCGACGTCAAAATCCATCATACAGACGTCATCAAGTTAATACGGTGATAGGAAGTGAACAAAATACTAGCGATATGTCGGAAGAGTTAAAATTTTTTCGTCCCTAAAAACTACATTCTAACGTATAGTCATATGAATTCAGTTCAGTTTGCAATAAACGGCAAAACGCACATATGGCTTATTGACACGGGCGCAAGCCTAAGCGCCATAACACATGACGCAGCGATATCAGCCGGTAGTCATATGACACCCAAGACGACTCACATTAACGGAGTAGGAGGAAATATAACGTCATACAATATAATTACTTTAAACTTACAGGCAAAAAATCAGACTTTTGAACATAAATTTCATGTATTTCCAAAATTACCATTACAAGCTGACGGAATTATTGGACAAGATTTCTTAAAAAAATATAAAAGTGTCATAAATTACGAGAAAGAGATAATCACGTTAAATAATAACATCAAAATAATTACAATACCATTAACTTTAAAAAATTATAATAACGAAATAAATAGTTCAAATCAAATACAGATACCAGCACGAAGTGAATCAATAATACAGGTTTCAACAAACTGTGCAGAGGATTGCGTAATATTGTCAAGTGAAATTGCTGAAGGAATTTTTGTAGCGAATTCCATAACTTCTAGCAAAAAAGGAAAAATAACAGTAAAAGTTTTAAACACGCGCGAGGAACACATAACTTTAAACAATTTCACACCACAAATAAGACCATTACGAGACTATAATTGTTTTTCATTTGAAAAATGTAAAACAAATGCAGATAGAGTAAAATTATTATTTTCATTTTTAAAATTAGAAAATTTAAATAAGGAGGAAAGTAAGTCCATTGCTAGTATTTGCGCAAAATACGCCGACATATTTCAACTCCCAGGAGACTCTTTAAATACTACAAACCTATATGAACAAAAAATACGATTAAAAGAAAACGTGTCACCAATATATAGTAAACCGTATCGTTTACCTCAATCACAAAAATCAGAGATAAATAAACAAATAAAACAAATGTTAGAAAATGACATCATTGAAGAATCCCAGTCGGAATGGGCAAGTCCATTACTCCTCGTTCCCAAGAAAACAGACTCGAGTGGAGAAAAGAAATGGAGATTAGTAATAGATTATAGAAAAGTCAATGACGTAATTGAAAACGATAAATTCCCCTTGCCCAACATCACTGAGATCCTAGATTCTTTAACCGGTGCTATGTATTTTAGCACTTTAGATTTAAACCAAGGTTATTATCAAATCAAACTAGATCCCAAAAGCAGAAAATATACCGCGTTTATAGCAGATAAACACTATCAGATGAAACGATTACCAATGGGACTAAAAACTAGCCCAAATGCATTCAGCAGAGCTATGACCATAGCTATGTCTGGACTAAACTACATACAATGCATAGTTTATTTAGATGACATCATTGTCATGGGTCGAAATTTACAACAACATAATAAAAACTTAATTGATGTTTTCGAAAGATTAAGAAAAGTAAATTTTAAACTGAACCCATTAAAATGCAATTTTATGCAAAAAGAAATTTTATACCTAGGACATGTAGTAACTCCCGAAGGAATAAAACCTGATCCAAAGAAGATAACAATAGTTCAAAATTATCCAGTACCAAAAAACGCAGATGAGGTCAGACGTTTTGTAGCATTTGTAAATTATTACAGAAAGTTTATTAAAAATTTCTCCGAAATAACCCAGCCTTTAACAAATTTATTAAAGAAAAACGTAGAATTTAATTGGACAGAACAATGTGAAAATGCATTTAAAAAGTTAAAAATAAACATTAGTACCCCACCAGTACTACAATATCCGGATTTCTCAGATAACAACACGTTCACGATACACACAGATGCATCAGGCACAGCTGTTGGAAGTTTATTATCCAATCAAAATGGATTACCAGTAGCATATGCAAGTAGACCTTTAAATAAAGCAGAAAGAAATTATCCCACAACGGATAAGGAATTACTAGCCATCGTATGGGCAGTGAAATATTTTAGACCATACATATACGGGCGAAAGTTTAAAATTATCACAGACCACCGCCCACTAATCTATTTATTTGGAATGAATAATCCATCAAGCCGACTCACCAAATTTCGTTTATGTCTAGAAGAATATGACTTCACGGTAGAATATTTGAAAGGTAAAGATAATGTAGCTGCAGACGCGTTATCTAGAATAGAAATAACTAGCGAAGAACTCAAAAATATGACAAAACAAGTGGTATCAGTGATGACCAGAGCACAAACAAAACGAATGAAAGAGCAAAACATAAACAATGACTCAAGAAATAAGGACTACCACCGTGATGGGTCTGATCAACCAAGAATAGTGGAACTCCTTAAAAAACCAGAAAATTTACCAGAATTAAGTTTCAATGAGCATGACTATTGCAAAATACTCGAACAAAAAGATTACGTTACGAGTCAAAATAATGAAATCGTGTACTCGCCATCCTTGGCGACATTGTGTGTCAAGCCTAGTATTCAATCGCGTACGAAACGAGCTTTTCTCGCGAGGGCATTAGGTGCATTTTGCAAGGCACAACAAATAAAGGAAGTATGCATACTATATAACAAAGACACCGCGTGTACAATAACAGAGCTAGCTCAATATATAAACAAATATGGTACAGGGTCCGGACCCCGATTATGTATCATTAAAGGTGTCACAAAAATAAACAATAAAGATGACAGACGTGTCATATTGAACGATTTTCATTTATTACCCACAAGCGGTCACGCGGGGATTCGAAGAATGACCAATAACGTGAAGCGTTACTACTACTGGCCAGGAATGGATAATGACATTGTGAAATTCGTAAAAACATGTCATAATTGCCAAACACAAAAATATCATAAAAATGTAAAACAACCACTTTGTATTACTAGTACGGCCACAGCTTCTTTCGATAAGGTATTCTTAGATTTATGCGGACCCCTAACTAAAGATACCAACGGATATTGCTATATACTTACGTTACAGTGCGAGCTCACAAAATACGTAGAGGCATATCCACTTCTAAATAAGGAAACAGACACAGTCGCGAGAGCATTAGTTGATAATTTCATATTGCGATATGGAATTCCAAAAGAAATTGGAACAGATAAGGGAAGTGAATTCATTTCATCAACTATGCGCGAAATATGTAATATTTTAGGAATAAAACAATTGCAATCAACCGCTTACCACCACGAAAGCCTAGGTTCTTTAGAAAATTCACATAAAGCTTTAGGAGCATTTTTAAGGATACAAACAAATAACCAAGCTCACCAGTGGTCAGATTGGTTGCAATATTGGTGTTTTTCATATAATACGACAATGCATTCAGCAACTAAATATACACCATATGAATTAGTGTTTGGAAAGTTATGTCGTATACCAAATAATATTATAACCCAAGTAGATCCAATGTATAATTATGATTCATATCCAATAGAATTTAAGTATAGATTACAAAAATCCCAAGAGGATGCTAGAAATAATTTAATTAAGTCAAAAATAGATAGAAAAATAAGTTATGATTTAAAAACTAATCCCATAAACTATACGATAGGAGATTTAGTATTAGTTAAAAAAGAAGATAGAAATAAAAAGGACCCAGTGTATAAGGGACCATATACTGTAATTGAAGATCAAGGTACGAATGTAAAAATATTAGTTTTAGGTAAAGAATACATTGTGCATAAAAATAGAACAAAACCCTACAGCATATAAATTAAACAACGAACACACAGGATAATAAAAAAGTTTAATAAAAAAAAAAAAAAAAAAAAAAAAAAGTAAATGCAACAATGTACTTCATAGCCATATAAGAAACATGTAACCTAAACGTAAGATAAACTGTAATCAGATAACATTAAGATAGTTTAAGAATTTATAATGTATACCATACCCATAAGTAAATTAAGTAAACCTAAGCCAAAAATTGTTTTGTTACAATTTTTGTCTCAAAAAAAAAAGGGGAAAGCTGTAGTGAGGTCACTAATGTAACAGCTGACACATACAGCTGATACCTACCTCTTCTCTAATTATTAGTTTAACGATGCTATAAAACTTTATAGCCTCTATTAAGTTTTATAGTTTAAATCCGCTGACAATGCATAATCATAAGTTCCACACCATTAACCCTAGACCTTGATACTGACTAGAAACCATAGTATATAAGCTATACAATTTACCAATAAAGCATTCAGTATTTCTCCAGACTCTTGAGTTGTCATTATACCTCTCACCCTACACTTCATTTTGATCAGACTTATATTGATTTACAAAAAAAAGGAAACATGCTATTAACACCGAAAAGAATTATGTACCTTCGAAAAAAGAAGACAGACTTTTGACACCGAAAATAATATTACCTTCAAAGGAGAAGACAAGATCATCAATATAGAAATACAACAACAATAGATCACGTTACGAAGTTAATATCAATTTTTAATCCAGAATTATAGCAACACGCCTATGAGCGCCTAGTAGTCAGGCTTCCTGATTCCCATTTAATGTTGACCCGAATAATGTATCACACACGTTAAGGTCTTAGAAACACTAATCTCTGGTTTTGCGGTTACAAACGCTGCAGATTATAAACAGACCTAGGAATATACGGGGCAAAATTAAATGACAACTAGGGATTGCCTATATCGATAAACTCAATTATCGATGCTTTTCCCATACACTAGTGACCGCTCCAAGTTTTGTTTATAAAAATAAAATTGTATTGAAAGTATGCAAATGAAACAAAATAGCAACATAATTCTGGTTATTCTTTAAATTCAAAGGATTTTTTAACCCTCACTCATCATCATCATATTTTTTTTACTTCTAACTAATTCTGATCGTTTATTTGAACAATAGTAAATGGGACAGTCATTGTGAAATACACAATTAGGAAAAAATATGATGATGATGAGTAAAGGTTAAAAAATCCTTTTAAAATAAAGATTAACGAGAATTACGTTGCAATATTGTGTCATTTGCACCTACTTTCAATAAAATAAAAAAATTACAAACAGAACTTGAAGCGATCACTAATATATGGGAAAAGCATCGATAGTTAACTTTATCGATATAGGCAATCCCTAGCTGTCATTTAATTTTGCCCCCTATATTCCTAGGTCTGATTATAAATAGAAAGCTCCAGAAATAACTCTAGTATTATTACTATCAATGCGAATTGTAAACCACGTCCCTGTTTTCTTTCACGTCACTAGACGGGAAAATCCATTGAGTGAATCTGCATCAAATGAAATTGGATTCTGTTTCTGCTTCGGGGGCGTTTGAGGAAAACCCTTTTCACGGACTTCGCTTCATTAGTGACTGCAAACGATATTTATAGTAAGTAAATATTGATTCAATATCTGAACTTTTTTATGGTAGAGTCGACTACAAAGATGTATCCACTTATCCACCTTTTTTTATAGGATCTGATGGGAAGTAATCACCACATAAATACCATCATCTCAAGAAGAGTGTTCGAAATGAAAGCTCTTTTCATGAAGGCATGTCGTAACTGGTTGGAAATATTGTATTATAATGCTCGTATTGCTTTGTAATAAGGTCTTAAAATGAATACATCTTTTTGTAGTCGAATCTATGTTTATTATTGACATATTTATAACCTTTTTTTTACTTCCTCCTTTTGTATTAGTCCTATTGTTAGGGAAGCCCGAATTATTTTCCAGAAACATATTTTTCCGAATGACTCTTCTATTAAACTACCCTGACAAGTCTTAAAAAGCTGACTGATTTATTTGAAAATGTATCAGACTGCTACGTTAATAATACTGTTAAGCAACCGTCCATTTATAAAGACGCTCTTTTACTCCAGATTTAAGCTTCAATTACCAATGATGATGATAAGCTATCTCTGATACTTGCGTTCTCGACCGAAGTGTCATCTGACGTCGACCTCCGCCTTCGGTTCAAGCTCTTCCGCTCAAGAGCTCGTCACTTGTTTATTAATTGATCCTTAATTGAGGTGAGGGTTCATCAGCTTGTTTTTTATAATAACGCAGAACCGGCTACAGAGATCTGGTTGAAGTTTGCATACAGGTAGATTATGTCTTAAATTAAAACATAGGATAGGTTATGTTATGACCTATGAGTCTTTTCATAAAATGTTATATTTCTCGTGAAAATAATAGATGTTAAAAAGTTGTAGGTACAATGTTAGGTTATTTTTTTAAACCTATATGATCCAAATCTTTTAAATACCTACGTTAAGGGCGATAAAAATATTTATGAACTCGTAGTTTTTTCTAGCGTATCAACCACTGTTATATCGGTAAAGGGTTGTGTTTAAACCTTACCATTTGTAACTGTTTAGATACCACATAAATGTTGCTTAGACTTACAAATAAAAACTAAGATTTTTTATTTATTTATCGCAAAACAGAGATATTATTCTATTAGATTTCGAAATAGCTGGCAGTTAAAATCCATGTTTTATCCAGATAAATTATAAATAAATATATAATAGGGGACAATCTCACACAAATTGACCTAGTCCCAAACTACGCTCTAGGCTAAGACAACTATAAACATACTTATATAGAGAAATAAATACATATATAGAAAACACCCAAGACTTATTGTAGCAATAATTATCGCATTACTGAATTCTACACGAACAGTAATTTACTCGTTTATAGGTTGTTATTAAAAATAGACGCTTAAAGAAATGAATCCGGATCAAAAGCCGGTTGTTGTGGACTTAAACCGTCTTAAAGATAATCTCAATTAAAGGGCGCTCTCGACCGACTCGACCTGCACTTCGCTGGAGGGTTATAAATTAGGCTGGGGTTTAATTGTTAGGAAAGAAAACATGATGTAGGTCATTATAGGTACAAGTCTAACAAAAAACAAGCTAAATCCAACTGCTGTATAGATAATCTCGTCAATGTAATGTTAGTTATCATGCGTATAATTTTAATTTCGCCAATATAGGTACTTTAAAAAAAAGTAAACACCGCGGCCCTAAGACAAATCTAACGACATCTCCCTTGTCGAAATCGGGCCCTCCGTTCAGCCTTTAGAAGGGGACAAAGAATCATACTTAGATAAGTATACTCATATACAGGTCAAATATGTAGAAGCCAAAAACACACATAACCCTCCTTCTTCGGCAGTCGGGTAAATAATTGTAATACTGTATTGTTACTTATTTAAGCACGTAAATATAGATTTAATAGCCGTAGTAATCTGTTAAACTGGTTTAAGTAGCTTTAGTGTTGACGTCGTAATTCTCAGCGATACATCGTTGGCGCACGGAGAAACTCAAATTGGTTGTTGCACTAGTTATCTACAATGTAAACTGTATTTATTTAAAATTTAAATGAAGTTTTAGGTTGTAGGTAACGGTCTTTGTGTTTAGTGGTACTTAAAGCCAACATTACAATGATTAAAAAAATGGACACTATGCTTGTGCAAAAGCGGGATTTAATGTTAGTTGCGATGGTAATGTTTTTGGACGACGTAATTTTTATCGGGATATACCAGCAAGGTATTTAGCAGTTTGACATTATACGTAAATTAGCAGTGTTAATACATTTCCCGACTAATGACGCGTGGAACATACATAACCCGGCAAATTTATATGATACGTCAAACTGATAAACATTCAAAATCCTTTATTATA
Source organism: Acleris cristana (assembly GCA_948252455.1). Taxonomy (NCBI): domain Eukaryota; kingdom Metazoa; phylum Arthropoda; class Insecta; order Lepidoptera; family Tortricidae; genus Acleris; species Acleris cristana. The sequence goes on along the minus strand of OX411775.1, from coordinate 13,919,569 downwards.
TACCTAGTGTTTATGTATGTAAGTGGGTTTGTATCCATTTAAATTCTGTTTCCTTGTTACCTATTTTAAAATAATAAGTTTTATTGTTTAGTTTCAACAGAGTGTCATTTAACTTTATTTAGTAAGTGACAGCCTCTTGGCTTGTTCATTAATTTTCTTAAGTCAACTTTCATTGTCTTTCTTCGCTAATTTAGTTTCTTTTAAAACAAATTCCCATTTTTTACTGGATTTTCGTTCTTTTCAAGTGAAATTAAATGAATCTTCGTGTTACTTCTAAATAAACACAACCCTCTAGTGCTCTGCTGCTGCAGTACTGTTCTTTCAGGACTGTTATTCTCAACTAATGTTGTTTGAGCATTCGACAGAGTTTTTAATTACAGCTGCGCACGTAAATTTCTTGTTAAGGGTATTAAACGTACAAAAGGTTCTCTTTTGGGTTAAGTGTGTTTTGTTTTGAAAATGGAAGCAATTTTTAAAAGATTTTCCTTGTCGCCTGAAAGCGAAAAAGAGAAAAGAAATGATGGGAGTGGAATGCTGTTAATAGGAGGGTCGGTAGGTGGGTCGCAGTAGTAATGGTGGTGTTCTACGTTTGCCGCTGCCGACAATTTTACGAACGGCTTGTGAAATAAGACTATTGTTAAATACTAATATTTATAGAGCGAAAAAATTGGAAGTTAGTTTAATGACCGTAACTTCAAGTTGCATGGTTTTAACCCCTAATCAAAGAAGAGGGGTTATTAGTTCGACCCCTATATCTATCTGTGGTTTCGTAGGTCCAGAGGGCTTTTTGATTAACGTACTCGTAATCGCAACCGGCTTCAAAGTGGAGCAATTGTTTTCATTTTGTATGCAGACAAGCCTTCGATTTTCAAAACGAAAACGATCGTGATTGCGAGTGCGTTAGACAATAAGCCCTCAGGGGTGTTATTCTCTTAAAAACAGTGGTCGGTCGAACGAACAATTCGAGTTTTAGTAGTCCCGTCCGAGCGAACAAAACACATTTTAGCGCGTGCATTCTCAATTAGGCAGCATTATACGTTTCAGAAGCCATGCTGCCAAATTGAATACACGCACTAAAATGTGTTTTGTTCCCTCTGACGAGACTACTTAAACTCGCCGCTTGAACGTTCACTCGTTCGTCCGTCCGTCCGTCGTTGTTGAGAGAATCACACCCCAGCACGAACAGACTGATTCTTTTGCGGTATTTTTTAGTAAATTTTGACAACAATTGATGGAAATCGGTTGGAATTTTAATAGGTTTGGTTCAAAAGTTAAGTTGAAAACGGAGGTCGCAAATGTCGCAATAAAGTAAAAGGATTTTTACAAGACTAATAAAAAAACTTTGTCAAAGTTTGTTAGTGTGTTTGTCTCTATAAAGTGTGTTGCTTGCCTTCTCCAAGCTATAAAAAAGTTACATTTTTCATTGCATGTCTTTTGTTTCGATTTTAAACGGGAAAGCGCATGTTCTCGAGTTGTCGGTTGTATGAAGGTAAAACAATTTGGTAACTTGTTGCGTTTGGCAGGGATCGTCAACATTTACATCGTTGCGGTGGGCAGGGCAGGTGTCCGCCAGGTGGTGCCAATGTTGGGCAACCCCTGGCGTGGTGCCAGGACTGCAACAGACAGGGTTCACACTTGACCCAAACCACAAGGGTTTTTTAATATATTTGTTATTTTTGGAGGAACTTCCCATTTTAAACATTTTATGTGAAATGATATTTATGGGAAGAGGATGGAACAAATTAACATAGTTTAGAAAGCTTGAAAAGCATTTGTATGTTTTAGGAACTTCTACAAATAAAATATGTAATTGACCAGAAAAAAAAACCAATATTGAATCTTGTACACGTTGCTACGGGTTACAGGAAAATGAAAGGACGGAAGTGGACAGAGGAATTCTGCACAATACACAACTATGCCTGAGTTTAACTCCGATTAAGGTTACCATCCGTCCGGATTATTCCGGACATGTCCGGACTTTTAGACTGTAGTCTGGACTTTGTCCGGCTCTTTACTTGGTCCGGATTTTTGCAATGCGACGGTCTGCTACCATGCCTACCATACCACTGTAACTAAGTGAGTAGTGTTTCCACTATGTGACAAAAAGTCCGGACTTTTATCGAAATGTCAGGCTTTTTCTTAGGACTTTTCAAATTCCTCAATGGTAACCCGAACTCCGATGGCAGTTCATTTATTTAAACTGTTTGTTTTTGTAATAAAAAAATAAATCTTATAAAGTCGTCAACTATATTTCCCACTGTAAGTACGTAATCCATCTGTCAGCCCTGTAGAAGTCAACGGCCGCTGAGTCACTGACTGTCCCAGATTTTTCCGGAAGATCGATTGATCCCATACAGGAGCGTCGAGTGTTTGTTTCTGTACGCTTGATAATATGTAGCATGCGTTTGCTCTTAACGCTTATGGTCTCCTGGTAGCAGTAACCCAATAAACTTGATTTTTTAAAGGAATTATGGTACAAAGTAAACAAAAAAAAATGTCCCCTCACAAAGAATTGTATGTTTTGGTTCTGGTCTTCACAACCTATCTGAAGAAAAAATTAACTACAAAGAATTAATTACCAATTATTAACCAAACCCATACAACTAACTTTATGCTAATCAATCATTTGTAGACAACGAAACAACGTCAATACAACGAAATTGACATTATGCTTTGTTAATTGATTTACACAACCTTCAGAGTCGAGCTTATAGCTGATTTCCGTGACGGAAAATTTGTACAAGTAGGTAAATATATTCATGAACACGGCATTTGATTGCTTAAGTAATGTCAACAAAACAATGGTTTCGATTCGAAACTTTAGAACAAAATTGATAGACGCATGTTACAAAACTTGTGTGATTAAGGCAACTTTTTTAGGGTTCCGTACCCAAAGGGTAAAAACGGGACGCTATTACGAACCGTGATAGCTAGACAGTTCAAATTTTCACATAAGATGTATTTCTGTTGCCGCTATAACGACAAATACTAAAAACAGAATAAAGTTAATATTTAAGGGGGGCCTCATATAACAAACGTGTTTTTTTTGCCGTTTTTTGCTAATGTTACGGAACCCTCGCACTCCGATCGTCCGACTCGCACTTGGCCGGTTTTTTATATTGATAATGGGTTTGCTCTTGACTAACCTTGCAATTGGAGGACGAGCATTTTATAAACTATGAAGCGAGCTCACCCAGAAGATGCCTATTCACCTTATCTTTACATAGCTTAAGATTGTATGCATTCGGTAATACAGAAGTCGGAAGCGCATTCCACTCTTTTGCAGGGTAGTGATTCTCTCAAAAGCAAAGGTGGCGAATGCAGGAGTGATGTCCAAGCGGCGAGTTTAAGTAGTCCCGTCAGAGCGAGCAAAACACATTTTAGCGCGTGCATTCTCAATTAGGCCTTATACGTTCGAGAAGCCATGCTGCCAAATTGTATACACGCGCTGAAATGTGTTTTGTTCGCTTTGACGGGACTACTTAAACTCGCCGCTTGGACATTCACTCCTGCGTTCGCTCACCTTTGCTTTTGAAAGAATCACTACTTACATAGTTCACATTATGAAGGATGACGATGCAAAACGCTTCGTTCGAATTTATAGTTCTTTTTTCAAAACGATATAAGTATTGCAACCTCGTTTTGTATTGTGTTACTAATAGCCCCCTCCCCCTCCATTATAATTTCTTCGAATCAATCCCCATCAAGCCCAGCCCTAGTTGCAATAGAGACGTCAGTCACCCGTTGCTTTGTTTGCACATCCGCGAACAATGTAACTAGTCCAGTTCCATTTGCATCTATAAACACGACGTATTTACTGCAGGATATCGGTATTTACAAGGGTGTATTTGCTGCTCCGGAAATGCTGTGTTTTTTAAAGCGTTGCTTATATTTCGGTACTAAATTATTAAGCTTATTGCCCTGGACGCGCAAACAAATTAACGTGCTGGGGTGTTATTCTCTCTACAATGACGAACGGACGGATGAACGAGTGAATGTCCAAGCGGCGAGTTTAAGTAGTCCCGTCAGAGCAAACAAAACACATTTTAGCGCGTGTATTCAATTTGGCAGCATGGCTTATCGAACGTATAAGGCTGCCTAATTGAGAATACACGCGCTTAAATGTGTTTTGTTCGCTCGGACGGGACTACTTAAACTCGCCGCTCCGCTTTCGCTCGTTCGTTCGACCGACCGCCGTTTTTTTAGAGAATAAGACCCCTGATCTGCACGTGTATAAAATACCAAATATGTAATGTGGCTTTATTTGATTTCGTTTTAAGATCTGGATGCGAGTCGAGCAGGTATTGTTAGACGGAGTGAGCGTCAGAGGATTAAAGGCTTACAAAGAAGGCCTTTTCATTTGATATGACGGTACAAAGCGTTTTCTGCGAGAAAACTCCACATTTCCACTGCTTTTCAGGAAATTTATACCGCTTATCGCGTAACAGAAGTACCAGGGTAGCAGCACGCGGCAGGCGGTGAATGCGGATCGTTTTAAAGTCGGCAAAAGCTTGCATTAGATTCTCGGCTATGCAGCTATGAACAGCGAGTTTAATATCCGGGAAGTGGTAAACGTGATCGAGATCGAACTACCCTACAAAACAAACACGGAAATAACTGTTGTTTCATCCAATACCAAGTTAGACGCCATCGTGTGAAAAGATAATAAAGAGCAATGGAATTCTAAATTGCAATTGTTATAGTCTTCATTTTATTGTAGAATAACACGATGTCGCTAAGTGACTAGTTTATCTTTACATAGTATAAAATGAAGTTGCTTCCGCTCTCTGGGTAGTGATTCTTTCAAAAGCAAAGGTGAGCGAACGCAGGAGTGAATGTGCAAGCGGCGAGTTTAAGTAGTCCCGTCAAAGCGAACAAAACACATTTCAGCGCGTGTATTCAATTTGGCAGCATGGCTTCTCGAACGTATAAGGCTGCCTAATTGATAATGCGCGCTCTAAAATGTGTTTTGCTCGCACTGACGGGACTACTTAAACTCGCCCCTTGGACATTCACTCCGGCATTCGCTCACCTTTGCTTTTGAGAGAATCACTACTCTGTTTGCTTAGATCTTTTAAATTACTCAAAGGATTTTAATGCAGTTTTCAGCAATAGATAGAGTGATTCAAGAGGAAGGTATAATAATAAATTCTACATTCTAGGTGTTACAGAAAACTCACATAAACCGAAGCAAAGCGAAGGCGGGTCGCTAGTTCAATATAAATGTTACCATTTCATGTAAACAAACAATACTTTATTAGTTCCTAACCATTTGATCGTAAAACTCTGTAATAAAAAGCTATATCTAACTATAATGTTCTTACTTATATCACCGTATAAGGTTTATAAAGCCACGTCGGTGGAGAGTTCTCGGCGTTTCGAGAGCAATGAAGTGGCACTTCATGGCCAGGCTTCACGTGAAAGCCTGTACCAAGTAGGTATACAGCTAACTGCATTGTAAGGCTATGCTTTTGTTTTGGCTCAAAGTTCTTGGAATTTACTATCTCCTAGTTACTTATGATATTATTAGTCGTAAACTTTGTTACTTACAATTTCTTTCAAGTGTTATTTTGTGAATTAACTTCTGGTGTCTGCCTAATTGATCACCACGGCCGAGATTCTAAATCATATATCGTCTTTGACCTGTTATCGTGTGGTCAACGTTTTGATAGCTCTTATTTACTTGACAGTAATGGCGGCCGAGTTAAAAAACAATACCAAAACAGGTCAAACACGATATGGTTTTTACCGCCTAGAATACCTATACTTCTTTTAATTGGCAACTTTTATTCGTAGTATCCGATGGCCATTTTTAATTAAATTAGAATTTTGGATAACCAGCGTTACCGCAAATGAATCACTAGTTTCGATATTAGTATTTAGTAGTAGTATTCGACATTTAAAAAGCGGTACTGTTTTTTTTGTTTTTTTTTTTTTTATTTCAAAGTCCTTACAAGTACCTTATAGACGCCAGTATCCAGCTATGAAAGATTTGATGTTATTTGTGTTTAAAGTGAATAAAAGAAAGATGATAGAAAATTTCATGTTGCTGTTACATATTTATTGTTCTTTTTTCCAACGAGTGAACCTTTTTAAATATTATTTTTTCAATGATCAAATACAGTATCGCTCGGAAATTGGTCCAATTTGACAAGCGTAGTTGTTATCGGCCCCAACTAAGTGTTACGGCTTCCTTTCCGGCGATAGCAATCTCCTGAAATGAGGTTCGACGTACTTTCACGTAACCTATTATTACATTTTCAAAATAAAAGTAAGTAAAAAAAGAATTTGGAGGATGTCTACATAAACCCAACACAACAAACCTTCCTTCAACAAATGAAGTTATTTTATTAATCTTAACGATACGAAAACTATCTATTGATGACCATCATCTGAAATCTAGTCGATAATACTCACGCGATTATGACATTAATTTATAGTTAAAACTTTTACTTAATGAAAACCTTGGCAACAATTTGATGTTATTTTGATAAATAGAGTATCAATTTACCTAAATAAATAAGATATAAGATATTAGAAGGCGCAACTTCGCGTTTTGCTATTTACTTCATAGTCCATATAACCTTCTACTCGATACCTTTCTATGATGGTCTGCCAAATTAAATTAATGGATTAAAGTGGTACGAGAGCTTACTCAATTATCAGAATTACATTTTGAAAAAATATTCCCCAATTACTCGTTAAAACGGCGTATATCAAATACCCAATTTATGTGAACATAAAAATTCATAGCTCAAGCCATAAAGCAAAAGAAATGCCAGTTCCATAAGCATTTTTTCCTGAATAAAGTTTATTGAGGCAGCGTCATGATACCAGGCAAACATAGATGTTAGGAGTTTACGTGGTGGCGGGCACGTCCCGTTTGACGCATGACGATATCGTGAGACGGATGCGTATCCCTGTTTACAGCCTAAGGGTTACGCGTAACGTTGTTATTATGTGGGAACAAAAACCGACGCTACTGCATTAGATCAGTGATATGAGACGAAACTAGAATGACGAAAAAGGACAGGGATAATAAAGTTGCTGACATTTTTCACGTTGCTCTGATTTTTATGTGTATGACGGAACACAGTGCGTAGGTAAATAAATGCTATCATCTATATATATAAAAGGCAAACCTGACTCACTGACTTTGTATATCAACGCACAGCCGATACTACTGTACCTAGAAACTTGAAATTTGGTACATGGGTTCCCTTCATGATGTAAGTGAGCACTAAGAAAGGATTTTCCGAAAATCGAACCCCAACGGGAAGAAATGGGGGGGAGTAGCGGGAAACTAATTCTACGCGAACGAAGTCGCGGGCGTCCTCTAGTCTTCTATATATATAAAAGGCAAACCTGACTTACTGAATTATATATCAACGCACAGCCGAAACTACTGTACCTAGAAATGTGAAAATTGGTACAGGGGTTCCTTTCATGATGTAAGTGATCACTAAGAAAGGATTTTCCGAAAATCGACCCCCAACAACGGGAAGAAAAGACGGGAGTAGCGGGAAACTAATTCTACGCGTCGCGGGCGTCCTCTTTCTATGTAGGTATGAAAAGAAAACATGAAAAATTATGTTTGTACTATTTTACAACTTCTTGTTATTTCAAACATCAGTAAGTATGTAATTTGGTTTATGACCGTCAAACGTCAAAATACGTACATTTATCAAATACGGAATTCACTTGCAAACAAAAGCAAAAGTCAAAGCACCCGTAAATCAGGCCGTTTGAAATACGTTTCAACTGACGCACTAACAAGAATGCGGGTTTATGTTAGTTCGTGCGTTATTACTACAAGTGTAGGTACTAGGAGATTAGGAATGGGAAGGTAGATCCGTGGGATTGTTATCCGTCGCTAAATGAGTAGTACAGTCAAGGACTTTAATTCTTATGCCACTATGGAACCCTGTCGCATAACGTTTATCATTAATTTTGGCGTAATTTCTTTCATGTGGTTTGACGATGTCATTATGACAGGGTTCCATAGTGACAAAAATAAGATTTGGAAAAGTGTTACGGATTTTGAGATATTCGGACTCTATTTTGCGTCAAAATTAAATTAAATGTCTGTTTTTGAGATACTATACTCGTTTTTATTGTTGAACAAAAAAAAAATAAGGGTCCTGAGTCCATTTTCGAAAAGTGAAGTAGGTACATAACTCGAAAACAGGGGCACTTTTATCGAACCTTATTTAGTTTTTATTAGAGAACTCCCTCTACATCTAGTAACAACCTAACATCTTGAATACTTCATATAGATCCAACCATAAGCTTGGATTTATATTTTTATCTTACCAAAACAAAGTAAACCTCCGACATCTCCCAGCAGATAGAAACACCCCTCCGGGCATTAAGAGGGGGTAAGTCTTACTAGGACCGCATGAATATTGTATCACTTCATATCCCAGCGGGGGTCGACGTCCTCTGGGACCTTTCTCCACCGCAAATGGCTATCGTTTCATGAAGATAAATAACTTGAATTACTGGTGTACAAGTAATGTTGTAGAGTAACCAAAAACGAGAAAGAGTTGTATTGTGTTTGTAGCAATGTGTATTGTCGTGCTAAAGGGTTACAGATGCAATCAGAGTTTAATGAAGATTAACACCCACGTATATTCTCAAACAATACTTAAGGGATCCTTCACTGAGTAAACGCACTGCGTTCAATACAGCTTTGTGATTGGTCCTTTTTGACCGACCTTTTGTTTATGAGACGATTTGAACCACCCTGTGCGTTCGTTAGCACTGTGAGACCTCATAGTGACGTTTGTGAATACGGGTGTAAGTCGTTACTCAGGGGCCGGTTAGACGGTGTATCTATTATTTTTATCGAAACACACTGAAAAAATAATTGGTCGGATCTAACAAGATTGTGATTTTTGTGCATAAGCGTCTTGATTCCATATGAGCCTGACAAGACGTTAGATACATCAACTAATACGTTAGATACATCAACTAAGATGTTAGTTGAATCACTAAAGAAATTGCTGTTGTTACTATCAGCTTTGGTTAATATAACTAATATGTTAACTATTGTTTTCATTTTTTCAACTAAGAGAAAATCTCTCTTTGTTGGCTTTAATTTTTTTGAGTGCACCTTTTAACCTAACCTTACATAGGTTATACTTAGGTTAGTTAGATATTCATGTTTAAGCTATACTGAAAACATCATGGTTTCAGCAGGAAATAGCGTTTGATGAAATTAAATTCGTTGAAGTGATACAAATGTTGTACTGAAATTCGATAAAATAATGGGTTACCGGTTACTGGTTAAACAAGCATCATATTCGTGACAATGTGTAGCCGGCAACTACGGGCGTCTTGGTTTAACATACGCAGTAAGATAAAGACAGCATTAGTTGCCGACCACATTGCCGTAAAAGTTGATCATCTAACCGAACCTTTAGTGACGTGTTTTCATACACATATTTGAAACAGGAACGAGTTAGTTGTCTACAATGAATACAACAGTTTTTATTGACGAGTGAAACAAGCGGTGTTTTTTTTAAATTAAAACATTCTATTAAAAATGCATACTTAATTATATTATCATCATAACAATAGTTCAGCCGAAAGACTGCTGGGTATTGATTCTCTCAAACGCAAAGGTGAGCGAATGCAGGAGTGAAGTCCAAGCGGCGAGTTTAAGTAGTCCCGTCAAAGCGAGCAAAACACATTTCAGCGCGTGTATTCTATTTGGCAGCATGGCTTCACGAACGTATAAGGCTGCCTAATTGAGAATGCACGCGCTAATATGTGTTTTGTTCACTCTGACGGGACTACTTAAACTCACCGCTTGGACTTCACTCTTGCATTCGCTCACCTTTGCTTATGAGAGAATCACTACCCTGGATGAAGACCTTCCCCAAAGATACCGGAATCAGATGATGATGATGATTATACGAAAAAAATTGCAGTCGTAAAATAAAACCTGTAATTTGCTGAGTTTTAATCCCTATTTATATCCATTGTAGCTGTATATTGTGATTAAATACTGTGATTAAGGTAAGGCAAGGCAATGGTGGCAATAAAAAGAAACCTTCATCATTGATTGTATTGGTTACCCGGAAACATATTTCAAAGCAGAAAGCTTATGTTTATGCACCTGTGTTTAAAAGCTTCGCTCCCTACCAAGTTAACGGGAGAGTTCCTACATCCAATTTTCAGAGCTTTCCTTCAATATTCCGCTAAGTTTACTTAAGCCGAAGTTTGCGGAAAACTTGTCGGGAGAGTAACTCTCCTGACAGTAGATAAGCCAGTCGACTTGCTCGGAAATTGCACTCGTCCCAGATTGCATGCGCATCTATTGTGCGCAGGAGAGATTGAAACAATGCAGGCACAGGTTTATCATAATAGTATTGACTAACTTTTGTTTTTCAATGAGGTGAACACAGAGTTTTTTAGGTATTTTCAATTAACTAAGATGCTCACTTCTTAATTTGTGTCATTATCTATGAAAAGGGACCTTATTGTCGATGGCTTACTTTTCTCTGACTAGACTATAAAATTGCACTACTACTTTACTTATTAAAGAAAGTTCGATATTTCAGTAACATTACTAAACATTAGGCAGTTCAGTTCACCGTTGTTAATATTCCAAAATTTATTGCACTCACAAATATCATACACGTTCTCACGACTTTGGCAATAGAGAATTAGAGAAGTCAGATATAGCTAAGATAGTACTTGTGTACGAGTAAATTTAGACATAATATGAGCTGTATACATGGAACAATATAGTATGTTTATAGCTTTTTAGCGCCCTACTCGACACCGATAGATATCTAGAGCAAAATCATTGACACGAGTTTAATAAGTGCAGCGATATTAAAAGAAGCCGAGACCGTGTTTTTCATTTTATTATTTGCAGTGGAGCTTTATTCAAATGATCGTATTATGTTAATTCTACTGCACAAGGGCCTTACGTCTTTTATAGTAATATTTTTAGTCAGTTTTATATCTAAACTTTAATTCATAGTTCTTATTTGCAAAAAAAAACTGTTTTGTGAATAAAATAAAAGTGTGGTAAGGAACAAAGTCGCTTGCTGTCTTAATTTTTCATTTTCCTAATTATAGTGTTTTCAACTCGCGAATTGTAGTGGAGCGTTTCACTACTTACAACATTTTAATTTACGGAGTACGAATATGTTAATGTACCTACTTATTTAATTTTATTTAAATCTTTATAACATTATACAGGGGATTCTAAAGCTGTAATATTAACGCGAAGTTTTGGGACACCCTGTACGTCAGTATACGTAGGTATGTAATTGTATAGGTACACCAATGGATGGGCAAGACGGCCCTACAGTGGGTTAATGTGGGCTGATGGATCGATGGATGAATGGATGGTGTAGTGCACAAATAATACGCCTAACCTAACCTAACCTAACCTAACCTAACCTAACCTAACCTAACCTACCTTACCCAGGCAGAGCCTGATATAACTAAAGTTCTTCCTGGCAGAATATGCGATAATACACTTTTCTTGGACGATATATAACTTCTACCAGTTGCTTTAGGCCAAGGAAAAAGCGAGATTTACTTATATAATTCCACCATTTCATTTCGTAACAAGAAAGTCAGTTCGCCGCCTTACGAAAACCGCATAATTTGCGGTTACTTGTCTGCACTCCATTTTCGCGTGAGACGTCATAATCGGAGCAGTAGGTCGGGTCAATGCACCCAGTTTGACCCGGGTGCTTACCTAATAACATTACTAGGTACTGAATTAACAAAGAGCGCAAAAAAAAACCAGTGGCCTGAGAATTTGGCATAATGCCCTATAAAAAAACTTGGGCCCTATGTTTCCTCGAGTCTCTGTACGTAGGCAAGCAATTAAATTTAATATTGATTGAGATACCCCGTTACAAGAAACGTTAAAGTAAACCTCAAGTCATATAAAACTGTCATTTGTGACTAGAAGGCTTATTACCTAACGCATTCGCAATCGCAATAGTTTTCATTTTGACAGTCCGAAGGCGAGTCTGCATACAAAATGAAAACAATTGTTCCACTTTGAAGTCGATTGCGATTGCGAGTGCGTTAGGAAATAGTCCTGCTGTCTGGATGGGACGATTTTGGATGAATTTACTAATACGGCCTGTAGAAAATTGTCATCGCAACGCGCCTTGAGTCAGGAATTTTACTCAAGATCACATTAATAAGACCTTTTGTCTTGCGAGTTTTCTGGAGCACCCGCGTACATAAAGTGATAGTAAGAACCGAAATAAAATCCGTTGCGTAATTTAGGAAATTGAAATTAGGATTACAAACGACATGGCAAAAATTAAAAAGCCCAAGTTAATCATTAGGACAAACGATTATTAGGAACAAAACATTATGTCAAGAGAAAATAGGTCGATATACATTATGTCAAGTAATCATTAGGATAAACGATTATTATTACCGCAAACATTATGGCAAGTGAAATTAGGATTACAAACGTTATGGGAAAACATAGGGAGCCGGGAGTTAGCAGATATACAGACAGACGTGGAAAGCGACGTTGTTTTAAAACTATAGATAAAGATGAAGAGTTGCACTACAATGACCCAATAAAATTAACGCTGTGCTAACTTATAGCGAAAGAAATTATATAAGAGAAATAAAAGAGATGGAAGTTAGTTTTCCTGACTCGAAAGAGTTGTTTCTGACGGAGTTGCTATTCATTAACTGAGTTAAAAGCAAGTTCCGACAACGTGTTTCTTTCCACCTTGTACCAGCAGTTTAACGTAAATACAGGTTCACCGAGGGAGAAATGCAGTTTATACCTGAAAGCCAAAGAAATAAGGTTATGTTTTGGACCTGGGGAGTTATTATGACATAGGTATGCAGTTCATTTTACGGCGAGCGTAAAGGACAAGGCTATAGCAATTGTATAGCTCTGTCCTTTTCTCTCAGCGTAAACTGAACTGCATTGCTATGTCATAATAAGGGACCTGTACGTATATAACACCCGTATTCACAAATAATACTTAAGGGATCCTTCACTGAGTAAACGCGCTGCGTTCAAATACAGCTTTGTGATTGGTCCTTTTTGACCGACCTTTTGTTTATGAGACGATTTGAACCACCCTGTGCGTTCGTGAGCACTGTGAGACCTCATAGTGACGTTTGTGAATACGGGTGTAAGTATGGTTCTTTTCCCCTTGTAGAGGTTGAACGGTTGGCCCGATTTCGATACACGAGGAGTCGTTTGATTCGTCTTTGCGTGGCAAGTCAGTGAGTACGTAAATATTGTCGTTTATATGTATAAATAAGTTAATAACTATGTTATTCGACGTAATGGTGTAGCGACGTTATTGTAAATAACTCGACTATCATTACTTTCTAGTAAATAAGAGCTATCACAATATTGACAATACGATAAAATGTCAAAAGTAATTAGGTTACATTACAAATATATTTTACACAAGTTTCGGACTGTAAGATACAATGTCAGTTGCAATCATGTTGCAATTTACAAGAAGCTTGTATACTTTGTATAACTATCTCGGCCTCAATTCCACTTTGTGTGAATTATATTAATTTCTTTCGTTTACCATATTGCTCAAATATTGCTTCGTTCTGTTTAGTTTATTGTCAAAGTTAGAAGCGACAAAACAATACTATAAGACAACGATCAGAAACATCCGTTTAGGACGAGGTGAAAAAGACTCGAGTCATCAGTTATCTATTATCTATATAACAGCTTTGTTACAAACACTAAGAAAACCGATTCGTAAGTTACAAAGTTATAAATGAGGATTCTCAACTGCAACAAAACTACTGCGAGAAATGTGGGACAGTCTGGCGGACAGTGGCATGCAAGCTATTGCAATTGCAAGTTAGAACTACCACTCGCTACTGACAGACGCGGACATTTGCAGAAGTTCTTGAGGTGGAAACGCAGCCTAAGAGGCTATATACACTGCGACTTTTACTTGCGATTAGAGAGCAAAAGTGATAGCGACACGAAACGCGCGACTGCATTGCTACTAAAAGCCGCAGTGTATAGCCTCATAGTGTTAATTGAATATTTATATATTTCCTCCTTGTTATTTTGTTGCTTAAAAGATAACATCTCATTCTGCGTCTCTCATTGCCTACGGCTTCCACTGTACAAATTAATACAATGTAATTAGTATATAAGTAGGTCATAAAGTGTTTTTTTTTTGTAATAACTATAATCTATATCTATAGGTATGTAAAAAGGCAAACATGACTTACTGACTTATATATCAACGCACAGCCGAAACTACTGTACCTAGAAACTTGAAATTTGGTACAGCGGTTCCTTTCATGATGTAAGTGAATACTAAGAAAGGGTTTTCCGAAAATCGACCCCCAACGGGAAGAAATGGGGGGAGTAGCGGGAAACTAATTCTACGCTTACGAAGTCGCGGGCGTCCTCTAGTACAGTACTATATGTATATATGTTGCCTAAATGAACTTAAAAAAATATCATTCATTGTTTATTCATTTTCATGTCGGCTAATCAACTTTTATCTTATCCTTAATGAAGCGCATTTGTCTCCGGTACCAGGGGAGCATAAGAAAAGGGGTGTAATCCGTGCTAACGCACACTAATGGGCCGGTTAGGCGGTTAGGTGCGCATAAGCGAGGCGGAGCGGAAAATGGCTGCGGGGCTATGTCGGGGCAAGGCGGGCCGCTGCGAAATTTACAAAATCGATCAGTTGGATAAGTCGTTTTATATCTGTTTCGTGATAAGTAGACGTTTACGAATTCATGTTATTTCCTGTTATTGAAAATTTATATGTAGCAAAGGGGATCGTATGTAAGAATGTATCAGTAAGAGTTTTATTCTAGTGCTATTTTATTGGGTAAGAGTGGTACAAATAGATAGTTTACTTTCGCATTTATAATAATACTAGCTTCTGCCCGCGACTTCGTCCACGTAGATTTCGATTATAGTTATTCCCTCGGGAACTTTTAAATTTTCCGGGATAAAAAGTAGCCTATATGTTAATCCAGGGTATAAGCTATCTCCATTTTAAATTTCATTCAAATCCGTCCAGCCGTTGCAGCGTGAAGAAGTAACAAACACACACACACACAAACTTTCGCATTTATAATATTAGTAGGATAGGATAGATATACCTAGATAAAGATAGTGATGACTGTTTTAATAGTTTTACTAAATCAGTTTTGGAAGAACGTGACCAAACCTATTCCGAATGCATTTTGCGACTGCACGAACGTGCTTTTGAATATTCATAAGGTTTGTTTTAGAAAGCTTTGTATTTGTTCGTTTGTTGTAATGTTTTCTCTATGTAACATCTTACTTAAATAGTTTCGACTCTTTTTTGCAATATTAATAACTAATAAGTATTTCGTACTTTCATAGTATGGATTATTGAACTCTGTGCCTTTGTTCATTCAATACAATAATTCCAAGCGAACACTGTTTACTAGTGCCTATTACCTATTCTGTGCTAGTGCCAAAGGTTGGCGTTCGGCAGATGTCGTCAACATTTGGCCCGCGCAAACAGAGCTGACAAACCTTTATGTTTTCGATAAAATGTTAGACTAGGTACAAACTTTGCTGCTTATCTACACTTGCATTATAAAACCGAGTCGTTTTACTGACTAACTAACAAAAAATAGAAAATAAATATAACTATAAATATTCTTGAAAATAAACCCCTAATAGAAGGAAATGGAAGTAAAAGAGAGTAACGAATTCTACGCATACAAAATAGGTACACATATTTACGTATTAGATTATATTCTAGGAAATATGCGAATGAGGTCAATCTGAGCAGGAACTTAAGTATTATATCAGGACTTTGCTGCAAGCCACAAGATGCTATTTCGGTGTAAATTGCTGAATCAACGTGCTTTCAAACCAAGACGAGACGTGCACCATTACTTTATTTCGCGTGCATTTCGTATTCGTGTAACGGTGCAACGTCAAATTAAGTGGTAGGGCGTGTTTTCCGTAAATTAAAAACACTGACAGATAAGTTGCTTCGTATTAAACATTTTTAATGAAATGTATCGGTAGTTTAATGTCTGTATCTATTCTGTGTCAAATGATATAGGAAAAAATGTAACTAAATTGTGAATTTTCAAAACTATTTTTTTTATCAAGCGTGTTTTTTTTAGGATAAAGTATTATTATTTAATTGCCCTAAATTTAGGACATTTGTCAAAGTGCCTTGTGACTTTAGTTGACCGACACAAGATTATTTTTGTAAACTAACGAAATTTGACGTGGGCCTTACGAGGTTGATATGAAACTAATGATCAAGTATATGAATCCATTATTAAAACGATCTCACTTGATCTTTAAATGATCTACGATCTACGTGATTATGGAGTAGGTAATAATAATAAATTGACCACTGGAATTTTTTGAAAAGTGTTCTGATAAAAATCATCCTTTTTTAAAGATGTTCGTCTCAAAAGCTTATACTTACAATTAAAAAAATAACGTTATTTCCTCATTATTTTATATTATCATATCAGTGTTGGCGACGCCCATTGTATGTACGAGTATGTATTGTAACCGCGTTTGTTTTTTTAAGTGTAGCACTAGCTGTGACGTAGACAAGTCCATGAGGCAGTTAGGGTAACGGTACCAATGATGGACACTTTTAGCTGACAGACACCAGTAATGGACACTTCATTCTTTATTCCAATTTCATACGGTCCTAAATTAATTGTTGCAAAAAAACCCCTTATCTTCTGTAAAATAAAATCACCATATCATTGGGTTCTTGTCCATTACTGGATCCACCACCCTAAGCTCTTTAGCCATTTACCTATCAGAAATTTGTTTATGTATTTTATCAGTAAATAATGAAGAAAATAATTAAATAAAATAATTCTTTCGAGTTAAACCATGAAAGCCAAAGCATGTTTTTTTTCTTCAGAAAACCGTTGAAACTAGTTTACATCATTTAAATTGACTCTGGCTTTATGTATTAGTTTTGAACGTCAAACATTTACGTTTGTCCTTCTTTCTTCATGCTCGTTCACCACGGGTTAAACTTTATCACTCGTTAAAACCCGTTAAGTGTCAAACCTTGTCATCAAATACCCTCTGCCAAATCTAAAAAAGTGAATAACAGCATTAAGGAATATCCACGAAAGGTCTTGGGAAGGCACTATAAAGAGGAATCTGGTTGTGCGTGGAAATTGGGACGAGAGGCTGATTTAAAACTATTTGAATTTGATGAACCTTGAACCTTGTCGTAAAAAAGTAAAAGTCCAGATGGTGATGAAGACATTGCACGTGTGCAGAGTTGCAAGGGTTAACGATAGTTTAAAGAATCGATTTTTAACTTATTATGTTTAGACCATTATGAGCAATGTTATACCGAAGTATATTATTATATTAACCGCCTGTTTCACAATCGACAAGTAAAGCATATTTGACAGATAAATTTAGCCCTTTCTCTTTCTTAAATTTAAAAATAGACAAGGAGAGATCCAACTTTAAGTGGCAGATAAATTTACTCGTCGATGGTGAAACAGGCCCTAAATCTTATTTAGATATTAGCAATAAAAGTGCCTCACTACTCAACCTTAACAGTAGGTACTATTTATTACTATTTTTTATTTTTGTTTTTCTTTTCTCTAGCTTAGTAACGCAGAGCCGGCTATTAGTAGAGTCTGTCTAATGAATGATGAACCGGGCTTTTATTTGACTGGCAGGTCTGGCAACACTATTAAAATGACGTTTTGACATTGACAAACAAGTCGTTGTTGGTTCGAGTCTGTCAAATTAAAATTTTCTTCTCGAAATTTACGGACTAAACATGCGTAAAACTATCAAAAGTGGTGTGCGACAGATCCTTTGTACCATTATAAACAAATATAAAGAAAAACAAGAGAAGAGGGAAGCATTGTTGAAACAAAAAATAGAGTGTTTACATACGGTGACCGAATTCATAGGTTATAACAAGGTTAGTATGGCATGTTAATTTTGATACTTATTATTTCTATATCTTCAATCCAAAGTTTCATAGAATATATACCTTTTCTGTTCTACCTATCTTTTGAAATTGGTATTTCTTTTCCATTAAGAAATTAAACGATGTATTCTTTTCAGATAAGCTGGACGTGGATGGTGAAAAACAAACGGTTTTGAAAAATCTTCAGCAGTTGAAAAAGTTGGAGCAAAACGATTTACTATGCCAGAGTCAAACGAAGTATTTAGAAGAATTATCACCAATGACCGGTAAATACTAAAATTAATTAAATCATTGTCTTTCCCTATACATAGGTGTATTGTCTGTACCTAAGATCGCCGTCAATAGAACTTGCGAACTATGTAAACAAATTAGTACTGTTTGACACATAACCTCAAATATTCACCAAGCGTGTTGTTATTAAATATAACATATAATGAGTAGTTATTTCATCTTAAACTTAATATGACAATAATGATCTAGCGTATAAATCGTTGCAAAGACCTCACTTGATCTTTAAAAGTACGTGATTATCGAGTAATCATGGTGAATTTGGTTCGTTTGGTTTTGTTTACATCTTTTGCAAGTTCTATTGACGGCGATTTTATACCATGTTGAATCTCTTAGTTATCGCAATTTTATTAAATTAATGAAATAGACAGATGATTAATATAACTGACATTCATACCTAGTTTCAGTAAAACACTAAGGAGGTGTTTATATACATTTAGTTAAAAGATATCATAAACATATTAATATGTACCTACGTACACTTCATGAGCTCTTGGAAAAGATGTTCAGGTTATACCTGTCTTCCTTGTTCTTAAACCGTTGCGATTTGAACCTCACCGATGCAATTTGATTTCACCTAAACCCAAATGTTCTTAGAGCTGTCGGACTGTAAAATGGGGCTGTACTGCGTGTCACAATATATTTGTAAATGGTGTTCTGTTTAATTCATTCCTTCTTTCTTCTTACAGATATCAGTGTTTCGACATTGAAGAGAATGAAGGCAAAGTAAACCATGGTGTCTTTAGTACTCCAGGAAAGAAGCGAACTCACAAGGCCACAGTATCCAATTTAGATAGTTTTGACATCCGTGCCATCGGAAATAAAGTGAACGAATTTTATATTGTATAGAAGCAAGTGCCTACACTCAGATGCCTATTAGCAGAGTTGAGAGAAAGCATCGGTTTTACCCTAATAATAAATGAAATATTTTTACTTAATTACTTGTTATTGGTGATTTTATTTACTAGAAGAGCTCACAAATGAGAAAGCATGCTGATGCAAGCATTATTATGGTGGTCTGCACTTTTTTTTCATAGATAGTTTCAAAGCATCAAATACTTTGTGATACCCAAAGTTGCTAAATAGTTCGGTACACGTTTGGCGACTTTGGGTGTCACTATATATTTATTTAATGCTGACTATACGGGTCAATCAACTTTTCTTTGTAGTTCGGTGCCAGGGTGACGTTTCCTGGGTCACTCATTAAAACTATGATTTCAAAGGATATAAGTCCACTACCTACCATTCTTTTATGGTTTTTCTCCTGAGTGTGATAGAAGTATACATTATAAAAAAAAATCTAAGAAAGTATCACTGTTGTCTCCTGGCTTACGGGACACTAAGAACAACAAAAAAGTTGATCCACCCATACGTATTAAATAGTAAGACTCTCAGGCTACTACTAATAAACTGTACTTAAATATGATACCGTGTGTGGTCTTGATATGGATAAACGGACACTTGAGTGCGGTATTAGTAGACTTGAGTACCTATAGTTTATTAATACGGGCCTTAGTATTGTGAAAAAGCACGCGTTTCCTCTTCCTTTGTGCCCACCAAAATAAACAAAATAAGAAAAGTATCAAAATCCTTTATTCCTACATTGATCGGTAATACCATATGAAGATTTTTTGAATTTGCCGCTTTTTCTCAGGTTCATCTTTCATTAGACAGACTCTATGTCGATATACTATTTGCAATCTTCTTATTGATAAACGCTTACCTAATAGTTAGTTTGCTTGAAATAGGCTCTGTCCTCATCTGTCATTATGACATTTGAATCGGACAGAAACGGACAATTAAATAAAATAGGTTTACAGTGCTTTTATGAATAAGGTAGTAATTTATTCGCAGCACACTCGATGACTTTATTCCAACCTGACAACAATGCCGAATTACAGGCGGAACTCGAAATGAAAATGAAGATCGAATGACCGAGATTCGAGTCGTTTATTCCTTAGTTCAAGCGGAACAAATACTAGGTCAACAGAATAAATTAAGCGGCATACTTCATCGTCGATTATCATTGTGAGTTATGCATTTAATTTTGAAAGTTATTTGTTTGCAACCAGGTTAATATTTGATTGAGGCTCTTCGCGGAAACCAAGAACAAAGACGACCACACGTAAAAAAAGTGGTATTCTTTCATGATTTCTTGTAAGTCGTAACGCATCAAAAGTGTTTTGCGTAAGCAAATAAATGTTTAAATTTGTAACTTTAAGAATCAAACAATTATGAGAAGAGCCAGAAGAGTTTTGGGTTGTCTCAACCAGAATTCATCATATACAAATACAGAATTTAATTAGTTTATGTTTTTACCCGATTACGCAAAGCCAAAAGAACGTTAATGAGTGTAACAGTCTAAACGTGTATGTATGTATCAGACGTTCCATTCTAGCTTTAGAACTATGTTTTAGTAAATAGTGTCATTTGACTCGTCAAGAACGCGTAAGAGCGTTAGGCTATAAAAATATAAGGGTGCATGATACAAATCGAAAGTCTGGTTTTTTTTTTTACGTTTTTCATCTTTAGTTTTATTTTTACTGCTCATAACTCATTTTTTTCCTTTATTAAGTGTGGTGCTAGCCTATAAGTTGTATCGCATGCGTACTTTTTTCACTGTCTCTGTTATTTAAATGGGTTTCATATGTGTATAGTTGACCTGCCTATTAAAAAACCTCCGCCGCCGATAGTATGGTAATGGTAATACTAATGAATGATTCTAAAAAAGAAAACTTTCGGGCCTATTATAGTCCTGTTTATCGATGTGGATTAACGTGGATAAAACATCTGTCACTTTCTGACCAGCGTGTTATAGGTAAGTGCAAAAGTGATGGATGCTATATATACATTTATACATAAAGAGGCGATCAAAATACGGTACCAGGGATTCATAAATAATGCGAGTGCATCTCAAGCTCAAGCTCGACTCGGCTAGACGCGCCGCGACGTCCTAGCGCAGAATAACGAGTATGGCAGCTAACGAGGGTTGGTAAAGTAATATTTTAATTATTATTTTGAATGCCTGATGATAAATAGGAAAGTAATAAAGGCCTACAACATTAAATTAAATACGTCATTAAAAATTATAGAAAAATAAACATATCTGGGAGATTTCTACGTGACTCCACGTTTTTCCATTTGACTGAATTTATTCTAATTACTATTCACCAGTCTTGTTCTATCTCATTTGTTTGATTTTATAGACAAGTACACGAATTCCCTATTTTAGCATTCCCTTCTAAACTTACTTTAAACATACACTGGTGGGCAAAATGGGTCACTTTTTCAAGAATTTCAGTATACATAATCTCGTTATTTTTTACCTACATATATTTTCCTCTCATAAGTTGCAACTTTCCCGGTCTGCAGTTCTTTGAATACCTACATCAAGATAACATTACTGTTACTATGTATGTAAAATTGTTGCATACCGGAGGCCTGCACCCAGCGAGGCCTGCTTTGCATATGGAATGCGGGCAAAAGTTAAGCTTCGGTAACAAAACCTGTGAAAACTTTCTACGTCAAAGTTTTGTGAGGCTTTTACAAAGTAGTAAACCCCAGAAATATAACGAGATATTAAAACACTGTGTTCTTCGAGTTCTTTAAAAGTTGTTGCAAGTGTCGAAAAATATCGCAAATATGTTTCTTTATATAACCTAACACTCATAAAGCTACATAGTATACTTACAAAGCATGTATTTTAAATAACATTTTAAGGAATATTCTTACTGACCCACATTTAATTGTAAGGTAATTCATGTGTCTTTAGCATTTATTTGAATATTAAGTTTAAAACAATTTTTGACTTCAAGGGGTCAAGGAATTCCATAGTAGAAAAAAAAATAGTCCTGGAAAAGCGAAATTGAAGAAATAAGTTTCTTGAAATATTATTTATCCAAAAAATGCGACAGCCCTATAACTATTCCGCACACTGCCTCAAAGCTCATCGCCGAGTAAAAAGTGACCCGGCGGCGCTCGGGTTATTCGACCCGCCCCGGATAAAGGCTTTGTCCTGGTATATGCTAATTCACGCCCGGGTCGACTCAGTTCTGTACCGGGCCATTTGTAAAGGAAATATTATGAATACTATTATAGTTCCTCGCGTTTAGCTGGTAAGTAGTATGTTATTAGGATGTCAGTATTGGCCGAGTACTTTTGTCGATAAAAAATTACCCATCTTGTTACTTTATCGTTCTTGACTACTTGAGAGGGAAATGTGGACTAAAAGAAGATCTAGTGACTAAGATTGAAAAGGGCAAGCTTCGATGGTTCGATCATTTGGAAAGGATGGATGAAAGAAGATTGACGAAAGAGATATTCAGAGCGAAAGTGAGTAGATTGGTCGGAAGAGGCTGCCCTACTTTTTCGAATCAAATCGGAGAAATACTGGAAAAGGGCCGAATTTTAAGTAGGTACCCGAAAGCGACGTGCATGCATGACTCGATGTATGAATGTGGAAGAAGCGAAAGAGATTTGTCAAGATCGTAGCACGTGGAAAGAAGTGGTCTATGCCTACCTCTCTGGGAAACAGGCGTGATTTAATGTATTTATGTATGACTACTTGTCCACTTTTATATGTAATGTAGATATATTTGTGTAAGTATTATCAAGGTGTAAGTTCTCACATAATTCCAACCACCAGACAGAACAACGATCTAAAAGTGTCAGCTATATTTTTACATGGTAAGTTATATCTGCAGGTCACGCGACGCCGCTGCGACAAACGGGGCGCCGGGCGCCGGACGTCTGCCCCGGGCGGACGCCGGTCCGGACGAAAACCGGATCCGGGTATAACTGCAGTGCGATAACACCTCAACAAACGCGAACACTTCCGATTTTAAAATACTGTAATATGCGAGACGTAGCATAAAATTCACCTTATAATAAACGCTCAAAAATAGAATTTGTCACATTTCTAAAAATATTTCTGCATTATAATGTACTAGGACATCAAAGATGCAAACAAATCAGATCGCGGCACAACACGTCCTCATTACTTTCTTCAACAGGGTCTAGGTACCAGGGCACCATATCCCGTAACAGTTAAAAATATATTACAAGCGGCCAGCATCATATCACTCAACGTATCGGACGCGTGAGTTACACGCTAATAAACCGACACTGTCTTAAAACAGCAAACGCATGCCAAAATATAAATACAGAGCACATGTGGATTTGGGAAACAATGGAATTTAAATTTCAACTTTATAACCTGTCACTCAAAGGAGATGTAAATCTTGAGCAATTCGGCAATATCCGTCAGTATCGCATTTGAAATGAGTTTAGCTACGGCTACTTAACTCCCACGGTCCTTAATGTCAGCGATGATACTCTGAAACTTGTAAATGTAACGTATTTTTCAGCGTTTATGATCCTAGAGCAATATTCAATGCTTTTAGTACTTATATTCACTAGCGTTAAAGTATGGTACGAAAATGTGATCGGTGCCTACTTAACGTTTTTTTGGCTGGTTTTCTTTCCTGCAATTCGACAAACTTATTATAAAATTATTATTTTAATACTTAGGCTACTACATACTAGCAAGCTGACTTGCTCTGTTACTGTTACGCACCGATGACCGATTACACATTGAGTGTCTACTTAACCCGTAGCCGTTATATGGTATAATGACATCATTATAATACCTTTAAACAGTGATCAAATTATAAAATTGGAACTGTTTAGGGTCTTAATTCGACATGTTTCTAGTTTGAATAAAAGTTTTATGAATTTTAATTTTGGAGAACAAAATTAAATGATGTTTCAATTTCTATACATACTATGTTATCAGAACTGTAATATAAACAATTGAAATGTGTATAAATGCACAATGTTTTCTTGTTGTAATACCAACATGTGGCACTCGTATCGCAAGAGCCGTCATTATGTGACAGTTTCATTAATAACTATACATTCATGATTAGTATACATACACAACCCAAGATATTTCTAACATTTCTCTAACAAAAGTTCTCTATAACATTTATTTACGGCCCAAAAATGTGAACGTACAGATTGGGGTTTCCCTTCAAATATCGTACTATAATTCATCACCGCTGCGCTGCTGGCGAACCCATAAACGAGACATTTTCTTCCGCATACATCGCGTAACGGGAACACAATCAATTTATATTTCCCGCTTATTTTGCATCAATGTAACATCAACACATTGTTTATTATCACGAATTCACGAAACTGTTGGTTTATGGAAATTGTGTAATATTTTGTTACAAAACTGACAAGTTCAATTTAAAACCGGTTGCTATTTTTAGGATTGCTGGAACACAAAGTAACTAAAACAATATTTATGGATCCTTAGTATAAAATATCTGTTTAATAACACTCCTCTGAGAGAAGCCATTTGCCAAGTAGTTCTCATGGTTATCACTAAAAATATTAATCTTCTTTATATGGTACTAGAGGACGCCCGCGACTTCGTCCGCGTAGAATTTGTTTCCCGCTACTCCCCCCATTTCTTCCCGTTGGGAGTTGATTTTCGGAAAAAAAATTAATGCTCACTTACATCATGAAAGGAAGGTAGTTTCGGCTGTGCGTTGACATATAAGTCAATAAGTCAGGTTTGCCTTTTATATACAGGAATCCCAAAATTCAACAATAACCTGGTACTGGGCGAGAGGTCAAGTTATACCAGTTCTGGAAAAAATCGTTGAGTTTTAGGACAACCTTTATATTTTTTTCTTATTTTTTCCAGAGCTGATCCGACTTGGCCTCTCACCCGGTACCAGGTTAACGTTGAATTTTGGTACAGTATGTATATAGATAAAACAAAGTCGCTTCCCGCCGTCTGTTCCTCTAAACGAGTAGGTATACACTATACTCGTACATAAAACCCTCCTCTTGAATCAGTCTACATATTGATGAAAACCGCATTAAAATCCATTGAATAGTTTGAAAGATCTAAGCGTAAGTACATTCAAAGTGAAGCGAGGGCGAATCTCTAGTTTAAAATAAAATGCAAAAGAGTATGTGGGTCACACGACCGTAGGGTACGCTTACTTAAACATTCTTATACCCATAGCAAGATACTGTAAGATACTGTGGTTCTATAATGAAGCCATATTGTACACTCGACGACAAATTTGTCCAAGCAGAAAGGCTTATTAAATGGCAAGGGGCAATAGTTACGTGTCATTAAACTGTGTGTGTGCTAAGAGAGCTATAATACTTCTTACTACTTCACTAAAAAGGAAATATAATATTAAACTAAGAACATATACTTATAAATCTTATCCCTAAGATAAATGAAGGTGTCAAAGGTGTGTATATATTTGTTTGTTTCGTCTTAACGGTTAAATGTCTCATCTGATCAACTTGTAATTTGGTAAAGAAGTAGTTTATATCCCGGAGACGGCCATAGTTTTTTTTTTTAATCCGGGAATATTGGACAGTTCTCGAGGGAATATCGATAATCCACTTTCACACGGACTAAGTTGCAGGGCTTAATTATAATAAACGTAACTTGGCCAGGCAGGCGCTTTAATTCCATACAAAGTCCGGTTCACCAATCCGTATTATTTTATTCCCTATAGTCACGTTATTTATTTTCCCATCCTTTTACAATAGTTCTACACTAACCGGTGGTTCTTATAGGGACCAAGCGAACCCGTTTTTTTTTTAAATAATTATTAGTTTCTTAAATCACCTTAGCGCGCGTTAGCTGGAAGAGATTCCCTAAAGCGATAAGCTCGCCTTTATACATTTTTTTTTGTACATGTTGTATTTGAATTTTGGTGTACAATAAACTGTTTACATATGTACATACCACTTCTACAGTGGACTCGAGGACGATCGCTGAACGGTGTCCCATTACTAAATTAAAGTCGTCTAAAGATCCACTGCGTGTTGGCTTCGTCTTGATGGATACCTTCCAAAGGCGATGGATTCCTAGTCCCGTGATTCATAAAGACACAAATTTATAATAAACGTGTCATTAAAGTGCACGTGGGTAAAGATTAGTTCATTCATTCTATTTATAAGGCAACATGTAAACACTCGTGAGCGAGTGTGGTTTTAATTTACCAGTACAATTTATCATCAATGTGAATGAAGATCAGTCATTATTTTTGTAAATAGGCAGACGCATCCCGAAATTACTGTGTTCTAATAGTTATTTATGTAACTGATACATAATGAATATTCTTAAGGTACGAGTGCCGAGGTTGGAGCGCGAGCCTGCTCCGGAGCTAAAGGACCTAAAGGAACTAAAAGACCAAACTAGTTCCTTTGACCGATTGACCGAGATCGGAGCGCTTCCTTCAAAGACCGAGCGGGGACATCTCTAGCATGTAAGCTAAGATCAGTTTATGACTGTAGTAGAGCCGTCTCTACGATTACACCAGTCGTAACTTTTTTCTTTTAGTCTGGTTTCTTGCAAATGTACCGTCGTTACTAGCGAAAGGTTCTTTATTGGCCACAAAACAAAGCCCTACAAGTGTTAATCGACTTCGCCCAAGCCGGCGCGATAAACAACCCAATCCGGTTAACTTTGCCCAATCTCGGCCGCACTTTATGTGATTTGGAAGTTCACACTTCTTTAATCCGTAGTGTCGGTTTCAAGAATGCTTGAGTTGTTAATAAATTCTTATTTTTAATATTTTTCTTACTACTATTACAAATGCGAAAGAGTTTTGGTTTTATTTGGTACGGTTCGACGAGAAATTTGGTAACGTACTCGCTAGACAGTCGACGCTCTGTTCCTCTCAGACCTCGCAGTATTCTTATTGAGTGCGAGGGACAGAGCATTCGACTTGCTACCGAGTACGGTAATTGTAACTCATGGTAGGGGTACAGAGGGCTAGACAAGATGCATAACTATAACGTAAACGATTTTCGAAAACTGTCAAATCGTATGAAGTTGACATTAGCGCACGACGCGACATCTGGCATCTTACATCAATCCTATACATTATCGATAACTTTCACGTTCTCTCAATGCTTCTTGTCTAGGGCCACAGATATAGTTTAGATACAGCCTGAAGACGAACAGAACGTCTACTCTACGGACTTTATCTCGGAATTTTGGACAATAGCGATAAACGATTTCAAAGCGGATAAAGTTATTAAAAGTTTAAATTAGATTTTTCAAAACATGAGCAAGAGCTGCTCTCGTAGTTGTAATTTGCCCAAAGTTATTGTTAAGAAGCCTAAAGCTTCGCTTCTCGTAAAAAACAGATTATGTTTTGGGGTCACGTGGCCCTAGGCGATGACAGACTGACTCACACGGAAACAAAAAAACTCTTTTTTGTAACGTGTGTTGAAAAATATGTTTGCACGAATGGGCAAAGTTACCCTCATGAGTTCGTCTAGACTAAACACGAGAGCACAAATAGTAACTATTGTAGCTTTAAATATTACTGTCCGTCAACACAAAAATCAATGCCAATGCCGATTTCTGAATGAAAGTATATTTGTTCTAGATGTTGCGAACGACACGTGAGCGATGTTCATTGTCTGTCTATTTTTATCTGCCTATATAATGCGGATGTTTGTTTGTTTGTTCAACTCCTACGCGCGTGCAGTCCGGCTAACTAGAGGTGAGGTGGGTCAATAACTTATGAGCATTGAAATTGTAATGCCAAGTAAATTGATCTTTGATAGAACTTACAAACCCCTTTTTTCATATACTTGAAAATGTCTCTATATAATTTGTAAGCTCGCTGTTGTCCCCCGACTTTGTTGCGTTGATGTTTGAAGCTAAAAAGTAGCCTGTACTAACACACAGTGATGGTACAGTGCAAGAATACAGTACAGTGGGAAGGAACTAAGTCATTTTTAAGCGGGGCAGACAGCCATCATTAATTTTGGAAATAATTTGTTTCACCATTATTTTTTTCATTTTATTTTTTGTCTACAGCTTAAATATTAAAATTTGAACAGTTTACCTTTTAAGAAAATTTACCCTTGTAAAAATTAACATTTTCAAGCACATGGGCCATAGCAAACCTTGTTTTAAATAACTGGAAAGCATTTTTAAACAACGTTGATATTATATTATGTTTTATGGGATTATAGCACTACCTATTAAATAAATAAAACTTGCCACATTTAACACTTCAATACAAGGGAAGTCCAACAAGCTCGCTGAATCAATTCAATTGGCTAGTATTTGCCATAAGGCATCATAATACTCATTAAAACGACAATTTCAGGCTTGAAATCGTACTCGTCATTCGCAAGTTATGTACTTTTGGGCAAAGCCAACATTATAACAAGCTGTCCTTTCGCCACTGCTGGGCAAAGTCTTCATTCACTCTTTTCGGTTTCCCGCTGTCAGACAAGTTCATTAATCGTAGATGCACGAATTAGTGTCACTTCTGAGCGTAGTAATAGTTTTCCGTCAGGCGGATGTTGTAAATCGGCGCGTACACTGCGCGTGCGCGGGCAGAGACAGCTATTAATAGCGCGCCTGCGCTCTGTTCGCGCTTTATCGGTTCCGGGCCTTTGTCGATGGATTGGTTCACGACTTTCACGAGGCTTCATTGATTGAAGACATTCTTTAATGAAATGACATGAAAAATATTTATTGCTGCAGGAGGCAGGACATAATTATTACAGCTTTTATAACATACAGAAAATATGACGGTAGCAAAAGCAAGCGAACTCATCTGGTACTGGCTGGCATCTAGTTCTTAATTTTCTCTGTTTTGTATCGAATATTTACCGAATAATACTTAATCAATAACATTGTCTAAAAGTTGCTTTTACAGTAGCCAAATTAGCCAAAGATATGCAAAAATACCTACACGTACATACCATATTACTTTTTTATTATTAATTGCGACTAGACTAAGCCCGAGGTTTTCGAAATTCTGGAGAAATTGATCTTCTTCAGGTTTTTACTTGTCAAACGAGCACACAGGCCACCTGATTTTAAGTGTTATCTGTGACCCATAGACATTTGCATTCTCAAAATTCTTTTAGATTCATGCATGAAAGTAAGATATAGTATATAGTCGGCCGAGTCAGTAATTGACTTGTTACTCTGTCAGTTTCAGTACCCTTCCGTAAGCTACTCGTAATTGAACAAGCGAGACGGATACGGGCTGATACGGCGTCGTACGTTTATTCACTATACCCCTTACTAATAACCTTGTTTGATCCTTATCCATGTTTTGTCCTTATCCGTCGAATTCAAATGCCACAGCGGCAAGTAAATAAAACATGGCATAACTACTCCAAGGTTATTCCACGTTTATAAGTAAGGGGGTATGTCTGTTCTTGCTTTATCTAAATGCAGAATGACCTAGCACTTTGTGAGATCCAACAAAAGTCTCTCGCAAAAATAAAAAAATATCTAAAAGATGCTTACGAAGCAGAAACTGTCCTCCTAAGCCAATAGGTATTATCTCAGATGAAACTCCTTTAGCAAAATCAACCTCATTTCTAACGGAAGAGAATTCAAACTGCTTTGGTTATAGAATTTGGGATACTGCTCAGGGCAGAACAGTCCAGACCAATTCGCGGCTGTAGTAACATCGTGAAATAAAACATCAAATGCTACACATAAACTCTTTATGTCGCGATGTAAAACGTAAAACAAACATCCATGACCGCGTACTATCGTATACGAGGGTTATGTTGTGTGGTGTCTTCACAATAACAAGTGGATTCAATTTAATGTCAGGTCAGAAACCTGGTATTTGGAAGGATAATAAAACTTGTATCATTGAAATTGATGTGGGACACGATTAAACTTAGTAGAAAGACAGTTGAAGCTCGCGATTAAAGGCCCAGCCACACCGGATGCGTCACGTGCACGTGCACGTGCGCGTTCGCTTTCAACTGCGTTGTATAGTGACATGTCGTAATGAGAATTCATACTATACAACGCAGTGGAAAGCGAACTCGCACGTGCACGTGCACGTCACGCGTCCGGTGTGGCTCGGCCTTAAAAGCGTAGTTTTACTGATTATATTAATATGGGTAGCAAGTTAAATTTAACTTTTCAGGGCATGACCCTTGGCTTGGCTACAGTATTTGATATCGAGTAATCGAAAGTTCATGTTAACAAAATGACCCAATCATTATAAAAAATAACCTTAACTATAGATAATACAGTTTATTTACTTATTTAAACGTTTAATAAGAAAATACACTTATCAAAATAAGTCTTATCTGCGAGGCAGTTTATTAGGCACTCTTTTCTTTTTGTATTTCTTCTTTCCATGCCTTAAATCTAGAGGTAGTTACTATTTAAACAAAGCATTTGCCCACAGTACAAACAGCTCGCCTAAGTTGAAATCGTCGCGCCTCTCCACCGCAACTCATTTAGCTGATTAAATTCTCAGAAGAGGCGCGAGCTTTCAGAATAGACGAGGTCTTCATAAGTCTGTCGACTCGTTGCACACGTCGTGTATGCAAATGCCACGCAGAAATGATTTAACTGTACAATGGAAACGCTACGCGACACTAACTTTGCTAACTGCTCTAATAGGCACGCACAGGACCGCTTCATCGCACATTTACACTAATTGTGTGAGTCACATCGCTGTTACAACCACCACCCCACGGAAATGCCAGGCACCCAAAGGTCAGTGTCAACAATTTGGACGTCCCATTACACTTGCATAGTGTATTGTGTAAATGTTAAAGGTCGCGGTAGTCCAAACGTTTATACCCCTCGGTAAAACTATATTGTTTTATATTTGTAGCCGTACTGGTTAAAATACGGTTGCCTTTACTGTCAAGTTAAGTAAAGCTACTAGGTATAACGTTTATAATATGATAACGATATGGATAATCTATACCAGTCAAAACAATTGGACTGTCTGTCTGATCGAGGGCGGGTAGGGCTAGTTATCAATTAAGTTAAAGTGGTGGTGGTATGTGGCCTTTAATTCTACTTGGTTTAGACTTTAGCCCGTCTTGCTACGATGTCATAACTTGACAGTAAGGGTGATCATCCACCAGAGCTATGCGAGGAAGTGGATCGTTGTAAGAGGAAAAATCTACCAATAGGAGAACTTCGCTGAGCGAGGCTAGGAAAATTAAGTAATCTCATTGGTGGGTTTTTTCTTCGCACAGCTCTGGTAGATACTCACCCTAAGAGCTGTCATAATGACAACAGCGGACCCTTTATGGTCGTGCTTAACGATGTGGATAAACGTTGATAAAATATCTCTCTCTTTCTGACCAGTATGTAAGTGCGAGAGTGACGAATGCTTTATCCACCGCGATAAAGGCGACAACAATACGGGCCCAGTGTGATTACGATATCGAATTAAGATGAGCTAAAGCAACTTAGAATAAAAGTCCAGCTCTGGAGTATGTAGTTATTTATGACTGACTACAACATTGAACGTCTTTAGGACTGACTTGATAATAATGACAATTAAAAAAAACAAAAAAACCGCCTTCAAAAATGCAAAAAATAACTTCTACTACTAGGTACTTAGTAGTAGGTACCTATCCTATTAGGTTAGTCTAACTGAAGTCGGCGACCACAATATTTTCAACAAAAAGCCGACTACAGTTGGACTAACCTAATAGGATAGGTACCTACTACTAAGTACCTAGTAGTAGAAGTTATTTTTTGCATTTTTGAAGGCGGTTTTTTTGTTTTTTAAAACATTTATTTTATTTTACACTTTTTAGTGATCATAATAAGCTTATGTAGTCCCACTTCTTAGTTGATATATGAAACTTTAAGACATTTCAAGCTCGCCGCAAGCATCGCCGCGGGAAAATCATAGTCATTTTAAAACAATTAAATGTGCTTCGTTGTAGTCGCTCAACTATCTTAATCGAGATATCTTATCGCCGGTTTACCCTTGAATCGCCGACACTCGTTTCACCGAATTTTTATTTCATCAAATTTTTATTTCATCGAACCGGCATTTCCACGTGCGGGAGTTATAATTTGTTGGTGGTCACAGGTCTAACCTAACCTAACCTACGTAAACCATGCTTAAGATAACCTAAAAACAATAAGGTTTCAGCAGAAATTAGCTGTCGATGAAACGAAAATTCGATGAAACAACGCATTCGTGAAATGAGTGTCGGTGATTCAAGGAGCACCCCTTATCGCCACCCTTGAAATCGGTACCGTTGAGGAGTTCCGGTGGCCATCTGTGGTCTTCATCATCAGTTCCGCTTCACCAAGTGACACTTTCTGAATGCAAATGCTTCACTTGTTACTAAAAATACTAAAATCGCTATATGTTTGCATACAATATTTGAGGAGTTCCCTCAATTCCTCACTGATCCCTTCATCAGATTCAGATTTGCTGACAATGGGACCACCTCTGAAGTATACTCTATCAAACCAAAAAATAATTTTTAAAATCGGTCCACAGTTGACGGAGTAATCGGTGAACATACATAAAAAAAAAATAAAAAAAAAAATACATACAGTGGAACGTATAACCTCCTCCTTTTTTGAAGTCGGTTAAAAAAGAAACACTTTTCCGGGATAAAAAGTATCCTTATACTCAAGGATAAACTATCATCATTATTCAAAATTTCATCAAAATCAGTTAAGGGGTTTCCCCGTGAAAGCGTAGCAAACAGACAAATTTACTTTAACATTTATAATATTAATATGGATAAGCTAGTCACACTTGAATTGGGCCACTACTTAAAAATAACCATTAGCAAACTTTTCTATTTTAAGTCCCTAGTTTAAACTATTTCAACGTGTTTGCGGACTTAATATAGCGGTCCTGGGCAAACCTCGCGTGCATGCGCGGACTATAAATGGAAAATGGTGTTTTGTACACAGTTTTATATCGGTCAACAACGGCGATACCTATTACTGAAATTGATATGAAAAATTGGACGGTTTTGAGTTTAGCGTTATTTGCGAGAGACCATAATCTCCTCCGATTGATAAGGCAGCAGACCTTCATCATATTGTTATCTTCGAACCACTTTCATTTTTGAACCCCCCATTCTAGACCCCTTTTCAATTATTAATAAAATTAATTTCATATTTTTTTTACTACAAATAGATGCGGGCAAGCAAGTTGTACAACTATGCCAAATTTCAAGTTGATAGCATTTGTAGTTGCTGAGAAAACCTGCTGTGACATACAGACAGACAGACAGACAGACAACGAAGTCTCACCATAAGGGTTCCTTTTGTACCATTTTGGTACGGAACCCTAAAAATCATCGCGGTTAAGTCCTGTGGTCACATCCAGCGTTTCTATCAATCTTATCAAAACAAATGAAAATGCAAATACGTAAACCATATCTTTCCAATTACCGCATCGTTTGCCTTTACGTCGCGTCTGGTTCTAACCATAAGCAAATAACTCTGCTCTACTCAGGATAAGTAGTGCGTCTGACATCACGCCGGATCGTAAATAATGTTGACCCGCCATTACAGAAATAGGGCAGCTGCCCTATTATGGATAATCAGCAAGTATACATTTCAATTACGCTAATTGGAATTAGGTTATTTTTGCAAATACCTGAATCTATCAATCAAGGGTCGCTCGAAGGCTGAGCGAGCGTCGATTGTTTAAAAGGAATTTTCCTCTTGGTCCACGGACCACGACGAGTATAGTTTCGAGATTGTAAGCACTAAAAACTATAGCATCATTGGCCTGTTATAGTATTGTGAACGTTTTGATAGCTCTTATTTACTTGACAGTAATGGCGTCCGAGTTAAAAAAAATACCAGAACAGTTCAAAGTCGATATTGTTTTTACCGCCTTGAATAGAGGCCCAGCGGGCCTGTTATGGTCGCGTTTATCCATGTGGATAAACTAAACGTGAGTAAAACTTTTGTCACTTTCTGACCAGTATGAAAGTGCGAGAGTGACGGAAGCTTTATTCAATGTGATAACAGCGAAATTTTTGGTTAACTATGAAACACGAGTGACAAATATACTGGCAGTTGCGAGTGCAAGCGTGATAGCGATAGCCAGCCGAACGCTAGTAAGAAACTAAGAGTAGGTTTATAAAACTGTTTTGTTGCTCACCGACTGAAACGTGAAATAACGAATATACCTATAGTTCTAAAGCAGACCCGGGCGGAGATGGCATTCCGCAAGATCCCCCGGTGGTTACAAAGGACAAAGAATTGTAAAAACCGAGGAGCTCTTTTGTCAGAAGTGGGACACAATAATAGGCTGATAATAGTACCTAATAATACTTCTGTACCAATTGATTTCCTTTCCGTGATCGCTTAGCTTGTTCAGAATCGTTCCCTCCAAACCGCCGTTGGTTCTACAAGCTATGTGCCGCGCTTTTTTAAGTTTGTAACTCACAAAGCTATGTCGGTAACTTTAGTTCTGCGTTCAGATAAAGGTCCAATTTACATTACAAGCACGGTTAAACTTTTGTATAACACTTTGCATGTCACTATATCCTCTCCATTGTAACTCAAAGTAAAAGTAGCTACATTTTACTGGTTATACGTCTTCTCACTTGTCAAGAGAGACAGACTTATCAGTCCCACACAATTTTATAAATTAAATTGTATCGTAATTCTCGAATATTAATCGTACCATTCGAATCCAAGCGATACTTAATTCTATACCTAATTAAATTTAACGCAAAAAATATGTTTTTAGGTACCTAAGTTATTAAAGATTTATACGGTAATCATGGTTTTTAAAGGTTAACTAAATCGTATTACAGGTAATTTCAACCGTCATTGAAATAAAAACAAGTACTACCTAATAAACTAATAAAAATCAACTAGGTTCAGCTGACATTTACCTTCGCCTTCGACCTTTACTAAATTAACCCAATTAATAAGTTGGCTTTGGTAAATTAATAGTACCTATAGTGCTTTTAATTTACGGGTTGACACCCTACTACTTCATTTTTCATATATATTGATGAATATCGACGTGTTTAGCCAGGGAACCAATTCTCGTGACTTCGAGATCATTTTTCATGCGAGATTCTCGCATGAAAAATCATCTCGAAGTCACGAGAATTGGGTCCCAGTTCCTTTACCTCATTAGCGATGATCGCATTTAGGAATGAAATGATTTAATGGTTTCGTCGTTTGGATTTGGTTGCGTGTCGCTAACACTAAAAAAATTGACTTCATTATTTTTCACTATAAATAAAGTCATATTATGGTTGGGTAAAGTGGATAAAACCTCTGTCACTTTCTGACTAATATGTAAGTGGAAGAGTGACGGATACTTTATCTACATTTATCCACCGCGATAAATGCAACCATAATACGCGGGCTAATCGTCCGTCTTACATGGTGAAATACATGGTCGAGATCGATGTCGAACTTCCCTAACTTGACCCTTGTATGCCCTTTATTACCTATGCAGGAGATTAATTTCTTTCTACGAAGTTCGTTCAGCCAAGCGTAAAGTAAAAGGATAGAGAAATTAATCGAGATGTCTCAGTTTAAATTGACAGGCACACATGATAATGGATAGATCAAGAATTTGTCAGTTCAGGGGGCCTAACATGGCTGCGTTTATCGCGTTGCGTGACAAAATGTGGATAAAACATCCGTCAGTTTTTGACACGTACAGTCAACAGCATAAATAAGTAATCATTTATGTACCTTGTCACTTTAACGTCGTGTTTGAAATGTTTTACAAAATTGTGAAACGATTGAAAGCGACAAAGTACTTAAATGATCACTTATTTATGCCGTTGAGTGTACATGTACGAGAGTTACGGATGCTTTATCCACATTTTGTCACGCGACGAACGCAACCATACTAGGCCGCAGAGGGCATAGCCAAGATGCAAACTGCTAACGGTTCGGTTTTCTATCGAATCGAAATGTATAGAGATACATTTTGTCGATTTTCGAAAATCGTGAACTTAGCGTTATGGATTTTTACTAGGCCCCTGAAGCGAGGGAACATTTCGATACTTTCAATTTGCAGTTAGTTATTTTTTAATTCAAAACAAGTCGAAGACTTGACCCTGCGATGTTTATTGATTACATGTTTAAAGATGATCAGTTCGCAATTAGATCGGCGCGTGACCGTAAACCGCGGTATGCGCCGACGCCGCCCGCCCGACCGTTTACGAGCTTTGTTCGGCCCACGATCGAACTCTGGGACATTTCCGCGTCTCGGGCTTTTAGGAACGAGTTGTATTTGATGCTTTTTCCGTTTTAAAGTGAGTTAAAGTTGATTTTTGGGTTTTAGATGGTTAACTAGATAGTCCTTGTTCAATGCATTCTAAACTACATATAAGGTTGATGCTGCTGGCGATATAGAAAGTATTATCATTCATTAGTTGCATGATAGTTGGAATTGCCGCATAGTCGTATTTAGGCAATAAAAGGCTCAAAGTTCTACATCGTCTCTGCTGCTATTATTATCGTACTGTTAACGTTACGACTAATGAATTAATAATAGCTCTTATTAACTTGGCAGTACACTGTAGAGGCTACTACAGGTTACAAAAACCATTGCAGTAGCGGCAAACACAAAGTGGAATATCGGCGCTGGACAATTTGGTTAATTACTTCACAAAAATACTACCAGGACTTCATAACATTTGACAGTAATCCTTCGCAGCAATAATAACAAATGTGGCCTTTTTCTCGGATTAAAATGACACCGAACACGTCCCGTGTCAAATAGACCGACAGGAAATGGACGAAATGTCCCGACGCAGCGGAACCCGAATGGGGCAAACCCGATCCAATATGGCGGACGTTTCGCTGTAATTGTCGGCAATTTATGGTGGCGTTACCGAGTTTGTTTACTGGAATGGGGTCGGATCGGAAGAAAATAAATACCGGTCTCATTTGTTACAAAACGTAACATGATTAAGTAAATTGAAAGTAACTTAGAGATACAGACGCAAATACGCATTATATTTTACAACAGAGGCTCAGAAACAAAGAAGTCGCAAATGTCTTTTAAATTCCAACACACAAACATATTAACATCGTAACTAAATTACCCGCCCACACGTCTCGCAAAGTCAAAAACATGTCTCCACTCAGTAGGCCCTATGATATACAACAAGATACCCCCAGAAATCAAAAATGCACCGAATATGAGGAGTTTTGTTAGTAAATTAAAGGCTAAACTAGTATCTGATGCATATTATACCATCGATGATTTTCTCAACGGCTAAATTGACTAGTTACTGGTTCTCTGCCCAAAAAAAATACTCTATATATTGAATTACATATATGGACATATTTTGTATTGATAATTTAATTTAATATTTCTAGAATTTGTTGTCAAATTATTATTGTCCTTGGTCCCGTGGAATATGGGACGGGTGTTAGTGTGGGATGCAACCTGCGTAGACACGCTAGCCCCATCACATCTCCACCGGACCTCTAATAGGGCTGGTGCGGCAGCTGAAGCGGCCGAAAGCATAAAGGTAGGCAAATATAGTGGTCTCGGCCCAGAATATATGTTTGTTCCATTCGGCGTCGAGACCCTTGGTCCGTGGGGTCCTAGCGCTCAAA
Source organism: Acleris cristana (assembly GCA_948252455.1). Classification (NCBI taxonomy): domain Eukaryota; kingdom Metazoa; phylum Arthropoda; class Insecta; order Lepidoptera; family Tortricidae; genus Acleris; species Acleris cristana. Next base: position 13,881,943 of record OX411775.1, on the reverse strand, counting down.
GCCTCTTCAATGAAATTTCGAAGAGGCTCATTGACGTCACTGGTGACCGAAGAGCTGGCAGTTTCCTCGCTCAAAGGATAAGTTTAACTATCCAGCGAGGAAATGCTGCCAGCATCTTCGGGACGATGCCGCAGGGCCCTTTTTTAGATAAAGGTTTTTAATTTTAAAATATAGTTAAGTTTATAATTTTAATTTAAGTTTTGTATTTCATTATTAATATTGTATTACCTTGAATATTTTATGTCCCTAAATAAACACACTTTATTTAATTATTGTGTTTTGAACTTTTGACATGTAAAACTATGTTTTATCAAGGAATAAATAAATAAATAAATAAATAAATAAATTATTAATATTGCTTACTCAATGTTTATTTTTTTCCGCTACGTCTGACATTACATACATTAGTATTACATACCACTTTGCTTATTTGCTCATCCAATAAAAGTTGACGTCTACCGAAGTATTTTACCCGGATATGCGAAAAGCCAATTTCCCGCCGGTACAATACACCGGGTATCGAAGTCCCGGGCACACCGCCGGGTGTATTTGTCGACCCTTGTTATGAATTAGCCAGGTGACGGCTGGGGGGTTCAAATTCAAAACCGAAGGATTACTCTCAAACGTTATGATGTCCTGAGGGCTTATTGTCTAACACACTCGCAATCGCAACCAGCTTCAAAGTGGAGCTATTGTTTTCATTTTGTGTGCAGACAAGCCTTCGATTTCAAAATGAAAACGATAGTGATTGCAAGTGCGTTAGACAACAAGCACTCTGGTAGTATTTTTGTAAAGCAAGGAAGCAATAAAAGTGATTTCAAAGATTATTTCAGCAAAGTAACAATCGTATTTTCTTTTAAAATTTTAGTTCTTAAAGAAGCGATATTTTCGGGGGTTGGGGCTCTATACTAGTCGGTAAAACCATATCGCTTTGACATGTTAACTCGTTTTATCAACGTTACGATAGCTCTTATTTACTTGTCAGCAATGGTGCTGGAGTTGAATACAATACGATAACTTGTCAAAAGCGATATAGTTTTTTATTGATTTTCCCCTTTTTGCTTTTTTTTTCAGCCATTAGAGTACTCCACTTATTAGTAAAGATTTCTGCCAATCTTCCTATTATATTCGCCGACAACGCACTGACAACTCTTCTTGAGTTGCTGGTGTTTATGGGCGGTGGTGATTACTTCCCTTCAGGTAACCTACAGACTCGTTTGCCTCCCATCTCTTATAAAAAAATGTGTACCAATTTGGGTCATTTTCTGCCACACGCGATCACTTACGGTTCTTCACTGTCGGACAGTTCTGTTCGGAAATATCTAAGGTTAAAACTGTAGTAATTATTCAATAGTTTATTCACGTGAAACTAAAGCTGCATTCTTGCAATATGGAACCAGTGTGTATTTTCAACTCAAACTAAAACGCAACAATTTGCAACTCATAGCAGTAAAGTTGTCTGAAATCGATCCCCCTTCAGCGTCTAGTAGCGAGCAATTGCGGTTTGTTCAAACATTTGCCCAAACTTTTGCGCAGGTCAGACATCGGATACCTATGATTCAGACAGTTTAACTACTCAGCGAGTCATTGAGTGCTGCTCGAGCGAATGAGGGTTTTCGTTATTAAAACATACTCTAAGCTGGGTTCACATTTGTATCATTTTGCCGATCACGATCACGCGTATCCTAAGTATGGACGCTCACTTTGGGCACACCGTATCACTACCATCGTCATGTGAAAAAATGCGTCCATACCAGCAGCATAGCGTAGCAGCGTATCGTATCATAACGCCGTATCATTAAGTGTGGACGCTATCCGTATCCCCTTTGATGATCGGGGAAAAATCGCCTCGAGAGCGATTACGACGTATCGCGTATCAAATCATAACTTCGTATAGTGACACAGTATCAAAACACGTCCATACTTACCGATCTTGATACGCGTATCCGATTGCGAGTGTGCGGGGTCAATAATAAACGCGTATCAACATCGATCCCGAGCGATCAGATACCGTGCGCCGCATGTTCGCGCTGTTTGTGCGTCTACACTAGCGATCTTGAAACGCGTCGGTGCAACGCGACGGAGATACGATACGACGAAATGATACAAATGTGGACCCAGCTCTACGTGTAAAGGAGTCTTTGATCAAATCGACAATGATAGCTTGGCCTGTCGGCCTGTCATCCCAACTGTTAGTATGTTGTAGCCCTAACACACATAAAAAATCGAAAAGCATTCTTAAAGAATCCGACAACCTTATATTCCATTTCATTTAAGCCCATTTTGCTTTCATGTTGCTTTAGTGGTTGTGGTATAGACAGCTGACAGTTAGAGGAATTATAACATCAACAATATGATTACCTGGTTCAAAAATATTTTAGATTTCAGGATTTGTGACATTACAAACAACAATTTGAAGAAGAATGATGATTTGAGTACTTGTAGGTACCATTTTTTTTACGGTTAAGATAATGCCGAATGAGAAAACCGTTTTAAGAATAAAGAAACAAACAATCATAAACACTGAAAACGTACACGGTGTTTTGTATATTCTGCTTCGTAATTATGAATGATTTAATATAGTGCTTTATTTTCCAGTGTTCTTAGGAGGCCGTTCACATTCAATATTGTTGTGTTTGGTGTTCCGTCATCTTTTATTTTAAACACACTTTTTTGAGTAAAAAGATAAATTGAACAAGATATAGTTTTTAAACACATGTCCTCGTATGAACAAAAAGAGAGCGGACATTCCGGCGTGTTTTGTACGCGTAAGTTTAAATATTTTCGAAATAACTACTTATTTTGACGACATCTCACTTTGATCGACGCGCAACGATTGTATCGTTAGCGACGGCTTCCGACTCTCTCTAGTATTTATTTCTCGTCATTTGAAGTATAGTTTACAGCACTAGCGCAATATTATACTTAATATTTACCCACCCACACGGTTTAGGGGCATTAACACGGGCAATTACATTTATGTTCATGTTATTACAATTTTCAATAGTACGGCCGTCGCATTCTATTACACAGAATAAGAGTAAGACATCTATTGTTGCGAGACATAAATTTACATTAAAAATTACTTGTAGTTGGAGTCCTATTGAGCATAGTTGTATACCGTCCTTTACAATAGTTTTTTTTTACACAGTTTCAATAAAAAAAAATTCAATAAAAGCTACAATCGAGAAAAATCATTTTTTGAATGGATGTAAAAATAACCAAGATATTAAGCCAACAAAGATTTGTTGTCTCTTTTTATCAAAACAGAATTTAACATGGAGTTTATATGGCCGACCTGTTACATGACGTCACAGTGCAAATCTGATCTCTAATTGCTGTCTAATTAGCAGTTTAAAATGCTTGTATCATCCGTATTTCTGTGCCGATTTTAATTTTAACTTCACTTTTGGTGATCTCTTTTCATATTTTGTTGAGAAGTGCGATTTAAAAATCCATTCATATTCCCTAATGACGTTAAAATTCCCCGTTCGTTCGTTGCATGGAAACCTTTACAATTTTGAGCAATGCCACTTAGCATGGATGTTGTATGTTTATTGTGTAAGTGCACCGTTTCATACCTAGCTGTAGCTACTACTGTACTACTGTACTACTGTACTACTACTACTACTACTACTACTGTACTACTACTACTGTACAGTCAGATCGCAATCGTACAGTCGTCGACCTTCACAGACGACGCTGTTAGTTTAATCGCTGTTATTACATTTGACGATACATGGTGATTATTTTGGTAGTTAAAACGAAAGAGTTGTTAATATTTATACTGTGTCCGTTATCGTCAGGATACTATAGTGCAGTGGGGTTGGAATATGTCAAGGAATAGAGTGGAATATGTCTACTCGTAACTATGAATTGTAAAATAGGTACACATTTGTATGCATTTAAATATTCGTTACGACACGCCTGCACGCAGAGTCAGTTAATGTCAGTTGGTGACGATTTTTCATACATAAGTTTGAAAAAGGAACAAATCAATTGTTTCGAAAATGTCTCTTAGTACGGCGTTAGAAAAACAAGAACAGAGGGCTTATTGTCCAACGCACTCGCAATCGCAACCGGCTTCAAAGCGGAGCTATTGTTTTCATTTTGTATGCAGACAGGCCTTCGATTTTCAAAATGAAAACGATCGTGATTGCGGGTGCGTTAGACAATAAGCTCTCAGGTTCTTTTGTTCAGGTAACTATTTGTCAAGATCCTGATTTGTAGCGTCATGAATAATGACCGCGCTAGTATAAAGACGTGTCATTGAAGGAGCACCTGTACGATTTTTTTTAATGAATAAGAGACTAAATTAGTTGTTAGGTGCGGTAAGATATATCGAGGGTTGAGCGGTCAAACCCGATAAATCGAAATAATCGTTTGTTCGAATTTCAATTGTCTTGATGTATTCAATAAAAATTATTTTTGACACAACAATATATGTCGACTTATCGGGTTTGACCGCTCAACCCTCGATATGGATTATTGTCTTTTCAATAATGTACACTCAAGATACGAACTCCGGCAATTAATAATGATGGGCAAAGTGACAGGAAGAAGAGCTGTCGGGCGCAGAAAGAAATCGTGGCTGCGAAACATTCGGGAATTGACTGGAGTCAGCGGAGCTTTTCAACCTTGCCAAAGACCGAGAGAAATATGCGGAGCTGATTGCCAACCGTCACTAGTTGGAGAATCACTACAAGAAGAAGAAGAAGAAGAATAATACGTAAAGTCCATGTCCTGGATGAAATTCTAGAAGTTTCCGAGGAATAATAAACGACTTCAACGCAGACAAAGTCGCGAGCAAAGGCTGTATTTCTCTATGTAATTACGCCGATGCATCTATTTCAGGAGTAATAAAACATGTCTTAAAGATCAAACATTGTCATTAACAAAGCGTTTGTTGTGCTTTAATTCGCATCACGGAAATGCAACAGTGCTTTAAAAGCAGTAAAAGTATTTCTGCATCGGATGCAATTCGTGTACGATCTCCTTATGGGTCCTGACGCACACAGCCGCAGTTACACGTGCATGTGCAGTACACATATTGCACCGAAAGTAAATCATACGACTGATTATTGGATTTGATGATTTCGGGTGTAAATAAACATGCCGTCAAGCAATTTGATGTTATCTCCTCAATTTCATTATTTTTAACATAACCTAAATGCCTGCTAAATAAGAGCATCCTGTATGGAATATTTTATTATTTTTGACGTCTGTTGCATCAATATTCGGACACCAGATTATTCATGGTCGTCAATATATTTAGATATAAAGGTGGTGATGGTTTTTGAACCTATACTAACCAATAGTGGAGATCATTAGTCTAATATACCCATAGTAAAAGGTTAAGTCAATAAATTATTGATGCCATGGATTTTAGGTTACAAGGTTAACATGATAGGGTAGTAGGCTAGTAGAGTGTAGAATCAGGTTTCCGTGTACCTCTCTTGAGTTCGAAAACAGACGTAACCTACTCCCTGAGACTAATATGAAGAAATAGTAATAGAAGCGGGTAAGTCGGGTAGTAAAACTTTGTACAGATATATTGAATACTCTAACAATATTGTATTTCGTTGGATAATTTCGTATTTTCGTAGTTAGCACCCATCGATAAACAGAGAAATCAAGAAAAATGCGACATTATCCGACGAAATCCGGTGTCGTTTAATTTTTTACTACATCTGTATAGGTGTGATTACAGTTGTTGCTTCTCTGTATATTTCAATCACTTTAAATCAAGATGCTATAAACATTGATAGATAGCAATAATATTTGCGGTCGTAAACGTGCCATTAGTTACTTTAATGGTTGTGCCGGGGACGTCCGGACCAATCAAACTGGTGATTGCCTTTCACCAGCCAATTAATATGACATCCTGGTACCTACGAGTACGAAGCAATCAATACAACTAAAATTTAGCTGTTTGGGCAATTCGTTTTTAGTTCGACCGCTTTAAGGAAAACAATTGTATTTGAACAGAAATAATATTTTATTTGGTTGTTATTTTTGTCTATGCTTATTTAAACACACGTACGCAAACTCAAATCAAAAGTTAACTCGTTCAATCATAGAACCCTGATAAACAATTCTATTTACTCAAGAAAAGTTCTTCTTAATGGTATTAATTATCTCTGATACATGCATTCCGTGCTTACAAATCTAAGTGTCATCGGAAAAAGTTGCTAAAGACTATAATCATTGCCATAATCATCTTGTCAGTCAGTTGTCATGTAAATAGTCAAGAGAGGTATGCTAGATTACTTGACATGACAAATCGAACATTTTGGTTGTATATTTATTATCGTCTAATTTACTTGTTAATACAAAATAGTCAACAATGGGGTTAATTTATTTTGGAAAACAACCCTAGACTATTTATTTCACTTAGATTTAAACATTATCATTATCTTATAATTTAGGTACGATACGGTCGCGTTTAGCACGAAGCAACGATAATAATACCATAACGTTAATAATACGATATAGATATGGTTAAAAAAAGTAGAATAGAGTACCGTAGAGAAACCACACGTTTTTATAATAAGGTTAAGCCCGAAGTTTGATCAGTTGATGTCCGTAAGTTTTTAAAAGGACAGAAAGTTCGAAATTCTTGCTACTAACCAATACTGCAAAACCACAAAAACAAACTTCACGGGCGTATGGCATTGATAAAACGGCAATAGTTGATCGATGGGGGTTCTTGTGGGTATTTTATGGCAGGTTTAACACATACACATGTAAAGGATATTCTTTTAGAGTTGGGTCAAACAAGTCAAAATGTATGTAATGTTAAAACAAGTTAGATATAATTTACTCGTATTAGCATTATGAAAATCGTAATTGGCCAATGTTCTGTTTAACCCAAAACTTGTCATACTAACAAGACACTGTAACAACATACTGTAATTTGCGCGGTGGATTTATGTAGTAAAAAAAAGTAATGCATATAATATATATAATAATATTTTGTCATTGGCTTATTGGTGTTTACGCAATATAATAGAATTATGTAAAAAATGAAATTTAAATACAACAGAAACACAGAGTTAACAGATTACGTTTGAGTTTTTGGCTTATTTCACACAAATAATCAAGAAAAATGCTACAAGCGAAATATTTTTGTTTTTCGCACATTGTGATGTAGAAATCGATTCGATATATTATGTACCTAGAGCTATTCGTGTGTATAAGTATTCACATAAAGATGCCCATCATAACTGATATTTATCTCAAACATATGCTGAGATGTGTGTGTGTCAATTTCGTTCTGGGTCATTGTGGTGTTGGCTTTTAATACCATAACAATCAAAGATCGTAATTAGTACTGGGATGTCTATCGCTGTCACACTCTTTCTTCTCAGTATCTTTACATAGTATAAAACAAAGTCGCTTCCCGCCGTCTGTCCCTCTGTATGTACCCTTAGATCTTTTAAACTACGCAACGGATTTTGATGTGGTTTTCACCACGACATAGATATTTTTTTATGGTTTTTATGTATTTTGGTTTATGTACGGCTTAAAACTTATATAAACCGAAGCGAAGCGAGGGCGGGTCGCTGGAATTTAATAGCCAGAGAGAGTGTGAAAGCGTCAGACAGTCGAGTACTATTAATACCTAGTCTGGTTTACTGTAGTCTAGTAGGTACGATACCCTATACTCTTTGTCTGAATCTGTTACAAAAACAAAATAAGTTCTTATTGAATACACAATTTATCATAATCTTCATAAGTGTTAAATGGAACATGACGTGCGAAAGTAATAAATGGAACTGGGTAGTATAACATTATGCTGATCTGTTTTTGTTTAGTCTGCGTGTTTGTGGTTATGGCTATAGATCTGTTACTATATTACGGCAGTAATGTAATGAAAATGATACACAGGCTGAGTTTTAAAACAAATAAACGGCAGGATACAGAAATTTTGTTGAAATAAATGCAATAAGCACATTTTTACCCGACTGCCTTCAAAGAGGGTAATGTATTTAACTTATTATTACTTGTATGTATGTACGCTTATTTGCTTCCTTGTAGGCGCTGAACGGATGGCCTGTTTTTGATAAAAAAAGGGACATTAGATATGTCTTAGCGTCGCAAGTCTCACTGGGTACTTAGTTAAAAAAAATACAAAAAGGGGGTTTCAAAGTAACTATAACATGGAAATTAAAAATATACATATAGACTACAATATAAAAACATGCAGTCGGGTATTTGAAACTTTCTTTAGAAAAACAAGAGGATTATGTAACGTTATCGGCCTTATGTTGTTAGAAATGCAGAAAATAACTTATGTGACTTACTAGGGCAGCATATATCAAGCGTGTTGCATGTACGTCTAGGAATCAAGTCAACGGGGAAGCACTGCGTCTTGTTTAATATGTAAATACAAATTAGGGAACCTGCGCGTGGGGGACGCCTACGGCTAACCTTTAATTTATCAGTACGCTATCAGAAACTTCTGAATCACGCATATTATCAATTAGCTATGTTGCGCCAACGATTTGCTAAGTGCAAACAAGGGCGATATCAATTTTATTATTGAATACTGGCAAAATATATTACGTCCGATTACTAAGTGGCTTATTAAATTATTTTTCTTCTCTGAAGCAAAACTTCTTTTCGTACTCGTATTTTTCCCCATCTTAATTATCGATCCGGATTTCTTCCAGCCGCAAATTTGGTCTATTTCCACTAGTTCTACTGACAGTTCTATTGATAGAACTAGTGGGAATAAGTCCTTTGAATAATAGAACTGTCAGTAGAACTAGTGGGAATAGACCGCAAATTTATCCACTTATAATTAGGTTGAAATGGGCTTAAATTATCTTAGTTTGTTAACATAGTTATTAGGTAGGGGTTAGTTCTGTACTAATCTTGCCTTCTGACAAAGATAAATAATTAAATATATGGAAAACAGGAATATAAAAAACTATACCATAGATATGTATGGTACTGCCAGCTTCTTAATAGTATTTGACAGTCTCACGCTATCTCACTTTCACTCGCAACTCTCAGTATATTTTTCACTCATGTTTCATAGAAAAACGAAGGTGGCCGATCTATTATGGAACTGGGAGTACGTACTGTACTATAATACTGTTAGGGCATTGTTAATTTAAGCTTTGTTCAAGTCTAGTCTCGATGCGCGAGTGTACTCGCGGTATCTGCTAGATAGTGGCGAGTGATCCATGCTTTTACGGCTTATCTCTTCCAAGTAGGAGCTTACCGACATGGCTACCGGCGCGGCAATTTTCACAACTCCCTTGTAGTTATGAGCTCCTGGTACTTTATTTGAAATGTTTTATTATCATTTAATTGTTATACATGTAAAATGATAAAATTATATACGTAAAAAATGAAACAAAGGTTTGAAAAACAAGATAGGTAACTAAGCAAAGTGGAAAAACTATATATATATATATAAGACAAACCTGACTTACTTATATATCAACGCACAGACGAAACTACTGTACCTGGAAACTTGAAATTTGGTACAGAGGTTCCTTTCATGATGTGAGAGGTTCTTTTCTGAAAATCGACCTCCAACGGGAAGAAATGGGGGAGTAGCGGGAAACTATTACTATGCGTATGAAGTCGCGGGCGTCCTCTAGTTACCTATAAACTTCAAGTTGAAAACCAACAACCAAAGTTTAGTATTTTAACGTTCAAAACATAATTTAAAACATTAAATGTGACAAAAAAATAACGACTCTTTTTACGTCCTGCCAAATGTTATGATTTTTACGATTGGAATAATTTATTCGTAATTAGTCGCATCGCAAATTTTTCGGTCGTTACGGGTTTATTGCCGACAGAGATAGGCACGGACGGACAGACGGACAGACGTAATGGGATATTGATGACCCATTAACTGGCGGTTGCCGCGATTATTAATGTCGTTGAATCTTGTGAATTATTATTATTTATTTAAACAAGAAGGGACTGAGGCGTCCCGCCGTTGGCTAAACGTCTAACTGCCAGTTTTCCACGCGGGTCTGTTTTGGACAGTTTCGCAAAGTTATACTGTAGTAAAAAGTAAGATTAAAAATCCATATATTTAAGAAGCTGATGTACTACTGATGTGAGAACATTGACTGCACAAGATCGGAAACAATAATTTAGTATTGGGTTTAATGCAATAATTTAAAATCATACTTTTTTTACTACTCTTAACTTCTTCTATTTAGAGTAGTGTGCAGTATTTTATAGCTGAATAGAGGTTTCATTCATCATTTATGAATTGAATGCCAAGGTCCGGTATTTTCCGTCCGGCTTTGGTCAAAGCAGTGTCCCTGATTATGCTATTATTCTTTTACTAAAAAGTGTAAAAAAACGTCAGAAAACAATATTTTTCAGGTAACTTGAGCCTGCCTATACTGAATCTGCTTTAAAACGCTGCAAATTTAAATTCAACAAAAGTCATAACTCCTAAAATTTAAGGTTTGGTTTATAACGGCAAGATAATAAAACGTTCGGTATTTTCCGTCCGACCCTTTTGACTGAGGTCATAGAAGTGAGTCAGTGCTACGCCGCTCGGGACCGGCGCTACGAAGTAGCCAATACGCCGTTACGAGACCCGGAGCCGCTACGAGATACATCTACAACCTATAATGTAACATCGAAAAGTGTTACGTAGTACGTATAGCTTCGAGTTTGCGTCTGTGAGTAAATCAACTTTTGAAGTACTCTTATTTTGTGAAATTACAAAAAGGTTAAGGGTTGTCTGGAAAATATCGCTGTTCAGCGATAATACCGTCTATTGACTCACTTTTTAACGTTATTTATTTAGTTTTCGTGCTATTATTAAATGTGGTGTTTAATAAGTATTACGCTGGATTGTAACCTAGTGACCTTTTGTTAATAATTATTTATTAAATTTGTAATAAGAGTAAGAAATTTACAAATCCTGGATGCATAACTGCACTTCAGATTATTTATTATTATGAATTGAACTATTTATATAACCATATTTTTCATTTTAACCCTATTGTATAATTCAATATACATGTAAATTACATTGTAAACAAATTTTAAGTTAAAAAAAACCAGTGAAACATGTACCTTAAAAGTTGATTGACCCATATATGTGTAACTTGTATCTCTAAGCATGTACAACTAGGAATCAATTGCGGATACTGAATCTAACACAAGCCGGTTCTTGTGCAACGTTTAAGTCAATTTTGCCCTGAAATATTGATCTGTAGTGGTAAATCACTATGTCCACTATGTAATGATAAACCGCAAACCCAGCAAATTATCTATTATTACGTTAGTGACCGATAATTACCTAACTTAATTAGATTGTGTTTTTTAGGTTAACGTCTAAGAAACGTATTTTCTATATCTCTCTCTCCTCAATTTTTATATTAGTTACTTGTGTTTGCTTCCCTTTCAAGGACGTTATAAAACATACGAAAAATATCGACTTTAAAATTATATATTTCAAAAGTATTATTTCCATTTTAATGTTAATTAAAAAAGAGATAAAATGGTCCAAAGCTATTTTTACTTTATGGGCATTTTGAGTTACATTTTTTTCCTTTTTCTGGAACGATTTGAAATGACTAATTAGTTATATTATTTCCTATTATTTATCTGTAATAATTTGGCCATCCACTGTATATGAAAACTGTTGAAGATAGTTGGATGATATTTCATATATAATGATTTCCTAACATAAAACCAATATTAAATATATAAATTTTATTTTTGACACATGTTGACATTATAGAAGGATTATTACCAAAAAACGTAACGAATGTCTTTTGTCTATCGAGTTAAAGGCAAAACACACTAATTATTTTTAAGTAAAATTAAATAATTTACTAAAAAAACGGTTAGTTTACACATAATTACAGTGTACTTTAATGTATTTTAACCAACATACGATAGTGTAAAAGGTAATTAGTATTTGATAAAAAGTTACGCACATTTATTATTTAACAACTGTAGCTTTATGGTGTTAATCAACTAAAACGTTTATTCGGTACAGTGGCCTGCCCGAGGTCATGATCCTACTAAATTCATGGCTATAACATATGATTAAACTTTTATGGTCACCATTTGTCTAAAACATACCTATATTTAGTCATTGCTTTGAAAGAACCTCGTATCTCATATTTCGTGAGGTACAATTTTAAACTTAAACGTGAAGAGAATTAAGTTTAAACTCATACATCTCGATATATCACATACGAGCTTTTTCTAAAGTACTATCGATATTTAACATTCTTTTATTTTAAATGACCTACGAGTATTATTAGTATAGTTTTAAACCAGTTTTCGTAATCTATGTTCTTTAAAATGAAACCCCCTAACTAATAAACGTTGAGTAACGGTGCACGGTGGTATAGCTAAATCATGCTTTGTCCTTATCTGTCAAATTCAAATGTCACAATGATAGATAAGGACAAAGTATGGTTTAACTACACCCCAGTTACTCAACGTTTATTAGTAAGGGGGTAAATATGGAAACCCTGAGTCTAAGCTAATCTCAGGATGAAGCCGGAAGGCAGCCATAGGATCTCCGCTGCTGTTAGAAAACGTATTCCCGTTGAATTTAAAACTTTAAATGCAATAATTAAAGTACAGCCAGCAAAAAAAATGTCTTTGAAAAACTTATTTATTCATTTATTTATCCGTGGAAGAACCGCTTAACTTGAATCAACTTTCATTCAGATATTTTACGAAAAATACATAGGTACATAACATAAAGTTCTAACAGTTAGGATCGAAATAATGGGTTATCTATAATAATTTAGGTTTATTTACAACCTTGATTGTTTAATATCTTAACCTAATTAATAATATTCTATCTTAGCCTAATTGTACACAATGTGGTTACAGAATTATCAACAAGTTTCTGTAGCTCTGCCTACCCCAATCTGGGAAATAAGGCGTGAGTTTACGTATGTGTATGTAATATCTTAGATTTTATTTATCCTAAAGATTTAGGGCTTAAGCCGAATATCGTATCATCCATCATCCAACTTGGATCCAACATCCATCCATCCAGCCCTCAGATGCAGTCAACAAGTAGGTTATTGACAGTAATAACGCGGACCCATGACCCAGTCCCCTCATAGCGAGGGGACTCAGTAAGTACCCAGCGGGATGTGAATAACGTCACGCAGAATGTATAACATACAGATACTATGTCTTTACTAATATTATTCAATGTAACATTTTTTTCGTTTCTTTGTTTCGATGATTTAGTACAGAGATCGTTTTCAATTTGTGTCTATAGTCTGAACATCGCATACTTTTTTTAGAACTATTTAAAACGTATATTTTTCCTAGGAAACAGCCATTAACCACTTGAATACGGCTTTCACATGCAACATTGAAATGATTGCATATTTAATTCCGATTGTGGCATGTGTTAACTTAAATGTGACATTTTGTTACATTTCCGCCAAGTAAAAAAAATCCGGCGGCCCATAAACAAAAATAAAAACAAGAATGCTAGGCAACGACTGACATTATTAATTATCTATGACACTCTTGTTTTTGGTAATACATCAGTTTTATTACACTTTTCCTGAAATCATATTATTTTAAATCGTTATCACATTGCTTTGTTTTGTCAATTTCTTGCTTTGACAATAATAAATACAGGATGAGTTATCTTTAAAATAAAAGATAACATCAAAATCAATCAAACCAATATCGTTTTGGACGGAGTACAACAGAGTCCGGTAGTGTCTTTTTCAAGTTTGAATATTTATATCAAGTAATAGTATTTAAGATTTATATCAGTCTAGCTCGCTAACAGGCTCGATAACAACCGGGAACTTATCCGGCCATCTACTTCCGTCGCCTGATCGCCTGTTTCAAGCCTATTATAACGATATTTCCACAAAATGACGCAAGTCCAAGTTGTTTCACTTCAAATGTTATCCTTATACAGGCTGCTTAAGATTTGAATACAACTGAGTAGTTTGAGAATTATTTCAAATAAGCTGTTTTTAAATTTAGTCATTAAAGAGATCTTGGTTTAGATATTGTTAAGGTAAAGTACCAAATATAACATCGATTGGTTGAAACGTTGAATCTGGATCAAACTAATTCAATTTCGCATTTATAATTAGTGAGGAAGTGGCTCTACGTATGTGTTTTATTTGGTCAGGAATTATTTATTCATTAGGTCGTTACGAAGATTTGAAACCAACTATATTTTGAAGAAAAGTGAATAAAAAGCATCCGTTGAGTTTTTTTATGTGCATATTAATATTGAGTAATTGTATGTTTATATTAGAAAGAATTATGTTTTTAAGACTTAGATACATTCCATCCATCATTTATAGAACGGGAACATCTACAATTATATAATAAAGTGATTTTTAATGTCCTCCAGTGCCTAATGGAGTGGTGATGGGGTAATTTGGCACCGTACCCCCTTTTACCACCTTTTTATCCAGTTTTCGCGAATGAGACTCTTTCGATAATTAAATTAATGACATCCCATCTCACAGAGTAATTTATAAATTGGGTAATATTTATATGAAAAGCACGAATAAAAAATTTATGTTATTGATGTATTTTATGTTTCAATGTATGTGTCGAAAACTAAACTAATTATTTCAAGCTAAAGATAACAAGTTAAATTTGTGTAACGTGATTCAGAAACTGCGCACTATCAACAAATTCTAATCCAAGGCCACAATGGGACTATGTGAAGGTAATTTTTACATGTTCTTCATATTTGGTAGTTTGTTTAGTTCAAGTTCATATTCAAGTCAATTCGTTCCGTTGAAGAAATTGGTTCAAATTTGGAATAAATTTGTAATGCCGATGACAATGCAATATTATGGTGTCTTAGAACTAATCTGATGATAAAATTCCAAGGTTTTAACAGTATTTCCTCTGTTCAGAAGACGGACTCGCCGACTTTAGTCTCGTTAGTTTAATTCCGATTTGTTGCAGATCACCGTGTAAAAACGGACAGTTCATAGAAAAAGTTGTCTACAAAAAAAACAGGAAATTTAATAGTTTTCTATTCCGAAATTAACACTCAGGCAAGGTAACGAGATAAAAACTAGTTAAGAATTGGAATGGATTCTTTATTTATTGATTTTTACCGTCTTAGTAATAATATTTGTAATAGGTTTTATATTTTTAAAATTTAAATAATTCGTAGAAATTCAATGCAATGCATAGTAATAACATTGAAATCCTGTGGCTTATACTTTATTTATAAATCTATGGCATACACTGAATATTAATACTATTACTTTTACTGTATATTTGTTTGTTTTTGAATTTCGAAGAAGAAAACTTAAACTTGGCAAGAGTTTAGCGATGGTGAAACAACAGTAACATTATGCATGCATTATGCAATGTTATGATAAGGGCGGCTCGCGATCTGCAGACGAAAATGTATGAAAAATAAACATCCTGTTTCTCTACTATTTGGTACAAATGGTGTTAAATTTAGCTAAGGCTAAGATTTAAGATTCAAACAAAGCACTTTACAATGTAATAAATGATTTTACCGGTTTTGTAATAGAAACCAAACTGATTAAGGATATTGTTACAAGACTTACAAGTCACAAAGACGCTTCAATAAGATTTGAATAGTTACGCAATTTTATTTTAATCAATACACAGAAAGAGCATGTTTGAATCAATACTTCGGAAAAAGGAGACGTATTTTAAGTAAATTCATGTTTATAAACATACCTAGTGGCCGCTGCGCATTTACAGATCTACCCGCCATTAGAACAAAACCGTCTTTAAAAAGTTCTCAGTTTTTTTTTAATTTAAAACACGTTCAATCCGAGGTCACGACAAGGGTACATAGAAAAAATCCCACACATCAATAAAATCGATAGTCACAAACACAAAACAAAACACGAACTCGCGATTCAAAAATCGAACGCGTGAAACAAAAGACCGTCGCGGCGGTTGGTCGCAAATTTTGTTAAATAAGGTTAGTTACCTGATGTTGTAGTTTCACTGCAACCAGCCGGTGACTGGTAGGTGCATGGCTCGGGGCGGCAGGGCGCGGGCGACGCCGGGCGCGGTTGGGACGGGACTGCCTCGCCCCGGTCGATACTTCCCGCTCGCACAACAGGTTACTTGCGTGCGCCGCACGTAAACAGCGCGGCGTCCCGGCGAGCGCGCGCCGCTGAGACCCTGGTATGCACCTGCCCGGTTCGGGGAAATTTTCCCGGTTCCAGGCAAACTTTAGTAACGAGGCTTTTTAAAACGACCTATAAAGCAGCTCTCAATGCTCTTAACCTGAAATTTAAGTGTCATTGTGCGGCTAGCGCAAGTGGCCCGCGACTTGGTTGTCGCTCGGATCTCCCTTTTTATCTAGTCGGTAATTGATTGCCAGAACACCCATTTAAAATGGGTTTTTCATGTTAATAGTAATAAGAAATTGGTATATTATTATTTAATGTCCTAAAACTTGTCTAACATTGTGACGATCAGGAACGAACAGTTGTAACGTTCTCTTTCCTTTTCTATATCCAATCTAGTGATCAAATGTAAATCAACTTGTCAATCCATCGAGACAGAATGTTGCAATTGCAGTGATTTCTGAATTTGTTAAAAGAGTACCTATAATTCAGGAAGTATTATTGTTTAATTTTTAATAATTAATTTTAATCTTAATTTCAAGACCAACAAGGTACTTACCTCCAACCCCAAATTACGAAATAAAATTTTATTTGACTATCTGTCCACTATTCATCCAAACATCTTAACATCTTTATGTTTTCTCATTTATAATACCTATATTGCTCTGATATTTATAGTAGGCACAATAAATAATACGAGGAAGTAGTAGTTCCTTTAAATTTCCCATTCATAGTGTGCTGGTGACAGTATGATTGACAACCTTAAGCTGATGCAACCTCCGGACATCCTGGTCACCTAGTCTTTAAGTTCTCGCAGACATTTTTAGTCCCCTTATATCAGGATTTTCCAACCAGTGTAGAAAGATGGTAAGGGGGGCGCGAAATGGACAGAATAAAAAAAAACGATTTAATGCGTTAAATGTAACGTCATAATATAATATTATTTGATTTTGATACATCCGATCGATGTTGTTAATTGATGTTATTAATGTACGTTTGTTTTTAGTCACGAAAGAAATCAAAAGGAGGCATTAAAATATTATTTATTATATTACCTACTAGCTTTTGCCCGCGACTCCGTCCGCGTAAAAGTCGTTTATCGCTGCTCCCTCGGGATCTGTCTAATTTTTCGGGATAAAAAGTAGCCTATGTCCTTCCCCAGGACTCAAGCTATCTCCATACCAAATTTCATCGAAATCGGTTCAGCGGTTTAAGCGTGAAGAGGTAACAGACAGACAGACAGACACACTTTCACATTTATAATATTTAGTATGGATTCAAGGAAGGCTCGACGTAAAAATGGTTGGGAAACACTGCTTTATAAATGTTAAGTTGTTAAAACTGTGCCAGTATTGTAAAGTAAGATTCGAAATTAAATTTTTTACGTCCTTGATAATCTATAACTTTGAATGTGTGTAGTCTTTCATGGTTTAAGTTTCAGATAAGAAAAAAGGTTATTTTGCACAGGTTTTCAAGTAGAACGAAATCTAAATTAGAATGCTACTTTCAATAAACAATGTCAACAATGAATATTTTCTTCGTTATCGTCGTTCTACAATGAAAGTGAGCAAATTAAGAAGAATATCAATAGGTATATTCAAAACAAGAAAAATAAACTCTTGACTACGACTTCTGTCCCTAGAATAAAACCTATAATGAAAATGTACTGTTTTGCGTTTTTTTTGTGTTCAATAAAGAGTATTTGTATTATAAACAGTCAATGCAGACCAAAATCACTCTAGAAGTTTGATTGTTCGATTCATATTATGTTCAATCGGCCAAATGAGGTATTACAATTTTGAAAAAAAATCCTTTCAAATAAAAATATCGCTCAAGTCGATACTTCAAATTGACAAACAAACAATAGATTAATAGATTCATCTTGTCGACTTTATAGTTAATTAATTAGGAAACAATCTTACAAAAATTTACCTAGTCCCAAACTAAGCAGCCTTGTATTACGGGCGAAATACATACTTAAATCCACTGAAAACATCCAAGACTCAGAAAAACGAATTTAAAGATGTGTAAACAAAAACAAACCTTAAGGTCAGACCATCTATTCCGCCAACTAATATTAATATATATAGACTGCGGTAACTTTAACAGAGGCATGTTATTCTCTTAAAAACGGCGGTCGCTCGAACGAACGAGCGAAAGCGCAGCGGCGAGTTTAAGTAGTCCCGTCCGAGCGAACAAAACACATTTTAACGCGTGCATTCTCAATTAGGCAGTCTTTTACGTTCGAGAAGCCATGCTGCTAAATTGAATACAGTCGCTAAAATGTGTTTCATTCGCTCAGACGGGACGAGTTAAACTCGCCGCTTGAACATTCACTCGTTCGTCCGTCCGTTCGTCGTTGTTGAGAGAATCACACCACAGGGCAGGGTATTGATTCTCTCAAACGCAAAGGTGAGCGAATGCAGGAGTGAAGTCCAAGCGGCGAGTTTAAGTAGTCCCGTCAAAGCGAGTAAAACACATTTCAGCGCGTGTATTCAATTTGGCAGCATGGCTTCTCGAACGTATAAGGCTGCCTAATTGAGAATGCACGCGCTAATATGTGTTTTGTTCGCTCTGAAGGGACTACTTAAACTCGCCGCTTGGACTTCACTCCTGCATTCGCTCACCTTTGCTTTTAAGAGAATCACTACCCAGTACTTTCTCGCTCAACGCTGTAAGATTGTTTTCCGCATGTACTGCGACACTGACGTTTCTTCGCCTTCGTTTGTCCCTCGGGAATCCCTGTTGTTCCCGGATCTAAATCCGTCCGAGGACGCCGTAACGACAAACTACAGTGTTTTGTTTACGCTTCAGAGGAGAGAGCTCTAAATTTAAATTAGAAACGTGAAATCCCTTTTAAAAGGATAAGGTCATCAATGCACATGCCTGTTGGTTTTGTTGTAGTCCTTATTTTTTTGCACTATAAAGTATCATATATAAGTATCATTATAATGGTCTAAGATCCGAATAAGAGACGATTTACACCGGGCTGCTTATTCGATAAAAAGTATTTTATATCAAATTTGATACGCTAAATAATATCCGGCGAATAGGTTGGCTGAAAAATTTCAGTCCAGTACTTATAACATTAAAAAAAAAAAGTTTTTTTTTTAAATTGTAAATGCTTGTTTAATTGACAAATTACGTACTAATCGAAATTATGAAGCCTATAGAATATGCTAACGTTAAGTTTGGTGCAAATTATTAGTACCGACTTACCTGTTTATACCTGTCTATCCAATAGTTTGACGGGAAAAAAATAGTCAACCTAACGTTTGCAAATTCTATAGGCTTCATATTTTCGATTGGTACCTATGTAATTTGTCTATTAAACAAGCAATTGCATTTTTTTAAGCCAAAGTTAATTTTTAATTTTTTAATTATTTATATACTGGACTGAAATTTTTCAGCCAACCTATTCGCCACAAATTATTTAGCGTATCAAATTTGATATAAAATACTTTTGATCGAATAAGCAGCCCGGTGCAAATCCTCTCCTATTCGGATCTCCTAATAGTTCATTGCTTGTAGATTACAGGAAAACCTATAAGAATTCTATCAATTGGAAATGAAGTGGTAAACTCAATATAATACGTTCACTTACGGAAAATTGTATGGAACCCTCTCCACGCGAGCCGGTTTTTTAGTCATATAAAGGATATGTCAAAGTTTTAGGTTCCATTGTACGTATTTAATTGCATAAAAGCTGTATGCCGCCATTGTTACGTTTTCCCGAGAAAAGTGGTCTTCTAAGAGCTCAATGATGAATTCATTGTTGTGCCGTCTTATCTCAATTCAAATAAAATGTTCCAAAACAGTAATGAAACAAAATATTCTGAGGGCTTATTGTCTAACGCACTCGCAATCGCACCGGCTTCAAAGTGAAGCAATTGTTTTCATTTTGTATGCAGACAAGCCTTCGATTTTCAAAATGAAAACGATCGTGATTGCGAGTACGTTAGACAATAAGCCCTCTGGTCATCCTGCACGTATCCAAGAACGTACTTTAACAGCTGTTTGTTACAACTTGTCGCGAGTTCAAGGCTCAAATAATACTGGTCGATAGTGAACTTGACGTTGTGTTTCCGGCTATTATGGTAGGTAAGCTGAACAAAAGTGCATTTCATGGCTATTTATGTCATGCTTATCAGTGTTACTTTTAAGCGATAACGCCGTGAACTGGCGGAGAAACAAAGACTCAAATTGAAATTGTAATTGGCTGTTATTCATTATGACGCATTTCTCATTAAAACGTCACGTTTCACGCTGTATATGATTCACCGTGGTTTACAGTGCGTGAAATAATGGAAACTCGTAACGTGAGGTATTGCAAATATGCCGAAAAAACATCTTGAATGACTGAAAATGAAACAACTACTTATGACGACGACGACGACGTTATGACTATATGACCTTTTTAGTTTTTACTTCATTTGTTTGTTTGTTTAGTTGTGTTCGCTTCCTTTGTAGAAATGAGCTATGTCTGAGCTTATCATCTATTGTTGTTGAAAGGAAAGTGAAAAATAAATTGATAGGGAAAAATTAAAGTTACGTGACTCAATAATATCGTTTACACGGACAGTTCGGACCGCGGGCCGGCAGAAATCATAAATTTAACCACGGTTCAAACCGTGGTCACATTTGTCGTAATAAAGTCTTGACAGTTTGATGCGCGGTCGAAACCATCGGACGGACCGACGGTTGCGATGCGCAGTCCAAACTGTGCCGTGCAATTCGTCCCTTTACTTTCTCAACCTCGTATCTGATCGAATAGTTAGACAGGAAAAGCACCCATGTTTTCTATTGAAAAAAGACTACTTTCCTACCTAACTATTCGATCAGATACGAGGTTGAGAAAGTAAAGTGACGAATTGCTTCCGCGCTCCAAACCGCCATGCCCTTTTACACGTCTACACGAGTTGCGCGACTTGAAATAAAAAATACCACTATTACAAATATTTTATTATTTTTAAATGCGTAGTTTCAAACACAATAAAAATGTACGAAAATCGAGACTTCTCTATATATCCGACACTACTTGTACTTAAGCGAGTATTTTGAATACCGGAAAGGGGGTTTGAATCACAGTCGCAAGATTTAAACCAAACACAAACTTACTAAGTAAGTATACCATGATAAGTCGGGGACGGAGTTCGCTAATTCAGTAGCAGCCAACCAATAAAACATTAGTTTTCCTTTCTAAGAAAATACAAACAAAACCGAAAAATGTTTTTTTTAAACGGAAACCTACTTTTTTATAACAACTACAAATTATTCAGAAATAAAATCAAACTTGTCAAATCAGTAATCTGACTTTTTTTAGGGGGTGAGAAACGTTACCGCCGGTGCTAAATTTGAATAGAGTTTTTTATGACAGCTTCGCGATTAAGCGTTGCTACACGATCCTTATAACAACTTTTTATTAAATTTTCCTTTATTTTACAATGTCGCTAATAAAATGTAAACAGTTTAGTCTTCTGCTGTGTTATTTTTTTGGTGTGTGTATCCAATTAACGTTGTGGTCAAAAATATTTCCAGTTTGTATAAAAAGCAACAAATCATATGAACAATCTTCGTAAATCCAACTCCAATCCAACATTAAACTTCAACTTTGGGGCAATAAAGTTACCATTATATTTATTACAAAAAACTTTTTAAAAATATTCGCTAATTAACGATAAATCTTTTGTAATAGTCAATATATTAAATATATTACTCTCAATAAAAAATAATCAATAATTCATTTGTATGGTGTTTCGAGTCATCACCTCACTCTTTTTTTTTGGTATGAAGAAAGTAAACGAGCACAGGCCACCCTGATGGTAAGTGTGAGTTGAGATCCTTCATTCATACAATATGTATGGTTAACTAAATGGTAGACACAACTACTTTATGAATAACTGTGGACTACTCGTATTATGTGATTGTAAACTAAGTTTCATCATTGAATTCGGTAGTAACTTCTTGGAGGGATAATGTAGCCTCTTCGGTTGTAGATGTATCTTCCTCAGTAATAGTTGTACCTACCTCAGTGGTAGATATAGCTTCCTCTGATGTTGGTGTACCTTCCTCAGCGGCAGATAAAGTCTCTTCGATGGTAGATGTAAAATCCTCGGTGGTAGTTGAAGATTCTTCGGTGGTAGATGTATCGTCCTCAGTGCCAGACGATGCCTCTTCAGAGGTAGATGTACCATCCTCAGTGGTAGATGTAGCTTCTTCAGTGGTAGATGTATCTTCCTCAGTGGTAGATGAAGTCTCTTCAATGGTAGATGTACCTTCCTCAGCGCTAGATGTAGCTTCTTCGGTGGTATATGTACCTTCCTCTGTGGTTCGTGTACTTTCCTTAGTGGTAGAGGTAGCTTCTTCGGTGGTATATGTACCTTCCTCGGTTGTTGGTGTACTTTCCTCGGTAGTAGATGTAGCTTCTTCCGTGGTATATGTACCTTCCTCAGTGGTAGATGTAGCTTCCTCAGTGGTAGGTGTAGCTACATCAGTAGTAGATGTTCCGTCCTCAATGTTAGATGAAGCCTCTTCAGTGGTAAATGTAACATATTCAGTGGTAGATGTAGCTTCTCCGATGGTAGATGTAGCTATTTCAGCGGAAGACGTAGTCTCTTCGGTAGTATATGTTGCTTCTTCAGTGGTAGATGAATCCCCTTCTGAGGTAGATGTAATTTCCTCAGTGGTAGAAGCATATTCCTCAGTAGTTGATGTATCCTTTTCTGTAGTAGATGTAGATTCTTCTGTGGTAGTAGTATCAGATAAAGCTTCTTCAACTATTAGCTTTTTTGTAGCTGTTGTAATTGTAATTTCTTCCATAGCAGATCTAGCTTCTTCTTCAGTGATACCTTTAACTTCTTTAACGGTGCTAAATGTTCGTTCTTCATTTGTAGGTATATTTTTTCCCGCTGTGATTTTGAAACTGATGGTGGTAGTTAAGGTATCTTCGATGGTAATGCGTATATGCTTGCATTCCACGCTGGGCTCTTCGACGCATTGCCCTTTGGAGCAGTATTGCCGCCATGGCAACCAGCAACGACTCACGACCGCGCCGAAACGAGTGCATATCAGCCGCGAGTGGCAGTCGAAGCATTCATTTTGCTGAAAATTCAAATAAATTTATTAAAATGACTTCGTCATGAAAGTACTGTAAGATAGCAGATTATTTGAACTGCAAAAAGGTACGGTCTGATTGAATGGGATACATGAAAAATCTATTTTTTGTTGCCTGCCGGCCTTCTGAGATCCTTGCCCGTTCACACTTGCAGTTCGAAGAAATCGTCAGACTGATATCAGCCAGCGAACTGTTCATGTGTTTTCTATTTTGATCTAAACATATAAAACATGACTGACTGACTGACTGACAGACAACGCACAGCCTAAACCGCTGGATATAGGGACTTGATATTTGGAGGCAGTATACCTTGGGTACCCCAGGGGTGCACTATAAAAGGATTTTCCGAAAAACCCCCAACGGGAAGAAATAGAGGGAATAGCGGGAAACTAATTCTACGTTCTCTTTATGGTATAAAACAAAGTGGTATGCTCTTATATACATTATACATATATCTCTCAGTCTTTCTATCTTACTTTTGATATGAATAGTGATAGGTATGTTCACCTACACACTTTATGTTGCTACTAGTATTCTATTTACTGTTTGAGCTATAAGAGCATTTAAGTGTTTCATTCCACATTGTTTTATGTTGAAACTTGTGGTTAGTATACTTTTGTTTTGACACCGTTCGATAGAAATGGGACATCAAAGAAAACAATATCATCTGGGTAACTATGTATTTTTAACTTTACCAAAATTCAAAATTCAAAATATTTATTTATGGTGTGAATATACCAGCGCTTCGGTCAAGACCATCATTGCGGAGAAGAAGAAACTGCAGCAGAACATAATTTTTTCAATCATAAAAACATAATAATACTTAAAAGTAACTTACATTATAGGGTAATAAAGCAATAAATAATAAATTACCAGATGCCACACTACTACATATTTATTTGCAGAAATCTGTAGGCACAGCGAAGACCAATTATTGAGGCGATCCTACGAGGAGGACCATTTAGCAGTTTTTCATCAAAGGTTTGCCGCCATACATTTGAACATTTAACTACTAAACTAGTAAAACTAATAAACAATCTTTACCTGTTCGGGGTCACAGTGGACTTGATCGTTAGCACAGAACGGCCCCTTGCATATGTATCTGGCCGATGCATGCCAGAGTAAAGTCTGAAAATATTACAATAGTTACACAATGTTCACACACAAGCAGTAACAAGCATTCATTTTGGTATAATGGCGGTGGAGGGGACGGTGTCATAACGGTGGTAATTTATGCCGATTATCTTATTAATATAACTCTTATACTTCTTCTTTTTTATATATGGCGGTTCCAAACGATTTCACTTAACCCATAGATGAAAGCCATTACGAACCATAGACTATGATTATGATTTTGGCCATCAGTCAGCATGGGCGTAGCTAGGATTTTGTTAAGGGGGGGGGTGGGGGCAGCTGCCCCCTCCCTGCCCGTACCTCGCTACGCCCTTGCCCGTCATTCATTAATGTCATTATGTTATGACTCGAATTTAGAGTTTAAGGTACATTGTTACTAATTGATACAAATGCATGCTGTATTGCTGTGTTCACCTGTAATGACAATAGATCCTATTACCGCGTTACGCGGGTGCGTTTCAATCATTCTAAAAACTTTTTGTGTAATTTTATTTAACTAGTTACAAACTGTATGATAAATGTTTCGCATAAAAACCAATATATTTTTATTAAATAGTGTAACAATCGTATTTAACAAACCTACAAATATGTTGCGTATCATTTACTTATACGAGTATAGAATAATGTCACATAATACATATAATATAACAAACATTAAGTATAATTAATAAAATGAATAAAAAAGGAGTATCGCAGTAAATTTTTGTATTTTGTAAAATATGACGTATAATATTTATAATACAAATAAATAAATCAAAACAAATAAACAATAATTATAAATAAAGGAAGATACTTAAAGTAAACCAATTTGCTAACTTAGGTCAATCTCGCCTTAGGTTAGGTTAGATGCAGCTTGCAGCGGACGGAGCTCCGTTGACTATTTCGTACACTTATCATATTTTTTAAACAATTAAGCTCGCCGTCCTTATATCAAATTATTATAGATTGCACGTTAAACATTATAGTATAAGGTGACTATTATAGCATTTGTTCACTATGTAACTACAGATTATGCTATGAATTGTGTTATGGTTATGGTTATGGTGATGGACTCCTTTTTCCGTACTTAGCCCGTGTATGTTGGGCCATTGTGCATTGTGTTGCTATTCATTCTAATAAAAATGCAAATCGTATTATGCAAAATGAAAATAAGTATATTAAACTAAACTTGTTGTTATGAAAATTATTACACACCTCTATTTCACATTCATTTTATTGATGTTATGCTCTTGTGAAACTGCCTGTATAAATATATGTGCGACAACCGTTGCTAAATTCACGTGTTTTTACCATCTGAGGCCGTATTATGAGCTCTACAACCTGCCAATATCCAGTCAACGAGAGGGACAGAGTTATAGAAGTCATATATCTGTATCCCTTTCACTGCTTGGATTTAATCATGATTTGGCAGCTCATAATAATTTTTGTTACTGAAATTGGCTTTATTGGTCGTCTGCCATTTCATTAATCTAGTAGCACAATACGGACCATCATATTTAAACCAGGCCGGAGCACAACTGCAGTTCTTGTGTTAGTAAAAAAAGAAAATGTATTACTTACCATTAAAAGTAGTGAAAACAGCTTAAGTGACACCATTGTTACATGTCCCTTGGTACTGAATGAGATTGCATTTCAAACCGATTTATATTTTGCTGATTACTTTATCGGCGTAATGTTAGCGGGGAACAAGATGCTTCTCTTGAGTGCAGGGAAATTGAAATAGCCTTATTCATTGCTAATATTAACATAAGACTGCGCTGAGCACGCGCCGGTTAGTATACAGTGGCGCCCTCATTACTTAGTGTTGTTGTGTTTTCTACATCTACATCGAAGAGTGGTTTTTTTGCTGCACAAATGAATACACAATTTATATGCCATGGCTTAATAACAGTGGCTGCTTTTTTCTGTTAAGATGATTCCAGGGATAGTCGGTGTCTGATTGGTGCAGTCTTAACTAGACTTATTTTTGCGATTGCGTTTGCTTTGATCAACATTTGCAATTCATACGTTTTGAGACTTTTGAGTTGATTGATGCCATCTGTTGGCTACTATAATTAATAGTGTAAGACTGACAAAAGAATAAAAAGTATTTGTCTAGTTCTAAATCCGAATCAATATAGATGTTTTTTTATTGGAGTGGTATTCTTCCTTTCGGAAGAGGAAGAATTTTCCAAGCCGCATGATGGTATATGGCTTTAAACCTTCATCAGATATGAAGCTTCCATATCCTTTCGCTTTCCTTCCCTTCCCTTCCTACTGCTTTCCTATTACACTGGCTCGACAATAGGTACACTCCTCTAAAGTTGCACAATATCCACTCTCCCTACCGCTAGTGATATTATTGTAAGACAATGTATGTATGTTTTAGGACTCCTTGATTACAATAGACGATAGTTTTGATCCTACACGCGAATTTATTTTGATACACATCGATATTTTAAGCAGCACCAAATCAAACAGCTCCATAATAGACACCTACTGCATGGTTAATTGGTTATAATTACATAAGGTAAGATCGGTTTCTGCAATGACTTTGTCGCCTTTGTCAAAGGACATAACAACTTCGGCTCTGATTTAGTACAACTGAACAGTATGGACTTGCTCAAGTGTTGCCATTTTGCAATAACTTGTGCTCCCTGGTTTATTTGTCAATGGTTATGCCACTATTTGTTTATACATTTTTTGTTTTGTTTTGTAATACCATGCTTGTTATTAATTTTATATTATTAGGCCATTCAAGTAGGGACTGTAGGGGGTGTGGTATTTGTGTTCAGGTGGTGTTGGCATTACCACATATAGATGAAATATTAGATACATTAAAAGAAGGAGAATACTTCTGCGAACTGGATTTAAAGGAGGCCTATCTCCAGGCTCCTCTTGATGAACAATCACAGGAATTAACAGATATTGTAACTGAAGTAGGTATTTACAAATATAAATATCTACCGTATGGTGTTAGTACTGGACCAGGTTCTTTTCAAAGACTAATGTATAATAAATTGGCAGACATTCCAAATACTATAGTATTTATTGACAACATTTATATAGTGGGCAATAGTATATCAGAAACTAGAGACATACTGTGCAAAGTATTAAGCAAGTTGCAGGAATGTGAATTTAAATTGAAGTTAGAAAAATGTAAACTCTTCAAAAAAAGTATTGATGTTTTTGGATTTAGAATCACAAAAAATGAAATCAGCATTATAAAGTCTAATATTGATCCATTATTAAAAGCAAGCCCGCCAACAAACATTACTATGCTGCGTTCATTTTTAGGAAAAATTAATTACTATTCGAGATTTCTGAAGAACATGGCTACAGTACTAACTCCATTGTATGAATGCACACAGAAAAATAAGTTTGTATGGTCAAAGGAGTATGATGATTCATACAAAGAAATAAAAAATAAGTTAGCTTCAGTACAGAATCTTAGACATTATAATCCTAATTTACCATTAATATTGTCATGTGACGCGTCCCACACTGGGTTAGCCGCTGTTTTGTCAAATAGATGTTATAATGGTGTGGTCAAACCAATAGCATATGCTAGTAAAAAATTAAATTCTACAGAGCAGAAATACTCTGCTATAGACAAAGAGGCTACGGCCATTATATTTGGTATAACGAAATTTTATAACTACACTTATGGCCGACCATTTGAATTAGAAACTGATAATGCAGCTTTAGTTAGAATATTCGGCCCTAATAAGGGCATCCCTAAAATGGCAGCTAAAAGATTACAGCATTATGCTATCTTTTTATCAGCTTTTAGTTATAAAATTAAGCATGTTAAAACAAATTTAAACCCGGCAGATTTTTTATCACGGGCCACAACTGAAAATACTAATGATCATGTAGATTTGAATCCACTTTGTATGGAGGCAGAAGAAAGTATTAACAGTCACATACAACAGTCAGACTTAGAAAACTTGGACTGGAAAATCATACTTGATGCTACAAAAAAAGACTTAAAATTATCAAAAGTTATTAGACATAATGTAGATGGCTGGCCAGACAAAAGGAATGTGGATAGGGAGTTGTTACCCTATTTTAATAAGAAAAACGAAATTAGTTATGATAGAGGTTGTCTTTTCTGGGGCTACAGGATAATTATTCCCCAGGCTTTAAGAAAGTTACTGTTAGTAGAATTGCACCGCAGCCATTTTGGCACGGTGCGTATGAAACAGATTGCCCGTTCGTATTTCTGGTGGCCTGGTATAGATTCTGAAATAGAAAGTATAACAAATAACTGTATCACATGCTTATCGAATAGGAATAACCCTACAAAGGGTCCCCAAAAGTCATGGCCAGTAGCACCAACTGTGTGGTACCGAATTCATGCTGATTATTTAGGACCATATTATAATAAAATGTATTTAGTAGTTATTGACAGTTACTCAAAGTGGCCGGAAGTTATAGAAATGAACAAAATTAACGCATCTCGAACCATTGAGGTTTTTAAAACTTTATTTGCAAGGTTTGGTTATCCCGTACACTTGGTAACTGACAACGGCCCATCATTTGCGAGCCTCGAATTTAAAAAATATTGTTTGTTAACTAACATTAAGCATACCTTCTCCCCACCATACCATCCAGCCACAAATGGTGCAGCAGAAAGATTTGTAGAAATATTTAAAACACACGTAACAAAAATTAAAGAAAGTGGCAACACCATCAGTGCTGCAATTAATTTATTTCTTTTTGATTACCGAAACATGCCGCACAGCACAACAGGTGTAACGCCAGCTAAATTAATGCTAGGTAGAGAGTTAAGATCTAGGTTTTCTTTATTAAGACCACCACCAATAATGGAAAAATCACTTGAAATGTTAGAAAAACAAAGAAACATAGCGTCAGGCTCTAGAACAGTTAAGTTTAAAGTAGGGGAGAAGGTTATGGTTAAAGATTATAGGAAAGATCACAAGCCGTGGATCCTTGGAATGATTATACAGGAGTCTGTACCGGACACCACTTACATTGTTGAGGTGGAAGGGTGTAAATGGAAAAGGCATGTAAACCAACTAATAAATTGCAATAACAGTTTAATAGAAGACTGAACTGTAACAATTATTCGTAGGACTTAGTCTCGATGTGCACTAAGTGTGATGCCAAGAATTGTAATTGTTATTAGTATTAGCATGTGATAATTAAGTTAGGTAAGAATTTATAGCTATAAATTCATATGTTATAAAATTGTACATTAACCATTCGTAGGACTTCGTTAGATGTGCACAATAGGTGTGATGCCAAGAATGAGTTAATGTACATTTTGTATTTGTTGGAATCCTCCAACAGATGATACATATTAAGTTGTTTTTGTTGTAAGACAGGAGATAAATATTTTCATACATTTAGTAAAGGGGAAGGAATAGCAAGTAGGTGTATCAGTTCTGCTGGTGGAGAGTGTGGTATTTGTGTTCAGGCCTTATTATTGGGTCTTGCTATCTCTTTCTCTCCCTCTCGCTCTCTCCTGGTTGACTCGTAATATTGTATGTGTCGGCTCCGTAATAAAAAGCATCAGTTAATTAATCTCGTGTTTTACTGGGGATACGACAGGGACCGCTGAAAACCAACGCCGTGGCGTTCCATCATGCTGAATGTCCTGTTTATACATTTTTGTTTTAAACTTTAGCTATGTTATAAGTCTAAAATGGGACATTATCGCTTAAAAACGTAACATATACCACGACGTTTCGATTGTGTTGCAACGTTCGTGGTCACGAGCAGACTGAAAGGTTGTTACAATTAATGTGTATAAAGGTGTGTCAAATAAACTACATATCTTTCTATCGTTCTTCCTTAGATCTCAGATTCCTAACGCGTCCCGTCTATGGGCTTGAAATATAAAGAATTTGAAGTAGTACTAGTTCTAACAATAAGAAGAACCAATATGTCAGGAATAACAATCAACCAATTATTGAATTCCAGTATGGAGATAAGTCAACCGGTGAAATTACTAGCATAGAGACCTACCATTTCAGTCCTCAGGGATGGCAACGCATTTGCAGTCTTTGGATTACAGTCTGAAGATTGTAGTCTTGAGAATGAAAATGTGTATGGATTGCAGATCCCACTTATCATCAGGTGGCCTGTTTGCTCGTTAGCCTTCTCTAGGTCATAAAAAAATGTCGGAGGATTCCAAATAATTTAATACAGTTGTAATTTAAAACAGAAATTCAAAAACAATTCGTCATTTTCAATAAACAAAGAAACAACTATGTGATTAAAGAGTTGGTTAAGGAATTATAATACCTTTTTAATCGTTGTAATACGTTATTCATTCAGTGATAGATTTTTAATGACAGATTTTACATTTTCGATGTTAGATGTACTCTCTTCGGTGGTTGAAGCATCTTCACTGGCACAAATGACTTCTTTCTTTAGCTTGATTCTTCGGGGGCAGGTGAAGCTTGTGCGGTGGTAGATGATGCAGCTTAGGCGGTAGATGACGCTGCTTCGGTGGCAGATGACGCTGCTTCGGTGGCAGATGACGCTGCTTCGGTGGCAGACGACGCTGCTTCGGTGGCAGATGACGCTGCTTCGGAGGCAGATGACGCTGCTTCGGAGGCAGATGACGCTGCTTCGGTGGCAGATGACGCTGCTTCGGTGGCAGATGAAGCTGCTTCGGTGCCAGATGACGCTGCTTCGGTGGCAGATGACGCTGCTTCGGTAGTAGATGAAGCTGCTTCAGTAGTAGATGATGCTGCTACGGTAGTAGATGACGCTGCTTCGGTGGTAGGTGACGCTACTTCGGTGGTAGATGATGCTGCTTCGCTGGTAGATGACGCAGCTCCGGTGGTAGGTGAAGCGTCTTCAGTGGCAATTGAAGCTGCGACAGTGGTTGATGCACCTTCTTCAGTTGTAGATGGTATTAGTTCCGTGGTACCCTGAGTGGGAGGAGGTTTAGGTCGGCAGTGTTTGCTGGGCTCGCTGACGCATCGCCCTTTTGAGCAGTGTTGGGCCCATGGCAACTGACACCTTTGGACATACCCCCCAGAGGGCCTGCATACCAGCCGCGAGTTGCAGTCGTGACAGGCTTCCTGTGGGTTTAAAGTTCCTTTGTTAAACACAACGTTATATAGAGCAAAAGGTTAAAATAAGTCTTTTGGAATCAGAGCGTATGAGAACGAATGAGAAAGAAGTACAAACCCTAAGGAAATTTTAAGAGGTATGCACAGTACGTATTTTTATACATGAATAAATAATCAACAGGATAGAAATTATTCCAACGCAGGCGCAATTATTGATGTTTATCATAAAAATATTATCTCTTACCGGAGTTCGAATCCTGGACCTGCTACGCTAGCTTCGAAAGATGTTTTTTTTTTAAACCTAACCTTGTTGTCAATACAAATTTACATACATACATACATTAAATCACCCAGAGGGGTAGGCAGAGACCATTCTTTCCACCTGCTACGATCTTGACAAATCTCTTTCGATTCATGCACGCACGTCGGTTTCGGGTACTTAAAATTCGACCCTTTTCCAGTATTTCTCCGATTTGATTCGAAAAAGTACGCCTAGGGCGGCCCCTCAAAATAAATATATGTAATCAATATTAGTGATTGAACTGGTTACCTTATGTGGGTTACATCGGATTCCGTCGTGATCGTGATGCGACTTCCTATTCTCGGCCGACACAAAGGCCAGCAAAGCCTGAAAATAGTGAAATAGTCATACATAAACCACTTTAACGTACATTAATTTTGATGGATGAGCAGCATAGCGGAAAATCCAATTCAAACTACAACAAACACTCAAACATAAATATTCATCGTCAAAAACTTTTCACATGTCTACACTAATATTATAAAGAGAAAAGATTTTTGTTTTTGTTTGTAATGAATAAACTCTAAAACTACAAGCCCGATTTTGAAAATTCGTTCCCTATTAGATTGTTATATTATCACTGAGTAACATTAGGCTACATTTTATTTTCCTACGCTGGTGGGGACGCGGGCAACAGCTTGTATAATAATATATTAGTATATCAAATCACGGCGCTTGTTTTTGAAAAGGTTGGAAATGTTTGGCTTAAAAATGTTGGCATTTTTTACCAAAACAGTAATTATATTTATTTTGATGGTTTTGACATTTGTGTGGTGTGGTGGAATGGGTTAATTTATTTGTGAAGAAGATATTTAGACAACGGTAATGTAAACCTTTCGGCGTCAAATTTAAGTCAAAGAGGAAGTCCAATTTGAGTGAAACAGAGGGTTTGTCCATATTTTTCATATTGAAAAAAATTAGTTATACGAAGTTTCAGAGTAAATCAATTTGAATTGTATCGACGAAATCTAAAAATTGTAAAAGTTTCTAAAGATAAATTATAGGTAACTTTTATGTATCCTAAGATTCTTATAATTTAAATATGGAAAGAGAACATTCTGGGAATTTTCTGCGACTTGCACATCGCTAATTGATTATTGAAAACAATCTCTAAAACACATCAACTATTTTTAAAGAGTATGTTTAAAAAGAAATCGCATTAGTATACTTACCAACAAAACCAGTGGAATTATAGTTGACTTTAGTGCTGCCATTGTGAGATGTTCCTGGGTACTGACTGAGAGTGCATTTCAAACCGATTTATACTATTGATTATTTTATTATCAGATACTTCTAATGAGATAGCGGGAAAACTATAAGTACACATGTTCTCAAGTGTAGGAAAATTAGAATAGCACTCATCGTTAGGAAAACACTTAAAAGTGGTTGCCATTGGATGTAGTGACACTAGTGACTCAGAATATATAACCAAGTACAATAAAACCAGAGAATTAATAGTGCTCACCTGTCTATCGCTCTCACACTTTCTCTAGCATAGCAAATACACTGATGGGTATGAGAGAGAGTGTGTCAGCAACAGACAGCAGAGGTCTTCCTATTAATACTGTGGTTACATATTCTGAGTCACTACATCCAAAGATAGCAACTTCAAAGTGTTTTACCAACAATTAGTGCTATTTAAATT
The DNA here is from genome assembly GCA_948252455.1 of Acleris cristana. Classification (NCBI taxonomy): domain Eukaryota; kingdom Metazoa; phylum Arthropoda; class Insecta; order Lepidoptera; family Tortricidae; genus Acleris; species Acleris cristana. The sequence goes on along the minus strand of OX411775.1, from coordinate 13,848,627 downwards.
TTCCTGCACTTGAGAACATGACTATTACAGTTTTCTTTAAGGAGGTCTTCTTAACAAAACAGAGTTAAGGTAGGTCGTGCCTACATGTGTTTCTCTTTCCGCATACACACATATATACATACATCAACATAAACTCACGCCTTCATTCCCAGAGTGGGGTAGGCAGAGCCACAGACTCGCCAACAACTCCAAAAACTTGTTGATAATTCTGTGACCACATTTTGCACAACCAGGCTAAAGATGTTATCCCGTGTACCTATTAGTGACAGGTTGCAAACCCATCGCCTAACAGCACTACACAGCCTTTAGTCCCTTAGTCGTCTCTTACGACATCCACGGCAAGACATGGAGTGGCAACATTCTAAACCCGGCACCACATAATCCGCATAATTCGTATTCATTCGCAACCATACAACAGACAACTCCAATAGTGTCCACCGAGTGTGCCACCAAGGGATTTTAATGCTTAGCAGTTTGACAATACGTCAATTAGCCGTGTATTTAATAGTTATAATACATTTCATAGTTATAATACATTTCTCGGAGTGACTCAGTGGAAATGATACCCTGGCAAATTTATGTATTTAGGTAGGTATTTTTCTTCTTATGATCTCATGTGTCGAAGATTACAGAGCCGATTAGTAACAAAACCTAGAGGTAGCCAGAAATACAAAGGAAATGAAACCTTCTGATAGATAACCTGTTGGATAGGTATATAGGATTGAAGGGTTCTCAACTGATAAGAGATATACTATATATCTGTATTAAATAAGGAAATCTGTCTTTGAAAGCTAAGCTGTGGGCCTATTATGGTTGCGTCTATATCGCGTGTCAAATGTGGATTAAGCCTCCGTCACTGTCGTACTTATTTACGTGTCAAAAGGTGACGGATGCCTTATCTAAACTTTTTCACGCGATAAACGCAGTCATGTTACCCTGAACCTGAACCCAAAAAGAGAACCATAATAACGTCTTATGAACTGAATTATACACAAAATATATTAAATGCGATTAAACTCAAAGCATAACAAAAGTACACAATTTCATACAAGTAGACTTTTTTATTTATTTATTTATTTATTCATTGTTTCATGTTCAAAGGCTTCGGCACACCAAAAGCAGGTTACGAGTAGGAACGCAATAAACTCAGCAAAACAAAAATAACGTGGGCACGCGTTCGATCTGCTCCGCGCCTGGCCCTTGTAGTGTTGGGTTACTCATACATGAGGCACCTCAAATGTCCCACTCACTTTGATAGATTGTCATAACTATTTCGTACACAAATATCCACCTCATTGTTGATGTGATGTGCCAAGGGAAAACGAGCAAAATAGATGAAAGAGTAGTAGAATCGAGTAACTCCGAGTGTGAGTAAGACTGCATACGTAAACTTAACTAGCGCCTCATTTGAGGTAGGGAATGAGTTACTCCTTCAAACTCGTTTTAAATTCATGTCCTACCCAACACTAACTCCTTGGTGTACCAAGTTCAATGCGTTCTAAGTAGGTATATTAGTATAGTTAACACACGCGGGGATGCGGGCCTGCGTTTAAACTGCGCTGCTCCTGACCTGCTTTTAGTGTACCGAAGTCTTAATCATATCGTGATAATGATAATCTAGTACTCGTAAGAGGTATTATAAATTTCTCACTATTTCATAAGGAAAATAATAACCACGCTGTTTTGTGTGTGTTAGTTTTAAGTTTTATACATTATAAGATTTGTAATTATGGGCCTTTTTGACTGAAACATACATTTCTTCTCCATTCCAGTATATTACACGGTACTGTGAAGGTTCGCTGCTTGTAGCGTGCTGGTTACATCTTAGTTATACTGGCTGGCTATTACGTTAGTAGGTAGAATTTGAATCTAAAGATTTGAAAAATCTGTGTGTATATCTTATAAAAGTAAAATAAAAGTGTTATCACAAGTGATTTGGTATTACTTATTCATTCTTATGGGATTAAGAAGAAATGGAACCGGCACTGGTGGCTTCCCACAATAGATACTTACCGTGTTTTTTCTATAATTGCGTTATTGTACATTTACAAACGTGTACGTATTATAATACGTTTGTAACTTTGCTCTGTCTTCACTGCTGAACGCCTAAATTTTGGTAAGGAAGTCTATATATATCTTTAAAATTATAAAATCGCCTTTGTACATACCTACTTCTATTGTGTTTCAGTCTATTTTGTTGTTTGTTTTTTTCCTGTTTTGTTTTAGCAATAAAGTATTTTACATACATTACATACATACTAGTTATATCCTGAAGACGGACATAAAATGTAAAGGATTTGAGGTAGTAGAGCTTCCAATAAAAAGAAGAAACAATACTGATAGTAATAAACATCAACCAAAAAAAATATCCTGCTTCAAACTACCACCAAGTAGCAGTGTTCATATTGTTGTGTTCCGGTGTGGTGATGACCAAATGTTGGCAAAGAATTTGCAGTCTTTCGATTGCAATCTTAAGATTGTAGTCTTGAGGACGAAAATGTCTATAAATCCCAGATCCCACATTATCATCAGGCCTGTTTGCTCGTTTGCCTTCTCTATGTCATAAAAAAGGGAGGAGGTTTCTATAGTACATTACTTAACAAGGGCTGTAAAAGAAAGAAAGCCCGAAATCGCAGGTATTTGAGACCCGAGCCGTAGGCGAGGGTTGTAAATATGCGATAGAGGGCTTTCTTTTTTACTGCCCGTGATGAGTACACAATTTTACGTCTTCACTTGGCCACAATGCGAGTTTTACCGTGCGCGCAGCGTGCGATAAAACTCACATTATGGCCAGGTGTTACGTAAAATAATTTAATACAGTTGTAGTTAAAACAGAAATTCTAAAACAATTTGTCAATATCAATAAACAAAGAAAAACTTTTTAATCATTGTAATAGTTTATTCATTCAGTGGTAGATTTTTTCACGACAGATTTTACATTTTCGATGTTAGATGTACTCTCTTCTGTGGTTGACGTAGCATCTTCACTGGCACATATGACTTCTTTCTTTAGCTTGTTTCTTGGGGGGCAAGTGAAACTTCTTCGGTGGTAGATGATTCTGCTTCAGTGACAGATGATGCTACTTCGGTGGTAGATGAATCTGCTTCGGTAGTAGGTGACGGTGCTTCGGTAGTAGATGACGCTGCTCCGGTGGTAGGAGAAGCGTCTTCAGTGGCAGATGAAGCTGCTTCAGTGGTTGATGCACCTTCTTCAGTTGTAGATGGTATTTCTTCCGTGGTACCCTGAGTGGGAGGAGGTGTAGGTCTGCACTGTTCGCTGGGTTCGCTGACGCAGCGCCCTCCGGAGCAGTGTTGGGCCCATGGCCACCAACATCTTTGGACGAACCCGCCAAAAATTGTGCATACCAGCCGCGAGTTGCAGTCGTGACAGACCTCCTGTGGGTTGAAAATTTATATATGTTAAATACGTTTTACAGTGCAAAAGGTTTAAAAAAGTCTTCCGGGATCAGATACAGTTGATTTGACTAGCATATGAGCGTATGAGTGCGAATAAGAAAGACGTACCTACAAACACAAAGGAAAATTTAAGAGCTATTCCACAGTAATTATTTTATACATACCTCTAGATAAATAATTAACAGGAAAGGAATTATTCCAACGCAGGCGCAAATATTGACGTCTGTCACATAATTATCTCTTATCTACCGGATAGTAGGAGATCCGAATAGGAGACGATTTGTACCGGGCTGTTTATTTGATAAAAAGTATTTTATATCAAATTTTATATGCTGAGTAATATATGGCGAATAGGTAGGTAGGCTGAAAAATTTCAGACCAGTTTATAATTAATAAAAAATTACAAAATTAATTTTATTTAAAAAAAATGCAATTGTTTGTTTAATAAACAAATTACATACCAATCCAAAGTATGAAGCCTATAGAATATGCACACGTTAGGTTGACTATTTTATAAGTCGAGGTAAGTCGGTACATCGGTACTAATAATTTGCACCAAACCTAACGTTTGCATATTCTATAGGCTTCATACTTTCGATTAGTATGTAATTTGTCTATTAGGTAAAACAGGGTCTTTATACTGGTGGGAGAATCCGAATAAAATACTTTTCATCGAATAAACAGCCCGGTGCAAATCGTCTCCTATTCAGATCTTACACCAAGAGATCGAATCCAAGATTGGCTAGCTTCTTAAGCAAGGTTACTCGTAATACTAACAAACCTAACCTTATTGTCAAAATGAATATATGGAATCAATATTAGTGATTGAACTGGTTACCTTATTTAGGTCACATGAGATTCGGTTGTGCTGTGACTTCCTTTCGTCGGCCGACACAAAGGCGAGCAAAGCCTGAAAACATAGCAATAGTCACATAAACAACATCAAAGTACCTAGGTACATTAATGTTGTTGGTAATACACAACAAATATAATAATATACAGAAACTAGGATTAGTATTAAATCTCGTCGCTGGTCTGCGAAACGATTCAAAATAATTGGATTTAAAGATGGTGCACTTTTAATAATAATATTACAACAATATACGCTAATTAGATGGTTTTGAAAGCCGTTAAATTGCTCAAACAAGATAATAACGTCAACTTGAAACTGCAGTCCAAGTTTAGAAAAATAGTAGGTTCATCTTTAATTAGCACATTGCGGAAATATATGTATTAAATAGGTACCCATCCCAATTGATTTTTGTGAAGAATATTAAACATACATTAACTGTTTTACGGAGAATGTTTGAAAAGAAATCCCATTAGTATACTTACCAAGAAGACCAGTGGAATTATGATTGACTTTAGTGCTGCCATTGTGAGATGTTCCTGGGTACTGACTGAGAGTGAATTTCAAACCGATTTATATTGCTGATTATACGTATTATTATCAGTTACTTCTTAAGAGATAGCGGGAAAACAATACACATGATCACAAGTGCAGGAAAATTTGAATAGCACTCATTGTTCGTAAATCTCTTAGAAGTTGTTGTCTTTGGATGTAATGACTTAGAATATGCAAACAAGTAGAGTAATTCATATTAATAGTGCTCAGCTGTCTATCCCTCTTACACTCTCTAGCATAACAAATACACTGATGGATATGAGATAGTGTGTCAGCAACAGACAGCAGAGTTCTACTGATACTCCAACCTCAACCTCACCTCATCCACCCGTATTCACAAACAATACTTAAGGGATCCTTCACTGGGTAAACGCACTGCGTTCAATACAGCTTTGTGATTGGTCCTTTTTGACCAACCTTTTGTAAATGAGAAAAAATGATCTGGAAATAATAAGGTTTCAGCAGAAATTAGCTTTCTACGAAATGAAAATTCTGCGAAACGATACAATCTGCGTAATAATTAACGTCGAATCGTTAGGTAACCCATCATTTTATCAACAGACTTCAAAAAAAAGTCAAGGTTCTGAAGTCAACCCGTAAATTTCATTTCATAGAACGCCATCTTAAACAAATATTACGTAGGTTCGGTTAGACATGTGAGTAAAAAAAATTGGATGAGAAATGCCTTTAGAGGATGTAAAAATTCTGCGTAATAATACGTTTGTTAAAAGGTGTTTCGACCAAATAATGTACCACCTCATTAAATGAAATCAGTGATTCCTTCAAACTCGTTTTAAATTAATGTCCTGCCCAACATTATCCCCTTGGTGTGCCGATTTCACTGCGTTCTAAGTGCCTATATTAGTACAGTCAACACACGCGGGCCTGCGTTCAAACTGCGCTGCCCCTGTCCTGCTTTTAGTGTGCCGAAGTCTCAAAGATATCAGGAAAGTAATCGTAAGTGGTATGTTACTACCTAGTTCGAGAAATTACTCACTATTTAATTAACATTAGTGCGTCAAAACATAAACACGCGACAAGAAAGTGCATGTGTCTTACTCATGCAACATAGTTACTATACAATACCAACTTATCAACACGTTCTCACTTCTCACTCATTGTCAGGCGTACCATCCAAAACTAAGGTTTCCGGAAATATTCTCTAAAAAATCTCACTATGCTATACTTAGTCCCAAACTCCCAAACTAAGCTTTTAAGATGGTAATATATTAAACATCCAAATAAAAATAAATAAATAGTTTACCTATGTAACAGGTATTATCTATGCGTCAGGAAAAATCCTGCTCATCACTCAAATATGATCCTTACCAGGAACCCTCAACGGCTAGCTTCATAGGCAGGGTCACTACCAACCAGGGCTTTATCCTAGGCGGTAAAAGCCATATCGTCTTTGACTTGTTATGGTATTGTTTTGTTTCACCATTCGTTGTCGTTATTGAGTGGTGGGAGGACCTTGTTTTACCTACCATTATTTTATCGATATAAGTACATAATTAATGTATTATCCACTTAGTCAATGACAGCCGGGTAAACATTCCGCCACTTGACATGACATGACTCATTGACTCAGTTGTGACGTGTTCATGTAACGACTGACGATTGATTAGCTTGACTAATTGGCGGGAAATGTTATCGGAATATTAAAAGGTTTTTAAAGCCGGAACCCCAATACGGTGCACGCTCGAGGATTTGGCAGGTCACTGAAGGTAAGTTGGATGTGAGACATTTGTAAACTTAAAATTTCAAATGCGTTGTCACCCCTGATGACTAAGTTAAGGGGCTTCTAAAAGGGACACATTTTCATTGCAATGTGTGGCCGGCAACTATTGGTGTCCCTCTCTTACTCTTACTCGTATTAAAATTCTCTAAAGAGAAAGACACCAATAGTTGCCGGCCACACATTAGCCCCTTATTTATAGCTTGCGCGCGCATCGGTTACTGTGGGTGGAAACGCAGCGAGACCAATGGATCCAAGTGTCTCGCTACCATACCAGTCGACACTACAGGAGCAATAAGTCGCAATTACTTCTTTAATATTTTAAACACATTTTATTTACAATTAAATTAAATCATAAATTCAACTACTTAAACACTAAAAGACGACAAAATAATTGTTGTAGTGGTAATTTCGTTTTTCGGGCTTCAGCTGTCCTTTTTTCGCTTGAATAGCGCTGTGAATTTTCCCGCCTCATACGTCGGCATAAACGGGAGATATGAAGTCCAGGACCATCTGAAAAATAGGAGACCATCTAATAAATATCATATGACACGATGAAACTTCAGTTTTCTAAAGGTACTCGTGTTGAGCAGGGAATGCGAATGTTTTGTACTTTGTATTACCTTCGGATGAGTCCCATCCCAACAGGAAAGTCGTACGTATCGGCTGCGCGTACGCCGCCCGCGTCCAGCGCCATCTCGCGCGCCCACGCCGCCAACCCGCGCTCCGCCGCCGTGCCTGACATCCAAACAGTACATTAAATATATGCCTGACAACGATACAATACCTACATTACAATATGTGCCTAGCAATCAAACAATAAAGTTTAACAAAAAATCACCATATCCATTGCTTTTATTCCAATTCCAATTATTTAATTTTATTTCGTTTGTTTCCCTTAATAAATAAATAAATAAATAATAATGAAATGCAAACTTGTTTGTCCATTTTTGGGTCGTAAACTGAATAAAGTAAGAGTTCGTGGTTGGTTAGGTTACCCCTTTGAATAAGATAGAATACAGAAGAAAGGAAGAAGAATTTTAGAAGGTTAGTACTACAGAGTAAAAGCTGTGGTAAGAGACTGCTGCAGTATCGGACTAAACCTTACTTGGACATCTAGAAGTCAGCCTGACGGTTAGAATACTAATAATAAATACCAAGAAGACAAATAGAAGAAAACGTTTCCGGTGGTCTACGCACTTGGCTAGGCCAGTCTCTATGTTGACTGTATAATCGAGGAAAATCTCGCGACTTTATCCGCATAGAATCCAATTAATGAAACATTTTATTCTCAGGAACTATTTTTTTTTTGTGACAATTAGTATTTATGCACACAGGATTTATAGTATATTTAAATCTATGTAACAACATTTACTAGAAAATCTATTCAGTCGATCGTGCGTGATTGAAAAACCGACAAATCCCTTAATTGGCGTCCTCAAATATCATCCACATGGTATTAGGTTAAAGTTGGAAATCTTACCTGGGATCAAATTGTCCAGCAGACATCCCAGCACACCTCCCACCAATATAGATGTGGACAGCAGAACCTGCAGCACAGCATCCAGGGCTTCCACGCCAGTTTGAATGACGCCGCTATGGTCAGCCATCCAGCGCGTGAGGACCAGGGGAAAGAACAGGCTGAACCCAATGATGTACAGGTTCCGGGAGCTGTTCAGGTCCACGTATTGGAGAGCTGATAGACCTGAACGTAAATGTAAATTGGATTTTTTTTCCTGACTTGGATTACATTAGGAAAAAAGTTCTAAGTAGGATGAGACTTGTACAAAACCAACCTTCCTACCAAGTAATGTTAATGATTATTGTCAATAAGGAGCTCATCTCTGCGGGTCCTACCACACCTTCTCTATAAAGATACCAGATCAAATGAATCAATGACAACTAAGAAGTCAGTTCACTTAAATTAAATAAAAGCCGCAGTGATGGCGCGCCTTTACAAAATAACTTTTAAGAGTGAACCTCCCATCAACTAAAACAACTTTGCTGCTAAACAGTTTTTAGGCGAAATACTTCTTTGTATACTCAAGCGTCGTTTGTGTTTTCACTGCTTACCCTCTTTGATTCTTCAACACTTTCAGGATTTAATTTAAGCGTTTTAGCATTCGACTGTACTCCTTGTATAATACTTTCGTCATTTTGTACTAAACCTATTATTTCTACGCTTTTCCCTATTTTTACTAGTTCAAGTTGTGCAACTCTCTCGTCTAGGGCTTCATTAGGTTTTGCAAAGTTTCTATGGCACTAATATTTTTCTCATCAATTGGGACTTGGATCTGTTTTTGTAACTGGTACATTTCCATTTTTTTGTTAACTCCAGTGTCTCAGCACTTGTTTAACTGACATCCGCAATGTTGAGCTTCGGCGATGGTGTTTTACGGCTATATTATCTCTTGACCGAGCTTTCACACAGCTCAGTTCATTACTCTGCTGGAACATCCTAGTATTGATACATTTTTTATCATCAACACCCTCACAAGAACCTTTGCATCTGGGACGAAAAGCTTACATTTCTTGCACTGCACCATGTTCAACAGTAAGTTTTTTTTTAGATACATAGCAATGCCTTTACTCTCAGCTTCTATCTATAGCAACAAAATACGTCCGTACGCTGAGTGCGTTGCGTCAGAACTTATTTCTCAGCACATAACATAGATTAATCACCTTAAGAGTGAATGCATGATCTAGGTAGGTAAGGTTACCATCGTCACACTGCAGCAAAGACTAGCACCTAATCCATTATGTTTATCCCAACCAAGAAAAAAATGCCCTTGAATTATGTCACGTTACTTCTGCGTCTCTTTCTCCTGGAAGGAAGAACAGAAACAAAAACTGGTTATACATCTTTTCTTCATTCCCAAGGAAAGAGATGCAAAACATACGTGACGCAATACAAAGTTTTATTTTCCAGCTTAAACCCAATCTCTGTTGTATTTAAGTTTCTTGATCCTAGCCCATCATCACTGACCGAAGGCGGAGATCATCCCGAACATGACGCAGAACAGCCCGCCGACCACGGGCTGCGGGATGATGATGAAGACGGCGCCCAGCTTGCCCACCACGCCTTGCAGGACCATCAGCCCCGCCGCCCACTGCACCACGCGTCGGGAACCCACCTGCAGAATTTAAAAGACAAGATGAATTTGGGGACCCGTTATTACCATTTTTTCAAAGCAATGATGAAGAATTTACCTTAGTGACGCCGATAGCACCGACGTTCTCTCCGAAGGTATTGGTGCCATTTCCGGATCCCCAAAGACCAGCCAGCACCGTGCCCAAGCCTTCTGTGCCCAATCCTCGGTTTATGGCGTGCAGTGGAGGCGGTGGAGCGGCTACAGATAACATATCATAGATATATGGGATTTCTACATAATTTTCGGATACTAATCGAGTTTTAAGGCTATCGCTAACGTGATACTAAATGTATTTTTGGAGCAAATGTACTAGGATAGGATAAACTCACCGCACATTCTCGCTGTGGTAGGATAGTAGCTAATAGACTCGACAGTGCACGCTAACACGCCAGCCAGCATTCCCAGCACTCCGGCCACGCTCACTGTTGGCATTCCCCATTGACCTGCCAACACCACACTGCTATGGTATCCTGGTAGTTTGTCAAATATTACACCTACTTAAACTGGCCTATAAAAGATACGTTTTAGAAATAAGGACGATCTCTTCACATCAAAGTCATTACGGTAGGTATCCAAATGAAAGAAAACAGCATAAAAACTGCCACATTTATACCTTTTTTTTGTTACATGTAAGGCAACTTACTTAACCAACTACGTATCGCGCCTCAAATCACGCCACACTATAAAGTCGCGGTAGAGCGTTGCAATTAACGTATAAAGTGCACCCAACTCAGCGGTGCAACGTCAAAGCTTTACGGCTAACGGAAATTACAGAAAATTGAGGTTTAACGTCCTAACTTGCTGCCGTGAGCGTTACATACATTAAAATATTTACGAGTACGAGCGAAAACCGTGGTTTAAGTTTTTTTTGTCTTTAACGATGCGAAATCTTGAATCTTGGGGCTAATGCACTACCACTTGCAGATAGCATCTACTACGCTCACTTTGGTAAGGCAACAATAAATAATTTAAGTCGTGGATTAATCTGATCATCATTGCTTGATGGTCATCAAGCTGATTGAGAAAATTTTACTACTATTAAAAATACCAAAATTCGTCCATTCGTTTGGGAGCTACGTCCTTACAATGCCACGGACAGACACATTTACACAATTACACAGATACGCTAATGTTAAAGCACTCTCTGTTTTCGTCTGAGATTAAAAGTTAGAATATATTGCACACGCTATTTAAAAAAAAAATTGCACGTACCTTCCCCGCAAACTTGGCGTCCTCTCTCTTGAATTAACGACATGTCTAAATTTAACAGCCGCATTCAGAGTCAGTTATTAATGATTGAATCGTTCCGTACACATAATATTTTGAAGTTACCCACCAGGGTACGGCACACGGAACCAGGGTGCGTCCTCAATGATGACCAGCTTGAGGTCTGTCCGCGCGGGGTGCCCCGGGGGGAAGGTGCCCGTCACAGTCAGGATCAGACACACGCACCACATTATCGCTATGGTCAGCAGGACCTGGGGAGTATCAAGTGCCAGGTGATGGAAGAAGTCGATAGTATGGAACAGTCGTTTTATAATGCCTGTTTACTATATCCAAGAGCTCACACTTGAAAAAAAAAACTCGAAATAAAATAATACCAAGAAGTCTACCAGTTAGCAAGTTGGACATTTTATAAGTGGCCAGCAGCAATCAATTGTCGCTTATGGCAAAACAAGATCAAAGCAAAGAGACATGGCCTCTTTTCTACGCGGAAAAGAATGTTGCTTCTGACCTGTCATCGTATTGTTATACTCGGCTGCATTATTGTCAATTAAATCAAAAACGGTCATCATAACGTTCACGATACGATAGCATGTCAAAAGCAATATTGTTTTAGCGCTGAAAATAGAAGCCCAGATTTGCTACAATATTATTGTTCAGAGAATGTCAATAGGCCTAGTGACTGTTTTCAAGTTACTACAATATCCTCGTAATTACAACAATAAACGTTGCAGCAACAGCAAACGTGTTCCATCCACGGTCTCGACCGCTTTAATTTAAACAGTACTAGTTATTTCGTGAACTCGAAACAACAATCAAAACAATTGACTATAGGTACATTTCCTTACGTAACCAGTCTAAGTACCTACCAATTAGCGACTTTATTATTGACAAATACGAAATATTACACCAATAAAGTACCTACAGTTGCAAAAATAATAAAACCTCAAATAAAGTGGCATACTTGTTACAATTATGAACAATTTTAATGAGCAACTGTCATTATCCCCCAATTCCCTCATCAAGCTAGTGATAAATACCAACAATAATCCCATCAGTTGGGACAAAAAAGAGGCTTTGCCCTACAAAAGGTGGTGTAGATAATGTTTTAATTTGTATTGCTTAAGTATAGGCTAGTCATGAAAAATTTAAGTTTTCAACCTCGAGGGGTCACAGCGTTAGCCGCCATCTTGAATTGAAGGGGCCAAATTTTTTTCAGCCAAAATGTAATGTTAAATTAAACCAATTTGCTATTGGTACAGAATACCATTTAATGTGGCCAATTTTATTAAATTATTCATTTACATATAAAGGTTTGTGTATATTTTAAGAACCGCCAGCGGCGCCGCAAAATATAATGAAAAACACTCCAAACGAAACTATGCTCAAAACCAGAGCTTGCAAAGCAGACGGCAGCTAACCTGCAAAAGTAGCTAAAGTCCGGCCACTGCTTGCAACTCCGCCAATTATTTTCACGCCGACATGGCACCGCGCTCGCTTTTTTTTCACTTCACTTTTCAAGGAGTAATGGTAGGGTTAAACAGTTGTTTTAACATGTAATATTATGTTATGTGTGTTTATTTGCGTAAATATGTCTTGGTTGTTTATTAATTTAGTTGCTCGTGATTCCCGCATATAGGATTATAGGTTTTTTTTTTCAAAAATAGTTTACCGTTATAACAAATATGTCAAAGTGAGGTTCTGTTTTTGGTACTTTATTGTAGTAGTATTTGGAATTTAACCCTATAAATGGCACGCGTTCTAGCCTCTTTGTTGCAAGAATGACCAATAGTGTAATGACATAAGTCATGAGATATTAGTGGTGGTAGAACGTTGTGCAAGGTCCGTCAGGAAGAATTGCTACCACTAGGAAATGCAAACCGGTAATTTTTTGTATGAAAATTACCGGTAATTAACCGTTACCGCGGTAATTCCCATACAAAAAATTACCGGTTTGCATTCCCTAGCTACCACCATTTAATCCTTTAAGCTTTCGCCAAGCAACAGTTCGCATTGTTGTGTTCCGGTGTGGGATAAGACAACCGGTCCTTACCGGGAACAGCTTGAAGAGTGGGAACCACTGGACGCTGCACCCCTGCCCCCGGGACCAGGACAGTGTCGGGATCTTCACCTCTCCCATGCACTGCGAGAAGATCGTCAGAAGCGTGAAGGTGCTGCAAAATTATTAATAGGTACAGTCCGTGAGCATTTAGAATACCATTCGGTTTGTAATTTTCTCTCACTCGCTCTCAATAAGAGCGTATGAAAGCGAGTGAGCGAAGTTCTAACCGAATGGTATTCTTCGTACTCACGGACTGTAGGTACATATTTATAGCCTAGCTGTTACTCGCGACTCTGTTCGCGTATTATTCGTTTATCAGACTTCCCTCGGGAATTATACGATTTTCCGCGATAAAAAATAATCTATGTCCTTCCTCAGGGTTCAGGCCGTCTCCATAACAAATTTTACAAAAATCGGTTTGCCGATTCAGCTGTGAAATCGTAACAAAAATCAAACAGACTTTCGCATTTATAATATTAGTATGATTTTACTACATGTCGGTAGTTTTAGGAAAAATGAGAGCGGTGAGAACAGAGGAGACAGTGATTATATCCTTTTTAACCCCCCGACGCAAAAATAGGGGAGTTAGAAGTTTGACCGCTATGTCTGTGGCACTGCAGCTCCTTAATTGTTGAACCGATTTAGATGCAGTTTTTTAAATTATAAGCCGGTTTTCTAGCAATGTTTCTTAGCTTGGTTTCATTAAAATCGGTCAGGCCGTTTAAGAGATATCAGCTCTAAAAGAGAGGGTCACTCGGGGGATTTTATGTATTTAATAGATATTGAATACGTATTCAATATTAGTTGAATCAATCTATATCTATATTATTCTAGTCATTTTATCAAATTTTAATTGATAAAATATTTTTTGCTTTGATAATAATTCGCACTGCTACTCGTAAATCAAAACAGTAGTAACTCATAATACAAATGTACCTATTTTAAAATCAACTTTAATACAAATTCTATGAACTTGAAATAAAACTAGCAAGCATTTTGAGTTGATACTGTTTTGATCTAGCTGTGCATATTTGCCTTCACAATTTGTCTTCCCTTATCAAACTCTGAATGTTCGATATTTTTGTGCCTTACTTTTTTGGGGTTCCGTACCCAAAGGGTAAAAACGGGTTTTTTAATATTTTTCTAACTTAAAAAGGTAAGTAGGTTACGCTTTTTCAAGGCGAGTGGCCTGTACACAAACTGAATGTCCCTTTCGACGCGTTTCCAAACCCCTTTCAATATACTAATGGAACAAACAGATTACCTATGACCTTTCAGCGGAAGGTTTGTACTTCAAAGCAATTTTCCAATCAGGATATGGAAGCCTGTCCTAGGGCTGGCAGAGCTTGATGCCGTTAATTGAATTAAAGTTTTCATTCCATACAAGATTCAATTTTATTTTAATAAATTAATTACTTGATAGCAAGGGCTGGCACTCAAGCAAGGTTTTGTATCTGTAGTATTTTTTTTAAACTTATTTATCCCAGAGTTTTCTGCCACCAACGTGGCAGACGCAAATATCCAGTAAGTTCTAAGTGGGCGCAGAGATCAAGTTTTACAAACCTTCCCTATCGAACTCAGTTAACACTTTTTGACTTAAAAGACCAAATACTATTGTGATATAGCGAGTGAAAAAGCGTTAGGCAGCCGAAATATATTAATACCCTTGGACGCAAGGAATTTGTATTTGAGAATATAAGCGAGAAATAATGCAACTTTTCAAGCCTTTTGCCCCAATGGCCATTTTCAACCTCTTTTTCCCACATTCTCACAGAATACCCATTCATTTCAAACAAGCATGTCATAATCATCATTGACCTAAATATGTCACAAAGCGATACCCACCCGTCACCCACGCGCAAACACTCGACGGGTTAAAAAGCTTGTGTCAACCCTATTCCCGCCGGATAGGATGAAATTTCAGCCCCGTTCCCCGCACCCCCCTCCTTCCCCCAGTTGCGTCTGCTTGCATAGATATGCATTATGCAACGCTCCCTTTGTGTGTAAGAGTTGACGCTTATCACAGGATTTGTCAGGTTATAACCAGTTTATAGAGGAACTTAAGGAAGTGACGACACGTTAGCCTAGTTGGTAGTAACCCTGCCTACGAAGATAGCGGTACCGGGTTCGATTCCCGGTATGGGCAAATATATTTGTGTGATACTCGCGGTATTCGTTCCTAAGTCTTAGAAGTTTTCTTTGTATTTCTCTACATAAGTAAGTTTATCGTGGTCTACCTACCCATAATAAAAGCCTAGAGCTTAGTTTGGAAGTAGGTCAGTTATTGTGACCGTAGCTTGATATTTATTTAAAGGTAAACAAAATCAAACTTAACAAGATAATGTAAACAAAGTAATTAAAGGAGCATTCTTATTTCTTCTTATGAGGATTTTTTGACGCTTTCATCTTTACCTTCCTTAGCTGTCTTTAGCTGTCAAAAATTGTTCATACAAAAGCTACGGGCGACGTTTCCTCAAGAAGTTATTTTGAAAAATTAGGTTTGTAAATATGTGTGTTTCTTAGAAAGGCAAGCGTACAAGCCTAGTTTTTCATAATATCTACAACAACATTCAAATCAAAAATCGTAAAAATCGGTCTAGGTTTAAGGGGAGACAAACGTTACCGCATTTCGTATGGAAATTTTCAGCCTCAATTAAGAATATTTAACTCTATCTGGCTGGACATCAACAAGGACGATTTAACTTAAAAGTTTTATGACAAATGTTTTTTTTCTTAGATTAGCAGTGACAAAGTCAAATTTGAGATTTTACAAAACGTGAATTTACTGGTACTTACACTACACTGCTGAGCTAAAAAAAAGAACAAAGTAACCCAATATTTACTGTGGAAAGTGTAATACAATTACATTATTGAATAAGGGAGCCGTGAATGTAATAAAATAGGAAGGCTTTCAGAGAAAATTTATTAAATAAAGGTGTCATATTATTGCATACTTTACCAAAGGCTTTGTGATAAAATAAACCTGAATGTTATTGCAAGTTTTGAATAAGATCGGTACATTATTATAATCAAACTCGTAACTTGAAGATGAAGACGCGTTAGCCTAGGTGGTACTAGTGACGAAAGCTACGAAGCTAGCGGTCCCGGGTTCAAATCCCGGTAAGGGCAGGTATTTGTGTGATGAACGCTAGTATTTGTTCCTGAGTCTTGAATGCTTTCTATGTATTTAAGTATGTATTTCTCTACACATTAACTTTTCCGCTGCGTTACGTAATTTAGCTATACTGCTATAAGACAAATGGTGGTATCTCAGACCAAACTCCTGTAGCAAGTGATGCAAGCATATACTAACGGGTGAGGATTGAATCTGCTTCAATTATTGAATTTGAGATACTGCTAATTGGCGTTGAGGGTGGTATATAAATGTACGACTAATTTTTGTAATGCAGCGTAAAAGTCTACGTATCTTAATTTTAATCCTTATTACAATAGAATATAGAATAAAAGCCCCGTTTAATTTAGCGCTACTCTCTTTTATTCTGTTTTGTTTTTTTGCCCCTATTGCAATCTTATTGTTAACGAATAGGCCGCCTTTACTCCTAAGTTAATAAAAGCTATCGCAACGGTAACAATACGACAAAAGAAGGGTAAAGATAATGTTGAATAGAGGCCGAGTTCTTTGTATCCATCTTACATTACCTACCAAACTTCAGTATTCAAGCAACAGTACATTATGTTATACTAGAAAAGGCCCGCCACTTTGTCCGAGTACATTTCGATTATCGTTTTTCCATTGTTTTTTTTTTACCGGAATGATCAGCAGTTTTTGTGTTCATCTAAGGTATAGGTATCTTCAATTTAAATTTCACCCAAATCTGTCCAGCCGTTACAGCGTGAAGGGGTAACAAACTAACACCATCTTTCGCATTTATTTTAACTTGTGCCCGCGACTTTGTCCGCGTAGATTTCGATCATGTTATTCCCTCAGATTTTTTTAAATATTCCGGGATGAAAAATAGTGTATGTATTAATCTATGATACATTAGCTATCTCCAATCTAAATTTCATGCGAATCCGCCCAGCCGTGAAGGGCTAACAAACTAACACATCAACTTTCGCATTTATAATATTAGTGGATTAGAGGACGCCCGGGACGTCGTACGCGTAAAATTAGTTTCCCGCTTCTCCCCGGTATTTTAACCCCTTAGGGGATGAATTTCCAAAAATCCCTTCTTAGTGCACAGGTCCCTAGGTCCAGCGGTTTCGGCTGCGTTGATTGATCAGTCAATCACTAAGGCTGGAACAAGTTACTTAAAGCTAACGTAAACTATTTTCGAAAACTGTCACAATGTATGGAATTACAGATGCGCTAAGGTCTGATTTTTAATCCCACGGAAAAAATTTAAACAAAGGTGTTGCCGCTAACGAAAAACATTTCCAGCATTCAAAATATTTATACTTCCCACTTTTATAAGAAATCGACTTACTATAAAAAAACTATATATTGTAATCAAGATGAAAGAATTTAATTTGTTGATGGCAAACTTTATTTTGAAATATACTCTTTGTTATATTAATTTATAACGAGAATACTGTTTTCGTATGCATAATTTATTTATTGCACTGGTATCACTGATTCGATACACCCGTCTTAAAAAGTCGAGGGCCGCTTGGCTTGATTCACATCACTTCACTCGCTTCACAGTTAGTGCTCCCGTCGTATTAGCTTTCCAGTTACTCTTGTTAAATTGTTCTGTTAAATTTTCATTGTTGTTACGTTTTTTATTGTTATTACGTTGTTCGTTGTTAAGTTTTCCGTTGTGTTTTTGTGATTGTTGTGTGGTAAGATGGTCATGCGGTAGGTGGATGGTCTATTAATAAATGTAAAAAAAATATTGCTGTTTCATTTCACAGATTTGTGCGATTTTAATTTTAATTATTTCTCAAATTTATTTTTAAAATCACTGTTCCACGACATGATAATAATATCTAATATTATTTTTCTTGCTGGCCCGTACTTTGAGATCCCCTGAAATGTCACTTTGACAGTGACGTAACTTTGTTTACATTTTTTCCGTGGGAATAAAAATCAGACCTTAGACGCGGCCGTCTGACAGCTTACGTCAATCCATACATTTTAGACAACGATAACGAACGCCGAATGCATCTTGTCGAGGGCCTCAGTTTCTCCTTGTAATACTAACGACCCGCTCTCGTTTCGCTTCAGTTTATATAAGTTTTCTGTAACACTCGTACACAATTCTGACATTATTATACATAAATAAAAACCTTCCTCTTGAATTACTCTATCTATTGATGAAAGCCGCATTAAAATCCGCTACGTAGTTTGAAAGATCTAAGCGTACATACAGAGGGACAGACTGGGGAAGCGACTTTGTTTTAAGTTTTATACTATGTAAAGTTAAAAAAAGAAGAAAAGACAGCTGACAGGATAATTACACTGTGATTTCGGTTTACTTCGGTGAACTTCTTATAAGTTCGTGAGAATCAGTTCAAGTCGTTGGAAATGCGATTCGTTTTTCCAGAAGAGACTGTAAAACCCGGCGTTAAAGTGAGTCAGCCTGTAATAATTGAATACATTGTGAAATTCTCGGAAAGAGTGAGTAACGTCGTAAAATCTTGACTTGAACTATGACACAGTATTTCACAAACAACAACAACAACAAACAACAAGTATTATGTATTTCTTAAGCGAAAACTGAAACTGGAAATAGGGAATATGCATGAATTTTTTAAATCGCATTGCTCAGCAAAATATGTAAATACCGTAAAAGAGATCACCAAAAGTGAAATTAAAATTAAAATCGGTCAAAAAATAGGGATGATTTTGATGATTTGACATTTTAAACTGGTAATTAGACAGAGAGATCCGAAGTGCACAGTGACGTCATTGTAACAGGTCGTCTATAAACTGCACGTGGAATTCTGTTTTGTTATAGCTATTCAAAAATGATTTTTCTGACCTGTTTGTTACATGAATCAGCTTTTATTGAAGCTTTGAAAAAAATACATGAATATTCACTATTAAAGTTAGCTGTCACGTTAGTCAGTATGTTTAACTTTTGAATACACCCGTTATTAGTTAGTTAGTCATTTGTATGTTAATAACACTCCAAGCGTAAACGCAATAAACATTTAACTTACTTTATTTGTTCGGTCAAGATAGAATAACCTCACGTTATCAAGTACAGTGGGTGCTTTGTAACTTTGTCACCTTAACGATATGTTTGAACTGCTGCATTAATCTGTCAAAGGCGTTAAAGCGACAAGGTACCAAAGTGTGCAGCTACTTATAAGGCCGACTGTACCTACTAGTAGTCGCAGAGCTACATTCGTAATTGTTTTTAGGGTTCCGTACCCAAAGGGTAAAACGAGTCCTTATTACTAAGACTCCGCTGTCCGTCTGTCTGTCTGTCACCAGGCTGTATCTCATGAACCGTGATAGCTAGACTGTTGAAATTTTCACAGAAGATCTGGTCTGTTGAGGTCTGTTGCCGCCATAATAAAAAATACTAAAAACAGAATAAAATAAATATTTAAGGAGGGCTCCCATACAACAAACGTGATCATTTGCCGTTTTTTGCTAATGTTGTATAGGTAGATAATGGTACGGAACCCTTCGTGCGCGAGTCCGACTCGCACTTGGCCGGTTTTTACTCTTTTGCACTGTGCATTTCGGCCATGAATCTTTCTTTTACAACCGTTAGGGGATTTACGGCTCGTTGCTGAAAATTTATACGAAAAACATTTATCGTACAAAATGGGAAATACTCCAAGTCGGCTGCGGCTCCACTGAGGCGGAGACGAGCGGAGCTGAGTGGAGCAGAGCTGTGAAAAGAGCTAAGTGATTCCACTGAGGCGGAGCTGAGTGGAGTGATTACAATGTAGTAATGCAGTTACGTCTCCTCTCCGCTCCGCTTGTCTCCGCTTGACTGTTTCCACTGAAGCGGAGCGGGGACGAGATGTAGATTTCAACTAATATGAGTGGTCGATTCCTACACGTCTCCTCTCCGCTCCGCTCATCTCCGCTTGACTGTTTCCATTGAAGCGGAGTGGAGACGAGATGTGGATTTCAACTAATATGATTGGTCAATCCCTACACGTCTCCTCTCCGCTCGTATCCGCCTCAGTGGAGCCGCACCCTTACAGAAGTAAGGCTTTTAAAACTCGACTGCATGTTTTGATATTGAGTAAGAGTACAGGGTGTTAGGTAATTAGTGGATAATCCGTGAGCTTCTGATACGCCTTAGGACACCGGACGTTCCGATCACAGGCCCTATAGCCAAGATACATTACGCTAACTAGCGTTTCTATTCGAAACGCAAACGAAAACGAATAGACATGCTAGTTAGCGTAGGAATTGGATCTCAGGCCTCAGAATTGTCTAATTCAAACTCTGAGCATTTTAGGATGGGTGCGAAATTTAACCGAAATAGGGTCACATGCATGATAAGCTAAGATAGCTATAAGTTTATTTTTTGTCCATATTAAGTAATACTTGATGCACGATTCCTAAATCTTGAATAACTGCGCCAACTTTTGAGACAACATTTTATCTACTTGGTCTAGACGTGTGATCTGTCAGGTCAGCCTGGTTAAGGGTTAACATAGGTACCTATTTATACATAGACGACAGTATCCAATCATACGTTCGTGTTCTTAAAGCATGGTTTATGTTACACTTATGTCAGTAGGTACCTACCTACAGCAATATCTGGAGGGGAATTCAATACGCGCGTGCGGATATCGCTTGCGGATCTGAGAATTGAATCCTTTCATTATATAACGGAGGAACAAAATGAAACCTAATATTGACGCGTCATAGTCTTTATTGTAATAATGATCTCGTTATTTATTTATTTTTAGAGATTTTTTCATTGAATAACGCACAGTACACACGAATACAAATATTTAACACTGAGGTGAAATTTTGAGTACATTGTTTCACTTCATGGGTTAGTTGAAATAAGGAGTACCGTAAAATGTGCCTACTTTGCCCCCCCCACGGGTAATTATGCTCCATGGTTAGGTTATATTGAGGTAATCTGTATTGTAAATCATTCTATTGCTTGCATGCACTGCGTGGCTGGATGACATCGATTCTTTTTGGAACATTTGTCATCAATCTTAACTTATAAGTAACAAACGAAATAGTAAATGGAGCATAGTTACCCATGGGGAAGCAAAGTAGGCACATTTTACGGTAGTGGGGCAGCTCCGTCATCGAAGCCGAACAATGATTTCCATTTGTGGCGACTACCAAGAATGCACATGCTAGTGGCACGGATAATGGAAATGATGATGCGTGCTCTTAGCCCTCCCATGACAGTGCTTAGGGGTCAGCCCAAGCGGTTGGCGATGGTTTCACCTAAATGAAACGCTAGAGGACGCCCGAGACTTCGTACGCGTAGATTTAGTTTCCCGCTACTCCCTCTATTTTAACCTCTTAGGGACAGAATTTCCAAAAATTCCTTCTTAGTGCACCCCTATGATATTCAAGGGATATTGCCTTCGAATTTCAAGTTCCTAGGTCCAGCGGGTTCGGCTGTGCGTTAATCGATAAGCCAGTCAGCTGTTCTATTATCTTTCTCATATTGTGATCCATAAAATAACCACAATTTTTAAACAACAGTCCGGTGACAGTCCCGTTGACACCCTTAGGATCGGAACCCTAAAAACAAATGCACATCACAGTTTTTACGTGACTTGTACCTCCGTGAATCCAGCCAGGGCCCTCAGGAATAATTAAAACATACGCGCTCACGCCGGTAATGAAGGATCGGAGCTAAAACACTCAAATGCCGCGTTTAAAATTCTATATCTTTAGATAGGCTAAAATGTAGACACGGGCCTTCTTTTTGGCCTAACCATTCTGCATGTACAAAGGTAATTTAATGGATAAAATCATATATTGGCGATCCCTTGGATATCCCTATTTAAATTACCTTTCTTTGGAAAAAAAACGGGCAAGAGCATGTCTGACCATACTCAGTGTAGGGTTCCGAAGCCGTTACCACACAAAAACTGCCTCAAAAAACAACAAGTATGACCGAATTCTCGATTTAAAGTTGTTTGATGCTGTCTTAGGTAATTTTAGTAGGTACAAAACCAAGTCTACTAAGTCGTGATAGTTTTTTTTTTTAAATTCGTTATATGCTCTTTCATTGACCATATTTTTCAGATTTTTAGTATTTGTAGTTTTGGCTGTAGGGAGGGGGGACACTTGACTCTAACAAAAATTCTACAAAGCTTAATATTTCATAAACGGATCCCTTAATCGAAAAATTGTTATTTTTGAAAGACCTATCCAACGACACCCACACTATGGGGTAGAACGAGAAAAAATAATGCATCACCACGTTACGCGTAGGGGAGGTACACAAATTTTTTTTTTTCATGGTTCTATTTTATCACTTTGTTGGCGTGACTAATATGTATATTCATGCCAAATTACATCTTTCTAGTACTAAGAGTCTCTGAGCTAGGCTGCGGACGGACGGACGGACCTAAAACACGGCCTAATCGGTCTATCCGTTTGGAATCTAGGCACGATGTCATTACACTATTTTGCGTCGGTTGATTGTTATTATTTGATTATTATCAAATAATAAAAACAAGTTTAGAGTAATTTTTAACGATTCTACATTAAAATCATTCAATACGACGTCCACTGGCACTCCGACCGGCACTCATAATTGAAGGCGCATAATCACCCCCCTCCCCGTCACCCCCACACGCCCGAGATAAGTGCCGGAGATAGTTTAGACCCATTTAAATCTGTTTACCTTTTCCGAGTTTTAAGACAGAAGTAGACAAGCCAGTAATATCCTAAATATGAATACTTAAATCCTTTTTAATGTACAACGTTTAAGTTATTTTATAACTGTTATTTATACGACGAATAATGATGAATGACGGTTTTAAAAGAAATTGTATGTCCGTCTGAAAGCTTGTCTCGAATAGGCTCCGAAACGTCTCAACGAATTACAATAAAAACTTAAGGGATATAACCAGAAAAAAATACTTGAAATTTTGTGCATATTCCATTTCGATCATATACCTACAAATATTTATTTTATTTGTGTTAATTTCTTTTCAGTTCTATGTATTACTAGAGGACGCCCGCAACTTCGTACGCGTAGAATTAGTTTCCCGCTACTCCCTCCATTTTTTCCCGTTGGGGGTCGATTTTCGGAAAATCCTTTCTTAGTGCTCACTTACATCATGAAAGGAACCCCTGTACCAAATTTCAAGTTTCTAGGTACAGTAGTTTCGGCTGTGCGTTGATACATCAGTCAGTCAGTTTAGCCTTTTATATACAGGTATAGATAGATAAGTATAAATTTATCTATCCACCAATACGCCAGAAATGGAATTAGGTACTCGCGTATAATTACTTTTCTTTCTCCACACTAACAGTTTTTGCTATTGGAATATCTGTTTAATTAAGCAGATAGATGGCACAACTTCAAACAATTCTACATAAACTGAGATGGAAATGGAAGTGTATTTCAGTGCCAAAAAGGTTTTACGGGCGAGGGTTCCGCCGGACGTCGGGAAGCACCGGTCCGGCGGCCGGCTTCGATTACTTCCTTTACCTACCGCCGAAGACTTTTCGGTTCGTTTATTATATACCTACGAGTATGTACAGTAAGGGAAACTGAAAGACGTACCTTTTTATGTCTTGTTCACATTATTATAAGACCGAAAAAGGTACGTCTTTCAGTTTCCTTTACTGTACATGTTAGGTATATTTAGGTACTTTTGGTACGGCGTTAACTCAAGTATAGTTTTAAATAAATAAATGATTATTGGGGTTACAGAACTGGTGTGCTGTGTGATGTGGCATTCTAATGCTACTTTTAATTAATGGCTTACACTCCTGCGGGTGTATTTCGCCAATGTCGAGTTATTTATAGATACTCCCATGGATTTATTAGAGAAATAAGTCCATGGATATCACACGCGAGGACAACTGTTCAATATAAGACTATTTTCTCATGAGGGCTAAACAGAAGCACATGGGGTTAGCTCCACGCGCTTCTGTCAAGTCCTGTGATGTACCAAGTTGTTATATTTATTTGATATTTAAATTTTCTCGTAGTTTATTTCTAAGAGAAGTAATATTAAGAAAAAACATTTTGATTAAGAAATAAAAAAGAGTACTCAATTAACAATATTGTTCAGAAAATATCGTATGCAAGCTGTACGGTTGTAGTTTAAAGCAACTATCCCAAAAGGCTTGGGAACTCTGAATGTTTCTTGAGACACACCTATTTCTTTATGAAGAATATGATTCGGATGACGTCATCACAGGACCTATCACGACACGGTAGGTACCCAGTTTTTTCCTTAAACCTTAAACAACCATATAGCACAACACAAAACAGACACCAATTACCAAAATTTTATATTTTTATCATGATCTCCAAAAGCATAATAAAGTAACTGGAAGAACTAAGAGCTCGTTAAGGAGAGATTTTAAAACAACCGTCCAAGGGATGAAAAGAGTGTCCAAAGTTTGGATTGGAAGGAATAGCTGCGGGCAAGATTGTGAAGTTTGCCTGATGCTACAGTAAACTCAGCGTCTGGGCTTATATGACCGAGGAACGAATTTTTCTATACCATTATAATTAGACATAGAAGCTTTTGTGGCAAAAACGTCAATTAACTAGGTATTTCCTTCCGATATTAAATTTATCGATAACTGTTTCAAATACTTATTTCAAATGTTTATATTATACCTATCTACTACTAGGAAATGACATTTCATAGCAGATAGATATAAAGTTCACCGGATAAAATAGAAATTTACTAAAATGCTGATCACAATCCATCAATTTTAATTTAAAAAAAATATTATTAATATGTTTCTTACACAAAAACTTATTTTAATGCTACTTAATCGATTTCCAAACAAAGTAAACTGACAGCTTTGGACTTGCTTAGCCCTTGCTTTAGCTTGACTTTTGGTTTATACTGCATAATAGGTATGCAAGTTGCATGTTCATATTATACGTTATCTCATAGTCATAAGTAGTCATAACTGTCCTAAGCAAGTACAATTTACCGATAAATTAATATCGTTGGGAAGTCCCTAAGACAATTTTATTCGTGCCACAAAAACTTCTATATCTGATTATGGTATAATGGCGCCTTTACAACAAAAGTGATCCAAAACGAAATTTTGACAATATGAGGTTTTAATTTGAAACGACCCTTTATGGATCAATCTACGTTGTGGTTAGTCGAAAAGAGACTTGTCTGTATTAGAACAAGATCTTCACTTCACTTTCGTACTATAGGTGCGTATTATTTTGACACCAGAGGCCCGTTTGAAAATCGAAGTTGGAAGTTACGTTAGCTCCATCCCTTTCTCTCGAATAAGTCTTGAGTGACGAGTGACAGGGACTCTGCACACGAAACTTCGAATTTAGTGTTTCGTGATAACCATCCTGAATGCATAGAAATTACTTGTGAACGTGATTAAAATTCACTGGCCTTTAAGAAGATTTTTAGAATTACTATGTACTTGCGCTGTGAGTTGTCAGAAAGACTTTATACCATGGGTTAACAAAACAATGTAGCTTGGATGAGAGCCAGACAATATGAATTAATAGCAGCATTGAAACAAAAGGGCGGCTACAATATACGTGAAACAAACCGCAATAATTTATGCACAACTGGGTATGTTGTACTTTATTTGAATTTGCATGATAAATCTTCAATTTGCGCAGCTCGTACAGTCGCCAACTACGTTAGCTTTCTATCGATCGGAGCTTGACTTGCCAATTTACACTGTAGTGTAAAGCGAGACGTTTCTGATTTGCATGGTGGATAATGAATTGTAAAATAAACTTTAGGTGCCATCCGTAGCTCACGTGGTATGCTGGATGCAGCTGAAATCAATAGAGCGTACTTGTTGCACGGCCGAGGTCGCTAACCGTTGCCACGGATACGGCCGGGCTCTCACCCGCTCCTGATGCCCTGGTACATTGCGGGTGAATTTTCGAGGAAGAGGTAAAAAAATACACACTATGAACACCCTGTTAATTTAAAAAGTTTTGTACGAATTTGTTTTTGTGTGGGATCCAGTCGTTTGGCTGAGATGAATGAGATGAAGGAGTTTGATAAAACTGTTGAAACAGTATGATATCGTAGTGACTTTGGCATGGCAACAAAACTTTGCATGAAATTCCTGAACAATTTAGTGAAAATTTATTTAGGTTTCTTTTTAAATTATGATTGAAATCGATGACATTTAAAAGCATAAGATATTTGGTAAATCGAAATAATTAAGGAAAATTGAAATTTACGGGAGGACATTCCTTATTTTGAAGACATTCGAAATTTTGCCTTGACGTGTCGTCTAAATTAACAAGTAACAAAGCCTATCATTTTGTTAGCATAAAAGTCGCTAATGCACCACGTAGGTAACTTTAAAAGTACCTTCACATTAATTATATAAACCGTCAATCAATATTCATCGCTCAAGCGATATAGCGACGTAACATGTTCCCAGAAGCTAAATTACAGGAATCAGGTCAGGACCTCGATAGGTCTTCCTGTTTGCCCTTTTAGTTGAGGGCAGGCACTCATTATGCCTGTTTCACACAAGGGCAGAACAGTGAGTCAGAGCAGTAAGCGTTGTAGAACCATCGATAGTTTTAATATTGATAGTTTACCTGGAAAACTATTTAAAATATCGATAGTGTCGCCATATGTCAATACTATCGATAGTTTAAACGTTTAATACTAGGTATCGATAATATCGACAGTATTGACGCATGGCGTTACTGTCGATGTTTTGAATAGTTTTCGAGGTCAACTATCTATATTAAAACTATCGATGGTTCTACAACGCTAACTGCTCTGCCTCACTGTTCTGCCCTCGTGTCAAACACGCATTACATGAGCTCTAACCTGAAGATATACTCATAACTTATCTATAGGTATATCGCTTTGGTCTTGCTTTTGAACATGACATGTGCTTGTGAGCGTATCGTAATCACAAATTTGACCCTTTGGGATCCATCACGGCTCTGCTAGCTTATTAAATCCCTATAAAATATAAGGTCCGTTTTTAACAGTAGTTCACTGTACATCAGTTTAAACCTTAGTTGATGGATGATCTGAAGTAAATTGTAAGTAATCTATCTCTCTATCTATCTATCTTCAATCTACAGTGTGTAAATGGTATACGGGCGTTTATTAAAAATGGACATAGTTTAAGACTCTAATAATCATAAACAGAAAGAATTATTTTGATTACGCTAACGTATACATCGTTATTAATTTTTGAACTTACTATCGACCCGCAATTGTACATCTAAGTCCATCTGTCATAACTTTGAAACATCATTAGGTAATTGTGTTTATAGTTAATTGCATTTTTTGTCATACATTGCGTGTTAAATTATTTTTCACTTCTCATGCTCTTAAAATGTTACTTTAGTCTCTGCACATCGGGACTAAAGTTCCTTTTTAATCTCTAGGGATTAAAGTAAAATTGTTTTAATTTACTTTGGAATCCCCTTAACATCCAATCACCGTGTTTGTGAATGGAGGATTTATTGCTATTTTCAGTCTTTTTGTATAGACCACAGTATAAAGACTAAAGGCAAAGAAGCCGTGCAATAAGATGAACGTTGCACCAGCTACTTGTCTCTACTTTATAGATTACATTTTGATAAGAGGAAAAGAAACAAAAACTAGGTGTCTTTTCTTCTTTAATTTGTCATGATCAGAAGGTGAAGAAACGTCAAATCAACGACCGGTCTTCTTTGGCGTTACTTTCTTCCACACTGGTGCTTAAAGGTAAAAATCACGCCTTGTGACGATCTCTTTCCAACTCACTATGAAAACCATAAGTAAAAGGAAGTCAACCATATTGTATTTTCTGCCTATTTAGTACGGTTTCTATGCCTCTAGTTTTTATTCTGTGGTATAGACAATTTTTTGCGCGTGGAAATAACCTCAAAATGACAACTGTGTAAAACTACAAATAAAAATGATTTAATTTCGTGAAACACGATTAATGATTACGATACGAATATTAATATATTTAATAATATTAAGGATGAATTCATTTAATTATGCTTGGTCCAATTAGTTTTAAAATAGTTTTCAAGTTTGAACTTGTTGGCTAAATATGCAAGCATTTAAAGCGGCACTTAACAAAAAAAAATAAAAGAAAAGAAAAAAACCGCGGAACAAATTTGTAAGAAACTTTCTTATAATCAATATTGTAAATGTGTATAGAACTTCGTCAGTGCTGGATTGAGCAAGCCCGTCGGGGTCCGTAGCAAATTCTATAAAGACCCCTGGGTTTGTTTTAGGTTACTGGTTGTGGCGGTCTTTTTTCCGTAACGAGCGACTTAGATATGCACCTATTTTGCGTGGGTGTTTGTTTTAGGTTATTCTGGTGGAGAATATCGACTGGATTATTCATCTTATCGTCAACCCTTATGCATATGAGTACACGCATACGCATACTGATGTAAGTACTAGCATTTTAGAGGTTAGACTAGACGTGGATGCGCGGGGCCCGTAGCATTTGCTACTCTTGCTAGGTACGTGGCTAATCCGACACTGAACGTTGTTTTTTTTCCTCGCATTCAAAGTGAAAAGTAGAGTGTTTAACGCGAGACTAAACAACCATAATGACACTCGAACTATAGCCACTCTCGCTCGCTGGCTCGCTCGCGTGGCTAAACATCTCGTGTCATTATGGCTTGTTTTAGTCCCTTGTTGAACAATCTACTATTGTACTTACGGTTAATTTTTTTTATTTAATTTTAACAAAAGCTGCCTAAATTTGCTCATTAGGGGATACACTAACCACAGTTAAAAGTAACGCCCGTATACCATTTACACACTGTATAGGTATAATCTATCTATATAAATAAAAATGAATCACTAAATAAGTTGCTAAGCGCAAAACTCGAGAACGGTTAAACCGATTTGGTTGATTTCTTTTTTGTTGTGTTCGTTATTGTCAGGATAAGGTGTATACGGCAGAAAAAAAATTAAGAATCCAAAGAGAAGGTCGGAAATTTGCAGCGGGGCGAAGTCGCTGGCGGGCAGCTAGTTAGTAATAAAATAGGTCAAAAACTTTTTTATTGGTGGTCAAAATTGAAAAGTCATATTTGGAGGCAATTGTATGGGGAAAACGCAAGCGTCCCTAATTATGTGACCACAGTTTTTCACAGATAGCGAATAAAACAAATAGTGAAACTCTGGGTAGTGATTCTTTCAAAAGCAAAGGTGAGCGAACGCAGGAGTGATGTCCAAGCGGCGAGTTTAAGTAGTCCCGTCAAAGCGAACAAAACACATTTCAGCGCGTGTATTCAATTTGGCAGCATGGCATGCACGCGCTAATATGTGTTTTGCTCGCTCTGACGGGACTACTTAAACTCGCCGCTTGGACTTCACTCCTGCATTCGCTCACCTTTGCTTTTGGGGGAATCACTACTCTGAATGAACCATGCTGTATTGCTTATCGACCCAGGTCATCCTAGATGTCCTAGATTCAGAGCCCGGGCTGAGCTTCGCCCGATACCGGATCAGTTTCCAGTGGCATTAAACGGTGTAATTCACTTGTGTAGGGTTACCATCCGTCCGGATTAGTCCGGACATGTCCGGACTTTTAGACTCTTCCCCGACCATTTAATTTCTCCGGATTTTTTTAATTCACTAAATGTGTTGCTAAGCGCAAAACTCGAGAACGGCTAAACCTAAAGTTGTGTTCGCTATTGTCAGGATAAGGCTTATATGTCAAAAAAAAATATAAAAATCCAACTATTTATGATTTTTTTAATAAGATGGAATGTGAGTGCACAAGAGTAATGTTTCCATTTCGTGACTAAAAAGTCCGGATTTTTATCGAAATGTCAGGCTTTTTGTCAGGACTTTTCAAATTCCTAAATGGTAACCCTACTCGCTCGGCGAGCTGCGGAATAGGTTGGAGGCTTTGCTTTATTTGGTTATCTAGCCCCGTGACAAGGATTAAGATCAGCCTCGGTACGACTACTATACTTTGACCCCCGCGCGCATAGGCATTGGTGTCGTGTTGGGTACTTACGATCTTGGTTAAATAGTCGAGGTAGAATACATGTTATACACACGGACAATCAAGTCATGCACGTCAGTGGCGAGTGTATATAATAGTTTCGACTACGTACTCTCGGAATATCATGCTATCGAAAGTTCGTTGGCTCGACTGTTACTGGATCGAATATTCGCTGGGTCGAAAAGCGTAGAAACAATAAATCGTCAAATCGAAATTGAGGTTTAATAACCATAACCATATAATTCTAGAATACGTTTTGTCGATTGTACATGTTTCGGCCACAAGTATTTCGATCTAGCGAATATTCATTACAATAACAGTCGCCAACGAACATTCGATAGCATGATATTCCGAGAGTACGTAGTCGAAACTATGATATACCTACACTCGTCAGTGGCTCTTCGTTAACTCGCCTGCAAGGGCTGATTTTCAATATCAATTACACTATGTGCGAGATTTTTAGCTCTCATATATAGCAAAGAAAAGGAAAGTGAAACCAGCGCTGGTTTTTAACGCCAGCATAACGCTGAGTTGGAACCATTTCGTGACAACAGGTATTTTGTCTATGTCAGTATTTTGTTGAGTTTTGTTTGTCTGTTTGTCACGGATAAATGTTTTTTTTTTTTTGATAACTTTAACTGTGAGATTAGTTTACCTAAGGATTGGAAATATAGGCCGGAGGCAGAAAACCTACTTCAGTGTGTAATATGTAGGTATGTGTATGTAATAAGTAAAAGTAGAACACAGACATTAAAAATCTAAATGAGCAACGATCCCTTTAAGGGGTTTTTATAAACTACCTAACTATTTTGGTATCTTGCGTTGTTAGTTAATAAGAAGGGCCGAACAAAGAGTACTTACTTAGTCAATACTTTGTAGTTTTGTACTACAAATCATTTACCTTCTAATAATATATTATATATTTGATGCATTTTGTTTTATTTATTGATTTGACGACGCGCTAGCCTAATTGGTAGTGACCCTGCCTACGAAGCTAGCGATCCTGGGTTCAAACCGCGGTAAGGGCAGATATTTGTGTGATGAGCGCGAATATTTGTTCCTGAGTCTTGGATGTTTTCTATGTATTTAAGTATTTATTTATCTATATAAGTATTTATATCGTTGTCTAGTACCGATAGCACAAGCCTAGAGCTTAGTTTGGAACTAGGTCAATTGGTGTCTTATATATGCAACTATACTAAATTCTGGGTAGATTTAGCTTGCATTCTATTCCCCTTCTTCAATACCGTTTGTTATGGAAGCCTAAAAAAAAGTTCATCCATTAAATTGGTTGATACAGTTGATCCTAACAGTAGCAACTGTGTCACGCTTATTTACAATACAGAGCCGGATGGAGCACCATTTATCACGCGCTGTAACCGTGTGAATGCGGCGCCCGGGTAAGCCCTAGGTATGTCCGGGTAAGCGCCGGTTGTAAGTTTTGCGAGCAACTTGTTGCTGTGTATGGCAAAGAAGATTAGCTAGAGAAAGAACGAAGAACATGGAGAAAAGGATTTCATGCTTTAATTATGTTTTTGCTAATTTTAATTTCCTTGAATGAAAATTTAAGATAAACCAAAATTTTAACTAATTCATGTGCAAATTCGAACTTTTCTTTAAATCTTCCAGCTAACCCTAAAGTAGATGAGTGAGTTAAACAAATACTTGTACAAAAAATACAGTGTTTACTTACAACAAAAGGCAGATTTATATTAGAATCTTCAAGCTGCTTCCGTTTATATTAGTTTTGGCAATATGCCAGCGAAAAGACCGACAAAGTTATTACACGATAACGTATTGCTTGCTGATGGCATAATTCTATTATGGCCGAACCCTATATTCAAACTGCGGATAGATAGGCTTACTTCGGATTAAATTTTGACACATTTTATATGGGCAAATGTCAAAATTTAACCCGTAGTAAGCCTTATCTGTCCGCTGTTTGAATATAAGGTTTGGCCGTTAGAGTGTCTCGATACTGTCAAGACAAGATAACCTTACACCCTGAATAATAATAGGTAGTGTTTCACTTGGTGGGTATTGTGTTAGGTAGTCTTAATTCCTTTACCTACTTTTATTCGCTACATGACAACAGAAAATTTTGATTTGAATGCCGCGCGTGGAAAGTCTGTAGTTAGTTAAGCAATTATAATATTAAAATATCGTTATTGTTTTCAAAATGATTTAGTAGTTTTTTAAATACTACTCGTTCATCCTGTATTTTAAGGACGCATTATAATAAAATTTAATTTAATAAAAGTAATTTTAAGATCTAATAATGAAAGAATTCAAGAAGCCTATTTTTCAAATAGTTTTTGAATTTCCATGTTGTAAAAATTAAATGATTTTGATATTTCTCAATCCATTTACAACATAATATAATTATGATATAAGTATATATGTATGCTTGTACAGTTTACTGTACAAACAGAGAATAATAAAATAAAAACCGGACAAGTGCGAGTAGACGAAGGTCACGAAGGTTCCCTTACCGAACTAGAATGGGTGCCCTTATTTTTCTTATTTGGTATTATAGCGGCAACAGACACCCAAACCCATACCCTGACATATCCTCTGAAAATTTCAACTGTCTACATAATGCGAAATATGAAACGACATTATGTTCATGAGATACAACCCGCTGACAGACAGACGGACAGCGGAGGATTAGTAATAGGAGCAAACTTTTAAATTAAAAAGAAATAGGTATAATCCTACCTGAAATACGCAACAATAAAAAATAAAATCTAATATCCAAATATTACTCTTTGTCAGCGCCATTAATGCTTGTTGCCATAAGTTTCCATTAATCCGCGTCGTTTGTCGGCCCATAAATATCCGGGTGGTAACCGGGTTGGGGTCGCGCTCGCGCCATTGGGCAATTGAAGGGTTAACACTAGGGTTGCCAACCTTACTATATTATATAGTATTCTACTATATATTGGGTGAAAATACTATATACTGTTGGAAAAATATATAGTATCAAAATCTACTATATTTTGACCAGTCATTAAATATTTTCATATCAGTGATTCACTTCTCGCAATTTATGAACGTACCTGCCTGCCGCACGCGTTCCGAATTACACTTGATTAGGGCTTATCTTCATATGGTTAGCCATATTCTTCATATTTTCAATAAAACTATAAAATCTCTAGAAGGGAACAATCATAGACATTTACGATTAAATCTTCATCAGGACAACTTAAAAAAAGATCTAGAGTCCGGGAAAAAGGATCCTTTCTTTGGAAATGAAACCAGTAAAGTATTAAATAAATTAGATCCTGCTGTCTCTGATAAAATATAAAGTGGTTTTAAAACCTCCAATCATTCAATTTCAAAAATAGCATTGACTTTGATTCATGTGTGGAAGTAATTGGAAAATTTGGTTTCTCTGAAAAGATTTCAATTAATAATTGATGAGCTGTATTCAGAAGTAAGAATCACAAACGAACTTTGTACCGAGTTAACGGAGAGTGTTGACTTTCAAACACTTCACACAAGTCAAAAGTGGCAACATAATAACATAATATTTTGATGAAACAGATAATCTGTTGCCAAATTTGACGAAGATTATTTCTTATCTTTTGTCAATTCCGGCCACTTCTGCATTTACAGAACGAGTTTTTTCTGTTATGAATGCCAAATGGCGGAAAGAACGGAACAGAGCACAAATAAATTTAATTAAAAATGAATTATTGATAAGCACAAATTTAAGTTTTGATTGAAAAGATTTATTAAAAAAAAAAAACGCCTCCTCAAACTTTCTGCCGGATCCAATAAAAACACATAAAAAAGATACTATATTTTTTTAAAGCTACTATTTTTTTTCCCTCCTAACCTGGTCAAATACTATATTTAGAGCAAAAACTGTTGGCAACCCTAGTTAACACTGATATTTTAGAAACCGGAACGCTTTAAAATTCCGAATAATGGTTAAATTTAATTTTGCTTATGAGAAATGTGTTTTTTGTAATATTTGGACTTGTAATAGTTATTGTATTGCTAATCTACGTTATCCCACTCGCTCTCGCATCTGACGGTATTCGTCATTCGTGTCAATTCGATAAACTCGAAAACTACTAATAGCTTCGAGGTACAGTCGAGTTTATAAATATAGTACCTTGTCTATTTAATGTCATGTTTAAACTGCCATATATAAATTGTCACAGCGATTAAAGTGACACGGTACAAAAATGTACACATATTTATGAACTCAACTGTACCTACAGTCAGCAACACGGATTCGCGTACCACCTTGGAACGCTGTCACAATGAGTCGACGTATTAAATGTCACATCACCGAAGTCTTTGTAATGTAGTCTGTCATTACGACAGGGTTCTAATTTTTAGGGTTCCGTATCCGAAGAGTAGGTACCTACATCTACGGGTATCTTTTAAACCGTAATAGATATCAGTTTTTTTAAAGAATATGTGTTATTACGTCGGATTTACTAACAAATAAAATTATAATAAAAAAACGGAAATGATAAAGGATGTCCCCCATCATATACTTGTAAGTTTTTTTTCAACGTATTTTTATTTTTGTTGTATCGTAAAAACGGTCAATCATAAAAGCTTCAAATTTGATGTGATTATAGTAAAAACGCGGAAGAAAAAAAAACAAATACTAAAAAATGGTCAAGTTTGAGTTGGGATCGCGCTGAATCGATTTGAAATCGGAATACAATTATACCACGCGGCGACGGCGGCGGTACCACGGAGCCCTCGGTGCGCACTCGCATGTTTTTGTTTTTGATCAAACCTACTGTCATACCCACAGTCATTTTAGAAACTGGTACTTGTTACAATGTGCTTGCGTTAGCAACAAAGTTTGGGTGTTACTACAGATATAAACACATATATAACGTGAATATGCATCTACTTCGCGTGTCCAAATCCGGACTTAAACCCCGACCAAACGCCGGGGATGGCCGTCGCTACTGACGTTCCGCGCGCCTGTTATTGCAGCCGGTCGGCCGTGAAAATGAAGAAAACGCCTCGTTGCGTTAATAAACTGCAATAGCCCAAAAAAGCGACGACTTTGAATCGATTTTGCGCGGAAAACAATTCTCCTCTCTTGGTGTGTCCCAATTGGTAGCAAAAAAGACACGGTTGGTTTTCTTACAGATTGAGGTGTTACGTTATCTATGTGTATTTATATCTGTGGGTGTTACAATCGATAGTGCGACGCAGGCCGGGCGCCGACCTCTGACCTTCCCGCTCCACATTTCAGGACATTGGTCTATTAACCAATAGCCTATAACGTACCTAGTGATTGGGTCGGAACAGAACAGGGATGGTTTTATTAGGGTTCCATACCAAAATGGTAAAAAAGGAACCCTTATGGTGAGACTTCGTTGTCTCTCTGTCTGTCTGTATCTCACAGCATTTTTCTCTGAAACTGTAGAAGCTATCGACTTGAAATTTAACATAGTTGTATAACTTGCTTGCCCGCATCTGTTTTTAGTAAAAACCATATAAAAATATTTTTCTAAATATTTGAAAAATGAAAGTGATTTGATTATACCAAACGATGTGTCATATGAAAGGGCTCAATTTGAAAATTTCAAAGCTATTTTTTTAATTTTCCGTTACGTACTTTTTGATTTATAGCCATAAATGTACAAATACCGTCCCCCCTTAACTATCCTGAAGTTTATGAAAAAAATCTGATAACATCCTGCTTTAAAAAAAATACGAGAAAAATAAAATGAAGTTGACCAATTTTACCGTTTTGGAAAAATTATCAAAAAACTTTACAAATCTATATAAAAATTTTGGCTAGTGAAAATGGATTTCATTGGATGGAAAATAAAATTCATAACAATAATGAGTATTTTCTTTTGCGTTTTCCAACCCTATTATCTTTAATACGGGACCCTCGGCGCGGGTGTCCGACTCGTACTTGACCGGTTTTTATAGGAACAGCAACAGAACATAAAGGTCTATCTATGACCACTGAGATACCTGACATGTTCTTTTGTCCAGAATGTTTGAGGGCAAACTTTCCGTATGAGTAGGTAATAACAGCCTTATTTTTATTAAAAGGTAAAAACTCCCTATAGATATAATACCCCTACTTTCTAAGCTGGTAACTTTTAAACGGACGAACCGATTTTAATGAGACCTAGCTAAGAACCACCCCGATTAAATTATTAATCTATTAAAAAAAACGCATCCAGATCAGTCCATCATTTGAAAGTTACGATGCCACAGACAGACACACAGATACATATATTTACTCTTTGCATTGGGGGTTAAAAATTGTTACCTTAAGTAAGATCTTAGAAACTTTCTCAAGCTCTTGAAACGGGGCAGAAAGGTTTTGCTTGAATTTCTACCCCATTCAGGGCAAGTCGCGAACGGTAATTAACTCAAAGCCGGGACAGCCTTTACCTGAGCAGTTCGCAGTCTGTTTGCCGAGTCAAGGGTAAACAACTTCGGCTAACTTAGTACAGTCAGAAATACGAGGGGTGGATCAAAGAAAACCAGTCGACAGAGGACGTACAAATAAAGTTATGCAGTTTAAAGATGTTTAAAGCAACCAGTTACTTGGTTAATGTACGAGTACAATCTAGTTGTATCTTTAAGGGATTTGCATGTTTATCCACTAAATACACATATACCCCCTTACTAATAAACGTTGAGTTTCGGTGGTATAGCAATACAATGTTTTGTCCTTATCTGTCAAATTCAAATGGCACAATGACAGATAAGAACAAAACATTATATAGCTATACCACCGTTACTCAACGTTTATTAGTAAGGGGGAAAGGCTCACCAGGGGCTTTATTCTACTCGGAAAACTATATTTTGACATGTTATCGTATTGTTTCAACTCGGCCATTACTGTCAAGTAAAAATAGCTATCATAACGTTGAAAATACGATAACACTTCAAAAGCAATATTGTTTTACAAGGTGGAATAGAGCCCCTGAAAATTCGTAACACAAGCAGCAGTGTCTACACCGGTTGTATTTCAGAGTGGACTGGAGGGTAAGACCACCAGTAAAATGAGTACCATAGAGGCATGCCTTCTTGTCAGGATGCAATACACTGGCTTCAGAGCCCTTACCACCAGCCTTGCCAAGTCATACAAAAAATGTAAAAAAGTGGTCATCTATTGGCGCTTGTCCCAACGCCGACGATGAGCGAGAAGCGAGTATAGCCAGCGACCAACTATCAATATTTGTGTCCCTTTTACAGACACTGGATCTGTATCTTCTGTTGTAGAGAGAGTTATTGCCGGCAGTGTGAACAGCCAGCGTGCAACTATTAAAATAAGCATCTTTTTTATTGATACGAGATCTATACCTTTTGTTCCTTTCTTGAGCGAGAAAATAGTCGATAGCTAATCGCTTCCAGGCGGTGGGACAAGTACCATAAAAGCTTTCCTTTGAGTTTGAGATCGTATAAGGTCCACTCACCCAGCAGCGATGCCCCACTGGCCCGAAGCCGCCTCGGCCGCGTGGTCGAACAGCGTCAAGCCCACCAGCGCCACCGTCGGCGCTATCGTTAGCGGCGTCACGAACTTCAACAGCGACCCGATCACGCCGAAGTAACCTGACCAGACATGTATGCTTGACTATGATATCCTGGTGAACCTGCGAGCAAGTTTCCACCAAAAACTGTGATTGCTTGATATGTTGCCATGAGATTAATAAAGAAATCTCAGTTTAAGATTACCGGTATCCGTTAGGAACAAACCACAAAGTGATGGCTGTAAAATTAGTAGCTGAGAGGACCTAGATATGTTGATTTCTATGACTGCATAAAAACAAGGGATTTAATGTATAGGATATCAATTTTAATAGATTTCAAGAGGAGTTAGGTTTCTTAAATGAAATTTGCTTAGCTTACGTGCGTGCGCGTGGCGACACTCCTCTCTAAATTACTAAATAACTCCGAGAGTTTATGCAGTCTTATTGTTCGAAATACTATTCGATATTTGCTTCTATAGCTTAGCTGGGGTTAAAGTTGTCTGTACCCATCAACCTCGATTACTTGGGCTTGGGCGTCCATCAGGTGACTTAAGTGCTCGTGTACCTTCCCCTTGCCGTAAAAAAATTACCTGCTCCTAAGACACCAAAAGTAAAAGCTTCTTTCTGTGCTGTGATGTGTGAAAATCTTTAGAAAATCGAACAGCTCACTTGTTAGTCTTACCCAGGAACAGCTGGAACAGCGCCGACACAGCGATAGCTCCCGACAGCTCGCACATGCGACTGGTCCACACCAGCCTCCTCTCCTCGTCCGTCATGGCTGCCAGCTGGTCGGCGGGAGGGCAGCGCCACGCCGGCAGCCCCAGGATAGCCAGCGTGGGCACCAGGAACGAGATGGTACCGCCTTGCACGATGGGCAGCCGGCAGCCGAAGGTGGCTTGAAGCCAGGTTATGAGGCCTGCGCGGGTTTAATCTTTATTCTTGCGGCTGATAATGATGATGATGATGAAGTACAAATGGCGGATCTAATGACTAATGGCATTCTCTAGCAGTCGACCAAATAATCAATTAGAAATTAGTGGGTGCGCAGAAAAAGAAGACAGTAAGATGTAAAAAGTTTTTAAAAAAATTACCTTATTTATTGCTAATACTTACTACAGTAAATAATATACACAATAATACCTAACTTATAAGTAATACTAATATATTTTATACGTGTAAAAACAATCACTAATATCACTATGACATAATCAGTTAATGTGCAAATTTTATTTTATTTAATTATATATTTTTGAGTAAGAGTGTTTTAAAATAGGTTTGCAGTCTCGGGATTGTAGTCTTGAGATCGCATAATAGGTGTCAGATCCTCAGAAAACTTCTCTTTGCCATAAAAAAGTCTCAGTCCTTAGTTTAAAAAGTGCAGTCATTCGTTACCCAACCCAACATATTTTATATGATTGTTATTCCGCTGGTGTTCCGGACCTGACAATGTTGATCCAAATTATGCGTCAATTGTAGTTTTGCACGCTATGCATGTCGTGTGTGACCCGCATACAAATGTAACCCCGGGCGTTGAAAGTTGCATCATGGGGTGGTTACATATCCATTTAGTTTGTATTCAGTCACCGCAACAACAATTTTTTACCTTCCATCGAGTAAGTAATGTAAACGTATCGCCATCGAGAAATGTGTATGGCGATTGATATCAGTGCCCCGTATCCATATTTGGATGAGGAACAAAAAGTTGGGCCATAGTTAAGCGTAGTTAACCATAAAAACAACGAAGTTGAAAAAAGTTCCGTTGTGCGACGAAAAGTATCCTACAATTGTATGGCTAATTTTAGTGTCACAACGGAAATGTTTCAAAGAAAATTTAATTGAGTGAGATAGCATACCCAATACCCAATGCCCAACTTTTTGGACCTTACCCATTTAGTACTAAAATTTGGTAACTTGTCGACATTGACGTTGACTTTTGTATCGTCCTCGAGTATTAAAGGTGAAGTATGCGAAAAATAGCGCCCTGGAACGAAGTCGCATTGGTACAAGATGCCAGTTCGTGGAATCTTTGATGAAGAAGCACAACTCTCTTACACTGCACAAATAAATCAATGACATGGCCGCTATATGCCTAGGAGAAAGGCAGTCAAAGCAACTCATTAATCCTAGAATACTGAGTTAAAAAAGTTTGGAAGAAATCAGTGACTTATTTCAAATTAGGAACGAATTATACTTAAATCAGAAGTGATTTAATGCAGAGGCCAAACGAGAGAAATCGCCTGGGTCTGACGAGTTCGTGTCGATCTTCGCACATTGTTGAAGCCAGAAAACACTGACATCATACTTTATGTTTTTAATAACATTTAAATATATTTTGTAACTTTGTTGTGTAGAGAGTAATCTCCGTGACTACTTAAACTATTTAAAAAATAATTGGACCATTTGAAAGGTAGGTACATTATTCCAGATGATAATATACATGATATCGGCTAGCCCTAAAAGATTGACTTACAGTACATTCATTTCATTGCATTTATTTATTGCATGGCGTGACTATTTCACAGACTAGCGCCTGAATGAAAATAACGAGCAAAGTTACACTGCGAACTCTCGCTCGCTGCAGGCGCTTGATATCCACAAAGGAATGTTATAAATCGAAGAAACTTGCATCATCGACGCAATAAAGAGTGATACATATAGACTGGGTGTAGACTCTGTTCGTTCATTATAGGTATATTTAAGGGGTGAATACAGTAGGTTTGGTACTACAAGTAAAAATTTAACACATTTTTCATGTGGCAAACTTGAGGTGTCCAAATATATCCGCGGTTTGAATATTGGAAATGGCTTAAATAAACATCAGAAATGTACACAATAAATAAGAGTATTAGACCGTCATGATCTCGTGATACCATCATCAGGTCCAGAAAGATTAGTCTAATAACAGTCACTTCGACGTTTGAGATACAGGCTCATCAATTTATACAGCAATAGGGTGATGGAACCAATAATGAACTAGGTCCAATGATGGAAACTTGATTCCTATGTAACCGAACATAAGGGTTATTCATTTATTTTGAGACAACCAATTCATTACTTTATGATCTTTGAATTAAGAGTCAACAAACGTCCATTATTGGTGCCTTCAGCTAAAAGTTTCCAGCATTGGTGCCGTCACCCTAGGTAATTACGTTGGTAAGTTTATACGATCGGCCTTGTAAGTAGCCGCACACTTTAGTGCTTTGTCACTTTAACGTCATGTTTCATCTTCTGTACTATTCTGTCAAAGGCGTTAAAGCGACAAAGTACAAAAGTGTGCGGTCATGGACTTTAATTGATGAACCACTATAGACCCTTGTCGCATAAAACCAGCGATTAATTCCTATGTAATTACTATCGCGTCACTTGTAGCTGTCATTATGACAAGGTTCTGTGGTGGATCAACATTAAAAGTCCTTGATGGTACTTAGAACACTGACTGTACCTACCTATATTAAAACTTTGTTAAGTCTCATTGTGGATAAAAGGCCATTTTTTAAAATTGTCCAAACGTAACTTTACTATTGCGTCAAGAAAATTAGTCTAGCGGCCTTTACCTACACGTACCTAAAGTTCGGACCGCGGGAAACGCCACGCGCCGTTCCAATCTTCGTTCCGAACCGTACATTTATAAATCTTTTACTATTACAGTTGCATTTACACGTACGGTTCGGAACGAAGATTGGAACGGCGCGTGGTGTTTCCCGCGGTCCGAACTTTACGTGTGCAGGCCGCTATCATCTGTATACTAACTCAATCATAGTCAGGTTAACTGGAAGAGATCCCTTAAAGGGATATGTTCGCCATTGTACGTACACGTTATCTTAATTTTATGTACGTACTTACTTGTAATTGGTTTTTTGTACCTACAATAAACAGTTTACATATATAGGTACGTACATACTACCCTCATACGGTTATATTATAAACATAGTATCTCAAATAAAATAACCAAAGCAGATTTAATCGTCACTCATTTTTATTATGGTTGCACTTGGTAGTATCATAGGTTCTGTTAATTTTCGTGACGTAATGGAAAAGTTATAACTATTGTTATGTACACTCTTTTACCCTGCAATAACTAGTCTGAAAAGTTGTTGTCGCTTTTTTATCTTAATTATATTGTTCTTGTTTTTCTTTTGTACAATAAAATGTTTACATATATACGTACATACATCGTGATAGTGGAATTAGATTATCTGACACACGTGGTATTATAGCTTATTCAGGATTATTTAATAAGATGTACAAATACGTACCATTTATGTGTAAATAGGCGAACCAACAGAGTACTACGAATAAGTGTTTATTGTCACAATTAACACTTTATTGTAATCTCTTGAGCCAACGTAATCTTAGATTGTGGCAGGTCTGGCGTGTGCAGATTCTGAATGGTGATTAGTTTAGTTTAGTTTACTTTATTCATCGATGTAATATGACAATATAAATTGCATTGCATGTCAAAAAATACAAATTTGCAAAGATAAATGATTATGACTTCTTATGTATTTGTTCCCATTATGCATATCTTATAATCACACACAACAAACAAAAAATGAGGAATTAATTTAAAAAACAAAACCATTTTTAGGGTTCCGTACCAAAATGGTAAAAAAGGAACCCTTATGGTGAGACTCAGTTGTCCGTCTGTCTGTCTGTATGTCACAGCAGGTTTTCTCAGCATACATATGCTATCAACTTGAAATTTGGCATAGTTGTAGGTACAACTTGCTTGCCCGCATCTGTTTTTAGTGAAAAATATATGAAATTAATTTTACAAACAATTGAAAAGGGGTTTACACCCATTCGCAACTTAGTTAAGTTCTGCGGACCTAGTATGGTTGCGTGTATCGCGTGACAAGAGATGGATAAAGAGTGACGGATGTCACTCTCGTACTTATATATATGTCAAAAAGTGACGGATGTTTTATCCACGTTTTGTCAAGCGATAAACGCAGTCATATTAGGCCCCCTGCAGTGCATGCAGTACAGCCAATCCGCCGACGTTCAGACGGGTAGACGTCGAGACGGCGAGACTGGTGTTTTATAGCTAGTTGTCCATAGTGATATGAACTTATGACTAATGGAATTTAGTTGTGAGGGAAAGCGGCTGACATCCCGACCATCTTTATATTATAAAAAAACAAAAAAACCGCCTTCAAAAACGCAAAAAATAACTTCTACTACTAGGTACTTAGTAGTAGGTACCTATCCTATTAGGTTAGTCCAACCTGAAGTCGGCTTTTTGTTGAAAATATTGTGGTCGCCGACTTCAGTTAGACTAACCTAATAGGATAGGTACCTACTACTAAGTACCTAGTAGTAGAAGTTATTTTTTGCGTTTTTGAAGGCGGTTTTTTTGTTTTTTAAAACATTTATTTTATTTTACACTTTTTAGTGCCACTTATGTAGTCCCACTTCTTAGTTGATATATGAAACTTTAAGACATTTCAAGCTCGCCGCAAGCAACGCCGCGGGAAAATCATAGTCATTTTAAAACAATTAAATGTACTTCGTTGTAGTCGCTCAACTATCTTAATCGAGATATCTTATCGCCACCCTTGAAATCGGTACCGTTGAGGAGTTCCGGTGGCCATCTGTGGTCTTCATCATCAGTTCCGCTTCACCAAGTGACACTTTCTGAATGCAAATGCTACACTTGTTACTAAAAATACTAAAATCGCTATATGTTTGCATACAATATTTGAGGAGTTCCCTCAATTCCTCACTGATCCCTTCATCAGATTCAGATTTGCTGACAATGGGACCACCTCGGAAGTATACTCTATC
Organism: Acleris cristana; assembly: GCA_948252455.1. Taxonomy (NCBI): domain Eukaryota; kingdom Metazoa; phylum Arthropoda; class Insecta; order Lepidoptera; family Tortricidae; genus Acleris; species Acleris cristana. The sequence continues at coordinate 13,805,305 of OX411775.1, read as the reverse complement.
AAACCAAAAAAGAATTTTTAAAATCGGTCCACAATTGACGGAGTAATCGGTGAACATACATAAAAAAAAAAAAAAAAAAAAAAATACATACAGTGGAACGTATAACCTCCTCCTTTTTTGAAGTCGGTTAAAAAGCAGGCTGTCTCAGATGTCAATTGGAGTCCCGTGTCTCGCTCAGATATGTTTATAAATATCATATACCTAAGCACGCATATATTTAAATTACTTCGGCATAACATAACCGTGACGTTCACTTCAGAAGTTCAACACTTCTTGCTGTCCGAAGTACCAAGTCACTTATGTTCGTAAACTAAGCACATCGTTAATGGGAAACTGTATACGTTTCTACAATTCGAATTGTAATTTTTTTTTTATGTTAGTGTGTATAATTATTATTTATTACTTAATTACTGTATGATACTACTTACTTCGACGTCTTACCTGGGCCCGTATTATGATCGCCTTTATCGCGGTGGATAAAACATCCGTCACGCTCGCACTTACGTACAGGTCAGAAAGTGACAGATTCTTTATTCACATCGTTAAACACGACCATAATAGGCCCGCTGATTGTATTTAGATTTGAATAAATTACGAACGAGTAGGTACTGCGGGCCTAGTATGGTTGCGTTTATCACGTGACAAAGTGTGGATAAAGCGTCTGTCACTTTCTGACCAGTATGTAAGTGCGAGAGTGACGTATGCTTTATCCACCGCGATAAAGGCGACCATAATACGGGCCCTGCTACAATCTCAGGATGGTGGAATTGTATTATGAAAATATCAATAAATGCTTGAATCTTGAATCATGGTCTTGTCTGAAGCGCTAGTAGATTCAATCCATACAACCAATGTGTAAAAGAGTCCTGATGTGGCCAATGTAATGAATAAATCAAATCATTTAATTTCACAGACGATAATTTTCAGGTCATGTCTAGGTTAATTAACCTAGGGGATATGTCCACAATCCAGCATCAATGACTGCAGACATCCAAGAATTGGTACAGAGTTGTGGACCGACTGACCTGTGACGAAGATCATGGTGGAGATGATGTTGGAGCGGTCGGGGTCCGTCTCCTGCATGCACAGCGCGGGACACAGGATGAAGGGAATGGCCACTATGGCCCCGATCATCGTTAGATAATGCTGTAATGAAATGATAAGTTTTAAGTAAAGTATAAGTTCATTATGTCACCGTCCATTCATAATAGCACATAATAATTCTACAAAGAGATATTAAAAAGATACCGGAAGAGTATAAGTTTAAATAAATAATCAAGTATAACTAAAAGAAAGCTATAAGAACCCTTGTGCATGTTTTAATAATGTCGTCTATATATGAGACAAGACTACAATCTAAAGACTGCAGTCCTTCAGACCGCCAATATATTGCCAACCCTGCGAGGTCTAAGATGGCATGCCTCTATGCTAATAATTTCACCGATTATCCCTACACCGGAATATCAAAAATGCCAACGCTTGGTGGTCGGTCAAAAATGTTGGTAACGGTCCTAACTTCACTAAAAATTTCTATTTAACCTAGCTAAGTAACATCCTGGATAAACTACCTAACCTTTCATCAATGCGCCTCCACTGCGTGCTTGCACGTGCCTCGACCTTAGTCGAAGATTCCTAAATCCATTTAAAGTTATGATTGTAGGACAAAATTAGAGACGAAGTGAGCGACGATGTTTCTGAGGATTACCACAGGGTATAATTTATAGCTTAGCTTTCCTAAGTTTCCAGGGACTGCGTGAGACAGTTTGACGCTCGCTTCAGGCACCTTCAGGGGCACGTTTTATAAAGCTACAAGTAACAATTTTACAGGTCTAAACTGGCAATACTGCTCAAATGGCTGGTCTTCATTGGTCGAGGTTGTGTCAAATGGAAACTTGTAACCTGTAAATTGTAATTTGTAGCTTTATAAAACAGGCCACAGGTTGCAATTAAATTGACCTCGATTTTGTGGACAACTCTATATTGAGGACGCCCGCGACTTCGCACGCTTAAATTAAGTTTCCTGCTACTATTTGCACCCGCTATTTGTTGCCTTATTGGGGGCAGATTTACGAAAAACCCTTTTTAGTGTAAGTGCTAGGGTTGTGAACGACGTGAAAGTTTAAAACAAACAATTGTATGTAACCTGTCTGTCAGTCAGTAACGGAACAGGTTTATATACGTATAGATAGATAGATAGCTGTTTTCAACTCACGAAGGCGCGGCCTGCCACTCAAATTGGCGTTGTGCGGTTTTAACGCGAAATCGTGGATAGAAACCCTACCTATTCGTATATTTGTTCCTTCCTACGGTTTGAGTTCAATGATTTGCCAACGACAAAAGCAGTGAATCTGGAGAACTTAAACGTTGAAATATTCTGCTCCCGTCCTTTATAATCTTCATTAGTCATCTGATTAATGACGTCATTCATTATCAACCCTCGGCAGTCAATTCGAAAGAGGGTCGTTTTCACTTGACTGGCAATGAGATTATAGGAACAGAGGGCTTATTGTCCAACGCACTCGCAATCACGATCGTTTTCATTTTGAAAATCGAAGGCTTGTCTGCATACAAAATGAAAACAATTGTTCCACTTTAAAGCCGGTTGCGATTGCGAGTGCGTTAGACAATAAGCTCTCAGGAAAGCTTTGTAATATCGAGGTTTAACGCCTCATTCCTATCAGTAAATTAGAGACATTTTAGTCTAGTTCGTAGTGAAGTAACCCTGCCTACGTAGCCGGGTTCGATTCCCGGTATGGGCAAATATTTGTGTGATGAGCACGAGTATTTGTTCCTGAGTTTTTGGGATCCCCTTCTTTTATACTTAGACAAACATTTCATAGACACTAAGTATCACTTCACCGAATTTTCATTTCATAGAAAACTATTTTCTGCTGAACCTGTGTTGATTTATGGTTAGGTATCTTAAATATGATTCACGTAGGTTAGGTTAGGTTAGACTTGTAACCATCACAAGATAAACTGAAATCAAAAAAGGTTCAGTAGAAATTATTTTTTTACGAAATGAAAATTCTGTAAAGTGATACTTAGTGTCTATGAAATGAGTGTCTAGTACCCGTCGTAGTACAAGTTTAGAGCGTAGTATAAGACTAGGTCCATTTGTGTGAGATTGTCTCCTGACATTTATTATTTCTTCTAACAACTAACTAGAAATGCAATTATAATACGACTTAAAAAATTCTTCTTCCTCTTATGGTGTCACTCCAAAAAGTGAAAGATAAAAAACGGAAATTCTAAAATTACTCGTATTCGAAGCTCATAAAACAAAGGAGTCCATATCGGTTACCTGTAGGGCCATGAAAATGCAAAGATACCACGCGGGCACGTCGTCGATGCCATAGGTAACGTTGCCCGCGCGAGCCGCTTCGTCGTTCTGCTTGCCTGGTACATCTTCGGCCGTCTCGGTTTCACCTAACTAGAAAAAATAAGAAAAAATATATATACCTACGAAGATTTTAAAGAGGATTAACAGGATGCTACAGTCTAAAAACCAAATAAAAGAATCGTGAGATGTGGGTGCGGGACAAGAGGGCCAATTGCAACCTAAATTAAGATATTTTTATTACGAATTGTGAAAATGTGACAATGTAAACAAACGGCTTTTAATCGGGATATTTCTGTTTTTGCCTACTGTTGATGTCGGTTATGATTATGTATAACCCCAAAAAAATAAAAACGAATGAAAACTTTTTATTTTAATTCTCTAAAGTAAAATCTATTTCTGACATAGGTAGGTATACTTATTCGGTTTCGACTCATAAAAGTATTGAAGCTAAATCTTCCATATGTAGCTATTATTGAAACAGTTTATTTGCGAACAAATAATGATCAAGGACTTTCATGGCAGTCGCAGCGCATGGTATTAGCAGTTGACAAGCGAGTGCTAATCAAACGGCGTCTTGTTCTGGTAAGATCAAGGTCTTTGTACAGTCAGCTTCTCAAGTAAGTGATCACTTTAGTAGGTACTTTGTTAAGTTATAGTTATTTATGCCACTGTCACATAATGAAGCTAGCGATTCGAGTGGCAAAGAGTCAGGGGTGTGATTCTCTCAAGAAGCAAAGGTGAGCGAATGAACGAGTGAAGTCCAAGCGGCGAGATTAAGTAGTCCCGTCAAAGTGAACAAAACACATTTTAGGGCGTGCATTTTCAATTTGGCAGCATGTCGTCTCGAACGTATAAGGCCTGCCTAATTGAGAATGCACTCGTTAATATGTGTTTTGTTCGCTCGGACGGGACTTCTTAAACTCGCCGCTTGGAATTCACTCCTGCGTTCGCTCACCTTTGCTTTTCAGAGAATAACACCCAGGATCTAAAGGAGAATCCGCGCGAGTGTCCTAATAAAAGGCGGACTTAACGCTACCAGGGGGCCTAATTGGCTGCGTTTATCGCGTGACAAAATGTAGATAAAACATCCGTCACTTTTTGACACGTATATAAGTTCGAGAATGACGGATGCTTTATCCACAATTTGACACGCGATAAACACAACCATACTAGGCCCGCAGCATTCTTTACCAGTTAACCTTAGGCCGGATTAACTCTTGTAAGTAATTACTGTAACTTTTGAAACAAAGTTATATGCAAGACAGAGATGCAGATATTTGCCACTCACTCATACCCATACGTGCGTCTCAGAACTTACAGTAATAACTTACAAGTGTAAATACGGTCTTATAGCGAAACGAAACAAAGACAAATAAATGCAAAACCAGAAACCAATTTTCTTTTTCATCACACAAATGTGTTCCAATTAATCTAAGCATTACTTTTACCGGGAATCAATAGTGTGGTTTCTTGGCTAATTAACTATTTTGTTAATTAACATTTTAAAATCCCACCTTACCGTTATTTCCATGGCGAACCAACGCTAGTAGAAGTCCACTAAGTCGTATATATACCTAAGCAAACTGGTCAATAGTCGTACAAATTTTCATGAACATTGACTCGATATTATTGCTCTTATTTTGTGCGCTAAAAGTAGGTAATACACGTATACTTTTATTAAAAACCAAGCACTATCCAACAATGATCAAACACCTAGCATGTGACAAGTAACTATTCACTTTTATTTGTTGCCCATCAAACGCAATTTGACTCGAGTGAGCGAGCTAACTGTCCGACTATACTAATTGCTTAAGTAATCTAAATATCGCATTACTCGAATGAGCATTTTAAGGACATAAACTATATTTATACGGTTATTATGGAGTTAGAGACGACCTATCTAAATAGGAAAACAACGAAGAAATAGTTTCATTTGCTTAGAACATTAACATCATCAATCATCATCATCAGCAGCAGCCTATAAGTAGACAAACGTCACTATGAGGTCTCACAGTGCTCACGAACGCACAGGGTGGTTCAAATCGTCTCATAAATAAAGGGTCGGTCAAAAAAACCCAATCACAAAGCTGTATTGAACGCAGTGCGTTTACTCAGTGAAGGATCCCTTAAGTATTGTTTGTGAATACGGGTGTAAGTTCACTGACTACCTCTACGACTTTAACTAGAACCTTCATGTAATTGTATTATGTATTAAAATTACTTAATATATTAAATATAAAAAGTATGTAAATGATGTTTGCGAAATATTTTGACATGCGTGTCGGCCCGTGCCTAATACATGCTAATACAACGATTTTTGATTCACAAGTTTGAAAAAGGAACGAGTTATTTGTTATTTAGCGGCCTTTGCGGCTTTTTTTGTAAAACGATATCTTTTTGTGCAATAAAGAGTTTACTTTCTTACCTACTTACTTTACACGTAAAGTTCGGACCGCGGGAAACGCCACGCGCTGTCCAATCTTCGTTCCGAACCGTACATTTTTTACTATTTTACTATTACAGTTGTATTTACACGTACGTTTCGGAACGGCGCGTGGCGTTTCCCGCGGTCCGAACTTTACGTGTGCAGGCCGCTATTGTCTCTGAGTACAGCTGTTATGAATTTATGAAGCGATTGAGCAAAAATAAATGTAACATCCATTTTCTATTGAAACTGATAATGAAACCCAAACCTTGTAAGACAATAACCCTTTCATGAGCACAGGCAGGAGTCAGAATATATATATATATGCTGTAATCAGTCATGAGATAAGTTAGTCTTTCAATCGGTATCATGCTAAGCAATCTACTTAGTAAAACATTAGGTAGGTATACAGTTTAGGTGTGCGCCAAACTATATGAAACGGACCTGTCGAGTAGCGTTGAAAATGACTTGTAAAATACATGTATCTTTCAAACGCCGCCCCTGTATTTTTCAATAAAATACAGAATCATTCCTTGCGGATCTTCGGTTGAATCTTTCGCAAGTTTAAGTTTTTTACGTGTATTTTACGATGTATTTTTCGCATTATTATTTATACCGAGACATTGATTTGATTACATAAAGTAGGTACATTATTGTTCAATTAATATTAATAAGCAAGATTAATTACCCTTTGATTGTTAACATGAAAAATACAGTATGAAACAAGTATTATACGTGTATGATTGTATTTTTCAGACGAACCCCTCATTTGTTTTTTTCGAAAGTTACATGTATTTTATAGGAAAGATACAAAGTTTCGAAAAAAACATAGTGTATCTTTCGCCATTTTCATCACTACTGTCAAGTCTGAGGCTCTACTTTGAAATCCGTAATTCGAACTTCGTCTATTGCTATCCCTTTTGCTCTCGACGCGTCACTAATTCGCAAGAAAGTGACGGGGCGATCCGAAGTTCGAATTGCTGATTTCAAAGTACAGCCCCTGAAGTCTGGATTTAAAACTAAAGCTAGTTTTTTTTTCTACAAATAGCCCTAAAATGGCTCTAATTCAAACTGTTTAAATAGAACATACCACATCCCGAACGATATTTTCCAGGCCGACTTGTACGTTGTAGTGCGGCATGGTCGCAACTGGAACAAATCAATCGAAATCGATTAATTAAATCTAATAAACGCGCCTAATGATGTACAATGTACGAGTAAAAGAGGGGAAATTTCCACTTGGTTAACATAAATTGAATAAAATAACTAAATAGGCATGATCATAGGTAGACTAGTTATTCTTCTTCATATAAAGAGCCTTCTTACAGAGCTGTTGGCAATGTCGCTTTTTTTGATTTTCTTGGATCAGTGAAGTGAAATTGAGTGAAGTTTAAACTTAGCTTTTGTAACATGACATGTATTTAACGACTAAAACAGGTTGACGATTTTTTTTAATTTCGAAGTACGTTCTTATATTAAGTGCAGTGTTCACCAACAATTAAACGGCCGGTTAGCGGTTGAACGGTTGTCAAATGTATTGACTGACAGCTGATTAAGACTTAACCGTCTATTAATTTGGTTGGTGAACTCGGCCCTAAAAGTATAGAGTATAATAATTAACAAACCTTGATTTCAGAACATCCAACAACAATTAAAACTTTAAACCCTGTCACTGAGGAAAACAACACTTTTGGAGCTCCATCATAGTCTTGATTTATTTCACATCTTATGTATTTCTTTAAAACGTTTTTAACCCACTAAAAATAGAGATTTTCTGTTTGACCCGAATGTTTGTGCAGAAACAAAAAATAATACATTACCCAACATTAGGCTCAAGAATATCTGACACGTCTTTATTATTCGAGGCATACGAGTCAATTTTGAGCGTACTGCTGGATAATATATTATTACTGGTGACTGGAAGATGTTTTTAATTATAAATAAAAGTAAACGGAGGCAACTATCGCGTGAAGTGTGCGCAGACGACTGATTGAAAGATCCTTCAGTTATATTTCCTGAGTCAAAACGAAACCAAAAGGCACTCGTTAACCGTCTTATTACATGGATCTAAGGTTTAATGTTGCGTAATTCAAGCGTCATATTTGTCTGGTTTATTAGTTAGATACATACAACTCCGTTGATTCCACTCGTCGTTTACCAATAGTGAACAGAAAGCTACTTATGGTCGCTATCATTATCATTCACTGTATAACTTTTAGTTTAATGGTTTAATTTATTAACTCAGCTGATATTGATATTGCATTCAGTTTGAAGATTGCAATTCGATATAACAATCCGATCTAAGATTTCTTCCTCACCGAGCAACTACCATGCACAAACTGGCCATACCGCGGAGCTCCTATTTTTGAGTGATTTGGCCCTTTGGGTCAGCTGAAGATCTAACATAACCCAAACTTACCTCATATTTATATGAGGCCGCATTAACACTTGGTAAGTTATTGCTGTATATTTTGAGAAACGCAACTATGGGTAAGAGTGAGTGGCAAATATCTGCATCTCTAACTTGCATATAGCTTTGTTTCAAAACGTAGGTACAGAAATAACTTGCAAGTGTATATGTGTTGTGCAGCTTAGTTAATCAGTGGGGAAGTCACTCGCTCTATGATCGTATCGGCGGCAGTAAGTGTGCCTTTACAGCGTTGCTTCATTACCAAGTCGAACGCATGACATACTTCATACAACTTAATGCATTTGTATTTGTCGCTCACCGCTGCCGCTGCGGTTCAGTGGTAGACTGTAACATGCAAATAAGTAAGTCATAAACTTTGTGCTGTGTACCTACACCATAGGTTCGCAAACTCTTTGGCTGAACGCACTTCGCAAAACAACTTTTTTTCACCGCCACCCACTACTTTAAAATAACAATTGAAAATATAAAGGTACATTTATGTACCTGCCTTTTTTACTAACAGAAAATGCTACAAGGATTCATTGAGGATATTATTCATTAGGATTAGGTAGCTATCGGTAAGTAACTTATATACTTATCGAAAAAATATGTATTACAAATGTCGCTTTTATATAATCAATTTCAAGTGTACCTAAATCAGCTTTTCAGTGTGACGGATGTAATATTGTTAATATTGTTGCCTGTTGTAATATTGGGTCCTTACATATGGAATTGGCGTTTTGTTGAACTGGCCACTTTGGTTCAAAATATCTGGTGTTTGGCTAAGAATTCTAAATTCAAATTTATTTAAAATTTTAGATCATGCACCTATTTGTGCTTCGAATTTAGCGATTCATTGGTTATCGTGTCATTTGTTTTTTCTTTGACATCATTCTGTTCACAATATGGAGAACTTAAAATATCGCGTTATTTACGAATACGAGTTCCACCGTGGCACCAGAGCTGCAGAAACGGCTCGAAAGATTAATGATGTTTTTAGGTATATGAGGCAGCTGCTGTAAAAGACTGTACCTACGTTTTTGATTCCAACGTTTTCGTTCTGGACATTTTGACCTACAAAACAAGCCCCGTGGAAGGCCCGACACCAAAGTTAATATAACGAAGAATTAAGTGATTGTGGAAGCGGATCCATCGCAAACTAAGTCAGAGTTAGCGGCAGGCTTCGGTGTGAGTGATAAAACAGATATAATTCACCTGAAACAAATTGGAAAGGTGAAAAAGCTCGAAAAAATGGGTATATTTTTGCCGGGTCCATATTGGCTCATATAATTATTTTTACTCATAACGTATTGTAAGTCAGAATCATCACAACTCATAACGTATTTTTTCAGGATTTTTATAAATCAAACCTGATCTAACCTAGTCTTATCTATAGATAAGACTAGGTTATGTCCTAGTCTTATCTATAGATAAGACTAGGTTATGAGGTAGACTATGTATGCACATTGAATATTTCACAACTTCTGAACAGTTTACGGTTCCAGCGGTATAAAAATTACATTTTCGGAGTTCCAATAATTGGAGTTGCAATTTTATATGAATTTTGGCCCTCCCATTTTTGCTATATAAACCGCCAATTTCATATGTAAGGCAAGGACCTAATATTGTGACTTTGTTAACTTCTAGTTCAAGTTTAGTTAAAAACAGATGTAGGTAGTTAGCAATTTTACACACTTTTGCAGTTTTTATAATAATGAAAAAAAATTATTCCGGACCCAAGGCGCCCTTGGTATCATAAATACGAGGTAGGTTTAGGTTATCTTAGTTCTTCAGCTGGCCCGGAGGGCCTAACCACCCAGAAATAGGAACTCCGCGGCCGTGGAGCTCCGACGACTTTATGCGAAAGTGTATAAAATGCGAATAAATCACCTTACCTACCTTCGAAGTTCGATTGTTAAGTTAGGGCTCTCTTCACTATTTAAGTAGGTCTGCGAGGGCTTTAACGGGTTTAAAGGAAAAACAGATTAAAAAATATACTTTATTTTTAAACAAATACAGATTTGTTACACTCATTTTCAACCTTTTCAACACATATTTAACGCTGTGAAATTATAAACGAGACATTTGCGTTATGAAATCTTTTCTGCATAATTTTTGTGGTGCAAAAATATTACTTATTTGCTTTCTAAACAATATTTTTCCAGCTAGGAATTCTTTAATATCGCTAAAATTTTACAAAAACTAGTTAAACTTACATGAGTTTATTATAGGATTTTTTGTATGGTACCTGATACCTTAAACTTCTCAACGCACCACGTCAAATACAAATGTGTCACTTACACGCCACGCATGTTGCAAAAGCTTTGCAAATGCAATTCTTTAGCTACTGTCGACCAAGACAGCTAATATTGGTCTTGTGAAGAAAAAAGAAATAACTAAAAACTTGTCTGACAAAAAGCAACCTATAAAAACCCGACTCATGTTTTGATATTATTATCTATGTAGGTATCTTAACACTGTGACTGCCACCGCTAGGTTTGTCATTCTATGAAAATCAGAACCCTCGGCAGTAAAAGTGTTAAATAACATTTATATAGGTATGTTGCCATCTTAAAAAAAGTACCAAGTGACACTCGCGACGCTAAGACGAATCTCGTTTGTCTAAATCGGACCTTACGTTCAGCCTCAACGAGGGAACCATGAACCATACCTACTTCTCTTCTTGAGCCTATAGCCACCTAATACATAGATACCAGGTCAAAGACATGAATTAACCTTCGTCGTCAGTCGGGTAATAACAAAATACATAAAAATAAACGGGTAATTTTATCACCGAAGAGCGATTCATCTAAAGGAGCGTCTCCACTGAGAGCATTCGCGTGTAATGAGCATTCGGCGCGAACATCGAGTGGTGTGTAAGCTTTGTAACGCTCGGCTCAACGTCCACACCACACGAATATTCACGCGGATGCTCTCAGTGGGGACGCTCCCTAATACAATCACTAAACGTACAATACTTAAGAGAAAAAAAAACTTTAAAAAAGTAGCCTATCTATTTCCTATGTACCTATCTCCATACCAAATTTCATTCAAATTTCTTCGGCTGTTTAGCCGTGAAAGCGCAATAAACAGACAAAATTTCGCTTTCATAACGTTAGTAGGAATTTCAAACACTACAGTTCCTTTCTAACGAAATACAAATAAATCTCACTTAGTGATAGCAACATATTTGTTCAATATAACGAAATGAACAGAGTAAAGGATATAAACAAATATCCGCACGAAGTTACAAAACATAATGTATACATAACTAGCTGTTGCCCGCGATTCTGTCCGCGCAGAAAAATAAAACAGCCCATGTTACTCAGGGATAATGTAGCATTCTAATGGTGAAAGAATTTTTCAAATCGCTCCAGTAGTTTTGGAGCATATTCATTGCAAACAAACAATCAAATCTTTCCTCTTTATAATATTAGTGTAGATTACATACAACCTTTTTGAGAAAGTGTTGTACTAATACATATTAGTACCCTTGTTTGTACCGCACCCAACTGTCACTAGTCAGCCTCATTACTACCACTCCCATCGAGCAACACGGAAGGGGGTAGGCATTCGCACCATTTCCCCTGTCAAGTACAAGCCCAAGCGGGCATGCGCATCTAATAAATCTAGTTGTCACTCGGATTGTCCACTAGACAGAGTCCAGTCGCGCGCGTGAACGTTACCTATGCCGAATTGCTCTGTTTTCGGATCTGTTGAGCAACAAATCTGACTTCTCGCCGATGAAAGAGATGAAAGCCCTATCGCACAGTGGATCGAAATGAATAAAAAATGGACATTCGCATTTTTTTCTAAAAATCCTATTTTAAAAAATGCTTTTCGGTTGGAAATTATGTGAGGAATAAAAAATGTTAAATAACATTTTTCGAAATGAGGCTTATTTTAAGCAGAAAAAAATAAAATGTGTTTTTTTTGTATGAAACTAAAAAATAGGTATCTTATTGTAAGAAAACCGTAACCGATCCCGCTTTCAAACCTTTAGAATATCATTGTCCTACTTTGGAACAGTAGAAAATAGTTAAAACCTTATCTCAGTAGGTGCCCGTTTTATTTTTATAGTCCAATCAAAAGTCAGTAAATACAACATTTTTCTTAGTTATGTATTTTTTTATTTTCATTAAAAAAACGGTATATTCATAACAATTTAGTATAAAAATAAAATATTTATGACATTTTGATACAGATAAATACAAGTTTTTTCAAGAAAATGGTTCTAAATTACATTGAAATCAAAACATTTATTGAGATGGTTTTACTAACTATGATAGTAGGTAACAAAAAGTTAAAATATACTTGAAATCAACAATTACAAGTAATAAAATAAATACATTGTATCTTAGATCTATTTTATTCACAACCTTCTTCTACACTTTCAAACATTTCTATATTTTCAGCGTCATCAGTGCTTATGTTTTCTATTATTAATAATTCCAAAGCTTTAGAAGAGAGGGTCTTCTTAGTCGCTTTACTTAACGGTGGCCTCAAAAAAGACAATCTTGGATCAGATGACACCAAAAAATTGTGCAATATGTCTTCGTTTGTTTTTGTTCGGCACTGATGACGCTGAAAATATAGAAATGTTTGAAAGTGTAGAAGAAAGTTGTGAATAAAATAGATCTAAGATACAATGTATTTTTTTTATAACTTGTAATTGTTGATTTCAAGTATATTTTAACTTTTTGTTACCTACTATAATAGTTAGTAAAACCATCTCAATAAATGTTTTGATTTCAATGTAATTTAGAACCATTTTCTTGAAAAAACTTGTATTTATCTGTATCAAACTGTCATAAATATTTTATTTTTATACTAAATTGTTATGAATATACCGTTTTTTAATGAAAATAAAAAAATACATAACTAAGAAAAATGTTGTATTGACTGACTTTTGATTGGACTATAAAAATAAAACGGGCACCTACTGAGATAAGGTTTTAACTATTTTCTACTGTTCCAAAGTAGGACAATGATATTCTAAAGGTTTGAAAGCGGGATCGGTTACGGTTTTCTTACAATAAGATACCTATTTTTTAGTTTCATACAAAAAAAACACATTTTATTTTTTTCTGCTTAAAATAAGCCTCATTTCGAAAAATGTTATATAACATTTTTTATTCCTCACATAATTTCCAACCGAAAAACATTTTTTAAAATAGGATTTTTAGAAAAAAATGCGAATGTCCATTTTTTATTCATTTCGATCCACTGTGTATCGGGTCAATGTGTGAATTATGAATTGTGACTCGTTCGTACACAAAAATTGCTCGAGGTGTGCAAGTTTTGTCGGTGTATTTTTTATGTAATTAGTGTCATTATTACAGACATAGAAATGCAGAGCTGCATTTGTGTGCAAATTCCCCCCCGCAAGAAATGTAGAACTATTTGACTGTAATATTCATAGTTAAGGCGACTCCCTTCCGCTAGGAAGGCCGTGTTGCTAGATGAGATTACATACATACCTTTTTGAGAAAGAAACCTAACCTAACCTAACCCAACCGTCACTACTCAGCCTCATTACTACCACTCCATACACAAAGGCTCACCACTCACCAGTACGGTAAGCACAAGTTGTATTTTCTCGCTTGTCGCTCAGTGCGTCTCTATCGTTACAGACAAGATAGAAAGGGAGATCCGAGCGACAAGTCGCGGACATGTGCTAGCCCCCCAGGGGCTTTCTACTCGGTAATACAATATTGCTTTTGACATGTTATCGTATTGTTAAAAACTCGGCCAACATTAACGTCAAGTAAAAAGAGCTATCATAGCGTTGACTACTATTAGCCTAGCCGCGATTAGAAAGGGATTAGAGGTGATAGTTTTACCATATACTTACGTCAAAGTGCATATGAATTGACAGCTATTCCAATCCCAAACTAATCGCGGTTTCATAATACTATAGGTCTACACACGTAAAAAGAGCTCCGAGCAGCTAGTGAAGGGGATATAATTTGCGCTTGTTGTCTACTGACAAACCAATAGCGTGGCAGCAAAGCGGAGCGGTTTACACCCCCCCCGTCGCCCCCACCAATTTGGTCCGAAATTGGCTCACTGCGCAGGTAGGTCGCTCAGGGCTCTTTCTACGTGTGTCGACTTTATTGTTTTACAGAGTGAAATGGAGCCCCTGAAAATTTGCAACATATTGACAAAATATAAATGCTTGTTTCACATAAACAAATATAAAATAAAGATTATTACGCCGCCAAGCAGCAGTGTTCGTATTGTTGTGTTCCAGTGTGGGGACAAGACAACCAGTGAAATTACTAACATAGAGGCAACGCATTCGCGTCTTATGACAGCAGTCTTGAGAATTCAAAAGATCACACTTACCATCAGCTGGCCTGAAGAGCTGGTGTGCCATGAAATAGTCAAACAATACAAACCATAGCCTAAATAAAGTAATAACAGTAAAAAAAAAACTGAAGTTTTAATATTTTTTGTGTAAAACCAATGTATGTATGCACAATGAGAATTCTATACCAGCACCACTTTTGATAAGATCAACTAATATCAAAATTTCTGAGCATATCCCACACACCATTTACTGGAGCTGGCGAAGAATCATACATTCATCAGATGTCAACAAGTCTGCTTTTTTTAAGCACGTTCTAATACATTTCTTTTTGTCTTCTTTAGGGGTTAAGGAGCCTTGGTACAGAAATCTAGACCATAGCAATAGCTGTGAGATCCTAATGTCCAATTTTATCCCAGTTTAAAACGTAACAATAAAAATATAGTGCATTAGAACCTCCAAATCACAGATGTTGAGAATAATGGTTAATTATAGAAATCATATTTTAAAACTAATATGTTACATTAAAATCAACAGTCTATTTTTTTAACAAGGCTTAAATAGAGTATTCACTGAAAGAAAACCACTTGGCTGTGCCCCTGGCATTGCTGATGCTTATGAGTGACAGAGACTGCATACCATTATGGCTATAAAAAATATCTAAAACCCTTCAGCCTACATAAAATTTTAATTTGGCACAAATCTCGGCTTTTATCAGAAATAAGTTGTTAAGCAAATATGTCTAGTTCTTCCAAACTAGTAGATTCTGACGTGTACATACAATTGAATGTTGGTGCTTCTGTCATTTCACTCAAGTTCTCCACAAAAGTTGATCTCACCAAGCAGAATAATTGTTCTTCATTTGACATAGGTTTAGGTCCAATCAAATCAATCTCTTGTGGATCAATAATTCCCCCCAGATCTTCTGATTTGGGTTGACTCACTTCATCGGTTGAAGGCTTGGTTTCTGTCTCAAACAGTTCTTCTTTCTCCAGGGTTTTTTTCTTTGATAGCACTTTACAAACCACACAGTCTCCGGTCAGCAAGTGACGGTGTTGTGGAAGAATTACCTTTGCAATTCCTGGAAATTAAAATTCAACATAGTAAAAACTGTTTACATTTTCAGACTTAAACTGTTGAATGCAAAATCAAAAATATTGGTCTTTAGGGAGCGTAAGAAATAAGGTGTTCATTTTGAGCAGTATAATACCATCTTTCTTTAATTAATTTAGGAAGTTATATTCTATAACAAAAATACACTGCATGAATCTAATAAATTAATAAGTTTGAGTTTGACAACAATTCACCTAGCCTAATGGGGTACCAATAATACTAAAATCGCTGTTTACCTTCTGCCTCAGTATGCTCGGATTCCCTGCATATTGCAGGTATTTCATCTTTGTCTTGAACAGTGTCTCCTATTAATGTGGGTTCTGCTACTTCTGCTGCTTTTGCTGCTTCTGCTACCGTCGCTGCTTCTGCTGCCGCCGCTGCTTCTGCTGCCGCCACTGCTTCTGCTGCTGCTACCTCAGCTGCTTCTCTTTCCGCAGCTAATGCCGCCTCTGCCTCTTGTTGCTGCCTGAAAGAGTAATAAGACCTACACTTAAACCAAAATGCAGTAATCACAGCGAATGTGCGCCCGTTGAGGTTGGGATTTTGGTCTTGAATTAGATTTTCGAGTATAGAATTATTTTAAGATACCATAAATACTAAAGTATGTTCCTATCTGTCTATTATGCTTACACAACTAAACCGCTCAATCCGTTGTAATGTTTTTATTCATAGACATAGCATTAACCCTGAGGAATAGGGATAGAATAGATTACACACCAGAAAATTGAATAGTTCCAATGGGAAAAGCTATATACTCGATCTACTCTAATGAAGTCACGTGAAAAAGCTAGTTTTCATCCTCTTTGCTGCTGCTCCGTTAAATATCCATAATCCTTATTATATACTATCCAAACATTGCTATGATGACTGAAAATAAATTTATACCTCAGGTCTTCAGCTTTTTTCTCATCAATTTCTTTCATAATTTTTTCTGCTTGTACCCAAATATTTTCCTTCACTAGATCTTGAATGTGGCTACGTTCAACACATTTCTTATAATACTCCCCAGCCCAGCTGGATGGTACATAATTACCATCTCTTTTTGGTGACTTTCCACTGCTTTGCGGAGACTTCACACTGCCATCTGGTGTAAGCAATGGTGACTTCTTTTTCAATGTACTTCTTTCATCTGAGTTTTCATTCACTGATTTAAGGAAAGATTTCTTTCTGAACATTGAAGTCATATCCTGTGAAAGTAGCCAATTATTTACTTTATTTACTGAATCCTTTCTTCTATTCAATGCATTAACTTCATCATCATTTTTCACAGGTGTTTCTTTTACTTTTATAAAGTCCTCTGGTTTGGACAGTTTCAAAGGGACATCCTTGGAATCCATTGCAATTTTTTCTGACATTGCAATAAGAGATGCTATTGCCACATTGCGTTCGCGAAGTGGTTTTTTCTTTAATTCAGTTTTCTTATCACTTTTTTCTGGTGGTTTTATCTCAATAACATTTTTCTTATCACATTGCTTTGCCTGAGTTTTTTTGCTTTTAGGTACAAAAAGTTTAGCAACTGGATTAAGTGTTTTTGTGATTTCAATGGACCCCATTAGAACATCCTCAGCTTCAGGTTCTTCGTCATGAACCTGAAAGTAATTATGTTTAGTTTTAGTACCTTTTAGGATAAAGTTATGTTAATTCTCAAGTATCAAACTGGTTTTGTTCGAGGCCAAATTCGTTAGTCTTTAAATGACAAAAAGATGATTGTAAAGTGGAAAAAGTGGTGGTGAAATCATTTGAAGTCACTGTTGTCCCGGAAGACGGGCAATAGGGTCTAATAATATCCAGTGGAGGTTGCCCCTTTTACTGTCATAAGTCTGCAGCTATCACATTTGTATAATTTTATAGACACCATATAAAAACTGAGACTTAACATATAGATTAGATAGATACAACTAAAAGCATAATTTGAACTGAAACTGGTAATTGAAACTAGTAAGTAAGTAAGTAAGTAAGTAAACTCTTTATAGCTCAAAAAGAAATCGTATAACAAATAAACACTTATATGAATATGAACTATGTACAAAGGTGAACTTATCCCTTTAAGGGATCTCTTCCAGCTAACTACTATTAACTAGTATTGATATAAACTTACTTTCTAAATATCCTAATACTTTCAGAACCTGCAACTCACCTGGAGTGTTAAAAATGTTATAATACTTAGTGGTAGCGAATGTGTAACATCTTACCATTTCCAGCATTTTTTTTATCAAAGATAAGTCTGGGCCGCTGCTGAAGTCACCTTCGGTCGTCCAGTGCTGGAAGTACTCCTCCTCTGTTTCTGAAACCACAGTCAACAAATCCCATGCATATAACAAACAACAAATTACAGGAATGAAGAAATTCATCATTTTTCGAATACTAACTTCTTACATTTATTATTATGATCATAATGATGTCTTCCATCCCTCATCAAGGAAATAGGAAATGACTTGTAAAAGGATTTTCCAATTATTATAATCTATTGGCATATTATTCTTATTGCTACTAACTAGTAGCAATGGTCAGACCGTCAGACTGATAGAAGTATGGTTAATTACATTTACATATTTCACGACTGTAAAGGTGTTAAATGCATAGTTTAATTGCTGTAGCGTACTCAAAAAAAGAACCTTAGTGTATTATGAACTAACGTTTAGAAGTAAACACAGATAATTTACATAAAGACGGGTAAATAACCTGACAGTGTGTAGGCAGTATTTGTCAGAAATTCATGAGTAATGTTGGTTTTAAACCTTCTGTAATGTTTTGAGTCGGTGGCTTCCCTCCAGCAACAGCGGCGTCGATTCCTCCCGGCACCCAACGGCCTTGTGCAAACGACAAGTCGCGTAAAATTGCTGATTTGTCTGTCCATGGAGACCCCATTGCAGCTTAAAACTGAAAATAATACATGTGAACAAAACTGCACATAAATCAAACTGAATAAACAAACTTGTCTTAACTTGCTTCTAACCTAAATGAAATTAAAATAATAAATAAGGTTGTAAACAATAAAATAAGACAGTTTTACCTTATATACGCTTATAAGTTGCTTCAAAATCAACTTAAATGGGTACACGGCACATCGGTAGACACTTGCCTTCAATTTACAATTTTAATTTTTTTTTACTACTAAATGTAAGATAAAGATAATTAGGGTAGTAGAATTTACAAAAGAGTTTACATTACATTGAACATTGAAGGGTCTATCCTATCAAACAAATTCAATTCAATTTTCTTTGTTTATACGGCGGTTTTCATTACTTGGTTGGTATTTCGCCCACAGATTATAGGATAGGATATGTCTAAATTTCTAAAAGGATATTTTGCACGATAGTGCGTGCAGTACATCGGGCCTGACGGTAGTGCGCGGTTGTCCTTCCGAGTTAGCTAGTGCGTAGGGGTCTTTATACTTAGTTGTAGAATGCGCACAACGATCCGTAATCAAAGTCATGTTAAAAAGACCCTACAGACATCCAACATCTCAACTTTACAATGGAGCTCAGTTGTTAACTATTTATTTTGGGATATGCTCTTGATAGCTATGGTCTAACGTTTAAAACATATATTAACAAATTAGAGACATTACAATTAAAATTTATAAAATTACTTGTAAATAATAAAATTAAAGAAAAATATAAAAATGATTACCGAAAATTATTTAAAATATGTAGTATTCTTCCCGTTAGTATAAAACATAAATACCTTCTTGCCGTTAATAACCATAGCAGTCAGGAGCATCACCTATTTCGGGTTAGTCATAACTATGGCACAAGATCGGTGTCGGAGGGTAAATTTAAGGTACCAAGGATCAACAACTATTACGGAGACAGAACACTTAAAAAACGAATACCCTACACTTTAAATAGTCTACCCGAAGACATCCGATCAGAACCTAATTTACACAAATTTAAAAGGCTGCTTAAAAAACATCTACTTCATTTATTATAAAATAAATTATAAAATAAATATAAATAAAGCTAGTATTAAGGAACCAAATTGTTACTATTAAGTTTAAAAGGACTCAGCTGCAGTCAAACTGTTGTGACAGTTTTGCAGACTATTTTTTAAGAAAAATATGTAATTTTTTTGGTTAATAAATAAACAATAATAATAAAATAAAAAAATAATAAATAATTTGTCAACTTTTTGTTCTTCGAATCTTTCAGTTAAGTAACTCACACCAAACTTACTGGTTCTGTTACTCATAGGGCACTTCTAGGCAAGAGAGTATTTAAATTAAAGCTCCCTCGAGTTCAATCAGCTTTAGCCAGACGTTTTGGACCTCTTGTGAGAGCATCGGTTTATAAGTTTATAACTCAGTTCTGAAGCAATGTAATATTAAGAACCGGTCTGTTGTGAAGGCTAAACGGATACCCCATAGATATGGTACCCCTTTTATAATAAATGTTGAGCGGTGGTATAGCTATACAATGTTTTGTCCTTATCTGTCAATGTGACATTTGGATTTGACAGATAAGGTCAAAACCACAGCACAGGGGCTCTACTTTGAAATCAGTAATTCGAACTTCGGATCGCCCCGTCACTTTCTTGCCAATTAGTGACGCGTCGAGAGCAAAAGGGATAGCAATAGACGAAGTTCGAATTACGGATTTCAAAGTAGAGCCCCAGCAGGTCAAAGGTCAAAACATTGTAAAGGGTGCCTCTGACCTTGGGGCTTTAAATGCAGGGATCGTTTGTACTCCTGAAACTGAACTTCTTTTGTTCCGTGAGTTGTTAAAAATATGTCAAACTTAATTTTTTTTTTTCATACTAGTTAAATGTAATTTTCAATGTACTTACGCGATCCAATTATTCATTTTCCTTTAGCCCTAGTACCAAGGAAATGTCGCCCCCGTACCATGAGATAGTGTTTATATGGTCATGATTGAATACACTGATTTAACAATTAGACTTTAACATCAATTATTTATCTAAACTTAAGTTATTTTTTAATGTTGCAGAACAAAATTAGTTCAGTTGAGCGAGTAGAATCGATCGTTGCATTTAAAGCCCCAAGGTCAGAGGCACCCCGTATATCTATACCACCGTTACTCAAAGTTTATTAAGGGGTTAGTAATGAATTACTTAGTTGGCTTTTAACTTTCGACTATCCGTCCACTGAACGTATTTTAGGGTGAATTTCCCCCTTGTCCTTAGGCTAGATTATCTATAACCACAGAAAATATTTTTGAAACCTTCTTACGTAAGCTTATTTGGGAACCCCTGTTGATGCCTGTACCTTATTATAAGTTTTCTTTTTATAAATAAAAATCTTATCTTATCTTTATCTAATTATAAGACCTACTTTTCAGTCTCGTGTTTCGAAGAATAATTTACGCAGTCTCAACCAAGAGGCATGCATTTCTTATTTTGAATATAATCAATTTTCTGTAAGTAACATATTTTTTTAATCTAACTGCAGCGATAGATTCGAGAAGCCTAATCCTCGAAATGTATTTGAATTTTTCATACATTGTTAAAAACAGGTGTAGGTATCTCAATTGCGATCGCCACTTCAATTTTTTTTTGTACCTACACAATTGTTCAAAAATCAACTTCCACTTGCATCTTGCATACATTTCGAAGCGATTGGTAAGAAATTGCTAAGGATAGACAGTTGAAAATAAACACAATAAAGATAAAATATGTTTAATCAATAAGTATGCCGCAGAGGAACTGTTACACGTCAAAAATCTACCAGCGCTTCCCAAGAGAACACGGTCGGTCATTCATAAAACATACTTATTACTAGAGGATGCCCTGCCCACGACACAACATACAATTAAGTTTGTTTTTGTTTGTTTCCCGTTGGGGTCGATTTTCGGAAAATCCTTTCTTAGTGCACTCCTAGTGTACCTACCCAAGACATACTACATCCAAATTTCAAGTTCATATGTCCAGCGTTTTCGGCTGTGCTTAGATCGATCGTCAGACAGTTTCTCCTTTTATATTAGTATACATATATACTTAACTATTACAATGATAATTAATCTAGCATAATAGAAAACTATGAATGTAAATATAAACAGTGGGACACTATAACAGTCCATTTAAAAAAGTACAATAGTTACTGATTAAAGACACTCGAGTTTTATAGACAAGTCTTCTCAAATTCTAAATTTTAAACTAAACTATTCCATTTTTGAAATGCCTATCACTTGAAATGTTTTTTTTAATTTAATGAACAGATCCAATACACTAACGTTTACATAAAATACAAAATTTATTTCTAGTTTATAGTAACTTGCATAATTTCATTAAAAATGTCCTTTACAGTCGGATCGGTAATAATTATTAGCTTATCTTAACCTACAATCTCATGATGTTGAATATAAAAAAATATTGCACCTATAATTTACTTAAGGAAATTAATTGAGTCAAAGCACGTCAAAGTCAATTAAAGACGGTTTGTATTTTATCTTCAGTTATTTTTAAATGTCGATAACGGTAAAGTAAAAAACTATGTTGATAAAAAAAAAGATAAAAGATGTTTATTCAGTAAGTAGGCCGCACGGGCACTTTTACACGTCAATAAACTACCAGCGCTTCGCAAGAGACCACTGCTGAGAAGAAACGCCGCAAGAAACTCAACAGTCAGTCGTTTTTTAAACATTGCTTATGATATAACACAATTATAAAACTTAACCTAGCATTATATAAAACAATGAATCTAACTTAAATAATAATGATATAAATATCAAAACAACCACAAAAGATCCAGAATCAGCCTATATGTAGTGATAGACCGGGAGATACTGACACAAAATTTCCAGTCATTTGTACCAAGTATGGCGACCCTTCAAGTGTAATAACGTAATGATGAAAATGAAAATGATGGTCATAGCGCTGGTACTGGCGGCCATATCGCGTGGGCGTTAATCGAACGTGTCGGATAAATTACGAAAGTCGAACGATTTGTAATACAAAAAATCTTTTATTTTCCGATAGTCGATGAAAAGAGGTAGGCGGCAGCGTATTGCCATACTTCTCTGGTGTGGCTTACAGCCCGCCATACCGACGAAAACACATTAATTAAAAAAACAATTCAACCATTTGTACCAGTCTAATTTTTGCACAGCTAATCATCATCGTCGATTAGCCATTAGCCATTCACGAAAATGGTATGGCGGCCATTTGGAACCGTCGGAAAAGTATGGCATGGTGATTTTCGTGAATGGCTATTCGGGCTATTTCGTGGCTACTCGACAATGATTAGCTGTCCAAAAATTTGCCTGGTGCAAATGACCGGAAATTTTGTCTCAATATCTTCCCGTCTATGAGACGTCGATTTTGTGTCAACGGTACCAAATTTAAGGGGGCTATCTAATAAATTTAGAAAAATGAGGTGTTGTAGGCTTTGTCATCAGTATTTCAAGATGGCGAAATTGACGAGCAAAGACAAAAAAAAATAGTAGAGTTTGTTAGTATCTAAATAAAATGAAGGGAACTTCAATGTACAGGTTCGAATAATGTATAATTTATGTAATAACTAACGCGACTAATTAAGAACTTCCTCTCATTCGTTTTTTTTTTGTTTTTAAATAGGTACCATTTGAGGCAAGTGAGACCAATTTTTCGTAGATTGATTGGTGTTAATTTAATTTTAATTACCATATTCATTCTACAGGCCACGCCGTTTCTATAACAGCGATTTTTGTAGTGACAAAATAAAACTAAACAAAGAGTTTAAGGAGTCCAAGCTTGACGGATCCGCTATTAGAAACTGAGGAGTTCCTATGGCCACCTTTCATCTCCATCATCATACTTGCTTGATGGTACCATATTATTGTATTGATACAGCAAAATTCCAAGTCAATCCAATAAAATCGACTTTCAAGATTTTGTTACATTGTTTGTTAGTTACAAATGAAGCTAGTATAAAATAAACTACTAAAGTGTAACAAGTAATAATAAATACCAATCAAAAGTAAGACTGCCATAATTACATGATAATAAAACCAATCGATACAACATTTTAAGAGATATTGCAAGATTTTCATTGCACTTGCTTAATTAAATAGACACTACTTAATTGCACACATTTCAATAAACATTCTCGATTTGCGCAACCAACTAAATTATTTTTACAGTTATAAAGTCTGAGACTGAATTTAGGTTATAATTTTTGAATTGATCACCACCGACTATACAATCACAGACATAAATAACATCAACAGCTCATTAGAAGTGACTTAAATGTCTTACTTAATGTATTATTGATGTCATTCCTTTTATTGTAGTCGGGGACTTCAAAGGGTTGCAATGCTTGAACGAACGAACTATACCTACTTTTATCGAGAAATACATACTTTAATGCATAGTAAACATCAGAGACTTAGGACCAAATATTCACGCTCATCACACAAATATTTGCCCGTACCGGAAATCAAACCAGGGAGCGCTAGCTTCGTAGGCAGCGTCACTACCAACTAAACTTAACGCGTCGTCCAATCTTAGTCCTCAGGGTTGGTAATTCGTTCGTTGAGATTTGAAATATACTTAGTGTCAAGTGCCGCAAAAACCGGCAAAATATAATATAAAGTAAGCCTAGCAAATAAAAACAAGTCAATTGAAATTCATAATGCGATTGCCATCTAGAAAAATTCATTGAGATGACATTATTACGTTAAAAATTGACTAAAAATAAAATTGACTAATACCATTTACATAGGTAATAAATAATTTCATGAACCTAAAATATGATATCTAAAAAGACATTAATTACATACAAAAAGTATCAATAAAATACATTTAATAAATTTATCTTTAATCCTACGACTTTGCAGAACGTGGTTGTCATACTTTGGTTATTTCGCTTAAAGTATTATATTTTCTAATTCAATTATTGTACTTTAGTAGACAATCTTTGTCTTGTAAAAAAGGCAGAATTATTGATACAGTTACTTACATTTAGTATGTTTAGTTGTATTGTTGTATCTTAAAATTAATGTTAAAGTGATTAATTACCTTCAAATTTATTTTGTTGACTTATGCTATGCTATAAGCCTTTTTTTAACTGGGAGATATACGATTTTTTTTCTCCATCTTTTTCCTTATAACTTCGTCTTTTTCCTTAAGTTTGCGTTCTAGCATTGCTCCAAAGTCTTCTTTAGGAGGAACTTTAGACATAGCGGCATTTTTCTCATATCTTGATAACAAGTCTTTTGCATATTCTGACGGACGAAAAGAGTCACTCGTTTTATTTTTTTCGCTTTTAGTTTCGCTTTTTGTTGTGTGCGTATTTACCTGCAAAGCATTGAAACTATAATAAAATACCTGCTAGGAATATTATCGATGTTAATGCATGAACTGCTGCCTTGTATGGATCAGAATGTTGGGCCACGAAAGGAATGAATGAAAGGCATTGCATGCAGTTGAAATGAGAATGCTAAGAGGGATTTGTGGTGTTACGCGAATGGATAGAATAAGGAATAAATATATAAGAGGAAGTCAGAAAGTGACACCGGTGACTGAAAAGTCGGTTGTCATGGTATGGGCATGTGATGCGGAGGAATGAGGAAAATATCGTCAGGAAAGTTTTGAGTAAGAATGTGGATGGCTATACGAGTAGGGGAAGACCAAAGAAACGAGGGATGGATATGGCTAGAAAGGGAGTGACTATAGCCCGTTCGCTTAGACAGTGTCGTTGCCTTTGTATCGCGCCGCCTTGGCAAGTGCCGCCTTTTGTCAAAGGATGCCGCAGCGTAAACAAAGAATGCGAGCGGTGTACCCGCAAGCAAATTTGTCAGTTCACATCGAATTAAATTCGTATTTTATTACAATAACCACAAGTGCATGCGGGTGTAGCGACACTATCTAAGCGAATGGACTATACCGAGATGACGACTAATAGAGAAGTATGGAAGAAAAAAACATGTTGCGCCGACCCCAAATAAGTTGGCTTATCCCAACTAGGCAAGAGAATGATGATGATACATGCATGAATTAAAAACATAGGTAATCAAATAAAATAGGAAAAGATACTAACACTTGTGCAAGAAGTAGATTTCTTCTTAAAAGCTACAGCACTCTGTAACTGGACTGGGGGTGCTGATAACTTGGGTTTAGAACATGTGTTATCAAACCAGTTGTTCACTTTTGTAATCGATTCCTTTACAAAAGGATCCACATATTGATATTTGTTTACATCTAATTCCGATGCTGTGGAGGTTTCTGCTGTTGTTTGCGACACTTCAGGTTCTTCTTTGATTTCTTTACTAATTTCAGTATTTTCTATATCACAGGCAGGAGCTTTGAAACACTGTGGTGTGACTAGTATTACAGGATCCTCAACCGGAGTAGCAGCCACTGGTGGGGCAGCACAAAGCTTCATAAGATGTGCCATGGCAAAATTTCGCGCGCTCTTAGTCTTCGGAGAATTATCTTTAGATGACTTTAAGATTTTGGACAGAACTTCCTTCTTCAAAAGATCTATTTCAGCCGTTCTTGTTTCCGTTTCATTCTTCTTTTCGTTAAGAGACGAATTTTCCGAGATAGACTTTGTTATAACCTTTGAAGAAGATTGGCTGTGGCTCAGATTTGTCTTTTCATTTTTTGTAGAACTTCCTTCTGTTCCAGTCGAATTATTATTTAAATTGTTTTGTTCCTGCAGTGGTGTTTTGACAATGATTGTTTTATCATCTTCTTTTTCAATAACAAAAGATGTGCCCACATTATCTTTACTACTTTTATTCTTGTCACTCTTGCAAACGAAAACAGGCTTTTTCAAGTCGATCCTTTGAAATTTTTCAGGAGTTTTTGGTTTATTTTGTGATTTAGATGGCCGACATCCAGAGGGCACAAAGTCACATACATTCGGATTAAGTTTGCTAATGCTTATTGTGTCAGTTGTTGTATCTCTAAATAATGTTCGGGGTCCATCACTCTCAGGTAAGTCATCCAGATCGTTTACCTGCAACAATAGATTACGCCTCATGTATGTTTTTTTTTTAATTTATACTCATGTTAAAAATATGAAAGGTAAATTTAGCTGCTCTTCCCGCAAAACATTGTCAGGAGACCTAAATATGTGCTGGTTTACAATGTATAATTAATGTGTTATGGGCTTGAAGCTAATTGACCACAAACGCCCCCTTCCCACCCTTATTTACAGAGCAGCCACTGGCCTGAACTTGGGTCGTAGTACTTTAGCGTTAGAAGGTCTAATAGGCGATCTGGAAAGGAGGGCCTTGAATCCACCCATAAATTCTAAAAAAATCCAGGTTTAGCTTTAGTTGTTATATGTTGGGAGGCTAATGTCTTACCATTTGCAGCATCCGGGATATGCCATTTATATCAGGTGTGTTGTCGGCTTCTAAGGATGTGTTGACACTCTTGTAACTTGCCCCAAAGTAATACTGCATTTCATCATCTGTGGAGAAATTTTAATAGACAACATAAGTTGATAATGATACTTCAAAAAATTCGAATGAAAGCATGTTGTTTTAGACCTACTTTTAGCATAAATAAACCACTTAAGAAGTTTCATTTTGTATGAAGATTGAAGATGGATATAAGTAGGTATTTATATTGTGAAAACATTATCGTTCAGAAAACTGTGGCTAAGCCATACATTTAAGCTGAGATAATAAAGATAGATTGAAATGTCTAGGTATAGGGCCATACTAAAAACTGTCAGTGGGCCTACAATAAATATAAAAATACTTTACTATAATTTAGGGCTTGCAATTTACAGGAAAATTTTGGTATTTTACATTTTGAACCAACAGGTAAATATTAAGACAATATTTGTTTACTACACTTAATTTTTTTTAATGGTACCTTGTAATAATAGAAGTAATGGGTTTGTAGTCGGGCAGCGCAAGGGTGTATAGTGTGAAAAATAAGGTGGCAATATGTTACATTAATCCCATCTGTATCCCGATATCCTTATTCATTAGCAATCTATGGCTAAACCATTCATAAATAGCAAAAACCCAATATCGCCTCGCTAGAGTACCGTGGTACAGGGCGAAGCGTGAAAAGTGTGGTAACAAAAAAATAAAAGAAATTGGAGAAAATCAGTCAGTGAATATTAATAAAGTAAAAAAAATACACGTACGTTATCATATTATTCATTAAAATAATTGCTCAATTTAATCCAAAAAATAAGGATTTAGAAGTTGCATCTTTTAACACTTCGCGCGAAGGTCATGCTCAGAGCGCGCCAGGGGTGTGTCCCCCCTGGTCTGCCATTTGTTTAAGTTCATTCCATCTCGGAGTAAGCGTTTGGTCAAGTTTTGGAAGCGTTCTTAGTGGTTACTATTTTTGTTGGTTATTAGTTTGGTTTTTGTTTTTGTTTGCTGTTATTGTTATTTCTTTTGTTTTCATTGTTAACGTTATTTGTTGTTGTGGTGAATTGGTAGATCTATGAATGGAATCGGAGGCTGAACTATCTACTGATGGACCTAATAAACGTCGTCGTCGACCCATATTGCTACTACAAGAATATTTCTAGAAAGAAACATCTGTTGCCAAAAATGCCGTAAATATAATTCCAATTCCATCGCTAACATCGGGATCGGGATATTAGATAAAACTTTGAGTCAACAGTTCCATAACGGGCTACGCTTCTGTGCGCAGTTGACCTTGACCTATCAATACATATGAGCATAGTCACACTATAGGTAAATCATACCGGCATATCAGGTCACACATCTCAGTGCACCTGTAATTAGAGGCACAAATACATTAAGACTCAAAGTCTCCAATCACTTTCACGGAGGACACGGTAGTTCTCACCATGATCAAGCTAAAGCCTACCATTTTATAAATATGTACCATACCATTTCAACTTATTTAAACTTTCTGAAATCGAAAGTGATTTCATTACTTTACAATTATTGCATTCTTTCGGCGAATGCTCGCGACCTACTTATTAATATAACTTTTGCTGAGTACGCGTACCGACGGTAGCTCACACCGGATATTGCAAGTATTGCGACATCCTCGTAAGTTATTTACGACTCAATTATTATTTTTAGTGACACGCAAGAAAACTTTAAAGTTAGTTTCATAACGTAGGTATTAATTGTTTTTTTGACACCAGCCATTATACAGCTGCTTGCCACTGAAAGAGTTTGATTACCTATCTTTATAAATTTCTGCATTATCTTCTTGTAGCAGTAAACTATTACATTACTGCTAGACACTTAAAGTGGCCAATTATTATTATTATTATTATTATTGTTTATTTTATCAGGCGGCAGTTGCGACAGCTGATAAGTGGTCTTTGTACTGCTTAAGTGGTTGGTCTAATCGATTTTTAAACTGATTGACGTTCAGTGCTGAGACTACTTGTTCTGGCAGTTTGTTTCATGCTTTCACTACTCTGTTACATAAGAAGTGTCTGCGAGGATTGTTGTGTGAAAGCTCAGTTAGTTAGATGAGTGTTGGTATTTAGCTTGAACAATTGCCATACTACAGCCTGGATAAAAAAAAGGTACAGTACTTACCATCTTCAATATCCTGGCGAATTGGAGGTGCCCTATCTCCTTCCACGACAAACTGCTCCAGGGTGTTTGTGTCATTCCTTCCTTTAAGTAGCCCAATATCTTTTAGAACATCAGCTTTGGTTACCCAAGTATTGGTACTCATGCTGTCTACCTATTATTCAGGTTTCAATTATTCTGCTGATATGGACTTTACCAATGATTTCAGGCTAGTGTCAATGAATATGGCAATGTCAAGATTCAAAAAGACACATTTCATTTAGTAAGTATTCTCTAATCTCACACATGGGACAATCTAAAACAAAAGACCACAAACAAATTACTTAGGTATATTCTAGCTACAGACAAATGATTAATTTTGATTAATTTACCCAGAATATACTCACAGAGCTAATGGACAAAAGACAGTAGGAATATCTAGAGTTCTAAAGGAAGGACATAGGTATAAGAGTATAAAATTTTGAAGTATTCCAAAAATGTGTGAATGACTCACACACTCGCACACTCGCACAGACAATGATCATGAATACGAATCTTTGCGAGAAAAACATATATGCTAATAGCTATTTTGTTACACCCTAAAGATTTTATTGAACCTTCCAAAATGCCTATAATATGTTATGAAGAAGTCGGGCCAATTTAAGGACTTGCAGAGTTAATCCAGCAGATGGGTAAGGCTCAATTCTACTAATGTGAACTACAAAGGGACCCTTGTCTGTATCACATTATACTCGGCCCGGGGAACCTTGATCCCTATGACACTGACAGTTATTCCCACGACACAACCTTGTAGTGGCGTCACCGTTACATTAGAATCGAATTGGAGGCGTCTAAAAATTACATTTATTAATTTTAGGTAGATATATGCGATTACAATGATATTCCGTTGGAATTATAACAATTCTTAACATTTACAAGAAATTATCTCAATCAGACTTTACGTTTACGTCTTGCAAAACTTACTTCGTTTGGAAGATATCGACTAGTGCGGAAAGTATCGATAAACAAATGTCGATAATGGAAACGAGTGTACAATATACATTAACATAGTACCTACGCATTCAGTGTCCGATTTATAATCATTTAAGTTATAGGTGCTGAATGTTAAAAAAGTTACATGAAATTGTTTTTATTCCACTCAAATTATGGTTATTTTTGGGGACACCAGTTTTTGTTTTAATTAAGATTAGGTTTTATTCGTATCAGTTTTCATGTGTGACATCATTAAGTAATAAATTATGTGTCATTATTTTTTTTAAACATGTTTACCAACGTGGCTGAATGCAAGTCACGCCTTTGCCTATAAAAAAACTAAGTTACATCGACACGACCCATCACTAACATGAACTGTCATAGGGATCAAGGTTCCCCGGGCCGGGTA
This sequence comes from Acleris cristana, assembly GCA_948252455.1. Lineage (NCBI taxonomy): Eukaryota > Metazoa > Arthropoda > Insecta > Lepidoptera > Tortricidae > Acleris > Acleris cristana. The sequence continues at coordinate 13,774,887 of OX411775.1, read as the reverse complement.
TAGGTACTTCAAAGGCTCATCATCCATGTCATATCCGGGAGTGACATATGTATTTTGAATAGTCTCCAGGAGAGGTAATTTTTTTGGAAGACATTGTCACAACATCAGTCTCTGGCAAAGCCTGATCGCTTTCTACTTGATTTTTGAGATTGACTATCCATTTGCGAGTCTTGAGTGAAAGGTAGAAGCGAGCAATCTGCCGTGTCCATATTTTGTGTAGGCATACCCACATTTAATAAATTCGACAAAGAGCCTCCCTTATCGGGAGGATCTTTGTCACTCATGATTAAAATCCAAACCACTTACTTGTCAATTCTCCACCTGGTATTTAGTACTATTATAAACCGTCACCATATTAGTAAATACCAAGGTAATATTCAGATAACGAGTCTTCGAGTGATTACACCAAGACGCGTGCGTACACCAGCCCGTTGACAGCGAGAACCCTGGTTTGTACACACAAACGGACGGACAAAGAGTAGTGTAAAAGCGTAATATACTGGGAAACGTAAATAAAATAATATAGGTAATACGTTAATACACACGGAGTACGGACGGACCACAGACGTGAGACCACAGATTATAAGATATCGTCAGACACAGACCACAGATTATAGGGTATGTGCAAACAACGTGACGTGTCGGTCGTGTCGGATCAGTAGAGTTACCATTTATGAATTTTAAAAGTCCTGACAAAAACCTAACATTTCGATAAAAGTCCGGACTTTTTAGTCACAAAATGGAAACATTATTCACTTAGTTAAAGTGGTATGGTAGGCCATCTAATTAAAATTAAATCCGGCTAATTTAAATAGCCGGACAAATTCCGAACTAGAATCTAAAGGTCCAGACATGTTAAGACTAATCCAGATGAATGGTAACCCTAAAGGGTATCTATCTATGGTCAGCCATACCCTTCCTTTGGACTTTTTTTTTTTTTTTTTTTTTTTTTCTGGACTTGCACGAGTGCTTAGCCATTAGTCAAGTATTTTTTGTTTAAACAAAAATTAGGGAAACTAACGCGGAATACTTTAATACTAACAAACGGGAAGGATAAGGAACTATGGATCAGTACAGTAGTTGGTTATATTTTATAACAAAATAAATAGATTACATGTATAAAAATATAGGAAAGAAGAAATAATAAAAATTATAATTTAATATTATTACAATTTATAAAACATTCTATAAACAAATAAATAGAAGGGTCTAGAGAAGAAAGTAGGATATTCATATTCGTGGGCAAGGGGACATGGTGGGAAATTAGGTTTTTAAAAAAGGGTATATGGTCATACAAGCTGCAGGCGAAAAATATATGATTTAAGTCCCCAAACTCATCCCCACAGTCACAAGCAGGGCTCCTTATTATCTTCATTCTAGCCAGATGGGCAGGAGAACACGTATGGCCTAGTCGCATTCTTATAATTACTGTAGTGGCTCTTTTGCTTAAGCGAATTTTAAAAAACCAAGGTTTTAATGGTATCGTTTTCTGAACATGCTTGTAATATTTCCCCTTGGTGTTAGTTGATTCTTCCCAGGATTTTTCCCAGGATTCGGTGAGATAAATCCTGGGAAGAGAAATCAGATCGTGACAATAATTTAGGTAAGGGAAAACGTCACCACACTCCACCGCTTCATTAGCCAATTTATCAGCACGCTCATTGCCAGAAATGTTACAATGACTCGGTATCCATGCCAATTTTACTTCAAATCCGGATTTTGAGCATCGTAGAAGTTTGTCTCTTGCTTCAAAAACCAATGGGTAATGTGTTTTAGAGCGAAAAGGAAATTGAATTAAGGATTCAAGAGAGCTCTTAGAGTCACTGAATATAATGGTATTTTTGAGCTTTGTTAATAAAATATAATCCAATGCCTTAACTATGCCGAAACATTCCCCTGTGAATACCGACGTCTCAGGTGGAAGCTTAATCAATTGAATAATCTTATACTGTTTGTGGAATACCCCCACACCAACATTCCCGTTTGTGCCGTGCTTAGAAGCATCGGTATAAACTTGATGCCAATCATGCCATCGTTCGTTTATAATAAAGTTTAGCTTTATGTTTGCATGGGGATCATCACGATCAATATTTAAATTGAAATAGATGTTGGGTTCAAACAAAACAGCCTGAAAGGGGCATTCAAAAAGAGGTAAATTTTTTGTCTGAAAAGTAGGAGATGAGAAGTCTAAAGATTTATTGTAACTGTTTACCAAACAAGGAGGCGATTTATACTTCCAATAAGAACATGATGAGACAAGATTTGACAGAAGTTTAATTTTTGGATGAAGTTGATGATTGGAAAATTGTAAAGTACGGAAGAAATAACGATTGTCGCGACGTCTCGCGATATGTAAATATTTGTACATAGCAACATTATACAGAAGCGAGTTCCCGCCATAATCTTTGATTGTCTATGGTAAGAAGTTTACTCACATATTTTACATTCTTTACATAGTTTCATAGTTGTGAAGTGAAAGTGCTAATAAATTCGATTCACCAAACTCCTGAGCTGTTATAGAAGCTAAGTACTAAGTATTATTTGTCTAAGTATCATATGTCTAAGTATCATGTGTCTAATTAACTGAGTGACTAAATATCAAAGTAACTAAGCATCACATAATGTCTAAGTATCCAATTACCACATATGTCTTAGTATCATGTGTCTAAGTCTGTAATAAGTAAAACCACTATTATTTTATGATCTTGTTGAGTGAGTGGATGTTTATGGCTCAGCGAAACTCCTATGAGCTGATTGAGCAATTTACCTCCATCTTGCTATGATCTTTATATGCCAAGTTTAATTGTAGAGAAAATCAGGGGGCTGTGTTTGGCTTGCCCTGTAGTGAAAATCAGGGGGCTGTTTTAGCCTGCCCTGTAGTAAAAATCAGGGAGCTGTGTTAAGCTTGCCCTGTAGTGAAAATCAGGGGGCTGTTTTAGCCTGCCCTGTAGTAAAAATCAGGGAGCTGTGTTTAGCTTGCCCTGTAGTGAAAATCAGGAGGCTGTTTGGCCTGCCTTGTAGTAAAAATCAGGGAGCTGTGTTTGGCTTGCCCTGTAGAGAAAATCAGGGGGCTGTTTGGCCTGCCCTGTAGTGAGAATCAGGTGGCTGTGTTTTAGCCCGACCTGTAATGAGACTGGGTGGTTAAGTCCCGCCTTGTGTACGATGAGAGAGAGAGAGAGAGAGAGAGGTGTGTGTGTGTATATTGGAAACTGATGTTCATTCTAGTGACCATATAACATTATCATTAACAATTAGTTGAGCTTAGCATAAATTACTTGACATTGTGTGTGGCTTCAGCTGCAGTCTTACTGCAGTTGAAGTCATAGTATTTATTTTTAAAACTACAGGTGGTGAACAAACTCAATAGCAACCTATTGGTGAGCAATTGTTGGTGGTTAAGAGCAATGATGATATAACAGCAGGGAGTGAGGTCTTAGCAGGATCTGTTGCCAGGTATGAGATCACATTATTACTATTACTATTGCCATTGATCAATTAATACAATGAAACCATGTTAAGCGAAGCAGATATAGACATAATAAGCGAAGCAGATATAAACCTAATAAACAGCTAATACAAATTAACAATAACAAGTCTTGTTGCCATGCCAACGTCTACTATTGTGTGGTCCGTGACTCATTGTACACCATGCATGGCGTGAGTCTGGCTAGACATAATGGTAGGACAATAACTCCCACATATTAATATATAAATAAATAGAGGCATGGCGACAAATTTGGTGAAGTTGCGGGGGATATATGTTTATCCAGAAGAATATATTAAAGTAATTATCTTAAAAGATCAATGTGCAATTAGTAATTTTGTGACTCATAGCGACATCTAGGGGCGAGTAGTAGAGAGTTAAAGTTGACTGTACATAATAAGATAATGTTTAGAAATCGAAATTGTTCGAATGCTATATTTGCTTGTATAAGTTGAATAAAATTGTATTTTATTCAATTGATACAGCAAATTACGCTTAATTATGCAAACGTGATGTAAATAATTTAATTCTGTAGGCGCCATTTTTTTGGCCTACAGCCATACGATATAGGTACATAAGTTATTGAAAATCAACGTGAATCTCACTAGAGGTTGTAAGTTACAGATATTTTAATATTATTATAATATTAACCAGTGGATTAATTCATTATTTGTGAGTTTGTTACGTTCTTCGTAGTATAAGAAGTTAGTACGTAAGGTTGGTACACAAACCGGAAGTACTGAATAAGCCGTAGACGCCAAGTTTTCTAATAAGAATTTTATCTTTAAATTATCTAATGCTTACTCATAAGAAAGGATAATTAGTAAATAAGAGCCAGTGATAATTTTAAAGATTTATCACACTAAATTTAAGAATATGGAAAATCATTTTACGAAATAAAACATGATCTGACTCGTACGAACAATATTACAGCGAGCGCGTAATAAACAAACATGGCCGAATTTGTGCGTGAAACGACAAGTGTGTGCAGTTACGTGAAAAAGTAATTAATAAAGGAAAAACGTGGAAATATATGCAAAAAGTGTGTGAAAATTGTGCATTATTAATAGGTAAGCAATATATTATGTGGTTAAAATGTTTCTTGTCAGTTTACAACTAGGAATAAAAGTTGCGTCGAAATACAAGCGGTGTCGCGAAAATGCTTTTACAAAGTTACAAAACAACTGAATTTAGTTATATATTAATAACAACCACAAACTATTGATGCGTTGTGAGACTATCAGTGAAATACTACGGTATTACTTTATGTAATACATAAAAGTTTCGTTGCATAAAACAGAATTTTGTTGCCTTGCCGGTGACGAGAGTAGGTATCTACCTACGCTAAGTTATGTACAAGTTTAAAACGTACTAGTTACGTGTTAAAAGAGATTTATCTACTTGTAAATTAATACAATTCTATACTCTAGGAAAGCGACCACAATTAAAGAAACCGAAGGACATTGGTCGCTGGGGAATTACGGCGGCACAAGTTCGAATATTACAAAGGCGGTATGGCCGCGCAGCCTCACGGCAGTCTTGGTTTCATGGCGGTTATGTAAGAGAATATACTAAGGTATGTGAGACGCTAATTTACACAAAGATCCATGAATTTATAATCTCTAATTTGGTAATGATAAACGATGCTGTATACCTATATTGATAGATAATTATATTTCATGAAACTTACTACGTACGTACGAAGTTTGTGTTTACGCAAGTTTGGGACAGGTGGCGCTTATGATATGACAAGTGAAAATACATTGATATATTTTTGTTTTGAGCAAAATTAATACTTTTAAAAACAAAATATTTAGTAAAACAAATGCATTGCATTCATTTGATATATGCTATATTGTTGAGATGCCTAAAATTATTATGTTTTGGATGCAATAAACAAATAAAATTACATACTTTGCAACTAATAAAATTACATACTATTTACAAATATCATTGTTTAATGATAGAGTTGTTTTATTATTTTAGTAAAGTAAAGTATAATTCTTGTTTAATTGATTAAGATATTTTGTTACTTTCTCTTCTAAATATAGAAAGAACATGATTTTAATTTCTTAAATATCTTTGTTGTGTGGTTTTTATAGTCATGAATTTTCATATATTTCATTGATGATGATGATGACTACTTACCATTGTAGGGTGTATGTATAAGTAGATGCATAGCGAACCATGTTGATATACAGCCATTTGTTTAAAACAAACAGCAAATAGTTTCAAGGAGATAACTAGTTATGAACAAAATAAAAATTATTATTATTTATGAATATAACCATAGTTATATTATTCTTACATTTTCTTTCTGAACTAATCAACAGATTAAGAAACAAAATGGAAGAGATATTGTTAAATCGACTGTCTACATTTGCGTCAAATATAAAGATTTTATCTGATAAGGCTCTCAGTCTGTGTGCGTGTAGTTCTTGGAATGGTGATAATTTGGAACAAGCTAGAATCACCGCTTCAAAGTTACAATCCATACTTAACAGGTTTAATGCTGATTTATACCAGTATTTCAACACATCAGTCTGTCCAAATGCAGATGAAGTATCTACTTTGACATCACTGCAGTTAGAGGGAGAAGAGACACTGGCTGAGCTTGATGCAAGAGTTCAAGTTAACAAGGACCTTCGCACTCCAAATTTCGATTCGAATAGTAGCAGAGGCAAATTACCAGAATTGAATTTACCTTCGTTTAAAGGCGACGTCTTGGAATGGCATCAATTTTGGGATCAATTCCAATCTAATATTGATCAAAGAAATCTACGTAATGTTGACAAGTTACTGTATCTGAAAGCTTCTCTAAAGGGGGAAGCAAGGACAGTAATAGATGGCCTGGAGACAACAAATGAAAATTACCCGATTGCTGTAACAACGTTAAAGGAAAGATATGGCAAAGGAGTACAAATCATCGATGCGCATTACGCTTCACTTTACAAAATGAAAAGGGCTGAAAGATCAGAAGATTGTAGAACAACATTAGATGAGATTGAAAGACATCTGAGAGTTTTACAATCGTTAGGAGAAGACACGAATCATAATCATCTGCGGTTCCTATTGATGGAAAAGTTCCCGGTAGACATCATATATGAGATGAAAATGAAAATAAGCACAGAATCAATCGACGAAATGAGGAAACAGTTAAATATAATAATTTCTGCAAGAGAAGATGCTAAAAGAGCTTGCGAAATGAATGAACATAATAAAGTTAATTACACGGCTGAAACATTACATATAAGAGAAACAAGACCGAAAAGAGTTTTCAATAGTTCAGAAATTAATAAAAATGAAAGAAGACTCAAGAAATACAGACCTAACACTTCTGTACAAAATAAAACATTTGTACCAAGGAAAAGACAACATGAAGTAAAAATAAATGGAAATAAGAAATTCTACGACAAGCGAAGAAAGTTATCATGTATCTTTTGTCAAGAGGCTCATTTTAATGATCAGTGTACAAAGTTTAAAACTATACCTGAAAGAAAATTGAAGTTGAACAACCGATGTTATAGATGTTTTCAAATTGGACACGGGATGAAGTATTGTAAAAGGGCAGTATTCTGCCCACGCTGTGGTAAAAATGGATTCCACAATAGAGCATTGTGCCCAAAAGAGCTGCTCAAGGGTAAGGAATCTACCAATACTTTACATGTTAATGAGAAAGGATCTACAGTTTTACAAACTGCTGTTGTGAATGTGATGGGACAAGATGGAACTTCAAAGAAATGTCGTATTTTACTGGATTCCGGAAGTCAGCGGAGCTATGTTACTAAGAAGATTGCAAAAGAGTTAAACTTAACAATTGAAGAAGACAATCACTTATTTATTTTTACCTTTGGTTCTAAGAAGCCACAGAAACTGAATAGTCCTTTGGTAAAACTGAATATGACAACAAGGACAAACAAGACTAAAACATTATTTGCTAATGTTGTGCCTTCGATAACTCATGGAATTTCTTATCCTGAACAGGAACTTACCGAATTGACTTACCAAGATAGATACACTCTTGCTGATGACGGTTCATTGTCAGACCGCATTGACATATTAATTGGAAATGATTATTATTATTCACTTATGTCAATGGAGAAAATACAAATCAAGGAGAACTTGTACCTAGTAGACTCTGAATTGGGATGGATTCTTTCTGGGAAGACTGAAAATAAATCAAGGGACAATTTATCAGTTGTTACCTATTTTCAATCATCTTGTGAGACAAAACTGAATGATCCAGACCTACCTTTGGATAATGGAAATTTAAAGTTTTTATGGGATTTGGAATCAATTGGCATCACTGACTCTCCTAAAATTAATAGAGATGAGGAAGCAATTAAGCATTTTAATGAGAATACAATATTCAAGGATAACAGATATTTTGTGAACTGGCCTTGGAACGAGTACCCACCGGATCTACAGTCTAATTTCGGATTAGCTTATGGCCGTTTAGTAAGTTTGTTAAAACGACTTGACTCGAAGACTTTATTGGCTTATGACCAAATTTTAAAGGATCAGTTGGAAAAGGGTATCATAGAGCTGGTACCAACTCAAGACAAGGTTGAACATCCTGTTCACTATTTACCTCATCATGGAATTTCAGCACCTACAAAAACAATCCGAATTGTATATGATGCTTCGGCTAAGACCAAGAATAGCAAAAGCTTGAATGAATGTTTGTACTGCGGACCAATGTTGTTAGAAGATTTGACTGGATTATTAATAAAATTTAGATGTCATGCTGTAGGGATAACAGCAGATGTTGAGAAAGCCTTCTTACAAATAGGTCTTAAAGATATTGATAGAGACGTGACAAGATTCCTATGGTTAAAAAATACTAGTGCATTAGCGACTGAAGATAATCTTATACATTTCAGATTCACACGTGTTCCTTTCGGGATCATCGCAAGTCCGTTTCTGTTGAACGCTACCATAAAGCATCATCTTCTGAAATCTGAAAGTGAAAACGTAAGAAAGATAGCAAATGATATATATGTGGATAACCTATTGACGGGTTCAAATACCACGGAAGAAGCTATGGACCTTTATAGGGAAACCAAAAAAGCATTTCAACAGATCTCCATGAATTTACGTGAATGGAGTTCCAATTCAAAGGAATTAATGCAGTGTATTCCTGATACGAGTGAAAACCAGATAGTTAAAACATTAGGACTGAATTGGGATATAAACAAAGATACACTTAGTTTGAGAACAACGACTAAGATTAATCCATACACCAAAAGAGGTATCTTAAAGACGATTGCAGCAATTTATGACCCTTGTGGTTTTACAGTACCCATTATATTACCAGCTAAATTGTTACTACAGGAACTATGGAAGGCAAAATTCAAATGGGATACACCATTGTCTAAGGATATGTCTGAAAAATGGAAAATAATATTAGAAGACTTAGGACAGATTAATTCAATATGTCTACCAAGAAATATAACTAAGTCAAATGACAAAGATTGTCAGCTTCATTGTTTCACTGATTCGTCTACTCTAGCTTATGCTGCTGTGGTTTACATAGTGCAGAGCAACAAAGTAAAATTTGTCATTGGAAAATCACGGCTGGTTCCTATAAAGGATCAAGAGAACCTGAAGATACCAAAGTTGGAGCTACTTGGGGTTCTAATAGGAAGCCGCTTAATTAGTTATGTGATGAAATTCCTTCAACTAAACATAACACAACAAGTGTTATGGACCGATAGCCAGATAGTTATAGACTGGTACCATTCTAACAAACTGCTAGTACCATTTGTAGCAAGAAGGATTCAAGAGATTAAAAGAAATAAGAACTTAACAATAAGATATGTTCCATCTGGATTTAATCCGGCCGACGTAGCGACGAGGCCAACAAGTCTAAAAGAGGATCAAGTAAGATGGTTGACTGGACCAGACTTTTTATCAAACCCATCTACATGGCCCGTTGGTCCAATCAGAGACACTTCTCTTTTGGCGGGGGAGGGTCTCTCGAGTGCTAATGAATCATCAATGGAAGTGGATGTAAATTCTGATGGAAGCTATCAAGATTCAACAGAACCAGGAAAACAAACTATCGGAATGGCTTATGATAAGGCAAACCAAGAAGAGGCAAGTACACTTAGTACAAAGGACTTACTGACGAATTCAACGAAATCATTAACCACGGGTACGACAGTTAATTCTAAAGTACAGGAAATAAGAAATCTGCAGTTGCAATCATTTCCGGAAGAATTTAAGGACAAGAAGACACATCTAGCTCGCAATCTAGGTTTATTTATCGATGTCGACGGACTCCTTCGTTGCGACGGTCGTCTGACACATTCAGATTTATCTTATGATTCTAAACATCCGATTCTTTTACCTAAAGATTGCAGCTTCACTGTAAACATAATAAAAGAGGCACATGAGAAAAATCATCATGTTGGTGTGCCCCACACATTAAGCATAGTAAGACAGAATTATTGGATACCTCAAGGTAGAGCGCAAGTGCTTAAAGTGATAAATAAATGTCCACAATGCATAAAGCACGGCGGTGGACCGTATGCTTTACCTGCGACCCCAGCCTTGCCAGCAGAAAGGGTGAAGTACGCATCATCATTTACATATGTAGGTGTAGACTACTTTGGCCCAATGTTTGTAATGTCAGAAGATGGCAAGAAGAAGAGATGGATTTCTTTATTTACATGCTTGGTTGTACGAGCTATCCATCTTGAGATAGTAAAGGATCTTACTGCGGATGAATGTTTATTAGCATTTAGACGATTTATAGCGTCTAGAGGAGCACCAACATTAATAGTAACTGATAATGCATTACAGTTTAAATTACTCTCTGAAGTTATAGCTAGTGATGGTTTGTCCAAGGAGAATTTAAAATGGAAATTTATACCACAGCTAGCTCCTTGGCATGGAGGTGTATACGAAAGGCTTGTGGCTATAGTTAAACATTGCTTGAAACGAACTTTACAAAAACATTTACTAAGTGATAATGAATTACTGACTATCATGAAGGAAGTCGAAGCAGTAGTAAATACAAGACCTCTCACTTATGTGGGATCTGACTTGGAACAGGTACTCAAACCTGCTGACTTTTTAACACCTGGAAAATGTCTAGCTATTCAGGGGTCAACGGACCAAGTGGCACCTTTAGCCACCACAACTAAGCAACAACTTATAGAAGGATGGAAACGTGGTGAAACCATAATGATGGAATACAAGGACATGTTCATCAACCAGTATTTATTGAGTCTAAGGGAACGGTATAGACACTCACCAAAACAACCCAGAGTTAAGGCTCATAACGATCCTTGTATTGGTGATATTGTACAGATCAAAAGTGATTTAAAGAACCGAGAGAACTGGAAGGTTGGAAATATTGTTGAGCTGATCAAGGGTGCAGATGGACAATGCAGGGTAGCGAAAGTGAAAGTTGGTAATAACATATTTATAAGATCTATTGCACATTTGTATCCCTTGGAAGTTGATGAAACTGAACCGCGAAGTAATCTTTCTTGTGAAAATATAGAACCTAAAACAACAACAAGAACGCAGGAAATTGTAACCGAAGAAACTTCAGATACACCAGTTATTGTAATAGAAGAAGGTGTTGACATGCAGCCTGATGTACTTACAAACAAAATGAAAAATTGTATGGATGTAACAAATAAGAACACAGACGCGACACAAACTACGGATGAGACAAAAGAGAGCACAGATATGACAAATGATATCACAGATATGACAAATGATATCACAGATATGACAAATGATAACACAGATATGACAGATGATAATACGGATATGACGCATGATTGTAGTGAGATAGATAATGACACTATTATGAGAGATAATGAATCAGTTCAAGAACTGTCTAAAGAAGATAAACAGAAACGATCTGCCGCGGTCCGAGCCCTGCAAAAAATCAGGGAATGGACGAGCCACTTGATGACAACCTTACTTTAACTCGCCGAGGCGGGTGTGTCGCGACGTCTCGCGATATGTAAATATTTGTACATAGCAACATTATACAGAAGCGAGTTCCCGCCATAATCTTTGATTGTCTATGGTAAGAAGTTTACTCACATATTTTACATTCTTTACATAGTTTCATAGTTGTGAAGTGAAAGTGCTAATAAATTCGATTCACCAAACTCCTGAGCTGTTATAGAAGCTAAGTACTAAGTATTATTTGTCTAAGTATCATATGTCTAAGTATCATGTGTCTAATTAACTGAGTGACTAAATATCAAAGTAACTAAGCATCACATAATGTCTAAGTATCCAATTACCACATATGTCTTAGTATCATGTGTCTAAGTCTGTAATAAGTAAAACCACTATTATTTTATGATCTTGTTGAGTGAGTGGATGTTTATGGCTCAGCGAAACTCCTATGAGCTGATTGAGCAATTTACCTCCATCTTGCTATGATCTTTATATGCCAAGTTTAATTGTAGAGAAAATCAGGGGGCTGTGTTTGGCTTGCCCTGTAGTGAAAATCAGGGGGCTGTTTTAGCCTGCCCTGTAGTAAAAATCAGGGAGCTGTGTTAAGCTTGCCCTGTAGTGAAAATCAGGGGGCTGTTTTAGCCTGCCCTGTAGTAAAAATCAGGGAGCTGTGTTTAGCTTGCCCTGTAGTGAAAATCAGGAGGCTGTTTGGCCTGCCTTGTAGTAAAAATCAGGGAGCTGTGTTTGGCTTGCCCTGTAGAGAAAATCAGGGGGCTGTTTGGCCTGCCCTGTAGTGAGAATCAGGTGGCTGTGTTTTAGCCCGACCTGTAATGAGACTGGGTGGTTAAGTCCCGCCTTGTGTACGATGAGAGAGAGAGAGAGAGAGAGAGGTGTGTGTGTGTATATTGGAAACTGATGTTCATTCTAGTGACCATATAACATTATCATTAACAATTAGTTGAGCTTAGCATAAATTACTTGACATTGTGTGTGGCTTCAGCTGCAGTCTTACTGCAGTTGAAGTCATAGTATTTATTTTTAAAACTACAGGTGGTGAACAAACTCAATAGCAACCTATTGGTGAGCAATTGTTGGTGGTTAAGAGCAATGATGATATAACAGCAGGGAGTGAGGTCTTAGCAGGATCTGTTGCCAGGTATGAGATCACATTATTACTATTACTATTGCCATTGATCAATTAATACAATGAAACCATGTTAAGCGAAGCAGATATAGACATAATAAGCGAAGCAGATATAAACCTAATAAACAGCTAATACAAATTAACAATAACAAGTCTTGTTGCCATGCCAACGTCTACTATTGTGTGGTCCGTGACTCATTGTACACCATGCATGGCGTGAGTCTGGCTAGACATAATGGTAGGACAATAACTCCCACATATTAATATATAAATAAATAGAGGCATGGCGACAACGATTGGCCAAAAAGTGACGTCTTAATTCTAGGGGAGGGTCACCACACTCTACTTGAAGAGCGTTAATGGGGCTAGATTTCATAGCTCCCATAATCACTCGTAAAGCTTTTGCTTGAACGCCATCTAACCGTTTTAAAGCAGCCATATTACAAGGTTCTAAAAGAAAAGTACCATAATCTAACACACTTCTAATCAAAGCATTATAAACTAATTTTAACGTAAAAGGATGTGCTCCCCACCACACACCAGTGAGACATCTAAGTAGGTTTAAATTTTTCTCACATTTTGACACTACATGCTCACAGTGTGGATGACCTGTAAGCTTTGAATCTAACACAACCCCTAGAAATTTGGCATGACTCTTTTCAGGTATAACTTCATTATTGTAATAAATGTTTGCCGGAGGAGCATTACGTTTACGACTAAATGTAACTATTGTACTTTTTGAAGCTGAAAGCTCCAAACCATGTTCATTCAACCAAATCCTAAGATAATTTAATGAGCTAGTTAATTTGAAGGACGCAACTTCCGGACAGCTGTCGACGGAATATATTAATAAGTCGTCAGCGTATTGTAATATTCTACAGTCTTTGATGGAGCATTCTAGGTCAGAAGTGTATATATTATAGAGAAGAGGACTTAGTACCGAACCCTGAGGCAACCCTCTCCAAGCGGTTCTTGCGAGGTGATTTCACGGCCAGACAACATGTTTAATATAAAATTTGATAGAATAGAAGGAATATTCAATTTTTCCAGTTTATTTATCAAGATCTCTATAATAACATTGTCATATGCCGCTTTAATATCTAAGAATGCTGCAATAACGGATTCGTTTTGAGAAAAAGCAATACGAATATCTGTACAAAAAACACTTACACTATCCATCGTACTCCTTCCCTTTCTAAATCCATATTGGTTGTTAGGAATAAGATTTTTACTTTCCACAAACCATTCCAGTCTATTTTTGACTAAATGTTCAACAATTTTTATTATAACTGGCGATAAAGCTATAGGCCGATAAGATGTGGAATCCTTGGAATTTTTATTTGAGTCTTCCAGGTTAAAGGAATGTCACCTGTCATGATGACAAGATTGATAACCTCTAAAAAATACTCTAGCGCCTTATCACCAAGATGAGAATAAAAAGAGTAAGGAATGCCATCTTTGCCAGGTGCTGTATCCTTGGTCTGCGATAAGACACCTTTTAGTTCGTTAAGTGAGAAAAAAGAGTCAAGGCCGAATGGGCATGAAGAAACAGTAGGAGGAATTGTGTTTATAAACATGTTTATATGGGGGACCGTTGCCGGTGCCAAGCGATCTAAAAAACTATTGTATAGAGAAGGCGGCATAACTGTATAGTTTGTTGTACTAGTACCTGATCTAAATCTGCGTATATTCCGCCAAACTTCAGCAGCCTTAGTGTTGGGAGATAAGGATAAGCAAAATTTCCTCCATCCTTCAAATTTTTTATCTTTTAGTGTTTTCTTAGTTTTGGAAATAACTTCCATTAGATTATTAAAATTGTCTTGTGACATATTCGCATTATAAATTTTCTCAACCTTTTTCCTTTCAGTAACAGCAATACTACATTCTTTGTCCCACCATGGTGGGCATGCTAACTTATCAGAAGCTAGTTTTTTAAGAGGGAACGATGCATCTGCAGCTTCTATTAAAATTTGAGTAAACGCTTCTGCAGAAGTCCTTACATTTTGTGCTGTAATAGGCACAAGATTTTGGACTTTATCCTCCATACATTGCTTATAGTCACTCCAATTATCACTAATTAATCTATATTTCATACGAGGAGGAGGCCTAGGAACATTATTAACTTTAAACATGGATAAATTTAAAATTATTGGAAAATGGTCACTGCCATGAGTAGAGTGTAGAGTTTCCCAACAAATAGTGGAAGCTAGACTAGGAGATGTTATGGTTAAATCGATAGCACTATCATTCTCTGTTGGCTCAGTGCGACGTGTGCGAGACCCATTATTAAGTATGCAGAGATTATGTTTATCTATTAAGCTTAAAAGGTCCTCACCATGACAGTTGGATAATGAGCTACCCCATGCTCTATGTTGAGAATTAAAATCTCCCATAATAATCACTGGTTTTGGGATAGTAGAAAATAAAACATCTAATTCACTAAATACAAGGAGAGAAGGTTTAGGTATATAAATGGATACAAAACAGACTCCATTGATTATGCAAGCTACAATATTAAAGTTATCATTACTATGTACTGGGAATTGCGTAAATGAAAGAGAGTTTTTAATGAGAAGAACAGCTCCTCCATAACCATCAGACCTGTCATCTCTGATGCAGGAGAAGCCACTTAACTTAAATACAGAACTTGGCTTGAGCCAAGTTTCTGCTAATGCTATAACTAATGGCTTAAAACTGTTAACTAAATAAATGAGTTCACTTTTTTTATTAATAATGCTTCTGCAGTTCCACTGAACTGCTTTGGATCTGTGATGATCCATTATGGTTGTTAAGTACTGTGATAGCATCAGATAATTTAGCAGCGTTGGACGGTTCAATTAGTTTTGACTTTATGAGGGAATTTAAAAGAGAAATAATATCTGAAATATTGAGTTTGCTATCTGTGGTAACATCTTTAAAAGCACAACCATTTGTCAGTGATGAAGCTGGTTGTTGAACTAATTCATTATGCTCCTTAATATTATAACCTTTACCTAACTTAGGAGGTAAGCGAGGTTTTGCAAAAATAGTCTTTCTGTATGACATTGGAGTGGTGGATGGCTGTCTGAAGTTATTAGTGTTGTTACACAATATGGTAGGTTGGTCTTTAGGCATTGCTACAATATCTGCGTAAGACTTAGATAAGGGTGGAAGTAATCTAGATGCTTCTGCGTATGATATACACTTGTCTGCCATGGCATACTTTATATTTTGTTGTCTTACAAATTCTGGGCATGACTTGTTAGTTGCAAAATGTATACCTCCGCACAAACAGCAAGACAAGAAATCCTCACTAGCATTACAAGAGTCCCCAGAGTGTTCCCTGCCACACTTGTAACAGCGTGGTTTTGACCGACACTGAATCTTTGTATGCCCAAAGTGGCAGCAGTTGTAACATTGAATGGTTGGGTACGTATACAGTTGCACTTGGAGTGAATTATAACACATAAAAATACGGTTAGGAAGAACCTGACCATCAAATGTTACAACTACTGTCTGGGTAGGCTTCCAAATAGGTGCTCCATCAATCATTTGTTTCGTGTTAATGCGTCTAACTTTCAATATTTTACCACATCCATTCGGCACTGATGAAGATTCAATTATTTCTTCTGGAGAAAGATCAGTAGGGATACCTCGGACAACACCCATCCGAGAGATATTGTATGATGGTATAAATGCTTTAAATTTGTATTCCACAAGGCTTTTATGGCCAATGAGAGCATTTGCATCATCATGTTTGGAAAAAGATATTGAACACCTGTTTCTACCGATTCTCTTAACACTACCATCAATGATGTTGCGAAATGCGTAGCGCTTTAAAAACTTGCCCAATGAGATGGGGTGGAGCGTGGTGCCGTCGTTGGGAGACTCTTGTTGTCGTTGGATATGGACAATATATGGAGCAATATCTGTGGAATCATATAGGGTTCTTGTAACTATGACTGGGGGAGACTTTTGGGGAGTTGAATCAACAACAGGTGAGGAATTTATGGGAGTAGGAGGATTTTTAAATTCCTGTGATTCGGTCGCATCACTATCCTGACCCGTGCAGTTGCAATCTTTAGTATCAGAGTTAAAAGTAGTACCATGCTCCTTTTTTCTTTTATGTAACTTGTGTTTACACATTTTGTGTACGCGACTGCGTTTGTGCCCTTTAGACACTGAAGAATTATCTGTCTCCATTCCCGACTCATTCGATATCTCTACAAAACTTACCGGTAATGGGACAGTGCCCCCACCGGGATCATCGGAAATGTCCATTTGTTAAAAATAAATAAAACTTACCAAATTACTGCAATATAAACAGGCTAATCTACTTAATATACAAAATATATACAATACTGATCAATATTTTGATAGGAAAATGTTTTTCCAATTTTAAGAGAAAAAATCGCGGCCGCCCTCTTCGAAGTTTCCCGCCTTTTTTCCTTTGGACTTTTAATTCACATGACAGCTTCAGTGTTGTCAGTTTTTGGTGCATAAAAAATAGTGATGTTCCTTACTGAATGAATGAAAAAATGAACAGTGATTTACTACTTTAATAATATTAATAATTAGGAGTCTGTGGCTTACTCGTGTCTCATATTAATATTTTCAACATTCTGTTGCAAGCTAAATGATCAGCTAAATATAATAAAGTAATATACTTAGCTAAGTTCGTAATATTCATGAAATATATAGTTCGTTCTTTGATCAAATCATTCATTAGGTGAGCGTGTGAACCACTATTAAAATAAATGTGGTATCATTTATCATTATTTCACAGAATGACATTTGGCTCTGTCATTTTACTGCAGTGAATTAAAAATTTAAAAGTCAGACCTTAGTTCCAAACCATTAAATTAATAAATAATAATAATAGTTCCAAACCATACCTTATAAACTGTGTCCCATGCTAGTTCTTATTCTTTGCTAAACATACATACCCTTACAAACAATCTGCCTTTCACTGCCATAGAGTATAATGAATATGTCACTGCCAAATAAATCTATTTGTACTGTGCATTTAGTGTAAACACAGAATAAATATTAATTTAATTGCAATTTTAAACCCTTAAAATACAATGGGGGATGAAAAATCGGAAGATAACACGACGAGTTTATCAAGTGCAACGGAAAATCTAAAAATTGAAGATAAAGACAACGGCGAAGCTGTTAAATCGGACAAAGTTAAAAGTAAGTAAAATTTTCACTTTAGTCATTGTCCCTAATATTCAAGATTATTCTGAAGACCCGCGGGAGGCCTGTGCACAGCGATCGACGTCTTTCGGCTCACTCGATGATGATTTATTTTGTTGGCGTTAGGTTAGTCTCGCGCTAGTCTACATTGACATACGAGAAGAACTACACGTTCCTATGTTCGATTGTTACATTACTAATTCTGTATTGTTTGTCAGTTGATATATTGCTAAAGGCGACCGGGAATGCCCCTATAATGAAGAAGAAGAAATGGGCCGTGGATGCAGAAAAGCCTATCAGCTGGATAATGGAGTTTGTCAAGAAATACTTGAAACTAGAACCAGATGAGAAACTTGTAAGTTTATATACAGAGTTACTTCCTTACCTATAACCGCTGTCTTTGAAAAAACCGATCCAACCATACTGCCCTGCTAAGCCAAATGGCATCTCAGATAAAACAATAGTAGTAATTGCAACCTCATTACTACCAGTACAGGGTTGAATCTGCTTTGACTATTGAATTTGAGATACTGCTTATTGGCTAAGGAGGGCAGTGATGTTTTAACGAAGGGCTGGAGTAAAACATAACCTTAATGGCGGCAAAATATTTAACTGTAGTTAACCATACTTATATTGGTCTGATTCTACCCGATACCGTAGCGAACGTGTTAACCCTTTGACAATTTTTGTGCTGTGGATGGGATTCCCAATTTTCAGTTATTTATTCTATGGTCCATACACTGGGTCTATGGCACGCAATATTGCAGTTAAACATGACGATCACAAGGTAACCCTTGGCTCAAGGGAACACTGGATATTATTAAGATTTGTCAGTGAAAAGATATTCAGATTCCTGTTTCAATATTTATTGATTGTTTTTGTTCCCTTGGGTAATGTCTTATTTTCTTACTGACCATGAAGTTTAGTTCATCCTAAAACTATTTCTATGAAGTAACACCATACCTCAATACCTACTCTAGAAAATGTATATTAATATAAATTTTTCACCTCACTAGCTCGGAAAGCCCGTTTTGTTTGTTTGATATCTATTGAGAAAATCGCTTTTGATCCACAAGTGAAGAAAGAATTTTGACATTTGAAGGCAGCTTATTTTTTTTTTCGTGGTCTTTATTCCAGAGGGAAAGGCAAAGGACATTAATCCATACAGCCCGATGGCAGCTTAAGTGACATTTGACAGCTCTAACAAAACGTAACGTTAAAAGTGCTGAATTTTTAACATCACAAAATAATGAATTGCATCGAGTAAAAAACACTAAATACAGTGTTACAACTTTATTTTAAATCATAAATATTAGCATTCAATATTAACCTTCATTCTTGTTGTAAAAATGGATAAAATGTTCTGACAGTCCAAGTAAGTCGATGTGCGAACAAAACGCATCCGAAATAATAAAAAAAAACTTGTCAATACTTTTCAATTAAGCCGTCAACGTTAAATATTCGCATGTTTTTCTAGTTTGTTTTGTTATTAAAAATGAGTGATTCGAGTAACAAAGACGTATTAACACCTGTGGAATTACGGGAAACCGTGCAAAATGCGCAATTGAGCTTATTGCCTAAAAAAATCATATTTACCTCGCTGTAGTGAGATGAAAAGTTTTGTGTTATACACGGCTGGAAAGTTATTTCACGTCTCGTGTGTTGAAACACTCGCTATGCTCAGGATTCTATTTATGAACCACTCGCTCTGCTCGTGGTCAATCATAGAATCCTTTCGCTAGCTCGTGTTTCAAATGAACACTCGCAGGTAAAATACAACTTTCCCCTCTTGTATAACAAATAACTATTATTGGGTCTTATTATATTAGCTACATTGTAGGCTTGCCATTTTAAGGGTTTACATAACTCAGCACTAATACAAACTTTTTGTTGTATGTACTTGCTCACAGATGTAGCGTATGGCAGTAGTCATACTCTTTACCATACATATTTAAAAAAAATACATATTTCTCTTAGTAGGTTGTTGCTCTTTATTCTATAAATAAAAAGGCTGTTTTGTAAGGTAATGAAAGTTAATTTCTTACCCATTTAAAAAAATAGGCTTGAAGTCGTCAATGCAATTAGAGATGCCAAATCATTTGTAACTTATAGAAAACTCAACCTTAATGTTGTAGAATGTCATATTGACTTTGGACTTAAGGTAGGTCCCAAATTTAAGTTGATGACTGACTTGACTTTCAACAGGAGGCTTTATTAATTAAGTAGGCTAGATAATGAAGCTTCCTGACAAAGTATTTTTAAATTAGTTCCATAGTTCCAGAGATTATCAACAACAATTTTACCGCATTATTATATTAATATAGAGTTTCAGATATATTAAATTGAATATCATATCTTGTTTACAGTTCCTGTACGTGAACCAGACGTTTGCTCCATCGCCAGACCAGATAGTCAAGAACCTGTATGAATGCTTCGGAACCGATGGCAAGCTAGTACTACATTACTGTAAGACTCAGGCGTGGGGGTAAATGAATACACTAGTCGTTATTCTCTGGGTGTTGTTTCAAAAGATTTCTTGTATTGTGGACTGTAATTATTGATATCACGTAAAATTATTTTGTTTACATATGTAATATCAATCATAGCTTTTTAAATGACACCTATTGTATAAAGTGAGCCATTGGTCTGCATAATTTCAGGCTCTGCTCAGTTTTTTAGACATTATTCTGTAAGCTTATTTAAATGTGATAACTAGTTTTATAATTATTGTAAGAATATATTTAACTAAAGCAAAAAATCAAAACGCATTATTTCACCCTGGTTCACAGAAAGAAGTATTTCATAATTTATAAAGAAATAAAACTTCCTTAATATAAATAAATAAATAAATAAGGTCCCATTCATTGCAGCTGTTGTGAAATTATTAGTGTAAAAATATAGGAGAACTTAACCTTTCGAAACCCGATACATATAGCGAAAAAAAAAAACAGTCATTAGTGTCTTAAGACAGAATTCAAGTACTTTTTGTCACTGGCTCTCTGAGGAGCCACCGGGTACCAAAAGGTTAAGCGAGTGCAAGGGTGATAGCAATATCTAGCGGAAAGCTATTAAGAAGTTGGGAGAACTATATAACAAGTTTGTGCAGCGAGCCATATCATTAAAAACTAGTTTTCAGAATTTTTAACAAGTTTCAACCTTGCAACTTGAGGCCCTACTTTGAAAATCGAAGTTCGAAGTTACGTTAGCACCATCCCTGTCACTCGTCATTCCGGACCAAATCGAGAGAAAGAGATGAAACTATCGTAACTTGGATATTCGATATTCAATCGCCTCTGAACGGCGCGCGGCGCTAGCGCATCTCGAAGTCTTTATTAGTATCATCCCGCGTCCCGACTCGGTCTTATATTCGGCGGCCAAGATTAGGCTATTCAGCTAATCTTCTATCTCATTGCTGATGATCTCAGCCACAGGTACTTAATGCAATATTCGGTATCCTGTATTTTTTGTATACCGCAAAATTACAATGTACAGAGGCTCGACTTTGAAATCCATAATTCGAACTTCGTCTATTGCTATCCCTTTTGCTCTCGACGCGTCACTAATTCGCAAGAAAGTGATGGGGCGATCCGAAGTTCGAATTACTGATTTCAAAGTAGAGCCCCAGAGGCTCGACTTTGAAATCCGTAATTCGAACTTCGTCTATTGCTATCCCTTTTGCTCTCGACGCGTCACTAATTCGCAAGAAAGTGATGGGGCGATCCGAAGTTCGAATTACTGATTTCAAAGTAGAGCCCCAGAGGCTCTACTTTGAAATCCGTAATTCGAACTTCGTCTATTGCTATCCCTTTTGCTCTCGACGCGTCACTAATTCGCAAGAAAGTGACGGGGCGATACGAAGTTCGAATTACGGATTTCAAAGTAGAGCCTCAGGTTACAAGTTTCCATTTGACACAACCTCTACCAATGACGACCAGTGGCCAGTTTCACGAAGCTACAAGTTACAAATTACAAGCGGAACTCTCTTTCTAGCCAAAAGAGTTAGAAAGAGATTTCCGCTTGTAATTTGTAACTTGTAGCTTCGTGAAACGGGCCGCAGGGGCGTGTTTTATAAAGCTACAAATTACAATTTACAGGTTACATGTTTCCATTTGACACAACCTCGACCAATGACGACCAGAGGCCCGTTTCACGAAGCTACAAGTTACAAATTACAAGCGGAAGTCTCTTTCTAACTCCTTTTACTAGAAAGTGAGTTCCGCTTGTAATTTGTAACTTGTAGCTTCGTGAAACGGGCCACAGGGGCCTGTTTTATAAAGCTACAAGTTACAATTTACAGGTTACAAGTTTCCATTTGACACAACCTCGACCAATGACGACCAGCCATTTGAGCAGTGTTGCCAGTTTAGACCCGTAAAATTGTAACTTGTAGCTTTATAAAACGTGCCCCAGCCATTTGAGCAGTGTTGCCAGTTTAGACCTGTAAAATTGTAACTTGTAGCTTTATAAAACGTGCCCCAGCCATTTGAGCAGTGTTGCCAGTTAAGTCCTGTAAAATTGTAACTTGTAGCTTTTTAAAAAGTGCCCCAGCCATTTGAGCAGTGTTGCCAGTTAAGTCCTGTAAAATTGTAACTTGTAGCTTTTTAAAAAGTGCCCCAGCCATTTGAGCAGTGTTGCCAGTTTAGACCTGTAAAATTGTTACTTGTAGCATTATAAAACGTGCCCCTGTTGGTAAGCGGTTACCGTAGGCTATGGACGCCTGCAATACCAGAAGTATAGCAAGCGCGTTGCCGACCCTCTAAAAACCTATTTACTCTCCTCTTGAAGAACTCCATACTGTAGTCCCCAGTGAAAACCTCGGCAGGGAGCTCAATCCACAATCGGAGCGTTTGCATTCGGCTAAACAACTATATGTTGCATCTCTTATAGGATACTTCACACAGGCAAATTTAATTGTAGGTCCATCGAGTTTGACTCATTTGGCTGGTATTTTAATAAAGTTAGTTATCACTTATCTGTGATATAACTGATATAACTAAGGTCGCCGTCAATAGGACTTGCGAACTATGTAAACAAATTAGTACTGTATGACACATAACCTCAAATATTCACCAAGCGTGTTTTTATTAAAAATAACGTATAATGAATTAGTGCTAGTTGTTACGGTTCGAAAGCTGCATTTCATGATGGAAGCAAGCCGCTTTGCACAGTGTTAGTAGGGACCAAAATAAGCGATTTTACCCGCAGCAGCAAAACTTTCACCCCTTAGGAACACAGATGGCGCCACTTACAAATTTCATTTTTCAAAAAATTCTACAGCCTAAACGGCTGCACCGATTTCAATAATTAGGGTGTCAATCGAAAGATAATTAAACAATTTATTATAAAAAAATATACCATAAAAAACAAAACATATTTGCTACCAAAAACCCCTCATTTTCGTTAATTTTTTTTAGCTATTCACCAGTTTTTTATAGATTTACATTAAAAAATGCAAGAAAAGGGTATTATTTTATTAACTCGCATGATTACGCTGTTAATATCACATTTAATAAAAAAAACTACATGTCAATACCTATAATATTTAGAGAGATATTCACGATTATATGCGACGGGGCGACGGGGTCATTGACCTCGAATACGCGCGCCACCGCAATTCTGGCCAGTAATTGAAAAAAAATTTAACCTTGACAATATCAAAGCTTACAAATTTACGTTTAGGATACTTCCAATCATGGTGCATGCTAATGACTGATCATATTATTGACGAAATGGGTAAATTTGTTGTTTTTTTTGTTAGATTATTTCAAAGAATGTGTATCGGTTAAGTAGTTTTTAAAATATCAGTAGTGTAATTTTAAACAAGAGAGGTTTAAAACTACCTACTGGGGCATGTTTTATAAAGCTACAAGTTACAATTTTACAGGTCTAAACTGGTAACACTGCTCAAATGGCTGGTCGTCATTGGTCGAGGTTGTGTCAAATGGAAACTTGTAACCTGTAAATTGTAATTTGTAGTTTTATAAAACAGGCCCCAGATATTTTAAAAACTATTAATACTGTGAAACCGCCCAAGTTTGCCCGATTATTTACTATTATCTTGATTTTCTTTAAAAATAATAATGTTTCGCGATGCTTTTTCAAGGGTGGCATTTTGACCCTAGTCTTATTTATATACGACTTCGAGCAACTTATGTTTTTAATGGCGGGCAAATTTACTTTAACTTGCGTCCATGTTTGCCCATACCCATTATCTGCTAAACTATAGCTGTTATGCGTTGTTGTTATATTAATTTATACTCCTTCTTACCTTACCTTGGCCCATAATTATGTGAGGCTGCTTGGCCTGGTGGCCAAAAAAATCACTAAAGACATGCAAGGACTCTCTAACTAAGGTGCAGAGGGTGGCCTGCATGGCTATAACAGGGGCGTTCAGAACGACACGCCGACGGTGGCAATGGAGGTCCT
This sequence comes from Acleris cristana, assembly GCA_948252455.1. Classification (NCBI taxonomy): domain Eukaryota; kingdom Metazoa; phylum Arthropoda; class Insecta; order Lepidoptera; family Tortricidae; genus Acleris; species Acleris cristana. The sequence goes on along the minus strand of OX411775.1, from coordinate 13,750,723 downwards.
ACTAAACCTTCCACCGCTGCATATCGCCATACAGTCTGAGGCGTGTAAGTCACTACAGAGGTTGAAAGAAACTGGCCTGTGGAACGACGTAGCGCTTATAAACAGACACACAAAAATGGCACACAATGTTGTTCTTGACAGAATACTGACGATAGGTGGCGATAAAATGTATTCCGGAGGAACTTCAATGGCCACATTCCGACGAGGGATGAATGGAAAAATGGGTTGCACCTATCAGAGGAAGACAACGCGATATGGTACACGGACGGTTCAAAAATGTGCTCCGGTACGGGCGTGGGTATCCACGCCAAAGACTATAACAGTAGCATAAGCATGGGCAACAACGCAACGGTCTTCCAGGCGGAGCTGTATGCGATAATTGCCTGCACGCAGAAGAATATTGGCAAGCCTCCACATGAGAGAACTATCTATATTCTAAGCGACAGCCAAGCGGCACTTAAGGCGCTTACAGTGCCAAAAGTAGACTCGAAACAAGTCTACAATGGAGTCCAAGCCTTAAACAGGCTTGGCAGGCACAATAAAGTGAAACTGATGTGGATTCCAGGACACGAAGGCTTTCCCGGAAATGAAGCCGCGGACGAGCTAGCAAGGGAAGGGTCCAAGGGCGCATACGTCAGACCTGAACCATTTTGTGGCGCCCTCACTGGGCACCATATAAGCAGCCCTGAACAATAACGCCCTAGAATATCACTAAAAAGGGTGGAAAACTACGGTAGGCTTAGGGCATGCAAAGCTCTTCCTTCATAGAAAGAGTTGACCAGAGCTGGACCAAAAAACTTTGGAAACTCAGCAGAAGACAACTCCGATATATTATCGGAGTGTTTACCGGGCACTTTGGGCTTAAACATCTCCTAACAAAGATGGGCCTTTATGACAACACAGATTGTAGAATGTGCGGCGTAGAGGTGGAGACAATGAAACACTTACTGTGTGAATGTGATGCTCTCGCCGGAGTAACAATGAAAATCCTCGGTTTTGGCTACCCAGAATTAAACGATTTCAAGGCACTGCCATTGCACTCCACTATCCGCTTTTTGGAAGGGTTGGAGGCTGCACTGGATTAAGCGGTTAAAGAGGGGTAACTACACAAAATATCCCATAAGGTCGAAGTGTATCCGTAAGGACCCCACCAACAAGATAAGATAAGATACTCCTTCTTAAACAACAACGCCATAAAAGCTACAGTTTAGCAGATAATGGGTATGGGCAAAAATGGACGCAAGTGAAAGTAAGTTTGCCCGTCATGAAAATCATAAATTGCTTGAAATCGTATATAAATAAGACTAAATTAACAACCTTGAAATGAAAAAGCATAGTGAAACATTATAATTTTTAAAGAAAATAGAGATAATAAAAAATAATCGGGCAAACTTGGACGGTTTCACGGTATTAGAAGAGATGTTTAAAACTACTGATATTTTAAAAACTACTTAACCGATACACATTCTTTAACGGAATTTAAAAAATCTAAAAAACAACAACAAATTTGCCTATTTCGTCAATAATATGATCAGTACTTAGCATGCACCATGATTGAAAGTATCCTAGACGTAAATTTTTAAGCTTTTGATATTGTCAATATTGTTTAATTTTTTTTCAATTACTGGCCGGAATTGGTGTGGCGCGCGTATTCGAGGTCAATGACCCCGTCGCCCCGTCGCATACAATCGTAAATATCTCTCTAAATATTAAAGGTATTGACATGTATTTTTTTTTATTAAATGTGTTATTAACAGCGTAATCATTCGAGTTAATAAAATAATACCCTTTTCTTGCATTTTTTAATGTAAATAAATAAAAAACTGGTGCATAGCTAAAAAAAATAAGAAAAATGAGGGGTTTTTGGTAGCAAATATGTTTTGTTTTTTATGGTTTATTTTTTTTATAATACATTGTTTAATTATCTTTCGTTTGACACCCTAATTATTGAAATCGGTGCAGCCGTTAAAGATGTAGAATTTTTTGAAAAATGAAAACTGTAAGTGGCGCCATCTGTGTTCCTAAGGGGTGAAAGTTTTGCTGCTGCGGGTAAAATCGCTTATTTTGATCCCTACTAACACTGTGCAAAGCGGCTTGCTTCCATCATGAAATGCAGCTTTAGGTCAAAAATTCGCCATAACAACTAGCACTAAATAGTTATTTCATCTTAAACTTAATATGAAAATAATGATTTAGTGTATAAATCGTTGCAAAGACCTCACTTGATCTTTAAAAGTACATGATTATTGAGTAATCATGGTGAATTGGTTCGTTTGGTTTTGTTTAAATAGTTCTATTGACGGCGACCTTACCTACTATTGATAAAAGTGATATTTTAAACGTTCTTGTATTGTGTTGGTAGTAGTAGAAAAGGAACTGAAAATAAGGTATAATCTAGTCCTAGTCTGTACTGTAGGGGGGGAATGCCCCGCCCCTCGCCGCTGTCAGTGCGTTTGCGGTTTTAGGGCTGGCGCAGCAGAGGCTCTACTTTGAAAATCGAAGTTCGAAGTTACGTTAGCTCCATCCCTTTCTCTTGATTTAGTCTCGAATGACGAGTGACAGGGATAGAGCTAACGTAACTTCGAACTTCGATTTTCAAAGTAGGGCCTCTGAGACTATTTCACTGCCAGAGCATCATCGTCTTTGGACGTGTTGAAATAAGATACTAACTATTTGACAATCAAGCTCGGGAGACGCTTGCGGAGAATATTTGTGGTGTTAATTAATTTCGATCCTATTTCAACACGTTCAAAGACGATGGTTTGGCACTTGGCAGTGAATGTGTGTGCCGCCGGCCCTTCGGCCGTCACATGGACGTAGGACTCTGGTGGTGTACTATCAGTCAGTAAAACACTAACACCCGTATTCACAAACAATACTTAAGGGATCCTTCACTGAGTAAACGCATTGCGTTCAATACAGCTTTGTGATTGGTCCTTTTTGACCGACCTTTTGTAAATGAGACCACTGTGAGACCTCATAGTGACGTTTGTGAATACGGGTCTAAAGCTAACAACCAAAACAGAGACCCTCGGTGCGGCTAGTACTGTTATTATAAGGTTTTAGTACTTTCCACCCACAGATCACCCCCAATAGATACCGCTTACAAGGCAGCCGATGCTCACCAGTCATTTGCGAAATTTAGTATATGTACGGTATAGCGCCGATGACCGTTGTCAGTGGCAACCATGTTTGAGACCTATGTGTACGCCTCCCGTTTGAGTTAAAAACATGTCATAAAAAATATACAGAATTCGAGAAATTACTCAAAATGCCTTCATGTTTCGTGTTATGGTGTGGAAAGTCATCAAGAACATAAAACTTAAAAAGATATGGTGTAACATTCACCGATAAGCAAATTTTATATTTGATCAACAATGGTCAAGTTATAATGGCCTTTTTCGTAACGTCTCTTTTACTCATTAGGTCAATCCCAATATATTGTCCTTTTCTGATTTCGTAGTGATGTCTGGCGTTGTTTCTAAATACAATATTTGGTCCTATTTCGAAGATATTTGTGAAGTAATAGTAATAGTAATATTTTATTGGTTACTATTGTAACGTTTAAGCAACAGTCGTCATGGTGATATTTTAGGTAAGAAGATTCACTGTTTTGCCGCGATCGAACTTTTTACTTAGTTCTGTCAGCGATTGCTGAATAAGGAAAAATAGCCGCCACCATTGGGATAAAGTCTTTCAAAATAGACTGGTTGTTTTAGTGGTTTCCGACAGCGAATACAGAAACAGAAACTGGAAATCACACAGATCTCCAGATATCGATATTTAAAGCAATAAGGCGGAGTAAAGAAAACCACGGTAGGCTTAGGGTATGCAAAGCTCTTCATAGAAAGAGTTGACCAGAGCTGGACCAAAAAACTTTGGAAACTCAGCAGAAGCCAACTCCAATACATTATCGGAGTAATTACTGGGCACTTTGGGGTTAAACATTTCCTAGCAAAGTTGCGCCTTTATGACAACACAGATTGTAGAATATCCGGCAAAGAGTTGGAAACAATGAAACACTTATTATGGGAATGTGATGCCCGGAGTAAGAATGGAAATCCTTGGTTATTACCCAGAACCAAACGATTTCAAGCCACTGCCATTGCGACTGCACTCCACTATCCGCTTTCTGGAAGGGATGGAGGCTGCATTAATAATAGAATAATCCATTTCGGAGATCGTAACCAGATTTGACATGACCTCCTGTAATGACAGTACTTATGGTAAAATGGTATACTTACTCCCACTGGGTTCGAGACGTTTTATGTTTTGTTAACTGAATCTTGTCGAGTTAAATTGCACTAAATAACATGTAACTAGTTTTTTGATTGTATTTTAATTTATGAAGCCTATTCAGATATAATAGAAATATTATCACAATAAGTATGTCCCATCCCTACTCGGTCGGTGAAACATCGGCCGACCTTTAAATAACCAATCACGTCATCGCTTCCTCTTTCCCCGCATCCCGTGCCTACCTCCATGTTTGGTGATTTAGACGTTTAACAAAATTAGCATTATGCGGTATCTATTGGGGGTGATCTGTGTTTCCACCATAAGATTAAATAAGGCCTACAACCACTGAAAAGTATTATAAACTTTAATAAACGATTAACCCTGAACAAATGTAAATATCGATGGTAATTAGCTAATCACTTCCGATCGCCGCCGCCGCTATTCACGAAGTCTTTACTCGTCGTCCTGGTAGGCAAATTATCTGAAACAGAACTCGAATATTTAATTGATTAAGAACCACACAATATTTTATTAATCTCTGGTTTTGTCCTACTACTACAATTTGACAAGTCTATTGAAAAAATAGAGTCTGACCAGAGGCCCGTTTCACAAAGCTACAAGTTACAAATTACAAGCGGAAGTCTCTTTCTAATTCATACTGCTAGAAAGAGAGTTCCGCTTGTAATTTGTAAGTTGTAGCTTCGTGAAACGGGCCACAGTGAGTGGTGACACAAAAAAATGGTGGCAAATTTAAAATATCACTGGTAACACGAAATGCATACTTAGCGACTGGATAATTTGAAATTCAACTCAATCAACTGGCGGATTGTTTATTTGACGATGTGACACAAGCCTTAAGTTAATTACCTGTGGAACGAGGTGGGCGACAGCACGAGACTCCACTTCCCTTGGGGGATGGTTTCGGGGTTCCCTGGCTGGGTTGGCTGCCGGCAGAGCGCTTGGGGTCGCACGGACAGCACGAGTGCACGCTGCTCCGTGCTGTGTCTATAGACTGGATCTTCTCCACCTACATAGTCACACCTCATCAAGATAGTTTATCAAGGCCAATATTTATACCTTCAAGGGTATTCTGTATGTAAATGAGATTCGTCTAAAATCTAAAAGCGTATGCTAAGATGGTTTGGTCATTTAGGCTGCGGCTCCACTGAGGCGGAGACGAGCAGAGCTGAGTGAAGCAGAGCTGTGAAAATAGCTAAGTGATTCCACTGAGGCGGAGGCGAGCGGAGCTGAGTGGAGTGATTTCAATGTAGTAATGCAGTTACGTCTCCTCTCTGCTCCGCTCGTGTTCGCTTGACTGTTTACACTGAAGCGGAGCGGGGACGAGATGTGGATTTCAACTAATATGATTGGTGGATTCCTACACGTCTCCTCTCCGATCCGATCGTCTCCGCTTGACTGTTTACACTGAAGCGGAGCGGGGACGAGATGTGGATTTCAACTAATATGATTGATCAATCCCTACACGTTTCCTCTCCGCTCCGCTCGTCTTCGCCACAGTGGAGCTGCACGCTTAGAAAGGATGGATGAAAGAACAGTTACGTAAGAGATGGCGAGCGAGAGTGAGCGGAGATGTTGGTAGGGGACATCCTAGACGGACGTACGGTGATCAGATTCGCGATGTACGAATAAGGGCCAAATCAAAAGCACCCGAATCCGACGTACGTGCATGAAGAGATTGGTGAATGTAGAGGAAGCGAAAGTTGTATGTTTGGACCGGTGCACCTGGCGTTCCATAGCCTCTGCCTACCCCATTGGGAGACAGGCGTGAAGGTATGTATGTGTACCTATATGTATGAGATTCGTACCTAACAACAATATTGATAATGGGTGTATGGGTGAAAATTTATCGTAATTCAAATGAGTAGGTAAAACAAATCTACGACCAGTCTATGCCGTCGTAACGTATATGAAGTACGCATTGTACCTACTGCACCGAAACTTATGCCGGAACTTACTTAGACGGAATACAAAACTAAAGCCGAGGGCAAATGCAATATTATGGTATGTAGTAGCTGATCTGAGGCGCTAGAGAAGATGCATTACGCTTACTAGCGTTTCTATTCGTTTCGGTTTTAAACCAATCGCGTCACTGGTAGATGACGTGATACGAAAAGTCACGTGATCTACCAGTGACGCGATTGGTTTAAAACGAAACGAATAGAAACGCTCGTTAGCGTAATGCATCTTCTCTAGCGCCTCTGATGATGGAGTATGAAGGTGACAACAGGATCTCCGCTGTAATTAACATAGACACACCAAAGCTGATTTCGTTAGTTTGGTCCCGACGCTCTCTACCAGCAAATGATGACTTTACAAAAAAAAGTACAGTCGATAGCAAAAGAAGACAATAACATCTTTTTTTTTTTACATAATCTTATTCAATGATACAAGCGTGCCCCCTGGATTTGTCCTTAATCACGACATGATTACCTTCGATGATGGAGCAGGTGCGCGTCGCGCGCGGTCCCCGGAACCCATTCCGCCGCCGGCAATAGCCTTCTTTTCGGTCTTCTCAGATAGCTTCAGTTTCAGTTGCTGCTTTATATCTTTCGGCGACAGGGCCGTTTGATCATTTGACTTCGCTGATGCTGGCTTCTTCTTTAAGTATATCTGGGAGCAATTCCAATTAAGTACACAACGCGATGCATACCGCTGATGCCTGACGGTAGGAATTTAAAGCTTTAATTCTTATCTTTATTCTTAAGTCGCATAGCGTGCGCGATGTAGATACGGTCACGAGCGTTAATTTGGGACCCATTTCAAGAAAAATATGCTTGAAGTCGTCAATGTCATTAGAGATGTCAAGTCATTTGTAACTTTTAGGAAACTCAACCTTATTGTTGTAGAAATTAGAATGTCAGATTGACTTTGGACCTAAAGTGTGTACCTTAATCTCGTGTCTGTACCTACTTGCCCAAGAATTTCCCTCCTAGAACGATGTTACTGTCAGAATAGGCTAGGTTACCTCAGGCGTTTTCCAAATAATTATGCTTCCGGCGGCACAGGAGCTCACGATGTGGGTTAAGTCAGGAGAAAACTTGCAACAGGTCACCGCACCCGCGTGCCCCAAGCCCTTGTGCGTATATATGCCTTCCTGGTACTTCCACAGCTGTAATATAAGAAGTAGGAACTGAATTATTGGAGTAATATCCTCAAAACTAGACCCGATCTTCAAATCTATAGTCTGTACTATTAGGTATTTAAAAAAATGTAAACAATCCAAACCACGTGGCATTGTTGAACAGCCAATCAAAACCGTTTAATCGAACTTTGACGTATCAGTGCTCTACTTCTATTGGCTGACGAACTATATCACGTGGGTTTTTTGTTTACATTTTTTTAAATACCTAAAAGTACAGACTATAGCTGAGGTATCTATCATCGAAGCAGATTAGGAGATCATTGCTGAAATATCACTCCTACTCGAATGGATAATACCTATTGTTTACAAGCTCACATTACAAAATTTTAAATCAAACTCACCTTGACTTGTTGGTCATTGGCGCCCGTGAGGAAAAGCTCGCCGTCATATGAAATGTCTAATCCGTTGATGGCCCCCACCTTACTCGCTTCCAACTGCAATCCAGAAATACGCATAATAATTATTAAGCAACTAGGTAACACCCGTATTCACAAACAATACTTAAAGGATCCTTCACTGAGTAAACGCACTGCGTTCAATACAGCTTTGTGATTGGTCCTTTTTGACCGACCTTTTGTTTATGAGACGATTTGAACCACCTGTGCGTTCGTGAGCAGTGTGAGACCTTATAGTGACGTCTGTGAATACGAGTGATAGTCCTCGTAATAAAGGTTTTTGTTGAAGAAATTTAAAGTTACACTTTAATTTTCATTCTTATTTTCTCATTATGGATATCCGTCGGTGTTGCTAACTTGTCATAAGCTATAACCCTTACACACACTTAAACTAAAATTGTGTGACAGTCCCTTACATCCGTAGCCCTCGGGCCAAGGTTTTGCTGCCTGCCTCCCTCCCGCTCCCGGCCATATTTCCCGTCGACCTACTGATACCAAACACGCGCGCATTTACGAAAATCGTGTAAGAACACTCCACATCGGTACATACCTCTCTGGCTAGGTTGCCGCTGCCTGCCTCCCAATAGGCGACGCGTCGGTCTGTGCCGCCCGTCAGCAGTTGACAGCCTTGTGGCTCGAAGCACACACACATGAACAGCGTGTTAGCATACATCACTTGACGGCGGCTCAGGGACCTGTTGTTAAAAGAATCTTAAGTATTATAATGCTACTAGAGGACGCCCACGACTTCGTACGCGTAGAATTAGTTTCCCGCTACTCCCCCCATTTCTTCCCGTTGTGGGTCGATTTTCGGAAAATCCTTTCTTAGTGCTCACTTACATCATGAAAGGAACCACTGTACCAAATTTCAAGTTTCTCGGTACAGTAGTTTCGGCTTTGCGTTGATATATAAGTCAAGTCAGTCAGGTTTGCCTTTTATATATATTGTCTTGGTCTATAATTATGTGGTAGGTACTTACATCAGGTCCCAGATGATAGCGGAGCCGTCTGTACCAGCGCTGACGGCCTCGCAGTCGTTTGGCGACACCTGAATCGCTGACACGGGGCTCTTGTGCTCCTTGAGGACTTTCTTCAGGGTCTGCCTCTCGGGCTTTATGTCCCACACACGGACCTATCGTAAATATGTAAAATGTAGAACATTACATTACCCCCAACACGCAAACAAACGTAATTCTATATCTTTATAATATTAGTACGGAAGCATTGATTTAAGTAGAGTTTTATGTAATGCTAGTTTTAGTAAAAATTCTGGACTTGTTACTAAAAATATTAAAATCGCTAGATGAGCTGGGGAGTTCCCCTCATCAGATCAAATTTGGTGACGATGGGACCACCTCGGAAGTATACTCTATCAAACCATTTTTTTTAAAATCGGTCCATATTACCTCCTTTTTTGAAGTCGGTTAAAAAGTATAAGGTAGGTCAAGATAAAGATTCCCTCACTTGCCCCTCACATCCTCCAGAAATAAGTGTTCTAGTGTCTGAAGTCATGTCCAAAGCCGAAGTCCCTTTGTTGTGGGTGTTGTAAATGCAGTACATCTGCCTTCCCGTCAAGGGGGTAAAAGCACGGATGGTTCCGTCGTTCCAACCTGTAAAATAAAACTGTGCTAGGCAAAAGCACCAATATCTGGCTGGCATATACGGCCATCGCGCTAAATATATTTACTTAATCATAACCCATTATCAGAAATATAGAGGTGCCTTGGGAACATTTATATACAGGGAGGAAAAAACGAACGCCACATCAACGGCATATAGGTATAGGATATTGGAAAAAACTAACATTTATGAATTATTTAAACATATATTTACGAGTGACTGTACATAAATGGGCTGCATCGTTCACGGAGCTTATACTATACTTATTAACAGACATAGGAATCCAGGGGCAAAATTATATGACAGGTAGGGAGTTCCTACATCGATAAACTCAATTATCGATGCTTTTTCCATATACTATATAGTGATCGCCCCCAGTATTTTTTTGTAAGTATTGTTCTGAAGACGAGTATGAAGTTCAAACAGCATATTAAAAAAAAATGTTATGCCCCTATTACCTCCACAGAAATTGAAAAGTCAGTTAGCCACCTGAAATGGTTTTATCAGCCAAGACGGTTTATTTTAACAATAGTAAGTAGATGGGACAGTAATGAAGAAAAAAAATATGATGAGTAAAGTTTCAAAAATAGTTTTCAAAAAAAGAAGAAAAGAGTTAGGTACGTTGTTATTTTGTTTAATTTATAAACTTTTAATTAAAAAAAAAATTACATATGAGTTTGTCGATATAGGAACTCCCTACATGTCATAAAATTTTGCCCGCTGGATTTCTATGTCTGCTTATTACACTTTCTGTTTTAAAAGCAAACTTGCCCCCAGAGACAAATTACCTAAGCTTTAATTTTTTTTTTTTAAATAGTATAAATATCTGCAATAATCAGAAACCCATGTAATTGGTCCAATTGCTACAAATAATTAAATAATTAAACTAGGTAGTACGAAAATAGATAGAAGTGTAAGTAACTAAATTGTCTGGCTGATATTTCGTTGTATGAATTTAAAATGTTGATTTTCTGCGCAACTTTTGTCACATAGGTGTACTGTGAGTACTGTGACTTAAAGATTTCGAAAGATAAAATATGATTTACTTTAAAACCTATGTTATTTTAGACTAATCGAGTGATTCAATAAATTGTTACAGTTTCGAGAAAAACTCCTTAAGTACTTATAGACTTTCAGAATAGCAGATTACCGTGATTTTCAGGTACGGGAAAAAAACTTATGCTCTAAGAATTTTGACAAGGTAGTAATTTTTATGAGTGACAGTTTTTTTAGATATACTAAAAAGTTAAGTACCTAAATGCATCTAAACCATTACAAAAGGGGCTTTGTTATGCTATGTCATTAACGCTCAGTTACGGGACACAACCTTGTGTACTGCTAAACCTTTAAAATTTCATTTAAAAATAGTTCACGGTCAGACTACGGGTTTTCAATTTCGGCAAACAAACAAGTGCCGCCCGTCATGGCGCGCGCGCGATTTCTCTGTCACATCTTGTTGTGTGTATCGGCAGTTATTATTGCGGAAACAAAAACAGAAATACCTCCTAGTGCTTCAGTGAAATACGAGCACAGTACGCCACCTCCAAAACATGCAAGTCAAGTGCATTCTTATCCAGGGAATTCCCATGGGCATTCACGTGCTGCAAGACAAGTGACGAGTGCACCTGCCACCACTTATAGTTCTTTTGGACCAAGTGACAGAAACAAGCCTGTTAAACAAACAAGAGCTCCTCAGACTCATTCGCATCCATCTTCTGTAGAAGGATCTGGTAGTGGAAACCAGCTTATTCAACCAAAAAGAGCTCCTCAGACTCATTCGGATCCATCATCTGCAGGAGGATCAGGTAGTGGAAACCAGCCTGTTCAACCAACAACAGCTCCTCAGAGTTACTCGCATCCATCTTCGGAAGAAGAATCAGGTAGTGGAAACAATTTTCAAGGAATTTCCTATTCACGCTTTGAAAAAGAACATGTTTATTATCCTACCTACACTGGCATTTTGCCTGACTACGTGTATAAGTACAGAGCGTCACAAAGTCGATACAGGAAATTACTAACTGGTTTAGCCTTTTACAATTTTGGGATGCTGCCTAAAAATAGCACAAATTCCGAGTGGAAAGACTACGTGCCAAGTGAAAACGAGACTTGTGAATTTGGAATACGTTTTGATGAAGTTTCTTACGAAGAAGTGGATATAGATTGCCGTTTGATTACTGATTTTATTTGGTCTGTAAAGAATCAAGTTTTGCCATCGCAACCTGAACTAATTAAGGGGAAGGAAGTTGTTAATGCACTGGATCCTCAATTTAATGGTGATCCGATACAAATCAAACCAAGCATGAGATGCTACATGAAATGGGGTAATAGTTCAACAAGCGCAAGAGTGAAAGATGTGGACTGTGAACTATTACAAATGTACGAAGAAAGATCACAGGCAGCGACTAAAATTACGACGAATGTTCTCTTAGTGGTGACTGGCTTTGTTTTGCTATTGCTCGGTTAATTTACTAAAATGGTTCTAAAACAAAAAAACAATTCTAAAGTATTTTTTTTTGTTTGTTTGAATGTTAATCATTTCCAGTTAGTTGAAGTTTTATTAAATACCTACTAGAGGACGCCCGCAACTTCATACGCGTAGAATCAATTTCCCGCTACTCCCCCTATTTTAAGCCCTTAGGGGATGAATTTCCAAAAATCCCTTTTTAGTGCACCCCTAGGATATTCAAGGAATTTTCCTTCCAAATTTAAAGTATTTAATAGTAGTGGTTTCGGTTGTGCGTTGATCGTTGAGCCAGTCAGTTTCTATTTAAGGGTTCATACAGAACTGCCTAACAAATGATTTACTTGTCATTTTTAGGTTTTTAGTAACTATGAACCTGAAACTGTAAAATTCCACTTTATATTTATTCTTCCAATAATTTTAATTTTCTCTACGGCAACCCCAAATAAGGAAAGTATTTAAAATAGAGAATTCCATCATCTTTAAAATGAGGTATCACCTGCTTGAATCAGGTACATAGTTTTGTAGTTATTGAAGAATTTTAGTCAAAGGCTGCAAAAGTAAACTAACAAGCAGTTTGTTCGTCTATTTGCCTTCATTTACATTTGCACCGAACTACATGTGTCGCCTATATGGCTGATTTAAATAATTTCCTACTAATTTTAAAGATGCTAAATTTGTTTAATTTCGCCTGATTCCTTATTTGGGGTTACTATAGAGAGAATTAAAATCATTAGATAAAAAAAGTCAAATTTAACGGTTTTTGCGTTAAAGTTACTGAAAAACTGTAAATGACAGGTAAATCCTTTTTTGGTCGGCGGATTTGTAGCAAATTTCAAGGAGTACTATTCTGTACTGAGCATTTAAAAATACCTTTGATGGTAACTGTATACTAAAAAGTTATATGCATCTTCTAAACCATTAAAAAGGGGCTTTGTTATGATCTCGTAAGTGCATTATAGCGACGGTGGAAAAGAGAAACCCTTTAAGCGACATGGTGGCCGAAATTGAGTAACCCGGCTCAAATGACTCAGAAAAAAAGCCGATTCCAATGATATATATATATAACTCAATTTCGCCCATCATGTCGCTTAAAGGGTTTCTCCTTTCTACCGTCGTTATTATGCCTACATTGAAGAATAAAGAACTTTGACTTTGCTCTGTCATTAACGCTCAGATAGGGGACACAACCTTGTCTGCCTGCAAATACCTATCAAAATTTATTTAAAAATAGTTCACGGTCAGACTGCACAGGCAGATGTTCGGGTTTTAGATTTCGGCAAACGAACAAGTGCCGTCATGGCGGGCGTGCGAATAATCTGTCTCATCTTGTTATGTCTATCGGCAGTTATTATTGCGGAAACAAATAGAGAAATACCTCTTAGTGCTTCAGTGAAATACGAGCACAGTACATCACCTCCAAAACATGCAAGTCAAGTGCATTCTTATCCAGGGAATTCCCATGGGAATTCGCGCGCTGCAAGACAAGTGACGAGTGCACCTGCCACCACTAGTCCTTTTGTACAAAGTGACATAAACAATAAGCCTGTTAAACAAACAACAGCTCCTCAGACTCATTCCAATTCTTCGGTAGGTCGATCAGGTAATGGAACTCAGCCTGTTCAACCAACAAGAGCTCCTCAAAATGATTCGCATCCATCTTTGGTAGAAGAATCAGGTAGTGGAAACAATTCTGAAGGAAATTCTACCTCCACTGGAATTTTGCCTGATTACGTGTATAAGTACAGAGCGTCGCAAAGTCGATACAGGAAATTACTAACTGGTTTATCCTTTTACAATTTTAGGATGCTGTCTCAAAATAGTACAAATTTCGAGTGGAAAGACTACGTGCCAAGCAAAAACGAGAATAGAGAATGTCAACCAGTTTAGATTTTTGGCTTATCGTATTCTTCATTAAAAACAAAAAAATGCTGTAAAAAAATCATTTCGATACGTCTAATAGTTTCCGAGATATTGAATTTTAAACTTCGTATGCGGCGCTCGAAACCCGGCGGCTAGCGCTCACGGATGATGACGTCATCGTTTGGCTGCGGTACGCGCCCTTATATGAATGAGTGAATTTACAGGGCTTCTATCTTTTTAACCGTAATAAATAGACAGTTGAAATTTTCACAGAATACGTGTTATTATAGATTCTATCGATTAAATTTTTAAAATGAACAATAAATCAAATCCCAAGAGGGGTCCCCGTACAAAAACCATGAAAAAAACCATTTTTTTTCGCTTTTTTATATGGATTGTATTTCAATAATGGCTTCTTATTTTGATGCGATTTTAAGCTTAAGTTCTAGTCTAATTTTCATACTTTACGACTAAATAGAAATCTCAAGTAAAACTGTTACAAATAGGTGACAAAGCTGATTTTATCAACACGATGTTTTAAGCGGTCACCCATCCTGTTTTAGACTACGCTCGTAGTTGCTTAACTTTGGAAGTCGTAATTTTTTACGAATTCGTTTTGATGTGACTATGATAGTTATGGTTATCTATTGTTTTGTTTTACATACAGTTTAACCTGTTTAACTAAACTAACTGTCCGTTGCTGACCGGCTTTTCTGTTTGTAATGTTTGTCGAATAAGTTGGTTAAATAAAAATAGAATAATAATCAAGCACTTTTAATTTAGGGTTCACCGTATTCTACATAAAAATACCAAAACATTAATGCAAAAAAACCGGGCAACAGCCTGTCGAACCATGCTCAGTGTAGGGTTCCGAAGCCGTTACTACAAACAAATTAGACCTCGCGACAAACTTAACTTTGCCGTTGGAAAACTGTTATCCCCATACATCGATATAGGTCGCGGTCAGTTTACCAACACCGCAAATAACTTTTCGGCAGGTATAAACATTTAAACCGTTTAACTCAAGAGCCAATGAAGTCTACTTAGTCGTGATAGTTTTCCTTTGAAGATATTTTTCATATTTTTTATTTGTAGTTTTGGCTGTAGTGGGGAGGGGACGACGACACTTGACTCTAACAAAAATTTGCGCTTTAAAGCTTTTCATAAACGGATACCTTAATTGAAATATTGTTTTCACAAATCCGCAATATTTTGGAAAGACCTATACAACGACACCCCACACTATGGGGTAGACGAGAAAAAAAAACTTCCCACGTTACGTAAAAAAAAAATTTTTTCATGATTTTACTTTTATTTAACTATATTGGCGTGACTAATATGTATATTCATGCCAAATTACACGTTTCTAGTACTAAGAGTCTCTGAGCTAGGCTGCGGATAGACGGACACACGTCAGTCACACACACACGCACGCACGCACGCACGCACGCACGCACGCACGCACGCACGCACGCACGCACGCACGCACGCACGCACGCACGCACGCACGCACGCACGCACGCACGCACGCACGCACGCACGCACGCACGCACTCACGCACGCACGCACGCACGCACGCACACACACACACACACACACACACACACGCACGCTATCTAAGCTATCTTGCATACACGAAATAACAGTAATAATGCTCAAAAACAGTTCAAAAACTACCTACTTGCTACAGCGGCCGCTAATACCAACAACTAGCGAGAGAGAGAGAGAGAGAGAGAGAGAGAGAGGCGGTCTAGGTACCTAACTTATGGCGAGTGAGCCACTTGGCAGCGCCCGCCCGCGAAATTTGAAATCGATGAAATGAATAAGTACACAAAATATCAGAACTACTACCTAGGTCAATCAAAAACTCATGTTTTATAGTTCATTATTTTATACGGTACCTAGCGATATGAATTCTACATTAGATACGACATTTGTAAAGAAAGGGCTATCACCAAAGTTAAGTAAACACCGCTTAAACATCGTGTAAGATTTTGTTGTTTGTTGTTTTACTACAGATTACTGTTTGGTCGTAAGTATGGAGTTTAGATTATTGTGTGACACCGAAATAAAAAGCTAATACAAATACAACCCGTACTTCAGCTTCCAAAGTTAAGCAACTACCTACTTACAAGCGTATTCTAAAACAGGATGAGTGACCGCTTAAAACATCGTGTTGATAAAATCAGTTTGGTCAAATATTTTTAGCAGTTATACTTGAGATTGTTATTTAGTCGTAAACTATGAAAGTTCGACTGCAATTTAAGCTTAAAATAGCATCAAAATAATAAGCCATTATAAAAATATAATCCGTATAAAAATGCTAAAAAAACTGGTTATTTGTCATGTTTCTTGTATGGGGACCCCTCTTGGGATTTGATTTATTGTTCATTTTGTAATTTTAAACAATAGAGTTTATAACAACACGTAATCTGTGAAAATTTCAACTGGTTACTTATAACGGTTAAAAAAATATAGCCCTGTAAACTTACTCAATCATATAAGGGGCCGTACCGCAACGAAACCATGACGTCACTCCAGTAAGATGGCGCCCGCACCCTTTAATATTTTTGACCGTAATTTCATACGTTCGTAGAATCAAAACTACTGGGTCTATTTGAATGAAACAAAAAGTAGTATGTTTGTTTATTTATAAGCTTTACTCTTACAAAGTTTCAAGTGATTTGGCGTACCTACTGACATTCTTCATTGGAAATGTCAATTTGGAATACGCTCTGATGAAGTATCTTACGAAGAAGTGGATATAGATTGCCGTTTGATTACTTATTTCATTTTGTCTAATAATGGTAGCGAACCTGAACCGATTACAAGGAAGGAAGTTGATGCACTGGATCCTAAATTTAATGGTGATCCGATACAAATCGAACCAAGCATGGGATGCTACATAAAATGGGATAGTAGTTTAAGAAGCGCAAGAGTGAAAGATGTTGACTGTGGACTATTAAAAATAAAAGAAGAAAGATCACAGGCAGCTACTAAAATTACGACGACTTTTCTCTTAGTGGTGACAAGCTTTGTTTTGCTATTGCTTGGTTAATTTAATAAAATGGGTCTAAAACAAAAACCAATTCTAAAAATATTTATTTTGTTTGTTAGTCATTTCCAGTTAGGTCAAGTTTTATTAAATACAAGAGGACGCCCGCGAATCCGTACGCGTAGAATTACTTTCCAGCTTCTCCCCCTATTAGGGGATGGATTTCCAAAAATCACTTGTTAGTGCACGCCTAGGATATTCAAGGAATTTTCCCTCCAAATTTAAAGTACCTAATAGTAATGGTTTCGGCTGTGCGTTGATCTTTCAGCCAGTCAGTTTCTTTTTTAGGGTTCGGTACCTACCACGGTACGGGCATGCCTATATTTAATTAATGTTTATGTAAAGGTGTATAATAGGTATAACTAGAGGACGCCCGCGACTTCGTACGCGTAGAATTAGTTTCCCGCTACTCCCCCCATTTCTTCCCGTTGGGGGTCGATTTTCGGAAATTTTCTTAGTGCTCACTTACATCATGAAAGGAACCCTGTACCAAATTTCAATTTTCTAGGTACAGTAGTTTCGGCTGTGCGTTGATATGTAAGTCAGTCAGTTTTGCTTTTTATATATATAGATTTAAATAAGTATAAGAATTGTCGACAAATTTGTATCTAATAAAATGATTTGAAATTTGTTTCTTGGTCTCATTTTCAGGGTTCCGTGCCAAAATGGTAAAAAAGGGAACTTCGGTGTCTGTTCTCTGAAACTATAGAAGCTATCAACTTGAAATTTGTCATAAGTAGTTGTATAACTTGCTCAACTGTAAAAAAATCCTGATTTAACCCTTTATAGGTCAATTTTAAAACCTGGTACTAAAATGACCACTTACAACTGATACCTACTTTTTGTATTTTTTATTAAAAGAATTTCGTGCGAATAGGAGAAACCTAATGAATGAGGCTAGAATTCAGTTCTATTTTTAGATTTGCCTTATATTATCCGACGGTGCGCCAGTCTGAACCGCTCCGCTGTCCGTCCGTCTGTCAAACGGATGTATCTTTTGAACCGTAATAACTAGACAATTTTTTTAGAAGAGTGTGATTGCTATTGCCGCTTTAATAATAATACAAAAAAAATCCAAAGGAGAAACAACTACAGGATAACGTGTTGTATTCGGCGCTTATTACTCGATCTTAATATTAGTACTGTAGTACGGAATCCCTGTGGTGCGAGTCTGTCTCGCACTTGGCCAGTTATTTAATCGTTTTCACAAACTAAAAATAAAACAACGTTTTGGTAAGTATACTTAAATAAGAATGCATTTTGGCGAATGGCCAAATATACGAAAATGCGATTACACAGAATCAAAGAGTGGACAAGTGCTGGTTGGCGTCATTTGTATAATTATACTAGAGCAGTGTTTTTCAAACTGTGGGTCGCGACCCCCTGAGGGGTCGTGAAGTTTCTGTAGTGGGGTCCCAAGAGGTCGAGAGAACTACCTCAGTAAAAGAAATGAAAACGTTGTATGGAATGAATATTTATAACAAAATAATATTCATGATTAAAAAACGAAGGTCGGGGGTCGCAAAATATTTTTTCATGCCAGGGGGGTCGTGTCATGAAAAAGGTTGAAAAACACTGTACTAGAGGACGCCCGAGACTTCGTACGCGTAGAATTAGTTTCCCGCTACTCCCCCCATTTCTTTCCTTAGGGGGACGATTTTCGGAAAATCCTTTCTTAGTGCTCACTTACATCATGAAAGGAACCCCTGTACCAAATTTCAAGTTTCTCGGTACAGTAGTTTCGGCTGTGCGTTGATATATAAGTCAGTAAGTCAGGTTTGCCTTTTATATAGATAGAAGATTAGTATATTATACGATGCGTTCAACCTAGTGAGTTCGATTCCCGGTGTGGGCAAATTTTGTGTACTATGTACTTTGGATGTGTTCTATGTACTTATCTATAATAATATGTATGATAAAATAAATGGATGTGAACTTAATATACCTATTTGCTTTAATATAACCTTTTCATTTATTTATTTTATGCCTTATGCCTTTTGTTCAAATCCAGGTTGGTAGATTTTTTATCTTATATATTGTAATGAAATAAAATTACTTATTTTTTTTATTTTTTATTTTTTTTATTATTACCCAATAATCACGTGCTTTTAAAGATCAAATGAGGTCTTAGCAATGGTTTATACACTTGATCTTTACTTTTACCGTAAAAATAATAGAAAATTTGACACATTTACTTGAGATTTAACCATTAGTTACGGTTTTTAACGATTAGTTAGTTTAACCACCGATCAAACAACAGGCCCTAAGGGTAGTCAGCAAACATACTGTCTTGAAGTCAGTCAACAATTGTAACATTGTATAGGTATGTACTAGGGCTTCATGACGTACCAGTGACAATGGACTTCCCGTCGGCGCTGAACAGCACTGCAGAGCATGTGAAGTTGGGAACGACTATGCGAAGCAGCTCCTGGGTCGTCTCTAGGCACCACACACGTACGTCGCCCGCGCCCGCCGTCGCGAACACGCCCGACATGCCCCTGTAACATTAACCATCTCTCAGTTCCTGGTAGCCTAGTATTTTAATTAGGAACAGTAGGTACATACCTATTTCCTTTATTATATTTTCTAATCGCGTACTAAACCGCTAATATTGATGTCGTTGATGGCATAGTATACATATAGAGCAGTACAGAAGCTACGAACAAACGTTCGAAATGACGCACTTACACAGACGCACGCACACCTCTACGAGACCGCTAAGCGGACATGGCAGTGCTGTCAGACGCGAGTGTCGCATCGAGACGAATGGTTTCCCTTGTAATTTATATTATTTCTTCTTTCTTTAGTTATTCGACTGATTGTTTCCAAAATCGATATATCGGGGACCTGAGGCTCTACTTTGAAATCCGTAATTCGAGCTTCGTCTATTGCTATCCCTTTTGCTCTCGACGCGTCACTAATTGGCAAGAAAGTGACGGGGCGATCCGAAGTTCGAATTACTGATTTCAAAGTAGAGCCCCTGTGTGGTTTCCGAAAACGAATCCGTTGACAGATTGAGAAAAAGTAGGCGACATCTTGAACTCTTAAAACAGATTTTAATGATCTTGTGGGTAAGTATGGTTGTGATTATATTACGGTACTCTTCATTTCAATATTGTTTTACTTTTTATGAAAAGTATAAATGTCGGACTGCAAAAATCAAGACATACGTGAACAACTTTAATTAAGCTATTAAAATCCGCCTTCTTGATTAAATTTTTCGTTGGACTCCGGAATGTGCCAATACAGAAGATGAATTTGGCCGACGAGAAAAAAGTTAAGCCGCGGTCGACCAAGAGCAGTTGGAGCTACCTACTAAAGGTCAGCTACGCGATACGCCTACAGGGTAGGTAGGGTTTCTTGCAGTGGGCTCCCGGACTATATACTTTGTATGAGTGCGAAGAGTACGAAAGACATATTTCCTACTCTTCGCACTCATATAAGGTCGACCACTGGTCTCTGGCTGACCACTTTACCCTACTTTAAACCCCTATAACTGTCCTCACCTCGGAAACGCGATGCAATTTATAGCGCATCGATGGCACGTGACACACAACGTCGGAAAGAAGGTCTGAACTTCCACAGTATAAATCTCGCTGTTCCTGGTGCCACACAGCAGAAGCCTGTTCTTGCCTCTTATGGCCGGAGACTCCATAAGCTCCATTGACGTTATGCAAGCGTCCAGCTTTACGCTTTTCAACTGTCGAGTTAAGAACTAGTTAGATACTGTTAGTTCGTTCAAATAGTGTGCATTGCAACCCTATGAAGTCGCCGACACCGCTTTGTGCGCGCCGCATAGTTTGTCTAGTATCCGCAGCGGGCTAAGGACAAGTTGTAGTGAATTTCTAGATTATGACTTGTCCTTATGGTCTAAGATCTGAATAGGAGACGACCTTCACCCAGCTGTTTAATCGAATTTAATTTAAAAGTTTTTTATATCCACTTTAACATGGTACGTAATATATGACGAATAGGAAGGCTGAAAAATTTCAGTCCTGTACTTAAATAGGTAATTAAAAAAAACTTTTTTTTTAATTTTAATTCCTTGTTTACCTAATAGACAAATTACATACTAATCGAAAGTATGTAGCCTATAGAATATACAAACGTTAGGTTTAGTGCAAATTATTAGTACCGACATACCCGTTTATATCTACCTACCTATTAGTTATGATGGGAAAAAATAGACAACCTAACGTTTGTTTATTATATAGGCTTCATACTTTTGATTGGTATGAAATTTATCTATTAAACAAGCAATTGCATTTTTTGTTTTAAAGTTTTTTTTTAATAATTTTATACTTACTGGACTGATTTTTCCATCCTACCTATTCGCCATATATTATATTTGATATGAAATACTTTTTATCAAATAAACAGCCCGGTGAAGATCGTCTCCTATTCGGATCCCTATATATAACAACTATTATATATATTTTACTATTTTTTTACTATTATTATATATAACAACTATTAGCGCGCTGTGGATACTATACCAATTGTAACGGCACCTCAAAGCATGCAAACTATGTGAACGAACGAACTATAATTATTTATATAAAACCTTTGAACTCTGTCACCTTAACTTAAAGCTTATTTACTAAGAAATTGATTAAATTAATTTATGATGTACGTTGATGATATTACTACTTACAACATGAATCTTTCTTAGTAAATAATGCTTTAGGTTAAGGTGACAGATTTCAAATTAAATTAACCATGAAATTGTTTTTTAAATAATAAAAAACTTCGAGAATTATGCGTTATTGGACTACATGTTATACCACATTAAATACTCCAAATGGGCTCCAAATCGATGGTAAATTTTTTGCGGGTTATTCGTTCCCACCCTGTATATATATATAGGTACTATATAATATTTATATATCTGCGTACCTATTTATTTTCTATTATTATATTTATCTTCTGTATCTTTAATTGTTGTACGTTTAGCCATCCGTTGTTTTTATTCATCTCTCAATCGCTCAAAGGTTAACTGGAAGAGATCCCTTAGAGAGATAAGTTCGCCTTTGTACATACCTTTTACGTTTCTGTTTCTTTTTTTAAATTTGTTATTTGAATATGAAACAAATTTATTGAATAACGACATAAATTAAAATATTAAGTATAATTTAATAACTGAAAATTTAATCTAATATTAAATAAGACTAAATCTAATAATAACGATAGAAAAAAAACCAAAACATTAAATCTTGGAATGGTCCCTGCGGCATTGTATTAGACTTACAGCATTGAAACTCGGGAAGGTGGGTTCCAGCAACCTGCCTTTTGGGAACTCTCCCTTCCAGTTGATCTCATCTAGGATATCGATGGTGCCGTCGCCCCCGCCTACGATCAGGCATCCATCCGCCATGATGAGGATAGATTCGATCCCTATAATAGATTAGAGTGCCATCTATAACAATTCATAAAACTGTGGCAGATTGCATAACCGCCACTAATAAAATAATGTAATTGAGTTTTGGGGTGACACCTAAAACATCCGCCCCGGGTGCCACTCATGCTAGCTACGCCACTGGTTATGCTCATACTAAGCGCATTCAAAACCCGTCACCAATTACTGACAGTTGCTACGTTACCATGGTTACCATATTCCTACAGACAAAGACGGCAATCCGTAGCCGCTATTGTTAGAAAGAGATTAATAAATGTTTCAAATTGCTCGCCATTCCCGCCAAGACAAAAATCACTAAAGTGCTCGCCCGCTCACGGACGTCCTTATGGCACTCCTGCGATATCTAATCTAACTTTACTGTTTTTGATGCGTGCGTGTCAACGGCCGCGGCGCAACTGAACTTTTTGAGGAACGCTTTTGAGCGCAGATGACGTATCTAAATATAAAATATCATTGGTGTGAAATTAGAAAAAATATAAAAGGCAGCTCGTATTGAGAGCAGGCCCGTGTGGTTTGTTATATATATGAATCTTGCACATTGAGCATATAGCGCGTAGGCTTGCTGCGGGCAATCAGGCATAGTCCTGTAGCTCGTGGACATTCAAATTATAGAAAAGGTTACCGTTTGTCTTTGTGAAATTGTTATAGATTTCGCCATTTTATATACTAAAAGCAAAGTCTTAAAGATCGTAACCCGCCGTAACCACAATAGTGATAAGTCTAAAATCTCCATATTAGGGTCTCCCCAATAAGAGCGAAAACGACGTCGTTCCGTATGCAACGCCGAAGCGACCCGAGCCGAGCCGAGCGACGTCGTTTTCGCTCTCATTGCATGGAGATAAAACTTTTTCTTACCGGCTCAAGCCGATTCCGCGTCGATAGATCTGGGGAGACCCTAACGGCCGAACCCTATATTCAAACCGCGGATAGATAAGGCCTTCGGGTTAAAATTTGACATTTGCCCATACAAAATGTGTCAAATTTTTACCCGAAGTAAGCCTATCTGTCCGCGGTTTGAATATAGGTTTTGGCCATAAGTCAGTTCTATTTCTAGGTTACCGCATTGTAAATTGTATTAATTAATTTGTAATTTCTTATGACTACATTTGTATTGACGTTAAGTGGTAATAATGATATTGTGATAACATTTCAATTCAAACTACTAATTAATTGCATACTTACCTTTTTGGTGAAATATGGACTTTTGACTGTTAAATTAAGATCTTGTTAAACATTATTTCAAGTTACAAGTAATAAAGATTTATTAACAAGTATTTATTAGTGGGGTCTAGGGCAGGTGAGGCCAGATTATAAATATAGCTAATCTATATGTATGTATACTGTGTGAATAAGGTGAAGTCTTGTAATTGCAACTATCTGGTTATTGCAACTAACTTAAATAACTCCTTCTAGGATCACTGTTTTGAACAACGACAGGCGTGATATCGTTCTTCCTTACTAAGAAATACAATATCACGCCTGTCATTCTTCTAAACAGTTATCCTAGAAGGAATTATTTAAGTTAGTTGCAATAACCAGATAGTTGCAATTACAAGACTTCACCATACCAATAAATAAATAAAAATAAATTATTAAAACTATGCTAAGGTTAGAAGAGTACAATATCTCGCTAATCGAACCTTGGCTGTAGCATACCGAATCCGGCCTCCTGCCCTTCTTATAGATTCCACACTTGGCCAAGCAGCCTATCAGTGCTGGTTTGATGTCTGCGACCGAAGCTTTGGGATCGGAAGGGTAGTTGATCGAGAACTTGATCAAGTCTCCACTTCTGCAATAAGGAAAAAGGGAATATGCATGAAGTTTTTAAATCGCATTGAACAAAATATGAAAATACCATAAACGAGATCACCAAAAGTGAAATTAAAATAAAAACCAGCCAAAAAATAGGTAGGTACGGATGGTACAAGCATTTTAACCTTTTGAACGCCTTACGTCAAATACATGTAATGCAAATTACAACTTAATTTATACGAAACGAATGTCTCTTTTAAGCTTCAACTTGTGTCGGCTGTGGCCGACGGTGGCGTTCAAAAGGACTATTAATTAGACAGCTATTATTAGGGTGCGGCTCCCCTGAGGCGGAGATGAGCGGAGTGGAGCGGAGTGGAGCGGAGCTGTGCCAATATTAACCAATAGAATCTAAACCAACGTGCGCAAGGCGCGCTCGACGTGACCGCATGCGCCTTCTATTGGTTAATATTGGCACAGCTCCGCTCCGCTCCGCTCGTCTCCGCCTCAGTGGAGCCGCACCCTTAGACTGACAACAGGTCGGCCATATTTAAACTCCATGTTAAATCCTGTTTTGCTAGAAAGAGATAGGAACAAATCTGTGTTGGCTTATATCTTTGTTATTTTTATAGTTATTCAAAAAACAATTTTTCTTAACTGTTTGTTACATGTATCAGCTTTTTTTGAAGCTGTGAAAAGTCATGAATACCTATTTCTTGTTAAGCATAACTATGTAGGTACCTACCCTACCATTCTCTATGTTTGAATAATGATCGTGAGTAAGTTCTTTGATGCTGGTTAAACAACGTTTGATATTTAAAACTCAGTTAAATAAGTAGGCAGGTATATTATATTATGTATTAGTTGGGTGTTGCAAAATTTAATTCGACAGTTAGGTACCTAAATAGGTACTTAAGTTGCCACGTTGACCACCTTTAATCTCCAAGTAAAAGGTCGTAATCCATTGAGGAACATTCTGACGGCAGTATATTATGGCGAACATGACTTAACTACGAGGTCAAGATCAGCAGCCGTACTTTGAAATTTTATACTTTGCCACGTTCTAAAGTCAGCAAAGGGATAGCGCCTAGCGCAGTTTCTTCTTTCTTCCATTCGGTGTCAGTTTTTTTAATTAAGTAACACTTATAATTAGGTATATAATTTATCTCAGGAGGTCTAGTCAAGATGCATAACACTAAAGGCTCCGGCAAACCAAACGCGTGGCAGCAGCAGCGCGTAGCGTCGCGTGGCGTCAGGGAGTGGTAAAACAACAAAACAAATGGAACCCCGGCACACCGAGACGCGCGTCTCGCGCGCTGCAGACGCGCCGCACACGCGCGTCTCGGTGTGCCGGGGTTCCATTTGTTTTGTTGTTTTACAACTCCCTGACGCCACGCGACGCTACGCGCTGCTGCTGCCACGCGTTTGGTGTGCCGAAGCCTTAAGTTAATGATTTTCAAAAATCAACAAAATTACCAAAGCCGATGAAAGATCGCGACATTTACAGACAATAAAAAAAAACTTAAGCGGCGTTTGCATTTTGTCTAGCCCCGTCGGGTGTCATAACTCACGTAGTGCCTGCATATCCGTAGGTGTCATCGGCGAAGATAGCTATGCACTTCACACACCTACGGAGCTTTCCGAGGGTCACATCCACCACGTCTAGCGCCTTACTTTCCGCTCTCACGTTCCATATGCGGAGATTCGCTGCAAATACAATATATCGAGATTAGTGAAACCCGACCGTCGTAAGGTGGTCCCTTGGTCACCGAGAGGCGGGAGGCGAACGCGCTTGACTATGCAGTCAGAGTGCTATCATCATCTCGTTCTTAAGGTGCTTTTCCAACGGCGCGGGCGGCGCGAGGCGAGACGAGGCGGGACGAGAATTGAAATTTGTATTAAAAATCGCACAACCGACGCGCGCGCGCGCGGTGGAAATGGGTGTTTTAATACAAATAAAAATTCTCGCGCCACCTCGTCTCGTCTCGCGTCGCCGGTGGAAAAGCACCTTTAGGTATATTGGTCGAAGTGCAAGTGACAAAGAGAGGGTACTTACACCATTGCAGCTAAAGCTTAAGTTATATTATAGGGAAGTAAGGTCCTTGATGTCCATATTATGGTCTACCGATCTACATTAGCAATTGATATAGAATGGAAGCGTTTTCACTATTAAATACATAACTTCCGAAGACTTGTTCTTTGTTTAGTCCTATGCCGGCTTGAAGTTTGTTTAGTACTCAATGACACAAAATGGCTGTCTATTGACTGGTTAACTATTACAAGCAGTTTACAGTAAAACTATAGGAAGAATAAAACACCAAAAAGTTATCTTCATGAATCCATCTCACCCCTTAATGCTCCAGGTCGGCTCCTTTTTCCTAATTTTTGACAGTATGAGAAACTCACTGAGGTACAAATTCTTAGGCCACACCTAGTTTCTAGGCATCTAGGTACCTACCTACGCACTCACATTACCATCATGAACTTTCATTGTTAAGCTACCATAGAACCCTATCATAACATAATGACAGTGTTAAAACATAAGAAAAATAAGAGGCAAAATTTAATCATTGGCTTTCTGCAGTCCATGACACACTGCACACTTACAGTCTCCTCCAGTGACGAACGAGTTCGCCCTCAAACACAGTGGGGTCAAGGTAAAGGCATCGCCAGTGGTCTGCCGCGCCGCGGTAGCCGTGCCGGTGGCGGCCCCAGCTACGCAGTCCCACAACACAACGCAGCCGTCGTCGCGACCGCCAAGGGATATCATGTAGCGCTCGTCGGCGGAAAATGCAACGGCTTCTACACGAACCTAGGACAGAAATATTTTAACACTATTCGTTCAAGGTTAAGTTCCGAATAAGGAACCGAATTTCTGCTACGTAAAAAAGTTCGCCTTTCGAAAGGGCCGTTTCGAATAAATATCAAAGACATGTAGGATTAGTGTAATCACCTTTCTTACACACTCATTGCCTCAATTAGAGGGTTTCCCCACGATGTTTTTCGTTCACCATACATCAGTTACCAGTGTTAGCACAGCCCTTGGATAATGTAAGTGTATGCTCTGTTTAATAAGGTTGCACCAACGATCGAAACAGATTCATTGCGAGAAGAAGCAATCCACGAAGCTACAAGTTACAAATTACAAGCGGAAGTCTCTTTCTAACTCCATTTGCTACAGAGTTCCGCTTGTAATTGGTAACTTGTAGCTTCGTGAAACGGGCCACTGCTGTCCTGTGCTGCTAAGCGTACCTACTTGTGCGTTTATTTCTTTATCCCGTGAAAC
Source organism: Acleris cristana (assembly GCA_948252455.1). Taxonomy (NCBI): domain Eukaryota; kingdom Metazoa; phylum Arthropoda; class Insecta; order Lepidoptera; family Tortricidae; genus Acleris; species Acleris cristana. The sequence goes on along the minus strand of OX411775.1, from coordinate 13,723,476 downwards.
CAGCTCGAGAGCGGTTTAAATCAGCATTCCCAAATCAATTTTATACAACATAACCTAAAAGTCATCGGTTTCTTCATAAACCTTTTCAAGGCAAGGCTTGAAAGAAATGGCTTACCTTATGCAAGTCATGCGTCGCAATCAAACTTTGCTTCTTAAAGTCCCACAACTTTGCCGCAGCTTTGAATCCTATATGGTTGATCTGGCCAGATCCAACATAAGTGCCCTTAGGCGAGATGGCAATCGAAGCAACGCTATTGGTGTGGCCACTGAGGAAGGTCATTTTCTTGCTGTTCCAGTTTTGGATGCAGACTTTGTTGCCCATTGGGTAGGCGATGTGTACCCCATCCGGATGGATCTTGAGACCACGAGGGACCGAGCCTGAAGTTCAAATGGAAACTGGGTAGCATGGGATTGTGTCCTATGACCTTTAAACCCGGTGATCCGCTAGTGATTGTAAACCTACCTATTACCTACTAGGCTCTCTGGATAGTTGATTTTTTTAAACATTTATTTATTTTATACTTTTTAGTGATCATAATAAGCTTATGTAGTCCCACTTCTTAGTTGATATGAAACTTTAGGACATTTCAAGCTCGCCGCAAGCAGTCATAGTCATATTTAAACAATTAAGCTGGGCATTTACGGACGGGTCGTTTTTCTCGCCGACAGGAGTAGTAAGGTGCCTGCGGGTAATAAAGCCTAGCTAAGGGAGATTCTTCATAAAATGAAAAATTACCAATATAATCATCATATTTTAATTTTAATCAGTCGTTAGTTTCATACATTTTCAAATAAACAACAAAAATGGCAGCTTCGACCATGAATAAAGCCACAAGAAAAGGATTTTAAAAACCTTGCTTATAGGCCTTTTTATAATATGGTTGTACAAAAAGGCCTAAAAGCTTAAACAACTTAAACAGTTAAAAAACACGTTTACCTTTGTAATATATTTGGTACTTGAGATCAATAATCATTTAATATTAATAATTACGCTTTTATTTCTAAGTATTTGTTGCATATTAGCCCCGATAACATTTATTTAGTACTCAAAATGATCAGTACTTTCCGGTCAATAAACTGTTAATAAAATTAACAATAAACAGTCTTAGAGAGCTACTTACACATCAAATAAACAAAACATACCCATTTTTGGCATAAATAAAAACAAAATTAAATATTTTTTTCCATTTCACCTATAGGCCAAATTGTACTACAGGCCATATTTTACTATTTCTAGGATATGAAGGCCTACTTCTACTTTAAATAAATATCGAATACCCGGTATTAAAGAAAAAAATAATTCTACCCGGTTGTAACCACTCTATATTATGTCGTCTTGCGAAGAGTACTTATTTTGGCTCACCTAATTCCGATCACTGTACATTACATATTCACACAAAAAACGATATGCGAAGTATAACAAGACCTAAAAGAAATAATGTTTCATACCATGAAAATATAAAAAAATCGTTTCACACTAACTTCGTATTAACCTAAACTAGTTATAGAATAAACAAAACCGAAGTATAAAGTACGACGATAATAAAGCCTAAGAGAAATTTATTTCCATACACGAAATAAGAGGGGCAATAAGGCCTATAGGTACTTTTTGTAGGCCATAATACCCAACAACCACGTGTATAAACAAAAACCAATAAAAAATATTTGGATCACAACACGTTACTCACATATTTAACCCATTACAAGAGCATATTAACAAAGAAAATGAGCGAAAACTGACATCGCTAAGTGTAATAGTACAAAAAATATTTACGATTCTGTCCGGTCAATTTTTATAACACGTGCCGCGAGGCCACCTTTCAACATGAATGACACAACACTGGCAGCGGGGTGCGGTGCAGCGCGCCGGAATGAACTTGTAGTTTCTTGTTCGCCCGCTAGGTTTGGTTTGGTTTGGTTTATTTGAAAAAACATGAGTCTAAATAAGTTCTTATGGTACAGAAGTTTGTTGCATACATGTTTTGCCATAATTACAGCATTCAAATATTCAGTATTATTAAGAATTTAATATTATCATAGCATGCCACAGTAATCCTATAAACATCATTAAGAGCAAAAAATAAAATATTAATAATTATAATTGAATCGAATGTCACAGTAATTAAAAACAATATTATAAATGTCACAGCAATAATAATAACTTAAGAGCTAAACGGCGTTTATTTTACAATATCTTGTGAAATCATTTATGTCATAAAAGCATTCTTGCAACAATATCCCTAGCAGCTTTTTCCGAAAGTCATTTTCTGGAAGTGATCGTAAATTAACAGGAAGTGTATTATATAATTTAATAGCCATGCAATAACAATTGTTTTGGTAAAATTTCAATCTTTGGTACGGAACTTCCAGATCATGTCTCCTACGTTTATTGTGATCAATTCTTTTAAACAGGGATATATTTTTCTTAACAAAATTACAAATTTCAAAGATATATAGAGAAGGCAATGGTAAGATCTTTTTCCTTTTGAATAATGGCTTACAACTATCTAGGTAGTAAGCTCCACACAATGCTCGCACACATTTTTTTTGAAGTTTAAATGCTCTGTTAGCATCAGTAGAGTTGCCCCACAGTATTAGTCCGTATCGTAATTGTGAGGAGACATAGCCGTGAAAAGCTGCAGTTGCAGCTGCTTCAGACACTACTGATAGGTGTTACTTACCGCGGCCTTGAGCGTGAGCGTGCATTTTAAATACGATTTTTGCTACTTAGGCTTTACTACCCGACAGGCTTTATTACCCGCAGGTACCTTATACAACTGGATGGGCGTAGTAGGTATTTAGCCAAATTCACGGGCGCGCCACGCCACGCCTCAACGGTGCGACATCACGGAACAGACTGATTAGAAAATGGTAGCCAGAGAACGCATTCACGACGACTCCATTTGGCTTGGCGCGGAGGCGTGGCGTGTTCCAACGTTGAATTTCGACATTCACCATAGTTCCATTCGAATTGCGCTTGCTTTCCGTCCATTTGTAAATCCAACGGACCGCGCCAAGTACTCTTGAACGCTACAGTTTTGGCATGCACAGATCGATTTTGGCGCGGCGCTGCTCTATTCGGCTTGTTGGAGCAGTCGTGAATGCCCAGCTTAGCCTTGTATAAAAATGTAAAAAACGCACGTTGAGACCTAGGAGCTGGAGTAGGAGCATTTAACATTGGTCACCTGACTCCAATGACGTCATATAGACGTCATAGTTCGACAGACGACGGGTACAAGGTAGAGCCTTTTCAGCATCCTAAAAACCAGTTACCTACTTGGGTACTTATTGGTACCTAGTGGTTGTAGATTTATTACGTTTACTTCCATAGTTAGGGTATTTTTGGCTCAATAGAGATAGGTAAAGCAGTTTCCCTTAGTTATATTTACTAGATAGGAAGTTATCAACGGACAGGTCGCCAAGTACCTAATAAAAACCACAATTAAAAACTTACCATCAAATCCTATGATCGCGTAAGGCTCCAAATTCTCCATTTTTGTCAACTATTATTCAGTTAATTAAAGTACAAAACAAAATCTAAATAAGTACTAAAAGTACAGATTCAATCAGAAAGTGCCTTTGGCAAGTTTGGAGGTGTTTATGGTTTATTTTGTTTGTCGGTTGCTAGGATACGAGTATTGGTGCATAGATTCAACAAGTAGGTTGCTTTGCACCAATATGGTTACTATGAATCACTAGGTATATTTAAAACTTCATTTCCTTTTTAGGGTTCCGTACCATACCCGAAGGGAGCTATACGCCTATTAAGGTTGAACCGCACTAGAGCGGCGCTGCAGCGGAGGCGCGGCGCGGCAAAATATTCTCGGGGAGTCAACTGTGTCGCGTCGCGCCGCTCCGCTTCACTGCAGTACGCTATAGTGCGTTTTATTTCATAAGAAACAGTGGCAAAAATATTTTTCTTGCCGCGCCGCTCCGCTGCCGCGACGCGCCTCTCCGCTGCAGCGCCGCTCTAGTGCGGTTCAACCTTTATTACAAACTGCCGAACTCAGAGACGTAAATAAAATGTATGGCTTGTTTAGTGACGTGTTGTCTTATTCTATTGCTGTAGCAAAGAAAGTGATGACATTCGACATTGTTTATAGGTAGGTAACAGTTGAAAGCATTCATATCTATACGCCTATCACGTTTAATACATGTATACACTAACCTTCTAATGTTGTGAACTCTAAGAGTGTTAGCCAGTTCAAAAATAATTTTGACAAACGTTCTAAATTTGTGAGAAATTGTCAGTGACAGTGTCAACTGTCTGGCTAAAACATATGTTAACCTTATTGTAAGTGGAATAGAGGAGTATAGAACGATATTTTTGACATCTTGGGAACATATACAAGGTGTTACAAAAATACCCGTAAAGCCGAAAGGGGGTTAAATGGTGCCTTATAACAAGTCCATTTACAATATTTGAGAACCGTACCATCACCGTATGACTTACCGGCAAAAAAATAAAATCATAATTTTTTTCATTGATGTGCCAACCCTATTTCAGTAAAATTAAAGAGTAAACTACGCAGAATGTTTATGTACATTTTTACCTAATTCGTGAAACGATCAAGAGACATGCTAACAAAATGTACAGAATTCGATTAGATAGATATTACAAGTCGAGTTTTGTAGTCGTAATATTCTGAGTTAGAAAACATCGTCATTTTGGAAAAAAAACACGAAACAATTGTAGAGTATCGATAAGAAGATTTGAAATTGACAACATAACATTTTTTCCGTCTTGACGTTTTTTGAAGCCAGTACTTAAGCATAATGATATCATAGTATTGAACCTTTGTGGATGAAAACCAGAAACACCATTAAAGTTGACAATTATTAAATTGGTAGGTTGGCCTCTCTGTTAAATAATCTATGCTAACTCCGGTTCCCTGACATGACAGCTTACTAGGGTTGACAATATTTTTGACTTTTATAATTAATTCGATTTTTTACGGGGTATTTTGTAACACGTTGTATATATACTTATTTATGAATTTGCTGTACACTAAACTGACTAAAACCGGTGAATCTGTCAGAATGTCACATCAAGAAGTCAAGTTTGGGTTAAAAAAAATGTGTTAAGACTTACCTACTAATGCCTTCGAAACTGTGCGTATTTAACTACATTTTTTTTTTTAGGTATCGTCAGTTTATCAATAATATTAATAAATAAGATACAACATCATTTCTTAACAGGTGCTATTATACAATATATACAAACTGATAGAAATATTTTAAGTCTTTATTGTTATAAAATTACAGTTAACTAATAGATAATTTAATCTATTTTAATAAATTCATTGAACGCTCCCAAAATTGAGTCTATAATAGTAACAATTTGGTACAGTCCACTTCATCAATATCTAAAACTTATTGGTAATGGTATGACACAGTATGTTGTAAAAAACTAAACTTAGTATAAGTGTTCGAAAATACAATGCTCACTTGACATTGTTGTGACATCAATTTTTGGATTGGAAATACTACTCTGGTTTTGGTACTTTTTTGTATTGTTAGTGGAATACTCGGTAAATACCCTACATTTTGCAAGAAACAATATACTAGCAAATGTCAAGTAACTATGATTTTTACTATACTCAAAATCTAATTCAGGACCAAAATCCTAACCTCAACGGGCGCAAATTTGCTGTGATTACTGCATTTTGGTTTAAGTGTAGGTATTCTTATCAATAAAACTTACCCTAGGTAATTACTGTTACACGAATTCTCATTCATGTTTTTATGAAATAATGTTAAAATAACTAAATAATCAAGATGGGAACTGTCAGATTTTGGTCTTGAATTAGATTTTTGAGTATAGACCTATCCTTGTTATCTCTTATCTACAAAAGGAGAAAGAAAAATACATCTATGATATAACACTAAGCAAATTTAGAGTAATAGTAGGCTAATGATAGGTACCATCAATTTTTCGCTATAGGTCACAAATAGGTCAGTACTTAATTGAGTGTCAGTACAAAAAAAATAGTACTAATCTAGATTTAAACTCAATGGAAATTGCATAAGATAGTAGAAAGAATGCAATTTCTTAACCTTTCAAATAATCCAACATTACACTGTATGTTCATTCAACTAAACTTCATTTACAGATGTCTCTTCTCTTAAACTTTTAAGCAGCTTCGTCGCACTGCCTTGGCCTTTTCATCGAGCCGTTCTTTAAATGTATCAGCATACTGCTTTAGTTCATTTGTCATATATTGTTTCACTACTGAAAGGTATTCCGAAAACTGAAAGCAAAAACAAACCATTAAATAAGTTACTTTGGTATGGAGAAATGGGGAAAAGAGCACACATTCCAAATTTAATTAAACCATTATGAAGTATACTATGTCTTCCAACCAGGTTTTGTTCGATAAGAGGATAATCGCATCTCTTGCTTACCAGGAGGTCATCTTCTTTCTTGCCAAGTTGTACAAAAGCACATTTAGGAGCGTGGCTCTTGTGCTCTGCCCAGGGATCGTCATTCGCCTCCCAGCCATCCAACTCTTTACCGCATAAGAAACACTTTGCAGCATCAGCATCGTCATCTCCAGTTGCAACTGAATAAAAACCGGCCTCCGCCATGTTCCGCGTATTGCACTTGTTCTTGTTGTCAAACGGCCAGTTTTGAAATGTTTTTAGCCTTTCCTCAACAGAAAACAACGCTTTACTTTCCACGCGCATTTCGTTCAATTTCATTTTGAAGGAGTCTTTGTTTTATAGTGTAATATTTTGTTTACGACGGTTATAACTTTTTGAGATTCAAAACAAAATGTCAAAATGTGTGTCTATTAAAAAAATATAATTGTCTATGATCGTTAATCGAATTCGTTAAGTGTTCGATTTATTTCGTTATATTTACGATCGAATTAAAAACAAGTTTTTATTATTTTATTAGTTGAAACATATCTTTTTTGTTCCTTGTATATAATATAAGTTTAATCTGAGTTAGATTATATTATATATAACTGTTTTGATTAGCGACATAGAAAAACCAGCCCTTTATAAAGCCACCTGCGTCTCCGAAACGCTAATTAATAACGCTTGTATAAAAGCACAGTGCGATGGTATGCGGTACTATTTAATTTACATCTGGCAACACTAAATAGAGCTGTAGATATTTGACCAATCACACGGCGTCCTTATTTGGGTTCTATGATCCAAGCGACCAATCAGAAAGAACAGTTCGTTTTCCGATTTTGACCGAACTTGTCCGAATTGTACGAACTGACGAGGATCCATCCAACCAACCAGAACAATCGAGCAATATTCACATCACAGTTTAGCAATTTTAGCATCGCCGAGCTCCAGCATTTTATTTGCGTTTTCATTTTCTCACATTAAACTAACAGACCGTAGTTTCATGCAAAATTAAGCCAAATAATCAAATTCTACCGCAGCAAATTATTGGCTGTTTATCTAGTTAGTATTTAAAAGTTCTTACTAATAATTGAACGAACCAAAGTGCCTAACGTTTACTGTCTTTTGTTATTTTTTTGTAAATAATTCGGTCTTTCATCTGTTTTTGTGCGTTTTTGTGACTATCCGCGGGCCTTGCGATGGTCGGAGCTGTTTTCTAGCACAGTCCGGTATTTTAAAGTATTTTGGTAAGTACCGTTTGTTATTTCATTAATTTTAAGATTGCGGTCACTCATCTTAAACGAAAGTAAAAGTCGAAGTGTTCGCTTTGCATAAATTTGCATTGACCTTTTCTGCCTTAACACAAACTTCACTAGTGTATGAAGCATTTGGTTATCGTAGTAACCTTATACAAATTTGCACGTGGTATGCGTTTTTTTTTACCTTACCTTGGGTATTAAAATCAGATTATAGTGTGACCTTCTTAGCTTGCCAAATGTTACAAACCCTACCAGGAAATACGAATCATTATGTAAAGATACTGTAAATAAATTAAAATTGGTAAACTTTACTCAGAAGTTCCTAATATTAATATCGTATTATTATATACAGATTAAAAAAATGACACAACTTATACCTACTTGTTAGTAACCGTGGGTAACCAACCCATCTATACATATAATAGTCAATTTACTTAATAAGAACAATAAGCTACGAGTTGTTAACTTTTTTATTTCGATACAATCAGTGATTGAGTTACTCTCGACAATGCAAATAAATGTTATAGCGCTTGCATAATGTTTCTTTGCATAATTTTGCACTACTTTTTAACATTAATCTATCTCTATAGTGATAAACTACTGAAGTTCAGTAGGCTTATTGCCTAACACACTCACAATTGTTTTTATTTTGGCAGTCCGAAGGTGAGTCTATGAACTATAGAGATAGATTAATGTGAAAATGTAATGCAAAACTATGTAAAGAAACATTATGCAAGTGCTATCAGATTTATTTGCATAATTTTGCATTACTTTTTAACATCTATAGTGATAAACTACTGAAGTTCAGCAGGCTTATTGCTTAACGCAATCACAATCATTTTAATTTTGGCAGTCCGAAGAAAAGTCTACATTCAAAATGAAAACAATTGTTCCATTTTGAAGTTGATTACGAGTGCATTAGGCTAGCAGGTTCCTCCTAAACATCAAATCTTTGCTTACAAGCATAAATTTGGTATCTAATCACTAAACATGTTTAATGCTAAGTGATTAGAGAAGCAACACACAAATTACATGCAATTGATAGTTGTCTTAGGAGCCGTTTTCAAAAACATTCTAAATAGTTAAGGACAGTTGAAGCCTCAATTAAAATCTAACAATCAACTTTTTTTCCATTTCGTAACAAAAATTACTATACTTAAATTATTTGATGGTTAAAATGGCAATTGGTGTTTAGGACAATTTTACAGTACAATTCAGTTGTCCTTTACGCCAATTGGCATTTTAGCTTCGATTATGGTTAACTTTTGTTAGGAAATTGAAAAAAGTTAAGGATTTTAATTGAGGCTTTAACTGTCCTTAACTATGTACAATGTTTTTGCAAATGGCCCTTAGCAGAAAATGTTTATTTTAATTTTTATAGCATCTTCCTTTTGTTTTGAAATCAATGCTATTTTTCATGTTTTAGAACAGAACTCATAGTTATCTCCCTAAAATGTTCTTATCCTCTCGTAAGCCCGATTTAAAGCAGGGAAACTGGAACCGGAACATGCTAAGTTCTAGTCTCTAAACCAAAATATATGAAACAAAAATTTGGGTCTTAAAATAAAACTGTCCCCGGACATGCGAGGTTTGTGTTATGATGAAGTAGCATTTTTACAAATTGTTTGTTCTTATTATACAGTCAATTAATTGATTGTGTATCCCTTTACACCAGAGCTATTGTAATTTTTTCTGATTGAATGTGAACCTTGTAAACAAAAAAAGACGGCTTTCATTGTTAGTTATTTTGATACCTACTTATGTGCATAGACCATGACTCAGAAACAAATTGTCCTCGCGTGTGATATCCATGGACTTATTTCTCTAATAAGTTCATGGTGATCGTCTAAAACTCGAAATTGGCGAAATACACCTTGTTTGTTTAATCAAGGAGTGAAAGATAAAAAAAAGATAATTATCCTAACAGTAAGCTTACCGCGCGTCTCCATACTAAAAACTGTACCCAAAGCGTAGTAGACTCCATACTGACGAGCTTGCGGCTCACCTGATGGATATTATTGTTATTCTCTTCCCTAATTACTTCCTAATATAGTTAATACCTTCCTAGTCCCTAAGTAAATTCGCTCGTGCGTTTGCGGTAAACCTAGTAGGTTAGGTAGGCATGTTATCGGGCCTGATTACACGATGAGCCATTTTAAAAGGAAAAAATGTACTTTTATCTTGCTCTATCATGTAATTTTGTCCCTTAGTGTTAGTTATATTATAGCTGGCAACAATTTTTAGGTATGTGATAGAGACGCCGATCGATCGCTGGCAAAAAAATTACCGGGAAATGTTGGTCGTGTAACTGCTCCTTTATGCTGGCACATCACATGATGGTCCATTGTGTTAGGGGACATAAAACTCGTCTACTATTTCAAAATATTCCTGTGGGTATAAAGCGCGGGGCGGGGAAAGGCACCGCAGAAGAACATTCTCAGAATTCGTTCGTACAAACGGTACGCACTGGTGCGTGAAGGTCACCAGGGTTCCATTAACAAAAATCATTACCTACTCGATCGACTGAGTCGCCAAGCACGCCATTTCGCTATTAGCTATTGTAAAAATTACCCTCCTTGGGTACTCGGGTTAAAATGAAGTCTTCCACACTGGCATTGTGTACCATATGTGATCTTAAAAAATAGATAGGTCGGAAGACCTTTAATAAACAAAAAATATATTTAGGTACGTAGTAGCCTCGAACTTTTTGTCCCGCTTAACCAGCAGCGTTACTGGCTGAAAATCAGCGCTATATCCGAATATCTGACACCTCAGCATTTTACTGAGCCAGTGTCCGTTTCACTGCCGCGAGAACACACATTTATTGTTGTCTTCATTGCTTTCCTTTTTATCCGCCTGCGTCAAAGGGTTCTGTTTTTCGAGCGTATGTACGTTTGTAAGTATTTTTTGTATTGTTGTATTTTGTGTTTTTTGGTTCTTATTACAAGCATGATATTCATGATAAACCACATTAAATCTTGCTAGCCGTGCAGGGAGCGATGCGTTTAATGGTCCTTTTCACGATCGCCCATCATTGGCCGGCGCAAGAGACGGAGTAATGCGTAAGAGTGAGATATAAGAATATGTTGCTCACTCTTGTGTAAATACGTCTTTTATTCTGGTTCATGACATAGGCGCCATACGAGTAAAAAATAATTTGTCTGGAATTTTGATAACTCGATATTTTGTAGGTATTAATGCTTATTTGTGCTTATTTAAAGGGGAACCACAGGATAATATACCTACCTAATTATGGTGAATCATAAATTACTAAACGAACAAGGTCCTCTAAAGTTCTCGCGAGATAAAGAAGCAGAAAATCATTTAAAAGCTATATTTCTTTCCGTTTAAAGTTCTTTTGTTCTTACACAATTGCACCCGTTACTAAGCAGGTAGACGTCCTATTGTTCGCGCCCCCAGCAAATTCAAGAGTAAATATTCTTAACAATGTCACATCTTGGGTATTGTTTACTGATAAGATTCCAAGTTTTTCGAAAAAAACTGCAATTGTAGGTAGAATTTATAAATCGTCCCATGAAACTATAAAATACAAATCTTAATCCTCTTGGGAATTAGGATAACTGAAAGTTATTACCTACATTTCTGTATCAAGTCGACCGTAAATCGTCGGGCTGATTTATTTTTATAGGCTTCCGATACGAAGGCAGAAAAGGGGACAGTCGAGCGTAACTCGATTGGATTTTTGGAAGTGAGGCGACCGAGCAACTTTGCAATCACGAGGATTATCCCGACATTCTTTCTAGTCTAAAATAGCGTCTTTTTTTTTGGAAAATCGTTAATACATTTTGGGCCTGAATTTAAGGTATTTTATTACCTAAACCTAATGAGTTAACGCTCCCAGCTAGTGCAAATGTGCCCGTGTCCGCACCCTCCGTCTTGAGAGAAGGGTTTTCAGGACTGGTTTTGCATGGGGTCCCACAAAATACCGGTTCTTCCCTATACATTGGGTATCGGCACTGCAAACCCCACTCAAAGCGGCTTTCTGTGCAAAAAGTAGCTCTAAAAATATGCTCGTGTTTCAAAACTTAAGATAACGTAATTACTTTAGTTTTCACATCTAAGTGCACTTCATATTCAATTAAAATAACTCGTTAGTGTCCAGTCAATGCCCCTCAGTCCCCATAGCGTCGTTCAACAATACATTATCTCGTCTGAGTGTATTCCTCTAAGTCGTTACTGAACTAAAGTCGTTGGACATTAAAGTTCATATTTACTTTTTACTGCTTGCTTTGTTGCAGACGAATCATCAACATAACTAAGTTTTATTTTTATAAAATACTGTTCTGATTCTGCTCACCCTAAGCAAATTATTTAATTAGCATTTTTTGCAATTGTTTTTTTTGAGTTGACTCTGCTAACTCTCACGTTGTTTGTTTTGTTGATAAAAATCCCAAAGTTATTTTCACAGTTTTTTGAATCTATAATTCTGCCTCGCACATGTCTTAGATTCAAATCTAAAGCGATTGCAATCTTTCTGAATGCGGATTGTATTGTGGATTCAGAGAGCTATTCCGGCTGTAGGATATGGCCAGCCTTACAATGTCCAATGACAACGATAATAACGAATGTGACGACGAAAATCTAAACCAAACGAAAGAAGTTTTAGAAATTGGAACACACCATCTAGCTGCTTACGCAACTTAGGAAATTAAATATCTAGTTTGTTATTTGGAGTAAAGAGAGTTCTGACCAGACCACCGAGCTTCTCTTATCCGAAGACTTCATTAAAATACGTGAATGTACGAAGTGCAACCCATAAGGTGTTTGTAAACAGTTAATTCTTATTGGCCTTTGTTTAGTGTTACGCTTCGAGTGACGAGCTGCTCGAATCATTAAGATTGATAGGACGTTTGGTCGAAGTCACGTTCTCCGATATGCTAATTAAGTGGACAGTAAACTTGGGTTGACAACAGCATGAAAATCACGTTTTGAACAGTTTTTTCGTTACCGTGTAAAAGTCGGTTTTTTATTTGAATTTCCGCAGTTCTGCGCACAATGAACGCTGAGATTTGTCGTGAAAATGTTATCAAGGTATAATTTATTAGGTACCTATTGCGCGGACAATCATTTCGCTTAGCAGGCCTTTTTTCTGCTATTCTCGCGGAAAATATGTAATTTTGGGATATAAGTAGACTATTACACTTTCCAACCTGTATTCCCAGGCCTTTCCTTTCCTTTACAAAAGATCACGTTGCTCCATTCTTCCAAGGACAGACCATCAAACCTACTTTCACATTAAGAATATGAGTAGGCACAATACAATACAATACCATAGTCTTTATGCATAACACAGAAAATTACAATTTAAACCAAATAGTAACAATTTTATGTGAATTTGACTGGGAATACACGCGTACTTGTAATGTTTAAACTTCAGAGCCGTACCTATATCATTAAATAAATAACACTGTGTTTTGTAGTTTAATAGTTGACTACTTGATTCTAAAATAATGTATGAGATTGTTCACACCATTGTATGGAAAATTACATCACTCTATAAGGTCTTCTCAATAACAGAGTTTGAATATGAGTACCTACATTGGGTAGTGTAATCCGCTTTAGGGTTGCCACAAGCTGCATCGTGGGAATTGGCTCCATTTCACCAAGTCCTGTGAAATCCTGTGATTATGTCGTGGAGGGACTATTGCCACGTAATATCAAGTCCAACGTAACAATAGTAAGCTTGCTCTCGCCTGTCATCGTAACCTACTGAAAGCAAACAGAGTTCTCCAAGATCAACTAATAGTATAATAAAAGCGTGCCATAATCTCATTACAAAACTGAGAAATTTGTCCTTCTGTGAAATCTACGTATGTACGTCTCGAGATTCCACTGTTGAAGATGAAGCCAAACGTTACCGATTAGGTTAGGTAGTTACGAACCCATTATTCTAAAGATTTCTTGACCCTAAACTTGATCATAAGGCTTGAAGAAGAGCCGATTTGTTCTATATTTGGGGGGAAATAGGATAGGCCCTATTTGCCGAGAAAATCATGACATCATTCGGGCAAAGGAGCACAAATAAGGACCATGAATAGACCAGTTTCTTTCAGTGTACTGGTGTACTAAAAGAACTAAAAGACCGAACTTTGAGCGATTGTACTAGTTTGAAGCGATCCGCGCAGTGAACGAGCGCGCACAACCCTACTTTACACCTATTATTATCGTATTGCAAACGTTCTAATAGCTCTTATTTACTTGACAGTCATGGCGACAGTCATAAATTTTATACTTACGTGTAGAGGCAAAGTAGAATAAAGCCCATGATCGATAATATGCAAAACACGTTTTAGGCATCAATTGTGTGAACCGTTTAAACGTGTTGCCAAGGTAACCATTTCAAACCTCTCTCTCGCACCCAGGGCTCGGAAAACGGTATTTTTTTCGAAACGGTTTCGTCTTAAATGCCTAAGGAACGATTTGTTTCGGTTTCGTTCGCAAATAACGTTATAGAAAACGTTTTTGAACAAGAACGAAATTGAAATCTTTTTTGATCCATATAACGTTTTTAACCGTTTTTTTCCCATTTGCTGGGTTCGGTAGGAATATTACAAATATCATCCGGTCAGTTAGTATTTAGCAGCCACGCGACGCGGTTTTCTTTGCTTGTTTCTTTAGAGCTTAGATTATTATTGGACACATAGAAAGTACCATTGTTCTGTGAGGAGTACATAATTGGTGAATAAGCACGGATGATTCAGGTACCACTAGTCCATTACGAGCATCATTAAAGCAAAATTTTAAACGAGTTCATGATGATAATGTTGATGTTCCTACTTAGGTACCTATATGAAATTTGTTTCAGATGAGAATGCAATAATCACTTTACAAGACAGTCAACCATTTTTTACTGAAGATGAGGAGGACATAATAATGCGTAATTCATTATATGAGTGTAATAAGCGTAAATCATGTTCTTTCTCTTTCGTCCCATTTTAAATTTTGAGAAAAAAACCGGTCAAGTGCGAGTTGGTCTCGCGCACCGAGGGTTCCGTATTGAAGATAATATGCTTGGTAACCGCAAAAGAAAATACTCATTTTGTTATAAGCTTGATTTTCCAGGCAATAAGGTCGATTTTGACTAGCCTAAATTTTAATACAGATTTTCTGAGTTTTTTAGTTTTTTCTCGAAAACTGTAAATAATGAACACTTTATTTAATTTTTCCTAGAAAATATAAGTATTTATCTATACGTCAGGATTTTTTTCAGAATTTTTAATTAATAAACTTCGGAGATAAGGGGGGGAGAACGGTCATTTTTTGTACATTTTTGACTATAAATCAAAAAGTACACCACAGAAATTTTTCAAAAAAATAGTTTTGAAATGTGCAGATTAAGACCTTTCATATGACACCCCATTTGCTATAATCGAACCACTTTCATTTTTGAACCCCCCATTCTAGACCCCTTTTCAATTATTAATAAAATTAATTTCATATTTTTTTACTACAAATAGATGCGGGCAAGCAAGTTGTATAACTATGCCAAATTTCAAGTTGATAGCATTTGTAGTGGCTGAGAAAACCTGCTGTGACATACAGACAGACAGACAACGAAGTCTCACCATAAGGGTTCCTTTTGTACCATTTTGGTACGGAACCCTAAAAAGGACCACCACTCACTAATTAAATAATCACTCACAATCACAAGTCGCACAAAACGACAACGACACGCATCGGGATGAAAGATGAAATGAAAATGCAATCAAAACATACGGTAGGTAGGGTCGGTAGGGCAGATCTAAGATTACTAAACAAGTTCATGCTTGTCGCCGCTTTGCAGCCGAACGCCGCGCGCGGCCGCGTCCCGTGGATTAAACCGGTTTTTGATAACGTTCTCGTTTCGTTTCCGTTCCGAACAAAATGTTGAACAAAGAACGGTTCGAAACGTTTTTAAAACGTTATTTTGAATAACGTTTCCGAGCCCTGCTCGCACCTATTGTCAAAGAGCCTGAGTTCCAATTGTTACGGTATCCAAATGCCAATGTACCCGGGGCCAAATGCCAATGTACTTTGTTTTTACACATATTGTTGACCTTATTAACTTGACAATAATAGCGGTCGAGTTAAAAACTAATCAAGTTAGAAATTATTCGGCCGGGAGAGGTCTTATTCGGATTATTAGCCGTCCGTTATTGGATTTTATGTAGGAACGTTTCGGACACGAACAAAAACGCAAAATAACTACTAACAATCATAACAACTCTTTCAAGTAGGTAGAGGTTAGGTTCAATAATTAGGAATTATTGTTTTTGTAAGTTCTGTCCCAACTCTGGTGTTAATAGCGTTACCTCCAGGATAATACGGGATAGGGCGATCGATGCGCTCGCCGCACTGCGGTCCGCAGCCGATTAACGTTAGCAGAAAAACCAATGCCTGGAACAGTGTCATCGACCTTGTGGCTGAATGATCATCAATCTGTGTTGATCCCTGTTTATAAAAATGCAGCAATAGCTGAAGTTTAGAGAAGAAAGTTAGTAAATATTATCTCGCCCACCAGCGGCTTATTCTAACCATGTTGAATAAAGAAAGCCAAAAATAAAGGTTTTAATAAAGTTAAGTTATTTCAAGCGCGCCGCAAGCAATGCCGCGGGAAAGTCATATTCATATTTCAACAAGTAAATATTCTTCGTTGTAGTTGCTCAACTATCTTAATCGAGATATCTTATCGCCATCCTTGAAATAGGTACCTTTGAGGAGTTCCGGAGGCCATCAGTGATCTTCATCATCAGTTCCACTTCACCAAGTGATACTTTCTGAATGCAAATACTAGACTAGTTACTAAAAATACTAAAATCGCTTTATGTTTGCCTACAATATTTGAGGAGTTTCCTCAATTCCTCACTGATCCCCTCATCAGATTCAGATGGTGACAATGGGACCACCTCGGAAGTATACTCTATCGAACCAAAGAATATTTTTTATAATCGGTCTAAAATTGACGGAGTAATCGGTGAACATACATATAAAAAAATTATATACATACAGTGGAACGTATAACCTCCTCCTTTTTTGAAGTCTGTTAAAGATAGGTAAAACGATGTTGTCATGCTTAGTCCGAGAGTTCAATACATCTCCAGCGGGATACAGAAATATCGTGAAACTTCAATCTGTTTCCAAGCTGGTGTAAACTAAATATTTAATTTAACTAGTTTTAGGAACTACGATCAAAATGAAATGGAATAAGTTTCTAGGATGAAAATGCAATCCCTTAAGGATATGTCTCCGTATATCGAATGCTGAGGAAAGTTTCTGAACGAAGCCCAACTATTAAAGTGAGATACTTTGATGTTTTCGGTCGCCGACGGCGACGGGCTATTTTCAAACGACCTTGTTCCGTTTAGTTCTCGATATTATCTAAAAATATTAATAACGGTTTACCAGTAATGCCTACCGTGGAAGCCAAAGTTACTATGCATTGTGAAATAGCAAGTTTACAGGAGGTCGATTTAAATTGCCAATAAAGGCAACCAATTGACCCTTCACTTTTGACCCTATCCAATCCCGTCAACAAATGAGACAGGCTAGTAATTATCAGCGAGCAAGGTATATAGGTTTTCGTGACGAACAGATTTATGAAATTAAATTGAGATTATTATCTAGTTGATTCAATAATTAAAATAATTATATGCGATAATGCTTAAAGAATTTGGTATCTAGCGGGAACTATTTTTTTTTGAAATTAATACGAACAACCAAAAGGTTTTTTCCGCGACACTGATATTTTTTTTTGAATTAATAACAATATGATAATTCGCGCTACCAAACCAATTTGGGAATTGTTCTTCCTTCTGTTTATAATAATAACAGACGTTCTTGAACGTTATGTATTTTGAGATACACCTGACTAAAGCCGCAAACACTGAGAACAGAGGCGGCGTGGTGTGGCGCGTTCCCATACTAAAAAGAGTTTTCAAAGCTAGGAGGTGTTTGTTGTACAGTCATACACACGTTTGTACATCATACAATTCATAATATGGTGTAACGAAATATTTGAGCACTTTGAATGTTACCTTACTTATGTATGATGCTGACTGTACAGTAACGCACCGCACCGCTCTGCCTCCGCTCTCCGTGCTTTCGGGACTTTATTTCTATGCCTTGTCTTATGTTACCTTTAACATTTTCCCAAAGGACAAAATAGTTCTCCGTGTATATTTTGTTGTACGGACTCTATATGAACATTTTAAGGGATTACTCGTACTGTGTAATAGTTTTTCCTTGTCGCTGATTTTTATTGCATAATTGCATTTTGATTGTAAAGGTATTAACGGGTGGTTTTCCTGCAGTACTGTTTTAATGGTGTTTTGTGCAGAATTAGCTTAAATAAAAGAGCATATTTACAAACGTTTAAGAGATATACTTATAATATTAATGTACAAATATATTTAGCCACACGCCATTCAAAATACTTAAAAAAATATATAATTATTATTACGTAATCGTAATTGGCTATGGATAGACACAAATGTTTCCTACATGTAGCCTGTTAAACAATTACCTTAACGAGGTTCTTTTATCGGATGTATTCAATAGGTGTTCAGATAGCCCTACGAACTAGGTCAACCGAGCTATTTCGCCAGGCTTTGTGTGATATTTGTTTCATGCCGTTTGTCCAGGTATAACAAATAGGTCAATCCTAGGGCATCACTTTGATTCTTATCTATTTTTGCTTTGATTTCAACTAAGAAGTCCTCTTATAGTGCAGTTTTTAAACGACTTCAAAAAAGGAGGAGATTCTCAATTCGACCCTTTTTTTTTAAATGTTTGTTCGCGGATAACTTCGTCATTTATGAACCGATTTTAAGGATACTTTTGACAACTCCAGCATTTGCATTCAGAAAGTATCATTAGCTGAAGCGGAACTGATGATGAAGACCACAGATGGCCACCGGAACTCCTCAACGGTACCGATTTCAAGGATGGCGATAAGATATCTCTATTAAGATAGTTGAAAGCCGACTTCTGTATGACTAACCTATCATTTTAATAGAAGTTATTTTTTGCTTTTTTGAAGGCGGTTTTTTGATTTTTTCAATACTACAAATGGCATCATTTTAAAATGACCGACCAATCAATGAGCTTCTTCTATTCATAGCTAGTTACTTGTTAGTTTTTACATCTATTCAAAGAAATCTCGTTGTTAATAAAAACAAACAAAGAGATATCTAATCAGCACACTTCGTACAGACATGACTACAAGTATCGTTTAAACTGCACTATGATTAATACTAGTGCATTGTTATTACCATGTAATATGGCTGTGGTCATGCCTAAGTAGGTGTTCAATTCTTTACACGTGTATGGGGATATGAAAGTAAATTGGTTTAAGGGAACCCTACACCGCGAGGGTACGGCGCTAAAACGGATTATGTGGCAATATAAGTAGCTATTCACTATCTTGCAATACCTATTCTAATATTAAGATGTAGTTTATTCAACAAATTACCGGCACTCGATGTCCAGTAAACAGTAGAAAAGCTCCTAATTAATAGTTATTTATGTAACTGGTACATAATGAAGCTCGTGCCTGTCATTAGAGTAACCACTGCAGTCGTATCTTAAAGGCCCAGCCACATCGCTTGCGTGACGTGCACTGCACGTGCACTGCACGTGCACGTGCGCGTTCGCTTTCCACTGCGTTGTATAGTGACATGTCGTAATGAGAATTCGTACTATACAACGCAGTGGAAAGCGAACGCGCACGTGCACGTCACGCAAGCGGTGTGGCTGGGCCTTAAGAGCTAATTATGTACCGTTGCATATATTTTTTACAAGGTTAAAAAGAAATCTACAAAGTTTGTCGTAGTTAGTTTCGTTCTTTCTTGCGGTTTCTAAATTGACGGCGACCACAGAGAAAAACGATGGCGTCACATGTCATATCATACGGCGTAGGTAGTTGATTTTAATTATTTATAGTTTGTGATTATTAAATAAACCTTTGTTATGCTTATTTATTTAATGTTATGGGAGATATTGATGCATTGTTTTAAATACTTCGTAAAATTATACTTATATATAAATAAAAGACATAAGAATTAGTATGTCAGTTTTATTCAACAAACGCCATTCCTGGTGCCGCCATATTGCTATATTGTAAAATTAATTATTATTTCTGTTAAAGCTCCTGTTATGGTATTTTATTAAATATTTTTCTTATTTTTACACATTTAAAATGTTGTAAAAACAGTTATTTACAAGTATAAGGTAAAAATTGAGATGTCAGTTGATCACCAAATACCATCACTGACATTATTTATGCGTGTAACCATGGTAATAACACTAATAACAATACTATAAAATTATAAAATAAATTTTATTATTATTACCATGGCAACGCAAAATTTATTATTATTACCATGGCAACGCTCATTGTAGAACTGTTTTCACGCTTCGGTTACGCTATAGGTGGTATTCTGATACCGTTAACGGTATCTATATTAACGCTATATAGGTAGTAGGTACGTGAGTAGAAAAATAAACTTTCAGCTGATGGTAACACATAATTCATAGAGCGTGAGTAAATGTATAGTTCCGGAATCTCTTTGTGTTTGTGCTTTTGAACAGGTATTGTTAGTTTTGAAACTCGCAACTTTGAACAGTGTTATTGGCACTGGCATTGGTACTGTATGTAACTCACTTGCAACTGGCAAAAGTTTAGCGTGAACGCTGTACAGAAGTTGGTTCATGAATGTTCATATTTTTATTTTATATATCCGTCTGTATGTCTGTCAAGACAAGACTCTTGAACTCTTTACAGAGTGCGTAAAATAATTGTATACACTGTAACAACAAATAATGAAAATAAAATAAAGATAAAAATCAAAGGGGGAGAACCCCGTACAAAAACGTGTTTTTTTGCTCGATCTTAATTGAAGGGTGGTTTGGAACCCTTCGTGTGCGACTCTCACTTGACCGGTTTTTTGTTAAATGATAAATGATACTTTATTGGTAACATACTATTACAAGTAAAATGAAGAAAAGATTGGGTTACACGTAGTCACATTAATATAAATTATGTAATGTTACTTCTGGTAACTTCATAACATAAAACTGAATACAAAAATTATGACTGCAGTCAGATATAAATTGTTATGTTAATCATATCAAAATATCGGTAAAAAAATCAATTTACCTAAGTTCAAATCACTTTCGCGTTTGAATGTGGTCCCTAAATTGAGGAAAATCGATGTTTTAATGACTTATATTATACCACCGTCGGTAAGCTGCTCAATTTTGACAGGGAAGCTTTTCATCAATGCCATCAAGGCACACGTTTTTCCGGCTTCGTTACGTTCCATAACGACGTTGCGTCGTGCCTGTGCATTTTTATTAAAAGGTTACCATTTTGCAAATTGTCTTTCATGAAGCGAAACCTTTTAGGCAAGAGTAGCTAGCCCCGCTTGAATACCATTCCCAATTAGTGGTAAATAGCTACCGTTAAGAAGATGCCTTTAGTTCTTCACCTATTCAGGTCATGGAGCTATTTCGACGCCGTTCCGCAGTCTAGTTCACTGTCAGAATTGCTTTTACGGTCATTTCAAGAATAGATCTATACGCGACGTGAAGGTGAATTTAGGTCACATCTGCTTTAGCCTGTGTACGATGCAATGCATTTTAGATGTCTAAGAATGTTAGCAGCGAAGAATGCATTTTTAAAATAGAGATAGAAGGATGAGCGGACCGGCATCCATTTGAACGTAGAATTTCAAAGAAGAATAAACTAGCTGAGACGTGTAGTGTCGCGAAGTTGCATTCTTGCTTTTAACTTCAGAAAAGGTGTTAGGCTCTCAATAAGTATTTGAGTATAACCATCGTGTTAAATGGGCTTTTACTAGTAACGGATTACTAACGAAAGGAAAAAATATTGCCATTTTAATGACTTTTTTAAGTTAGGGAAATGTAATTAATGTAATTATAATTTTAATTACACACTTCGTGCTATCGTACATTTAATACACAGTGTCTGCTGTTTGTCTCTGCGGCTCGGATGGGATCTACCTATCTTATATGTGACGTGACGCGGTTAGCTTGAATCATGTAGTTATATTATATTATATGTACCTAGGTAGGCATATTCTGTGCTTGAATTAGATGAAAGTATAAGTTAAACAAAAACCAACGTATGTTATTATGAGTGTTATGACATGTGGAATGGATTATTACCAGTAACACTGGCACGAGGCTACAGTAATCGTAAGATTATGTCAAGTTTCCTGCGGTTATTTTGTTACGCAATTAAACCATATAACATCTTGTTGCATAGTATCGCATGATTCATGACCGCCTTTTATCAAGTCCGCGAATGATTTACATAGAGATGTAACTTAGGTTTTGTTTGTACAGAGTTTCGTAGTTTACCCTTAAAGTTCTAAAGCTTACGTACCCTAATCGCTTATATACACTTACACTTAGTACACTTTTGATATCATCATCATCATCATCATCATGTCAGCCGAAAGACGTCCACTGCTGGACATAGGCCTCCCCCAAGGCTCTTCACTCAGACCGGTCTTGTGCTTTTCGCATCCACCGCGTTCCCGCGATTTTTACAAGGTCGTCACTCCATCTTGTTGGAGGCCTACCTACAGCTCGTCTCCCGATCCGCGGACGCCACTCTAGAACCTTATCTATCTGTCCCCTTCTCTTACCTTTTTCATATGTCATATTATATTCAGTAGTAGTGCCGATTTGTCAGTTGTTCTTCTAAGGAACTATCACAGATCACACACAGACAGATTGTGTGTGTGTGACAGATTGTGGTTGTGATTGTGATTGTTTTTGTCTTTATTTTAAAGTCTGCTAGCTCTCCTAAAAACCCTGTTTGTATTCTCTCTTCGTTTGGTAAAATCGTAAACCATAATCTTATCGTTACAAGATTTTTATTAAAACCTCTGTACAAAACCCGCAGTAAATTAAAATTCAACGCTATCAGCAGAAAGCTACAGTGTAGTAATATGAAAGGAAAGTGCGCTTTGCAAACATATTTTAACAAAAGAAATTTCATTTTCATTTTATCTGCCGTACTTTCGTAAAACTAAAATTTTAAGCTCAGTCCGCTCTTGCTATTTTAAATTGTTTTATATTGAGATACACAAAAGAAAACCTTTTCTAGAAGCAATACAAAGTTAAATCTTTTGAGTAGCTAATGTTAAAACATCTACATCACTGTTATAAATCCCGCTTCTGATTTGTTTTACAAAAAAAGGTGATTTTTATCATTGACTTGTTTAAAAATCAGAAGTGGGATCAATTTGTGATGCTATTCGGATAAAGGTTCTTATTTTGTCCCAGACTGTTTCTGCTTGCCATTTTCGCGTTGCTGTGACATGAGCTCGTCCTTCAAGCCGTCGTGGTCGGTCGGTGACCGCGATCACATGGCTCCGCCCACACCGAGTCGTCGCCCTGCGGTCTATTGTATATATTTAGCAAATTATTAAACTAAGTATTATGTAACGGACTAAGTAATTGGATAATATTTAGGACCCTCGTTTCTAAAAATGAATATGATTGTGGTTAAAGAGAAACTTAAAATTATCCGTTCTTGCACGTATTTTTGATATAATAATGAGATTTTTGCTGTTAGGTATTTTTTAATATCTTATTATTCTACTAAAGATAGTTATAAAAATAGTTGTTACATAAATTTCACCAGATTTTTGGCTGTAATGCAAACGATATTCTGACAAGCAAATGTTAATATTTTCTTGTGTTAAATGTGACCTGAATTAATTTCGGGCTTGATTAAGCTCTAAAACAAACAGAACAATTTGGAATCGTTTCAATTCTGTCTGAAACAGCTTCAGTTGTCCAAATATTAAACGATCCAATTACTACACGTAATCCAAAGCCCGTCAACAGAAGTAAAGTGTTTGAAATTAAATGTAAATTAATTATTATTTACACTTTGATATCTTGGCAAAATTTACAACAGAATAGGTCATAAAGAAAACATTCTTAAACTTTTCTACATTTAATGATGAGTGACGTTTTCTTACTTTCAATTACTTATTCTTAATAACTTAACCTTTGCATTATGAAGTGGATATTTAGCTAGAACAGTTCCTATTATACTAATAAGGGCTGTACCTAATAACCTAATGTATTGTCCCAAGGGTGATTAAAGAGAAAGGGTCCAAAACAAGGCAAGGCATTAACTAAATAGAAAATTTGGACGTCAGAGCTCTACAGAACTTCAACTGAGGTCACGTCTCAAGACGTCCTCAGAGCGTGAGCTGGTTAAATTATGTGTTTTAGTTTTCCGTTTTTTGCTGTGTTCTTTTAAATAAAGCTTCCCTTATCAGATTCAAAGGTATTTATTACTTTTATCGTTTTTTGTTGATGACGCTGTCTTTGAACCCTTGTAGGTCTGCTGTATTTTTAATGATTCTCTATGAAACATGCAAAAGAAACCATTTGCCTATATTGATGACATTATGGTTCATGAAGTTTTTATTTGCGTTATATTAACTCGTTTTTCACGTTTTATCACACAATCAACGTTGTTTAGAGTTAGGTAACATGTGAAACACATTACAAATTAGTAAAACATATCTTTTAAACTCGGTCTTTCGACATCACTTTAACTAAGCTTGAATGGCGAAAACACATGGGTAGTTTATATTTTCTCTTCGTCTTTCTCATAAGTTTATAAAAGGCCACGTTTTCTCGCTTCCATACGCCGTATTTTTCAAAAACTTTGCCCTGAAGTTGTGCCCCTATATCGCTTTCAGCTCTCTCAGCTGGCCTTGACCTTGACGCCCGGGCAGGCTCAAGCAACGCCAACAACAGGGCGGGCGGATTCTTTCATTACATATAACTTTATCGAGCCAGCCGTTACGTCACACCCAGGGTAGACCTCCATGTCATTTCGTAAATTTTGAATAGTGATTTGTAGTTCGGAAACTTTTAATGCGAGTATTCAATTGTTTTAAATTTTGAAGACAAAAGTTTCAAGACTATTTAATTTTACTATCGTATAGTCAGCAGAAGTTTTTTTATTTTATTTGTTTTCATCAACTTATTCTATCATCACAGGTTAAATAGGTACCTAATGCGATAGAAAATAGCTTCACTCTTAAAGATAAAGCCGTGTATGTATAGTTATCGCAAATCTGCGATGTACATAACGATATCATTGCCTCTCCGTCCTTCAAGAACTGTTTAAACGTAATTTGTCAGTCTTCCCGTTTCCTAAATCGTTTTCCGGCCTTTGCTAAGTCAGACGCCGTGCCGCCATCCTCCCCGGCGAAACGTGCACTGCCTCGCAAGGGATTCTTAATGCTTTTAAGAAGTCGTCCGTTTTTCTATCCGATAACACTCCAGCTCTCTTGTGACTCATAAAAGGGGATGGAATAAAATACTTGCCCCTGCCAGATTTATCGCTCGAATACTGTCGACTTGCGATCTCCTTAATTGTTTACTTTCTTTGCGAGTTTTGAAGAATGGCTAATAAACGCGTAGCTCAAACTACACTTGTTAAAACATAGATATTACTTATGTGATTGCCGTATTAAGAGACTTATGAGTGTGGAGGAAGCGAGGGAAGTTTGTCTGGATCGTAGTACGTGGAAAGAAGTGGTCTCTGCCTAACCCTACAGGAAAGAGGCGTGATTGTATGTATTGTATAACGATTTTTCTAGTTCACTCCGGTTTTCAGGCCCGTTCGAATATTTTCTTATCAAGAATCATAATTATATAAACGTACAGTTGCGATTAATGTTTCGGTATCGTTATCACGGTTGACGACATTTATCTTCAGTGTGTGCCGGTTACGAACGACGAGACACTCGCTGCTCGCGCCATGTCCGCGTAGTGCGTAAGTAAGCGTTTACAGCTATCACAACAAATATTAAAACTTTTCCTGTTTAAAAAAACCCGTTTAACGATTTACAGAAAATATGGTATTACCAGAATTTGAAGTTCCCGAGACATATTTTTACAACCTGTATGAAAGCTGAGCAAATTTTATTCATACAACTTCCATAACAATATGTAATTGAAATAAGTATTCCCTTGTATTTATGAGTGTGGAGGAAGCGAGGAAAGTTTGTCTGGATCGTACCATGTGGAAGGAAGTGGTTTCTGCCTACCGTAGGGGGAAAGAGGTGTGATTGTAAGTATGTATGTATTTAGGAAGTCAAGTTACTTATTTACAACATAAACGATTTTCGATCCTAAGTGTCAATTTTTCATGCACAAAGGAACGATTTAATTCTCTCTAAATAAAGTACCGTGGTTAGTCATTACTGTAACTTTATCAAAATGTAATTGTTTTTAACGTTTACATATAAAATCAACACCAAATCAAAGCCCTTAACTCGTCTCACATCCACGTGTCTCCCACGCGGTAGTTGCACCAATTTCTGATCACATGACCAAATTCTCACTCTCGGGCCGCTCCATTCAACGATAGATACGTAATTTAATGCCATATTGACCGAGGACGCGTCAATAGATAATCTTTTATCTGACTATTAAATAATGAGTGGCCGCAAACGCTCGCGTCTTGTCGGTCACTTCGCTCGCGCCGTCTTAGCCACACGCGCCAAACGCATCACCAGTAAAATCTTTATGGGCATATTCTAAAAAAACCTCTACATCTAATAAATCTGCTATTGTTTGTATTGTCAAGTGTTATTATTAGAAAAGTTTAAATCAGTGTTTGTGGTGACTTTTTGTGAATGTATCTGTGACGTTAACGAAAAATGTTTTTGATAATATCGGATGTTGGCAACTCAATGATCAACGTGGACGTTGCCAAAATGTCACACGAGGTGCGTCTTGTTTATATTTTCACATCTTTCCTGCTTCACGTGTCGCGGTATAAATATAAAGTGTGGCCTTTCTAATCGAAAGTCATATCCATTCGGCAGCTAGCTATTTGGTTTTTTTAAACAATGAATTATGATTGGGCACTAATGCAGGTGACTAAAAAACCTCTTTAAATTTTGACTGCTACTAATGTTTGGTTAGTAAAAATGTTTTACGCCTTTCACTTCTCTGAGTGCGAAATTTACTTCGCTCGCGTATTAGTTTTGTAACTATTAATGAATGCATAATGTTCATCGGATTCTTATTATCATTATCAATTCATTGCTCTCGCTATCTGATTATTAACTTCCGCATTAATTTTGAATTACGGAGTCGACGCTCCTGGTTTGATTAGTTGTCTTAACTAACTGTACTTTCATTTAATTAGTTAATTCAATGAAAACATCATTTATGGTGAAATAGCTAATTACCCTTAGGCATCGGTCATTAGAGGCATGTGTTTGAAATTATAAGTCGTAATTATAGCCACTTCACTAATTTTATCACTGTTAACGTCACTAACAACACGCGTAAGTGGAAAGTTATAAATACTTATGTATCTTATATTATGTAAATAATTATTTCTTGTTATGTCTCGCTCACTGGCCTCTTACACTCTTTTTTTATCTAGCTTATTATTCATTTTCGTTTTTTTTTGGCTTTGACGATTTTTTTTAATCTGTTGAAGTCGCGTTCTAAAATGTTATTAGCCGAGTATAATTATGATATTTTTCACCGACATGCTTGGAAATAACCGCAAATTTCTGCATTCCAGGCCAAGGTAAAATTAAAAGAAGAAAGTTATGTTTTATAATAGCAGTGTATTTACTTTTTAAAACCATGTTTGGACAAGGATAACTAACTCTAAGCAGCCTAACACGTACAATCAAGGTTCTTACATGTATATTTTACTTTTTTAAATGTCATAGGCTAAATAAATTAACATTTATGAACGTCGTTTACTGCGTACCTATTTAAAAGTGTGTCAAATGTATACTATTTTAAGTTCAGATATATACCTACTATGTCGTACTTATTTTGATTTTTAATGGGATTATTATAAGGGATTAAAGGGATGTCGATGCTGATGGAAGCAATGTTTTTTTTGGGTAATTTTTTCTATATTTTTTCTCATTGTTGGAGAAAAGCACTATACAAGCCTCGGCCGGGAAGGGCGGTTGCTGGATTCGTATATAGCGCGGCCTTGACTGTGTTTCTGCCGCACTAACTCACTCACTCATCCCGCAACGGCCTTTTTTCCGGGTCTCTGTTAAATCTTATCGGTGAGCTAAATTTTGTTTATGTTTGCTATCTCATGTTTTTCATGATTATATTCTTCCGACAATTATTAATAATATTTTACGCAATAAAACACGAAAACGTACCGTGTCTTGGGCATCGAACCGAGACTTGCGTCGTGCCTCGTGGTCTGATAACCACTGCGTTATCGGGCCGACCCCGGCACCTAGTGAGATTATAATTAGTGTACCTACCTACCACTATTTTAAAGCTATCCGCTTCATTGTTATTCCAATGATAGCGCAGAAGTAAACGAACTTGTGTGCACTCCTTTGCCGACAGATTATTATTATCTATTTCTATTGTAGTGAATACAGTTAAGTAAATATTGAAATCACTACATCGATCGTGTATGTATTCATTTTATTATAGGTACTTCAGTATTTTATTTTGTAATTTACACTAACAGTATGACTGGGAAAGTTTGCGTTTTTTTTCTTCTTATATGCTAAAACTGCTGGACGAATTTTAATTAAATTAGGAACGGGTTACGGATATAGTTTACTGTTCCCGTGGGATGGCAAAATTACTAATTCTACGCAGAAATCGCGGGCAGTAGCAGAAAGTATTTCGTACTTTTATTATTGAATCAGCAATGGAATGCAAATTTGTCAAGGTAGAACCTAAATGTAGGTATTACTATATCAATACAATAACAACAATCTTCTTGTCTTTACCATTTAAATAAAAGCCGTTATCCTATAAATGAGCATAATTCATTTCTTGCATTCTTTCCTTTCAATTCTAACAATTTTGATAAAAAAGTAAATATATAAATATCTTTAATAATAGTTATCTTTCTATCATGTAAGTAGTCCGAAGGTAGTCAATCTTCGGAAAATCTTAGTTTCAACTCGAACAACTTTCGGTCTCTCAGGTGCTTTTAATAAATCTACAAAATAGAAAATCGATATGGTTATCTTTATAGCGACCTAAAATTTTAATAGCTCCCATAAACTCCCAGCGTTCATCAATCACCAGCGTTAATGTTTATAATTTACTTTCTACAAAAAAATAATATTGGTACAGTCCTGCAAATTGTTTACTATATCGTATTTTACTGTCTCTATTACTTACCGAGCCATCATCATCATCATTTAAGTTAAGAGCTAGGCTCTTGCCGGTGGAGCAATTGACACTTTTCTATTTTCTCTGCCAGCTTTTTCACCTCCTGGTAGTACAACACGATATTAGCCTTCTGTCTTATTTGGCTGAAGTAGGTGAGTAAGCCCAGGTCTTCAACTTTCAAGAGAAAAATATTTCCATCAACTTTGCCCTCCAAAAAGTTCAGAAAGAAACTGTCGTGCCGTATCAGGTGTCCCATCACCTTTCCTCTTCTATATTCTATGGTTTCTGTAATATTTCTTCTCTCGTTTACCATCTTCGAAACCTCTTCGTTCGTTAACCATTATCATTTGCTTAAAATGTATTTTGACTGATTGATTACTGGTGAATGGGTGGTTATAGCATCAATCGTAATGGCGACAATTCAGTGATATGATAAGCGACTTCCCGCCTTAAAGTAGATAATTGGAGTTTACGAATGAGGCACGTGCTAGCGCCGGCGATTCTCGAAATTGGTCTCTTATTGTTTTATGTCCCCAAAGTAATTTCGCTTCCTTTTTTGTGACTCAAGATTCTTATCTACTTCCTAATTGGCTTTTCTAAGGTATTTACTTCAATATAAACATGTATCTATTTCGATATAAACATTGAACTTATGAAATCTTTTACATTGTGTAAAATAAAGTCGCTTCCCGCCGTCTGTCCTTCTGTATCTACGTAGCTAGCTACGCTTAGATCTTTCAAACTACGCAACGGATTTTCATCAATAGATAGAGTGGTTCAAGAGGGAGGTTTTTATTTATATTAAATTCTATATTATGTACGGGTGTTACAGAAAACTCGCATAAACTGAAGCGAAGCGAGGGCGGGTCGCTAGTTGTAAATTTGAAGCAAATCGTAAGGTAACATCAAAATATTCAGTATAAAAATTAAGTTGAACCTGCGATTGGGTACATTTGTAGTCCCTACATAATAATCGTATCTTAAATAACTGTTTTACATTTGTATCATAAATAACTGTTACGTAAAACACTTTCCTGTAGAGGCTGTAGATAACTGCCTAACGCGTAAGGACTGACGTCAAGAATTCTCTATACGTATGTATTGCACCTAAGTAATCTGAAAACAGAAATGCGACATCTGCTCTTTTTATTTTTACCTTGATATCAGAATTTCACCCAGGCTCAAGTCGCGTTAAAGAAGGAAAGTAACTGATCAGAAAAGGAATAAGCCTTAAATAACATATCAGACAAATCAAACAAGAATAATCTTGTGTTTGACAGTTTGATAAACAAAGTAATCGGTTTACCCTGCGGGCTCACATAAATGTTGTGAGACGGAAGAGGGAAACAGATAAGAGAGCAAGGGCGTGCCCAGATTTTGGCCCAGGAGGGCTTTTGACTGGTGGTCTACGTACAAAAAAACTAGGCATACAAAGTCCAAGGGTGCTTGGCTAAATAAACTGAAAACTTTTTCGCTGTTAGCATATTTTTTTCAAATAACGTACAAAAAATCAGCTTTACATCGCATTTGGCGTGTTTAGGGATTTTATGACTGGCCTAATTATTTGGTTAACATAAGTCTTCAAAACAGGAATACTTTTAAGGTCCAAAACCATATTAGCCTAAGAAAAATTGCACATATTTGTGCAATGAGCCGAAATAATCCGTATAATTTTATAACGTTATCTTAATCACAATAAATAAATGACTAAATTCTCTTAAAAGCGTTACCATTGTAAGCCTTTTAAGCTGTCTCGTAAAGTGATGGATTAGGTGTTGTTCAATCCCAGACGGGATATTACTTGGGACAATAAATTTGCTAAAATGTATTTGTGCTGAAGTCGAATCAGGTTACGCTAAAACAAAATATCATTTGAGTATCGTTAAAACGTAGCCGTAATTTGCGTGATCCATCAAAAGGTTCAATTTCTTATAAGAGCTTGAGTACGACAGACTTAAAGCGGTTACATTGATGTAGTTATAAGGGCTTTGGTGATTGCCCTAGGGCCTAGATATTTCGTGATCAACGCATATTACTAAAGCTATTAACATAAATTGAACCTTTATTGACCTGGATATTGCCATGCAAGATACATTAATTAAATTATCCCTGCTATTAATACTTATTACATACCTATAAGCGGGTTTTGCGTAAATGCTAGCGTTTAAACGGGACATGGCATAAATAATACCGTAACTAGAACTGTTTAGACTTACCAAATGTTTGTCGAGTACAAACGGCAATACTTTACTGGTGGATTGCCAAATGGTCGCTTATATTTTGACGACAACATAGTTTCTCGAGTATTCGCGACGCCATATATATCCGCCAGTTTGTGTTTGTCGGTTATGTCGCCAAATATTTCGATTATTTATAATGTTTGACGCAAAACGACGCCTGGATGGTAGCCAGTCTGTATTTGTTACGTCTCCAAAGTTATCCCATCAACATTATGTTTCGTTTTATTTTTGGTCGTCAGAATTGGTCTGTTAATATTTTTATTAATTTACTAGCGGCCCGCCAGCGGCTTCGCCCCGCTGCAAATTTCCGACATTCCCAGTGGATTTATTTTTTCTGCGTATATATATTTTTTTAATGTAAGGACCTTCTACGAAGTATTAGAAAGCATTAAAAAAAAAGATTGCTGAAATCGGTAAAGCCGTTCTCAAGTTATAGCGTGACCAGGAGAAATAGGGGTTAATTTTTATATAATTATGTACATTTCTTAAATTAATACAATTAAAAGTTAAGACTAAACTTATTTAAATTAAAATAAAACAATTCAAATATTAAAGATGTAAATAATGATCGCCACTATATAGATATATTTTTGTTTCGTTAATATTTCATTTTACACGCCTCATCTATTCTGCAGCGTCTAGATAGACACATTATTATGCTGCTTTTTTCTTCTTATGTCTTAAATGCTTGGTAAACGCTCAAACTTCATAAATTATTTTCCTTTACTACACCATGAGCATTAAAGGTACCTACATCTCGAAGAGTTTCCCATATAAGATGTTGAACAGATTCGCAGGAAGATATCAGATGTGTAAATATACATGCTATTAAACTACCAAAGCTCGTTAATCAACTGCAACGTGTATTTGCATCTTTTACTACCTTCCTTGTTCAAAAGGATCACAGATTAGCTTATTTGAATTAATTAGCAACCAGAAGAGGCCAGAGTGAAGGCTCTTCCAAGGCTAGGTTAAAGGTATGCCAATTTAAAGGTGCACCAATAAACATTGAAGAATATATGTCACCTGACTTCAACATGAAAAAGCTGACCTAATACGACGTAAATATTTTGATGATGTAAAAATTACATTGAATAACAGGTTACGTACGCAAACTAAAGTACTTAATACAAACCTTATATTCTTCGCTCTTTTTGTACCTACTAACATTTACAATAGAAATATTTAAATCTAATTTACGCGAGACTAGGACTTTCAATTCAAAAAATACATGTAATGAGAATATATTAATAAAGTCGCCGTTGATCTTTAAAAGTACGTGATTATCAAGTAATCATGGTAAATTGGTTCGTTTGGTTTTGGTTACATCTTTTGCAAGTTCTATTGACGGCGACTTATAGTCTCAACTAAAATCGCCGTCAATAGAATTTGCGAACGAACCAATTCACCATGATTACTCGATAATACGTTATTTTTAATAAAAACACTCTTGGTGAATATTTGAGGTTATGTGTCAAACAGTACTAATTTGTTTACATAGCAAATTCTATTGACGGCGACTTTAATCTTAAAGGTCGATGGGTAAGTTCGTTAGTCTACTTTAAAATGTGCTTTCTTGCTAACTAGCGACCCGCCCTCACTTCGCTTTGGTTACTGTGAGTTTTCCGTAACATCCGTACATAAACCCGAATTTATTTTATATAAAAATCTTCCGTAAAAAAGTATCTAAGTAATAGTGAAAGCCGCATCAAAATCAGTTGCGTGGATGTAGAGAAAGTCTTTAAAGTTTGTTTAGCCTATGTCATTGCAATTGCTTTTTCTTATATATAAATCCAATTCTATCAAGTCCTTCAGCTAAAACGGCCAGATAATACCCGAAATATTTGTAACGTCATACAGCGCTACTAAAATCCCTTACCCCATTTGCCCCTCTCGGAGAGTTATCTCTCTCGTCACTGTACATAAAACATTAATGCATGCAAGCATTTACATGCCCGGTGCGAGGGTTAGCTACCCAGCTGCAATACAGGTCACCGGGTAAAGGGAATATTTAATATTTTTGGTACCTGCAAGGAAACCATGCATTTGTGTATAGGTCTTAATGGAATGCTATTGTAAACATTATTAGAGGTGTTATTCGAGGAGTGAGCGAAGTCATACGAGCGCGCTTATTCGACGAGTGAAGCGAGTAAGTTGAAAATGCACGCCCTTAAATGTTGTTTTTACGCTCTAACAAACAACTTCAACGCCTCGGTTAATAATGTGCGTCAATCTAAGAGCGAGTGGTCACCTACCATTTACAAAAAAATCCAGAAGCTGGGTGGAAACCGGTGTTTGTCACCCTTCCCCCTTTATAATGCCCTAGCGTTTGTCGGCGACTGCGTCCGCATAGAACGCGTTTATCGTTATTGCCAAGGCATCAAAAAATACGTGGTAATGTTCATAAATATAAGCTCACACTTGTACAATTATATATTTATGCTATGAAGAGTTTACACACATATATAGGTATTAATAATTCACAATATTTTAAATGTGTTCGAATTATTGTAAAACGTCGCGCTAATTAAATCTGCTAACAGTTTTTGTATACCGTTTATGCCTATTCGATAATCCTTATCATTGCAACTTCTGATACCTTTAAATCAATTGCAGCAACTGGTAACACACTGCTTTATTAGGTAGATCTTTCTGCGAGTGGTCAAAACGTTGCAAGAACTTGTTTTAATAAATTGGCGACTAAAAACTAAATATAGATGAGTCGGGTATGGCAGTCATAGGAAGCACAAATAATATTGATAACCTACTTGATACGATTGGTATGGCTGCTATGATTACACATGGTTCCTACGGAACTTAGATTACTTCTAGATCACTCGGTTAGTTTACGTCTCGAAATCAGACCAACAACTTACGATCATTGCTTAGACTCATCTATAAATACGTTTCGCGGCCCCTTATTGTATCCCAATCAGTGGCATCTGCAGCTAGCGATTTAGTACTTTGAGGCTACATCCGCTGCAGACCTCGCCATTATGCTGGCATCCTCTCACGGCGGATTATCTTCTTTCGAAACCAATATCGTTAACGACGTCTGCTAGGCTAGCCAAGTTGCATTCCACAATACACCTGACTACGATAAATGTCAAATTGTATGGAACTGAAACTGACATGGGCAAATCCTATACTTATTTTATGCAGTCTTCAACTTGATCCAAGACCCATTGGAAAGTCTGCGTAAACTTATTTCTCAAGTCCTTGATCCTTATTTATGTTCTGTCAGGTTAATTGAACTAAAAAGACATGCAAAAATATAACACGGGGCTTTTTGGCGTTTCAGCATGAGGTCACGGCCGGTGTGCGGTGTCCGCATGGAAGCCCGGCGGACTGGTGACCCCGCGCAGTTCCGCCGCACGCTGCTGGCATGGACGCGCCCGTGTCGCCGCCCGCGGACCACGCGCACCGTGGGCCGCTCCAAGGACCAGCCCTCGAAACCGTTGACTCGCCGCCCGCGGATGCCATAGATCCAGAGACTCTGCGGCCCGCGCCGCGCGCGCTCCCTTCTATCCCTGAAAGCGAACCGCTGCTCTGCGATCCGCTCAGTGTCAGTGAACATGTGCCGCGGAAATCAAACGGGCGATCTCTGCACGTGCAGTTTGACGCGCAATCGCCGCCGCTTCCCGAATCACTCAGCGGCTCCAGCTCCGGCTCCAGCTCGTCCGATGACGAAGAGTTATCACTCGCGGAGGCGCGGCCCCCCGACGGTGGCTGGGGCTGGGTCGTCGTCTTCGCCTCCTTCATGGTCAACCTTATTGCCGACGGAATCACCTTCAGCTTTGGAGTGTTCTTCCCGCATTTCCTAGAGTACTTTGGCGAAAGTAAGGGCAAGACGGCATGGATCGCCGGAATATTCATGGCTATGCCGCTGCTGTCCGGTCCCATCGCCAGCTTCCTCACCGACCGGTATGGCTGCCGACGGATGACGATTTTTGGCTCCATACTGGCATCCCTTGGGTTCGTTATATCGGCATTCGTTGACAACATGGAGACGTTGTTCCTGACGTTTGGCATCATGGCCGGGTTCGGGTTGAGTTTATGCTATGTGGCGGCAGTAGTGATTGTCGCTTATTACTTTGAAAAAAAGCGATCGCTGGCGACCGGCATATCTGTGTGCGGGAGTGGCATCGGAACCTTCATATTTGCGCCGCTGACCTACGTATTGCTAGACGAGTACGGTTGGCGAGGAACGACATTGTTACTAGCCGGACTTTTCCTTAACATGGCCGTTTGTGGGCTGCTCTTCCGTGATCTACCATGGACGACTACAATGAACGAAGAAAAAGCTAAAGAGAGAAAGCGAAAACGTGAAAAGAAACGGAACAAGCGTTACGAATCTTCTGCAGATAGTTTCTCAGATAGCAAAAGCAGTCCTGCAGGCTCGATGAAGGTCGCGGAAGCCAAAGACGTGGAAGCCGTGACGTCACCTATCATGCCGCACTTCAGCTCCTTAGTGGACCTACCGACATTTATGACTGGAGGCGAGAGTGTGTCACTAGAAGTATTTGAAATGATGTCGAACAAGGGTCGCGCGTACGCGATTTTAGCGCACAATTACCCTGGAGTTATGCTTCCTTCTAGAAGCTTCAGTGACAGCGGTCGGTTGCATGAACAGTCGCCGCCTCGGAATTTGATATCACCTGACACTATTTCACCTGGGCCTTTGTCACCAACGTCAGCTCCCGAATCGCATTCAAACCGCACTCCTCTAACCGATAAAGCAGCCCTGTCTCTATGGTTGAAGCGTCAAGTCACCACGGGGCCTGCTGGAGGGGTGAAGAAGCCCCCGGCCTTCCTCAAAGACTTGAGGGTGCATCGGCACTCTCTAACATACAGAGGAGCTATGTTGAACATTAACAGATACCGACTTCGAGCGTCCTCATGTCCCAACATCTTCAGAAACTCTATGACCACCATTGCTAAAGAAAAGGTACGTATTCAAGCGTCATTTGCAAAATGAACTTTGAGTTTAATTTAAAAATATTTTTAGTTTAATTTTTGGACATTTGACTTTTGTGCACAAGGTATCATTATTGTACTTATTTAAAATTAATAATTTTCAATTATGCCTTATTTTTACAAAGATTTATTCAACATTTTATTTAATCATTTTCTCCTTGATCTCTTGAAATTACCTCAACGAAAAATAACAACCGGGGTATGCTCTCGCTCACTGACTTCTTGCTTTTCCAGCTCCAATGGTACGCCGGCCTCTGGGACTTCTGGGACCTCGCTGTCGACATGCTCGACTTCTCCCACTTCCGCAACCCAGCGTTCCTGTTGTTTGCCATCTCCAACTTCCTTCTGTACATGTGGTACGACGTACCGTACGTGTACATAGCAGATAGCGGGAAGGACATAGGCTTCAACGAATCGCAGACGTCTATGCTGATATCTGTCATTGGAATCTTGAATATGTTTGGGGAGGTGAGTGTAAATGAGGTTATTTTTTTATCCGCGCCTATGCTAAAAAGGCGCTTCAGCATTTTGCTGTTTGAGAAACGAGTGCTTGATGCTAGAAAAAAAATCTTATGCGAATTCACAAACTTCGAAAAAAAAAAGTTTTTACCATTTTAATTTTCGAATTAAGATTTCGGGTGTTCGATTCTCAAAAACATCGTATTATATGTGCGACCTTATGTATGTGTAACTTACAAGATTTAATGCTTCCGCTGTTAGATTGTAGATATGCTCTTTATACTTAGGAGAGAAGAGTTTTTTTTTTGGACAGCCTATCATAAATTGAACTAGTCCCAAACTAAGCTCTAGGCTTGTACCATGAGTACTAGGCAACGATATAAATACTTATATAGAGAAATAAATACTTAAATACATATAGACATCCAAAATCCAATACTCAGAAACAAATACTCATGCTAATCACACAAATATTTGCCCATACCGGGAATCGAACCCGGGACCGCTAGCTTCATAGGCAGGGTCACTGGCAACTATGCTATCGTCTCGTCAATTAACCTTAAACTGCATCAATAAGACTAGTGGACAAGCAAGACAACTAAAAAAAAGCGGCCAAGTGCGAGTCGGACTCGCCCATGAAGGGTTCCGTGAAAGCTAAATCGCGGTTTACGATTTATGACGCATTAAAAAAACTATAGATCTCGTTCAAACTAATTTTCGGTGGAAGTTTGCATGGTAATGTACATCATATATTATTTTTACATTTATCATTTCCTTATTTTAGAAGTTACGGGGGGGGACACATTTTTCCACTTTGGAAGCGTCTCTCGCGCAAACTATTCAGTTTAGAAAAAAAATATATTAGAAACCTCAATATCATTTTTGAATACCTATCCATAGATACCCCACACGTATGGGTTTGATGAAAAAAAAAAATGAGTTTCAGTTCTAAGTATGGGGAACCCCAAAAATGTATTGTTTTTTTTCTATTTTTGTATGAAAATCTTAATGCGGTTCACCGAATACATCTACTTACAAAGTTTCCATAGTATAGCTCTTATAGTTACGGAAAAAAGTGGCTGTGACATACGGACGGACAGACGGACGGACAGACATGTAGAATCTATAAGGGTTCCGTTTTTTGCTATTTGGCTACGGAACCCTAAAAACACTCAGAGCGTCCCTCTTTAACTTGTGAGGAATGACAAAAACAGAGAAATTGCGTGTTGTTTGAGCGAACGTGGAAGGCTACAACGACATGTTTCATTATTTGACACTTCATTAGACTACATTTTGCACCATCTTGTCTCGTGGTAATTTATTGACGTAGCTGGCAACTTCGTTTACACAAGTGTTAAGTTATGACGCTGATTTAAAATAAAATGGGAATGCTACCTATTGTTAACAACCGTAGCAAATGTTCTATCAGAATTTTAATTTACGGATGTAGAATTACTTTATTTGCTGTAAGTAAATGTAACTCTTACCCGCGACTTCGTCTGCCTATAGTCGTTTATCGCTATTCCCTCGCGAACTGTTCAATTTTAAGTTCTTCATTGGGGTTCACGCTATCTCAGTTACAGATTTCATTAAAATCGGTTCAGCAGTAACAGAGTCATAAACAAATTTTAAAACTACTAATTTTCGCATTTATAGATGGATTAGTATGGATAGAAATTCAATAGCCATAATGACTTAATTATCAACCGTTCGTTGACCACAGTAGATAAATAGATAAAGTTTCTATTCACTTTCCCTTATATCAGTATTTCAACTTAACAAGTGCTCACAGCACTTATCTCGAGTAGTGAATAGTTAACTTGACCCATTTCAAGCTGTCAGTTTGCGATATGAACCGATAAGGGGCTGATACCGTTTCAACATTGTCGTTAGAAAACAGTATGGTAATTATGGTAACACTTCAAATAGTAAAACATCTACATTCATGATTATTAGTGTTTCACCACACGAAATATCACGTTACGACATCTGGCTTTTCTAAATAATAATCGTGAATAAGCCATTGTTATTATGATTGAAATTGTAAACGATCGGTTAAGGAGGGAAATAGAAATATAAAGTTCGACTTAGTAATCGCTTCCTACGTCGATGAAATCAAAGATATCGCTTTGAATATTCGATGGAGATCGGTTATTGTGGTTAATGTTCCAAAATAACCATCGTCACAGCGCAATTTTTACTAATTTATTGTAAAATTCAGCTCGACTTTGGTTGATGTTCAAAGTGTGTTATTTGTCATTTAGTGGAGAACGCCCGTGACTTCGTACTTTTTTTCTCGCTACTCCCTCTATTTCCGTTGGGTGTTCGACGTTCCAAAAATCCTTTCTCTGTGCACCTCTACTCAAGGAATCCCTCCAAAGGGTGATGGGGGGGATCTTGTATGGAGTCCGTCGCCACCCTCCAACAGTCAAGGGATGCACGTCAATATGTTCATTAGGAGCCAAAAAAGACAAAATACTTATTTTAGCTGCAATATCTATGGGATATTTTTAATGAAATAAACTTTTCAAAAGCAAGCAAGGCAAGAACGTGTTTATTTTTAACCAAATTCCGCACGATACGATGATGACTACCGGGGGCCTGTTTTATAAAGCTACAAATTACAATTTACAGGATACAAGTTTCCATTTGACACAACCTCGACCAATGACGATCAGCCATTTGAGCAGTGTTGCCAGTTTAGACCTGTAACCTTGTTACTTGTAGCTTTATAAAATGTGCCCCAGAACATAAGGCCATCGTCGACATAGTAAGAATACATCATGCTGCCAAGATCTATAAACTTAGACATGTTTCATTTCTGTCGTGGGTGGGGAAATTTTAGCCCATTATCCTCCTTTATAGCCTTAGGTTCAGCGGTTTAGGTTGTGCGTTTGTCTGACAGTCAGTTACTCACAGAAGAGATAATTATGTAGATAGTTTTACTGTTCAACTCTACATTGTATCAAGTAGCTCGTAAGTTACATCACATCAACGCGTGCGCATGTTTCAGCTTAACTGATAACACTTCCTCGTTGTTGTGTACTTTGATTTATGTATAAAGCTCTTACATTCTGAACAGCTTGAATGACGAACGTGCGACATGTTTTGCTTATGAATTATCTATATATGATAATTTGAAATTAAACAGTGTCTCGATTATGTCACACAACAAAAATGTCAGAGGATCAGAAACACTACGTTATTTTGATATTGTATCGCGACCCAGTACATTGTAAAATAACAAAAAAATTAAAGGATATTTTTGAGCCACGTGACATTTTTGACATTATGTATTTTGAAAGAAAATAAATGCGTAGGTTATTTATAACTTTAATCGAACGTGGGTTCAATTTATCACTGACGCGAATGTTTTATTTCTATTAATAAATACGAAATAGGAGAGGCCCTATTAAAAAATAAGATAAGCTGTTAATAGACCAATTAACGATATCTTAACAGTAAACAAATGTACTAAACGCACTTATAAATAAATAAGGAAGTAAGTACATAAGGATGAATCACATGTTAAGTGAGGTTGAAACAATCACATCGGTAGAAGTCTTCCAAAGACAGGACATAGGCCTTCCAAAATAATCAAGTCATTGTAACTTTGTCGCGCTTCTAAATATATAGAGCATGAACATAGAAAGAAATAAAATCACATAGAAGCAATATAGTTCTCAATATTTTATTGAAATCTTCAATCCCCGCGTGCCTGTTGTGTTCGTGTTTATAGATCTGGTCAAGCGTGGATAAAACATCCGTCGCTTTCTGATCAGTATGTAAGTGCGAGAGTGACGGATGTTTTATCCACCGCGATAAAGGCGACCATAAAACTGGTTCTGAACGAGTTGAATACTCAGACGCAAGACACGATACAATCGACTCAATTCGGATCTATTATTTTATGACGTCGGAACAGAATTTACCTTAGGGTATGGTATGGTGTGGTATACCACATACTCCACTGTCACAACGACAGCATCCAAGTCTGGCCTGCGATACGGGAAGGTACAGTCGGCCTTATAAATAGCTGTACACTATACCTTGTCGCTTTAAAGCTTTCGACAGAGTAGTGCAGCAGTTCAAACATAGCGTTAAAGTGACGAAGCACTAAAGTGTGTTCAACTTCAAGAATGCTGGAAACTGAGTCTTCTCCAAGTAGCGTAGGTCTTTCTCCTCTCCAGCTGTATTTAGGTCATCTGAGCGATCGTCTTAAATGGGTATGTGCATTTTATTTTCAGATACTACTGGGCTGGGTGGGTGACTGGGAGTGCGTGAACCCAAGCCTCGTGTACGCGGCGTGCATGGTGCTTTGCGGAGGAGTCACCTTCATGATGCCGCTCCTCAAGACATACTTCGGACTAGGTAATTAAAATTTTGCCAGAAATATTTCACTCCTTGATGTCAGCACGGGTAGCACAAGTTGTATTTTCTCGCTTGTCGCTCAGTGTCTCTAGTTATTGTTACAGACTAGAAAGAAAGGGACATCCGAGCGACAAACAAGTCGCGGACAACATTTGCTAGGCGTGCTGGGCCTTTATTCTAGGCGGTAAAAACTATATCATCTTTGACCTGCGGGCCTAGTATTGCGTCTAACGTCGCGTGTCAAATGTGGATAAAGCATCCGTCACTCTCGTACTTGTTGACGTTTAAGAAGGTGACGTTTGCTTTATCGACACTTTGTCACGCGATAAACGCAGCCATATTAGGCCGCTTGTTGCGGTATTTGTTCTAACTCGGCCGCCATTACTGTCAAGTAAATAAGAGCTATCAAAACGTTGACAATATGATAACAGGTCAAAGACGATACTGTTTTTACCGCCTAGAATCTTGGCCCTGTTAACTTATGTCCATGGATATTTTTATAACGCGAGGACAATAAAATTGTTTGGTTAAAGAGTATTTTCTCTTGTGGACTAAACAGGAGCACATGGAGTTAGTTCCACGCGTTTCTGTCAAGTCCGCAGTACAATACAGTTCTGCGATGACAGGTGTCAGAATT
The DNA here is from genome assembly GCA_948252455.1 of Acleris cristana. Classification (NCBI taxonomy): domain Eukaryota; kingdom Metazoa; phylum Arthropoda; class Insecta; order Lepidoptera; family Tortricidae; genus Acleris; species Acleris cristana. The sequence continues at coordinate 13,681,969 of OX411775.1, read as the reverse complement.
GACTTCTATTCGTCCTTTTACTGTAGAAATGTGCGTACCGGGCTTCTTTTTAGGACGTTAAACAATATTGCTTTTAACGTGTTATGGTATTGTTTTTAACTCGGCCGCCATTACTGTTTAGTAAATAAGAGCTATCAAAATGTTGACAATACGATAAGAGACTACGGGCGATGTTTGGCCTAGAATAGAGGCCCAGGAAGGTTTAATTAGCTCTTTAATAGGCAAAAATGTAAAAGAAATATCAAGTTTATTTGACCTTGTAACTTCCAGCGTCGGCGTCGGGTCTGTTCGGCGCGTTCATCGCCGCCAACTACTCGCTGACGTCCATCATCCTGGTGGAGCAGATCACCCTGGAGAAGTTCACCAACGCGTACGGCCTGCTGCTGCTCATGCAGGGCGTCGCCAACTTGGTCGGCCCGCCGCTTGCAGGTACTAAATACTAACTAAATAGTTAAACACCCTTGCGGGTCCATTATGGACGTGTTTATCGATGTGTGGACTTGTATAAAACATCTGTCACTTTCAAGCAGTGAGTGCGAGAGTGACGGAGGCTTTATCCACCGCGTTAAAGGTGACCATAATACAAGCCCTGATTGTAATGGCGACCCTTAGGTTCAGAGCTCTGAAACTCTCCAATCGAATTCGGTTAAATCTATCTAAGGACCATCAGATGAAACTAGCTTTTAATAAAAAAAAACTTTTTTTTTTAAACTTGGCAGCTATGATGCCTCAGGAAGATACACTTACACAGATATACAAGTTAAATAATTTAAAAAAATCATTTTACAAATGTTCCAGACTTCGGAAACCGTTGCAGATTAAGATTATTTTTTTCCCCGTTGTACTTATGTGTTCGAGACAAATTTTTAAACTGTTGGAATTATGTAAAAAAAATGGTTTTTATCGTCTAAAATGACTATCCTTTTGCGCTTCATTCCTTTTTTCTTGAGGTCATTTCAATTTAATGTTTTTAAGTTTACAATTGTTGCGTTTGTAGTGTTTGTACCATGCATGTTCATTAAAATGGCTTTTATGAGAAACATTTTTTTTACGCAGATACCTAGCATAAGAATCACTTAAAAAAAAACTTATTCTCCATTATTTTCCTCCTTACAGGCTGGGTGTACGACATAACCGGATCCTACGACCTCTCTTTCTATCTTGCGGGCGTCTTCATTGGTATATCTGGTTTGGTCCTGCTCATCTTGCCCATATACATCCGAGTTAGAAAATTCAATGAGAAGAGAAGACAAAAACTTGTAGAACAGCCGAAAGAAAACGGAGCTATTAAACAGAACGGGAAGCTTACTCTCTAGACCCTGAGCAGCACCTCAAAGAAGAGAATGTTACTGTAACGTGTGAAAATAGTTAAATACTATGAAACGGATCAGAATCCCCAATGCTTTGTAATTCCGATAAATATGGTTGAAGTACAGGAAATACAATACCGGGTAATGACAAACAAACAAAGAAACCAGCATTAACTCAAATGTGTTTGAAAATGCAATCGAGCAAAACGAAATATTCACAAAGAATTTTCTAGTTTGTGGAGTAAACATTGGATCACTCCCAAAATTGTTACATATGCAGTTGTCCTAGAAAGTGTATATGATATGAAATCTGCATGATTTGTGCATTTAGGTGCATGTTTGTATAGTATACTTATACTAATACACTTGGCAAACATAAAAGAAGAAGGTGCCTTGTCCTTAATTTCTAAAGTAATAAATCATCTCCTAATTAAAGTTTCAAAGGACTACCAAATAGTGCAAAATAGTTAACGTGTTTGAATGAGTCATTCAACATCTACCTCGTTGGTGTCTTCAAGTGTGTCTTCAAGTTGATGTCAAGTAATATGTTAAAAGTGATTGATTAATAAAGTGTGTCAAGAAACATTGGACAATACTGTTTTGGTGAAATTGTGAAATAAAAGACATTATCATTGGCAGGTACGACGCATTAATTATTTCCATATCATCGCAACTAACCAAGCTACTAATTGTTACGCTTGAGTTAATAAATTCGATGAGATCTAAATTAAACTAAATAATAGTAATAATAGTATGGTGTGATACGATTTTTGCTTTACTCTTTACGTATTTGGCCCAAGTGGGTGTAAACATTGCACATTAATATGACAAACAGAAAACAGAAACAACGAAACTGAGAGATATTGCGCTTCATTGGCGTTTGTTTAAGGTACTAATGCGCTGCAGTGAAATCACTGCTCAGTAAATTTTGTCAAAATAATTAAAATTTCAATTCATATTAATGTAGTAGATAATCCATCGTCATAGTTGCCAGAAGCATTGTTAAATTTAGATTTGTTGTGTATGTTTTTACTTTTGAAATATGCCTTTTAAAATGACACCTTGAAACTTTTAAAACATTATATCTGAGGGAGCTGAATAGAAATAAAACCTATACCTCACGTCATATTTTTATCATCTTGATTGTAATATCTTGACATAGTGAAGATTTATTAAGTTTTCAATGGTCTCATAAATAATACCAACTAAGATTTTTCATACAATCGACACAATCTTGTGTTTTCGAAAATTTGTAACGCGATCTATTAAGGTTCTGTAATCCATTTGAACTATTTTATCTATCTGGTAGGCTGTATTTGGAAATACAGTAATATGAAAAATAATTATTAAGATTAAGGCAAATATTGAAGTTTATAACTACTAGGAAAAACTAAAATGACCACATTGGAAGAGTTTGAACTAATTAATATTGTTTAGTTATCGAACCTATTCCGTAGAAGGATTGACTAGTATCGCACTGAACTATAGAAATAATTCGATAGCATGTATTTTATTGTTATTGGCTAATAATTGTGCATGCCGATCAGAATCCTAAAACATAAATAGAATTTATTAATTTTTTTCATTCAGATTTTTTTACCTCAATTGTAAAATGGTTTTGAATGGCATGCATTGTATTTGAACTCATTTATAATCTGAAATTCAATATTTAGGACTTTAATATCGTGATATTCACGATATGTTGTGATAGTCGCATTCATAATGTATTATTTAAATATAATAAACCTAAGAGGCTAGCGGTGATCTTAGTAAAAAAAAGGTGTTGAGAACTTTATTTTATTGTTGGTTAAATGCACTGCCATGGACATGAATGTCAAGGAATGACCTAATTCAATGCACTTTATTCACAGTTAGTACAGTATTCAGATTTCTAGTATATTTAAATAAATAGCTATGCAACCAATACTGAAAACATTTTTGCTCATTGAATATCTATAAAAACCAAACAGTTTTTTACCTTAAGTAGAATTTAGAATGACATTACATACAAACATCCAAATTTGGCATTAGTCATTATAACAGTGTATCAGAAAAAATATTCTGTTTTCTTTAGTACATTGACGACATCGGTGTTGGCTATTAGTGTAGCAAAAACTTTACATGCAGTCAAAGGTATATGACATTTTAAAATTACTAACATCCGATCCTTATGACTAGTAACCTGAGGGCTTATTGTCTAACGCACTCGCAATCACGATCGTTTTCATTTTGAAAATCGAAGGCTTGTCTGCATACAAAATAAAAACTATTGCTCCACTTTGAAGCCAGTTGCGATTGCGAGTGCGTTAGACAATAATCTCTGGATAGGAAAATAAACTTAGCAACTCTCATAGATTAGTATGACATGTATGTATGTAACAAAAAAATTGTACAAAATAAAAACAAACAAGGAAGAATAAAAAATAATGTTCAAAGGCGAACTTATCTCTTTAAGGGATCTCTTCCAGCTAACCCTTGATGTAATCCTTGTTAGTTAATGTATTAACGAAGTATAATTTGGTAAATAAAGTCTAAATTTCAAAATACTTAAATATAATTCTCCTAGAAATAAACTTAGCCAACTACAATCACCAAAGACTGCCTCACATTTTGAAATCAGTGAATAAAGATCTTCCCATAGATTAGTATAAGAGTAGACTGGTACCTTTGCCTAAGTTAGATGTCTGTCTATGGCAAAGGAATCATTTAGAAAGAGTTTCGATTTTTGAGTAGAGTATTTTTAATCGAGGATGGTGCGTTCGGATTTAACACGTTAAGAACTAATTCACGTTTGGAAAAAAATGTCCTTGCATTAACTTTTTGGGTTTGTGGTGTAAGTTTTTTTTGAAATATAAATAAATTATTTTTTTATATTAGTTTTTTTTTCACGTGTCCCGAATAGAAAAACGAGCGCATCTTAGAGAGTATAATCGAATGATAATCTATAAGGATAAATCCTCAAAATCAATTACCAAAAAGTAAGCTTCGTTTGATTCTTCCGTAGAAGTAGGTAGGTATTTTATCCTATTATATAATTACTTTTTGCGAATAATGCGTATATTAAATTTACCACTATTATAAACACGATTTATAAAAATCCGATAATAGATACCAAATAATGCACACCTTGAATAATCATGACATAGACGAGTATAAAATCTAAAAATGTTATTTGTGATATTCGTAGAAGTTAGTTTCTTAGCGGTTAAGTGAAATTAAGATGCTATAAATATATTCTTGCCAGATAATCTCGGCAATTTGAATTATTATGTTGGAGTAGAGTTCCGCCCATGGTGTTAAGAACTTCAGATAGGCATTATATTCAATAGGTTACATTTAACAACTACAAATAAGGTCGAATCAAATCATTGGCCACTAAAATCATGAGTGATGTTATGCCATGCCATTCTATGCGGATATGTTCGCATATGGAAATAGGCTTTAAACATTACTACACTCAATTTCACCAATTGGCCCTTCAACAATAAAAGTAGGTCCTAAAAATTATCAAGATTCGACAGTTTGTTAATTTGTATGGTACTTTCGTTTGGTTCGAATACCGCGCGTTAATGCGACCCTTACCATGAGTTACAATTACCGTACTCGCTAGCGAATCGAATGCTCTTTCCCTTGCACTCTATAACAATACTGCGAGATCTGCGAGGGACAGAGCATGCGACTCTCTAGCGAGTGGCCTTTCGAGTCGTTCTAGCAACATGTGCGGTAAATTCTTTCTTAGTTTGAAATCTATTTCTACCGATGCGAATGCTATTATTGTTATATAATTTTTTGGGTATTTCTCAGCACTGTATAATATCATCAAGACATATTCAAGTACCTAACTTTGAAGCAGTATTTACAATTTGTAGGCTTTTGAATATCTTATTGTTTTGACGCCATTCTGGCGGACTATTTGCTATAATGGTCCCAACCAAATTAAATAAGCCCGCTTTGAATTTTTTGTTTACTTTAATTATCAAAACAAATTAAAACTTAGTAGTGCTAAGGAATACCCTCCATTAAAGGAATGTCATTGAAGATCACGTGAATTACGTGAATCTGATACTAGGCTAAGCGCACACGGGCGATATTTCGTCAGTCAAGATACTACCTACTTAAGAAAACGTTTGAGATCTTTCTCCATTAACCTTACTAACGAAGCATTGCTCTAGATAAAAGATTTGATGGAAACATCACGCTTGTGTACTAGTAAAAGTTGTACATTCTTTCAAACCCCATGGTTAGTATTTAATTGTCATTGCGGGGGGTGAAATATTTTTTTAACACCCTGTAAGGGGGCTATTTTGGTTTATCGAAAGTGTCAATCAAAAATGTTATAAGCGTATTTTTTATTTTAAAATATAAGCTAATTTCGAAACATGCTTCTGACCTTTTGTTGTATTTTTGTAAAAGCTTGTTTCAAATAATTTGTAAAATTGCTTTTTAGCTTTGCTTTTATATTTTCGAAAAACTTGCTTATTATTCGATCGGTCCTTCTTTTAAAGCATTAAGTATTATTGAGTAAAACTATATTTTTAAGGTTGGGCTACCTACCAAAGATCTGGATCAAGAATAATATATTTAACTTAAATGAATTAATTAAATAACACAGTTCGCCCTTAAATTCCATCTTCTAAATACATGGACCATCATGTTGCCCTAGAACCAAAAAAAGTTACCTACGTCTTGTGTAAAAAATATGTGGTAAATAGTTTAGATAGTTTGAGGTATCTGATGACGACCTTGGCATTATGTAAAGCCCTCTAAATTTTCAGGCCAATTGAGATCAATTGAGATCTCAAATGGCTTTGGCATTAGAATTGGAGGAAACGTGGATGACCATTTCCAATGAATGCCACTAATCTGCCGGTAAGACATCAGTTGCCATTTTTATTTGTAACATAACTTCTGAATGTATTTATGGAGAAAGATTGTCCTATTATATGCTACAAACTGATCCCCATCGCATTGCAAGCAGTGAGTACCTAAGTGATTGTTTAAAACGGGTATACAAATGTATTATCAATGTGTTGCTCTATGTTGATGTGTGGGTGTCCCTTAGTAAAATTATTTTTTGCATTTATTGACTTTGTTTTATTGAAATTCCAGACATTCCCTTCAGGTTTTTTTTTACAAGCTAACATAAGATTCAATGAAAATCCTTACCGGCGCAAATCGTCGTATATTTACAATATTTATTTAGGTAATGGTTCATTAGTAAAGTGTCGGCACAGAGGTTTTCGTCACACAATAAATACTTTCAAAAAATGCTTCAGATTGTAGGAGGCCAAAGGAAATGTTAATGGTAAAGAAAAAATACCTACCTATTACGGAGATATGATTTGTTTTGTAAGTGCTATTAACGGCCTTTACAAGTAAAGTTCGGGCCGCGGGAAACGCCACGCGCCGTTCCAATCTTCGTTCCGAACCGATTTTTTTTTTACTATTACAGTTTACTATTTTACTATTACAGTTGCATTTACACGTACCGTACGCAGATTGGAGCGGCGCGTGGAATTTCTCACTTTAACTTTACGTGTGCAGGCCGCTATTGGCAATCCGCAAATTTATTTAAATAAAAATGAATGGTCGAAATCATCCTACCTACTGGATAAAAACTAATTTTAAAAGACGTCAGGTTCGACTAAAATCTGTTCGACAACGAAATTTTTCAATGGAATATGAATCTATTACGAATGAAATAAAGTCGATTGTCTAATTTGATCACTAGTCATAAAAACAATAGAAATTCCACTTTACTTTCTTTGCACTACATCTTTATTTGAATGGCCGTATTTTGTACTATTTTTTTTTAGTACGAGGAACCTCAGGAGGTTAAGAGAGTGAGATGAAGCAGAACAATCTCGAAGGCCCGTGTAAGATATCACGCAGTGTAGAAAATTGTATACAACAGCAATACTTAACCATAAGTACCATAACTTATTAAAGTTTAACAATAGGCCATCACGGTTTAGCATAAAATATTCCACTTTAGCGTATTAAAATGCGCTGTGATGGCCCATGAATCCCATGATTGCCTATTGTACCTTTACCAGTATATAGCTCGGCCACTCTTTGCTGTGGCTCGGTCAAAAGTACTTATTCTAAAGAATAAAAATAGGAAGTTACCCATTATACTTAACTTTTATTGAAAGTCCATCGACCAACTACATATACTTACATGGTTTTCAAAGTTTTGCAAGCACAAACATACAGAGGTGGATTTTTTAAATATATCTGCGATTTTTTTTGATATATCATTTTATGGCAAAACGTACTAAAGAAACGTACCTAACTACCTACAACTATTGGCCGCTAGCTGCACGCGGCACCAAGCTATGCAATCGATAGCGAATTTTCCACATTTCGCACAGCTAAATCTAATCGGTACCAACTCGAGAATTCAAGATCGAATTCAATGTCGGTACTTTTATTTGAGTTTTACGCAATGGCATATCTAGAGATAATTTTCACGGGGGCCTGGCACCCACCTTGTTGAGATACATTGGGCTAGACTTCATTCGGCTTCCGATTTACAAGTGATCAATGATCATCCTGGGGTGGGCACCAGACCATTCTAGGGTGGTGAATTGAAGCAGTTGGTCTATCATGCCGAAATATGCCCGAGTTCTTACAACTTTTCACTTTTTGGTAGTTTAATCAGTTTCTTTGACATGTTGACACGTCACAGTACCTACGGTTCGCTCCTGATTTTATGAGTTCAGCTGATATGAAGCATGCAACGATAGCACATCTCGAATGCGTCAAGATGTCAACGCCACTAATATTTTTCTTTTCTATCACTGAAAACGTATGCGATGACATTCTCGTGCGTTACCCATATATTTTGGGTGATAGAAAAAAAACGTTCGTAGCGTTTGCATTTTGGTTTCGGCCCCGACCTCACATTTATTAGACTACACTACAGCTACAAACAGCAAACAGGTAGAGTAGACTCACTTGTCCGTGAAAGCTTTTATATGATCAAGAAGCAACATGAGCTTAAACAAATTGGAATGGTTACTTAGTAAGTGCCTATACCGAAAACTGTGATATCGTATTTAAAGCGACGGTGAAACCAAAAGAGCAGGGGCTCTATTTTCCTCGGTAAAACCTAATTGCTTTTGAAATGTTGTCGTGTTGTGTTTGACTCGGCGGCCATTAATGTCAAGTAAATAATAGCTACCTATCATAACGTTGACAATACTATAACATGTCAAACGCGATTAGGTTTTGTCAAGTAAAATAGCGCCCCAGAAAGCGAGATGTTTTTTACGATATCGACCGCCTTTCCTTTAGGTGAATAAAAGGTACCACACACACACACACACAAAATAATTTGCGATATCGTTTAGCCAATGTTGACTAAAGGGCCTGGATAAACTTCTAGGTCGAAAGTTAAGTTAAGTATTCCAATTTCGCAGGCCATAACTAATTCGTCAAAGGAATTATAATCTCATTCAACTTCATGTATTATTCAAATATGTTTATTAAACAGTTCTTATTGCTATACTTTTTCAAGCTTAAAATTTCAATTAAGAGACGAGAATATTCAAATCATGGGCTTAGAACGTTGTAAATTGAACGCGCTCTTATAGACAGCCATCTTTGTTTTCGTACAACCAACCTCCCGCTTTTGTATAGCTCTTTAACTTTATCGGGCTTAGAGATTTCCTGTACTTTGTTGCTTTTATGCATACATTTCTATGAAGCCGGCTGTACCGGAGGTACAAAATTAAACAAATAGCTATCTAAATAGCTGAAAGGCGCGCGAGAGACGAAATAATTTATTTTAATTGCAATTTGCCTTTATATAATTCCTTTGGTGGGTATTACGCAATTAGATTTAATCGAATTTTAAATGAGATTAGTTTACACAAATACGTCTTAATAGAAGTTATTAATAGGTTTAAAGAGCATTACAAACAAAATATTAAAGTGGTCTTCAAGACAAGTCTATTAATAAAACTGGCCAAGTGCGAATCGGACTCGCGCACGACGAATTCCGACCATTATCAATAAAAAATCACGTTTGTTGTATGCCTCACTTAAATATTTATTTTATTCTGGTTTTAGTATTTAGCGGCAAGAGAAATACATCACCTGTCAAAATTTCAACTGTCTAGCTGTCACGGTTCATGAGATACAGCCTGGTGACAGACAGACAGACGGACAGTGGAGTCTTAGTAAATAGGGTCCCGTTTTTACCCTTTGTGTACGGAACGCTAAAAAAGATTTACACACCCGACCACATTTTTTGATATCGTTGTCGATGTAATGTTAAAAAAGTTTAAATCTCCGTACTTTGATTAAAACATTATGTTAGCACTCCCACAACCAAGAGAAATCTAACGACTCACCTCAACCTCATATGTTAAAATACATCAAGCTGTTTAGGCTGCAGAGCGTGCCAATGAAATAGACATACATACATACGAAAAACATAACCCCCTTCTGACGCAGTCCTAGGGGACTTAAGGTTCAATGGAGATGTACGAGGCACCTACAGAAAGAGCAATTTGGCTTAAGTACCTCTGCTGTTCGGAGTGTAGTGGCATAGCAATAGGTAAACAAAAGGAGCTGACTTTGAATCTTTTTTTTATCAGTGCTTTGTTCGTGTAGCCAAATGTTTTAAAGTTGTTTCAAATTGTACCCAATACAGATCATTCATGCTCTTTAATAAGGTGATGTAGTGGAGGGAGGTAGGTATTCATGTTCAATTTAAAACCGTAAATAAATGAATTTAAATTCGAAGCTAATTCGTTATCTATGCCTAAATAAATATTTTACACAATGAATCGTTTTGCATGCTATATCTAGAACTTATTTCGGAAAAGTATAGGTCTGTACTAGCGACAAATTTTTTTTTTATATTTACATACACATAGATAGTATTTTGTAAGTTCCTAAAATGATTATAAAATTGTATAAAATCCATTGTATAGTTAAAAAGAACTAAGCGCAGTCAGTAATGTCTACTTTGTATTTCTACTAATTGATGGAAATGAAATTAGTAGAAAAAATCGGACAAGCAAGAGGACCGGGTAGGCTGACCCCAAGTAAATGGGATAAGGTCTGGGAAGAAGAAGAAGAATCGGCAGAACAGAATCCACCGACCACAGAATTGTCACACAAAACGTCACTGTGATACAGAGGGCCCTGCCAAGATGCACCACGCTAACTAGAGTGTCCAAAACCCAATCCAACCAATGCAATCGCGTCACTGGTAGATGACGTGATACGAAAAGTCACGTGATCTATCAGTGACGCGATTGGTTTAAAAACGAAACGAATAGAAACGCTAATTAGCGTAGTGCATCTTGGCAGGGCCCTCTGTTCTGTGGCGGGTCAGGGTCCCAATTTGTCGTTTGTTTGTACAAACATAATAAGTATAATAAAATCTATCTTACTTTTAGTATCGTGCCGTCTTCCAAAACTAAAGTCTCCACACAACCCGCATAGTGCACCTCTGCACAGATCCGTACAGAGCAAAAAAATCACAGAAAACAACAATGTTTAAACAAGCTCAGTCTATTCAAAACCATGTTCACAAACGGTTATCTACAAAGTTACGACCCAACGCCACCCAACTATAATATTACTGTTTTCAAAGCATCAGAGATATTTTTACCTCTGTGGGTAAAAAAACTAGAAAAAGTTAGAAAAACCTTTGACGTTGCGGGGAGCGACAATTGATAGTATCACTTTCATGTTGTGCCCAAATAAAAAGGGTTAAAGGGTAGATGAAAACTCTTGTCTACTAAGGCATTTTGGTAGACGAGCGAAATAGTACAATGGTGGTGTAAGCTCTATTACATTATGATAAAGTGGGTCATTTTATACTTTCGTTTTTAGGGTTGCGTAGTCAAACTCGTAAGCTCGTAGCGTTATTGGCAATTAATGTAAATTGCCGCAACTCTGTGTAAAATCCCCCTTAACGTTTAAGTAACGTTTTCAAGCTCGGAACGTCATCTTCTTTCTTTACATAAAAATGTGTTCATATATTTTTGTACACAAACAATTGACTGTACGTTTTGACAGAAAGTTTTATTTCAACACTAGTGGGTATGTTAATTTTTAGGGTTCCGTAGTCAAACTACCCCGTATAGTTTCGCCATGTCCGTCCGTCCGTCCGTCCGCAGCTTAGCTTAGAGACTCTTTGTTCTAGAAAGTATTTTTCTTGTTTACCTTGTCATTTAACCTACCGCTAAGCAGCAGTGTTCGCATTGTTGTGTTCCGGTGTGGGGATAAGATAATTATTTATTTATTTGTTAGCCTAAGGTGTCCCACTGCTGGGCAAAGGCCTCCCTCTCGTCTCTTAATAAATAAATAAATAAATAATAAATAATTATAAAGTTTTGAATATAAATCATTCGTACGTAGTTGCTTCATAGAATTGTTGAATTTTGAACAAAATATTTTATCTCTACTTGGATTCCAACTGATTTATAAGTCAATTTGGTTTACTTTTTTCTCATCACATATGGTTAAAGTATTATTTTATGTCCGCCCAGACATACCTAATGAAAATATTATTTTCAACAACATTGTTCAAAGTATCGAACAAATTTCTTAGACATTTTTTCTGAGGACATATTTCTGAGGACGAAATTAGTACGGGTTCATTTTTCCCGTTCATTTTTATTGTTTCAAAGCCTTTTCTCCTTTGTTGGCACATTGTCTATCTACCGATATATCATGCCGATTGAGTAACGAACATATCTTATATGTTTTCGTATTACGCAACAGAATAACCGAGTGAATAAAACTTTTGAGAGTAAAGATTAACAGAAGGGACACCTGACGCTCATATTAAATCAATAAATAATATTTATAAAGACAGTTTTATTTCACATCATTCAAATATTCTGGTGGGCTCGTTATAATAATATACTTGAGAATTTAGGCGGCTATTTGAAAATGCTGTTAACTTAATACATTCATTTTATTACAGACTTAAAACTTGTGAAAAGCATAGCACTACACTACATAAATTGGGGTGCACCGTATTTTCATAATTTTCGAGATAGTTTACTGACCCTTATTCAACTGTTAAATCTTTGAAATACTTATGACTTTTTCATCATGTAATTCATACGTTTCAAGCTTACTTGACCTTCCAAACTTTGCGGTTCAAAACTTGCGAAAAACATATACTTATAATTTAAAAAAAATGTCTCGAAGTATTTTTCATAATAAAAACTGGGGTTAATTTTTGTAGTTCAATGGTCAGCGGGAATACGCGACACACACAGTGAATACATTAATTGCAAGTTAACTTGCATGCAATTTCATCTAAGTAGGAATGCCTTAGTTGTTAGTTGTCGCGTTTATTCACACGTCCATAAGCATACGGATACGGATTGCAGCCCCCGCATCCCCTCCCTCATATTGCATGCCAGTCATTGTATACATAACTAGAGGACGCCCGCGACTTCGTACGCGTAGGATTAGTTTTCCGCTACTCCCCCCATTTCTTCCCTTTGGGGGTCGATTTTCGGAAAATCCTTTCTTAGTGCTCACTTACATCATGAAAGGAACCCCTGTACCAAATTTCAAGTTTCTAGGTACAGTAGTTTCGGCTGTGCGTTGATACATCAGTCAGTCAGTTTAGCCTTTTATGTATATAGATTATGAAAAAAGATGGCACGTGCAAGGAGCTGTTATGCAAGTGTGCCAGCGACAGGCATGTGTATTCCCAGCATATTACGAAGTTGCCAGTCTGTTTAATACCAGTATATTATTCTTGTTTGGGCCTGTGCGCACGTCTCAAAGTCAATCAGGACAGCATCGGATCCGGTCGGGTTCGGCGGGAACAGCGGGAAATTACTCGGAAAGTATATTAATAATCTTACAGATTACACTGAGCGTACACTGGCGTGTAAATTAAAAGTGGAACCATTAAAAAACTAGTATTTACTTACTCGAAAAAAAGATATCGTGTAGTGTTAGTAAAATAGAAAAAATTGTCATAAGAAATCAAAATGATATATTTATGATTAAGGTTGGTTTATTGAATATAGAGCGAACCGTGGAATTTAAGCGATACCGCCGAATAAGAAAAAATATTGCTACCCACTGCTGTATTGACACTGCTTTTCACTTTATCTTTTAAATAATAACATTTATTCGTGACTAAGAGGCAAACAAAAAGGAAAAAAATACTGACATAGTCAAAAAGCCTGTTGTTATAATAAGGAATATGTAATGAAAAATCTTAAGATACCTAGTAATTAAACAGTTCTTTTTTTCAATTTTTCTCAAAATGGTACACTTAAAATTAGGTTTATTCGCTAAACCCTTTTTAACTCCTTGCCATGTGTGGTTAAATATACATTAAAATAGTTAAGTTTAACAACGTAAAAACTTACAAAGAGCTCCTGCAATACAAAGACAAGCATTGTTTGTTTTGACTTAAAAACAAATATTTAAAATTATAACTCTTTAGAAGGGCTTTTAAACTTAAAAGAATTTAAACTTTCTTGAAAGAAACTGGCTAGTTGAAAATAATTTATCATATTTTTTTATAATATCTTTATATACTTTTATGTTTAAAAATTCATGCGTCCAATCTACATTAGGTGAGCCTCTACGTTGTCTGTCAGTTAGATATGGAATATAAGTACGCATGGAGTTTGATAAATATTAAAATCGCACACGATTACAATGTCAAAAACAAAATCATGTAAAATACATCGAAATAAGAATTACATTATAATTTATCAAAATAACAGTGGCCCGTTTTAATTGGTGCGACGTGTATGGTTCCCGGATTTGTCACAGTTGAATTCCAGATAAAGACTTTTGTTATTATTTGCTTTGTATTAGTTTCCTTTCTATTTGATATAAATATTATTTTGGGAAGTCATTAACACGTCATAACATTTTTCTTATTCTACTAATAAGCTACGGGTCGATGTAACAGAATGTCTTTTCTCCCGGTACCTATTATTGAAAACGTCGTTAAAATAAAGACGGTTAACAAAATAAGATATTATTTTAGAAAAAACATAGACATCGGTTGAGTTTCTATTTTATTTACTTATAAGTTTCGCCTCACGTAAGAACTTGTAGCAGTTGTTCGTAGCGTATTGGCTCGTAGCAGCGTAGCACGTTCGTAGCGGTACTACGAACAAATTTTAAAGTAATAAAAATTGAGTTATCTGGAGAAACTAAATGAAGTTGCTGGTAGATAGAGCTTGAGACAGATCCTAATGTAAGATGATATTCGATAAGAAACCACTTTGTTTGTTTGTAAATGTTAACAAACCGTTTCGACGTAGAATCGAGATCAGCTTTCATTCCACAGAAATACGAGTACATTGACCTCGGTGGTTAGGAATTATGTTTTTCTCGTCAAAGTTTATAGTGAATCAGAATATTTAATCAAATATGGATCACTTTTGGACGCCAAATATCACTTTAGTTTACTTTATAAGTTTTATGACCGATAACTTCAGAAAAATGATTAGAATTTAATATCAGGGATATAATTTCATTTTAATTTAAACCATGTCGCTATCATAATGTTAACTTTATTCAACTTTAACTCTTATTAAAAGCCGTATCGTAAAAGGGATTAAGAAAGCCATATTATGGATCAAAATAAGGTTGAATGAAGATCCAAGATAGGTCCAGGATATTCCTCATTGTGTAAGTTATCTTGTAAACAGGGTCTCTATTCAACATAGTAAAAACCATATCGTTTTTGAGCTGTTATCGTATTGTCAACGTTTTGATAGCTCTTAATTATTTGCCTGACAGTAATGGCGGCCGAGCTAAAAATAATACCATAACAGAGGGTATTATCTAACGCACTCGCAATCACGATCGTTTTCATTTTGAAAAGCGAAGGCTTGTCTGCATACAAAATGAAAACAATTGCTCCACTTTGAAGCCGGTTGTGATTGCGAGTGCGTTAGACAATAAGCCGTCAGGTCAAATACGATTTAGATTTTACCGCCTAGACTAGAGGCGCAGTTGATTTATTTGTACAGATATAATATTTTGTCCCTTCCCTTATATCCATCACCTTGGCAGAGACTAAAACAAATTATAGCGATAAAAAAACCTGATCCGCTACACTATTTCTAAGAAAATATTAGTAAGTATAAACTTACTAACATTAGAAACGAGGAAGTCTGTTTGTTTGTTTCATTTTCAAGCTTCAACGCCTTAATTGATCGACGTAAAAGATACAGCAACAGTTTATATAAACGAAGAGGTTCTACAACGTGCCAGGCAAAAGCGACGTCTCTGGATTATCCGTCAGAGAAAAGTGGCGAACTTGGGACATGTGTTACAACATGACCGGTACAGTCTTTTGCAACTGATAATGATAGGTAAAGTCTATGGGAAGAGACGCGTAGGCCTTAGAAAAAAATCCTGGCTGAGGAACCTACGGAAGTGGACAGGAATCGCGAGTGCTGCCCGCCTATTTCACCTCGCGAGAGATAGACTGCAATATTCGGAGCTGACTGCCAACCCTCTCTAAGTCGGAGAGGCACCTTAAGAAGAAGAAGAAGAACAGAGGCTCTACTTTGAAATCCGTAATTCGAACTTCGTCTATTGCTATCCCTTTTGCTCTCGACGCGTCACTGATTCGCAAGAAAGTGACGGGGCGATCCGAAGATCGAATTACTGATTTCAAAGTATAGTCCCAGTTTATAGCCCGGAGGCGAACCACGGGTACTTTTTATTCCGGAGAATTTGATAGGTTTAGCGATAGCCGCGGACACAAAGCGACTTGACAGAAGCACGTGGAACTAACCCCATGTGCTTCTATGGGGTTATTATGACATAACTATGCAGTGCAGTCCACGCTGAGAGAAAAGGACGGAGCTATATAACTGAAATAGCTCCGTCCTTCACGCTCGCCGTAAAATGAACTGCATAGGTATGTTATAAATGTTATAATACCCCCCCTGTTTGGGCCACAAGATCAAACACTCTTTAACCGAATAATAACTGTCCTCGCTGTCACATCCATGGATTTTTTTCTCTAGTAAGTCCATGGTGATTGTCTAAGCCTCGACATTGGCGGAACACACCTGGTTAAAACAAAGAGTTAAAGCTATCAAATATAAAAAAAGAGTCACAGGCAAAATCTAGTATCAAATAAAGGACCAAAGTACGTGTAATAATAAGCAGACAGCTATAAAAGAAATATAAATTCAACATATATTTCAAGTCACATTTAACGACGTCAGTACAAATAGTAAATACCTCCAACTTCCAAGAAAATTCTATCTATTAACATTTTTATTGCATCAATAGGGAAAATAAGGAATATCGGGCACCGATGTTATTACTCAATAACAAATTTTATGTCTTCAATTGTGATATCGTTTTGTCATTCTGAGCACGGTATACTAGAGGCTATACTTTTAAAATTGAAATTCGAAGTTAGGTTAGCTCCAACCCTGTCACTCGTCATTCGAGACTAAATCGAGAGAAAGGGATAGAGCTAACGTTCGATTACGTTGACGACGAGTAGCCTCAAAGATGTAGAATAACGTTAAAAAAACTTTATTCTATGCAAACGTGAATTTAATTGAGCGGAATATCGAGTGTCTGTAGCTAGAGCACGAATATATAAATCATACCATACGTTTCCGAATCGCTTTTACTGTTTGAAAACGTGTTCTATACTTGTATGGAATCTATCCGTAGCGCGAACTTCTTAAGCACCCCGGAGACGATCAATGGCAATTGTCAATGTCTTACGTTATTGATAATGCCAATTGAAGTGCAATTGATGTAGTTTCAATCGACAGTTCAATGTTTTCGCCCTCGGTCATCAAAGAGATCAGACGTGTTTATGTTTGCACAATATTCGAAACAACAGTCAATGACTATCATTCAAAATTATCATCATCTGCCTTCAATCACGTAGTTGCGATTGACAATCGCTTCAATTGGATTCGTGTATGTTCAATGGCGATTGACAATCACGTAAAATTGACAATCGCAATTGATTGTCTCCAGGGTGCTTTTTATAAGTACGTTATTGGAAGTAGGTATACGCCACTTTACTACTCGATGACGATACGAAATGTCAACTTTTACGTTTGTGCTAAAAAAAATAATTAATAGTTGTCGTTACTTATTTGATAGAAGGAAAAATTTCGAGCTCGAGGTACTGTTAGAAAGTCTGTGGATCAATTCCGATTAAATTTGATGTGGGAAGCTGTAGGTACTCATTATGTGAAATATTACGTTAGAATCATAATACCTACTTGTGAGCTCCGCCCCATCTGGTAAAGGGAGCGTCATGATGGTCAAACTCGGGTGAAGGCGAGAACAGTCGGGCAAGGAGAACCAAGGGCTTTTTCTAGATGGTTCACAAATTCTCGTTTAATTATTAAAACAACTTTTCAGTCAGACTTTCGGGAAAACACGTGGAGGCTAGCCCTGATGGAGAGATATAACACACGGGCGCTGCCGGTGCGCTGCGTGGTCGCCGCTGCGTAGTTCTACCATCAGGGCCCTGTTTTATAAAGCTACAAATTACAATTTACAGGTTACAAGTTTCCATTTGACACAACCTCGACCAATGACGACCAGCCATTTGAGCAGTGTTGCCAGTTTAGACTTGTAAAATTGTTACTTGTAGCTTTATAAAACGTGCCCCAGTTCTAAATATAAATTAGAACGACATGCCACTCGATGCGTTGTAATACGTCCGTCGCTCTATGTTGAAGTCACAGCGTTGCGACGACGCAAAGCACCGGCAACGCTCGTGTTGTATCGCTGTAAAGGCCGCACTCAGAGTCAAATAATGATGATAAAATAGTTCCATAGTGACGTTTTTTCATACAGGATGCAGGAGTTTGAAAAAGAAATGAGTTAATCGTCTCTTACTGCCGTACTTAGAGATGTCAATTAAATTTGATGTTTGATTAAAGTTGCTGCTGTCCCTTTCTTTGCTATAGCAATAGAATAAGACAACACGTCACTAAACAGACGTTAATTTTAATTGAAGTCTCTGAGTGCGGCAGTTAGTGTGTAAAAACAAATTCTAAATTCAAACCTTGCTGACATTAGAAACAGCCAGCACGCAGCAGTAGCGAATTTTCACAGTATTTTTATTATTGGTTCTTAAAAGCAAAGCTATGAAATGGAAAAGTTTGCATTTGTAAATTGTAAAATAGATTCCAGCCAGTCTGCGACTTTATTTCAGTTCTTTTTTAAAGCTAACGTTTGAGAGACGCTCGAGTCTATCGACTGTGAAGACCTTCCGTGTACACGGAATTCTACTCCCAAATGCAGTTTGATTTTGTTAGTTTTAAATAGGTAGTAAAAGTCCAGTTAATGCATCTATACCATAAATTATCAGATTTCAAGACTACCTACGTATGTACAGGCAACAGCATAAATAAGTGATCATTTATGCACCTTGTCACTTTAGCGTCGTGTTTGAAATGTTATACAAAATTGTGAAACGATTGACAACGACAAGGTACATAAATGATCACTTATTTATGCTGTTGACTGTACCTATTAATTACCATATTGATTTCTACTTTAGCAAAATTTTGAATGGTTGAGAATGATTGTAGCATTAAATTTGCCCTTTGTACTCATTCACATATGTTTTGTGCAATAAAAAAAATGTATTTGAACAATAGTAATGCGTAAACTAAATAAGTTTTAATGAATATTAAAACCTGAGATAGCGTAATCGTATATGCGCGCTATAAACAGACAATAAGACGGAATTTACGTGGAATTGAATTTGTAATTTGCCACAAGATTTTCAGTGAAGAGAAACATTTCAAATGGAAGCCTACAATCCACGAAGCAATTTATGGGGACAAAGGAATTCATAGCTTGTGATATTGTTTAACATGCGCTCGGTATGACACTCGAAACTTGGATGCAATTTTTGTGTGGTTATAACGACTGCATATGGCTGCAGGTTAGGTGCATGATTGTCACGCAGTTCGAGTGCGTTTCCTGCATTCGTTTTGGTTTGGTTTTGGTTATTGGTTTGCAGTTTCGATGTAGTTATGCAAAGCACACTAAAACAGCATTCAAACTTCATTTTTGAAACAGGAGGTTCAAATGTAAACCGTCTGTGATATGTGCTTAGGGCAATCTAGATATATCGGTTCATTGGAGGAAAGGTTAAATAAGTTTTGGCTAAATCAACAAGATGAGTCAAAGTGTTAAGTGTTGAAGAGCCCTCATTTGTGGCGAATTTACTGAATAAATATTTTGGATTTTTGTTTTTTTATTTTTTATTTTGTTGATCCTTAAAGGCTTATTACAACTTCATAAATTAGTTTCTAAAAAGAGAAATGCCGCAATACATTAGATACCTATGGAGATATCTCCATCTCGTTACGACGTATTGCCGCATCCCTCTTGTTAGTGACTTATTTAGGAAGGTGTTATAAGCGCATTAGCGCTTTTGTAGGTTTTAACTGCTGTCTACGTAAATATGTCGTGGTATAGATATGTTAGTATATTTATTTACCTATGTATTTATTTTATTGAAACGTTTTTTTCTGTTTCTCTGATGATTGTACATAATATTATGTACCTACTAATTTGTTATTTTCTGTTATTTTGTTAATCTATCTATCCTCCTGCATTGTCCTTGCAGTGTGGAATAAGTTCGCTTATGTACATTATCTATTTTGATGCAAACATCTCTTGTAATTTTTTGTGTGCACTAAACATTTTACATCCATACATTATGCGTAGATACAGCCTTTTCACAAAATCAAACCTATCAAAGGCATTCATTCAAATAAAACAAACGAAATCAGTACCTACGGCAGCAGTATCAGGATATATTCTGGCAATTACCCGGGTGTGGTGCACCGGATAACTCTGCCGGATAACCGTGGATAACCGGCGAGTGGCCGTGACAGCGCCGAATTAAACCGGGACAATGGAACAAACAGTACTTCTGAGAAAACACGCGGAGTAAAAAACGGAGTTTTATAGTGTTGCGAAAACGGACGGGAGAATGTTTAAGAATGGTTTTTTATAGGGCAAATAATGTTTTGATTTGAAATTAAAATATGTTATAGGTAACAAGTATAATACGGAGCTATACGCACATGTGACAAATAGGTATAATTGTGCATCACTACTGTGGGCCTAGTATGGTTGCGTCTATATCGTGTGTCAAATGTGGATAAAGCATCCGTCACTGTCGTACATATTTACGTGTCAAAAGGTGACGGATGCCTTATCTAAACTTTGTCACGCGATAAACGCAGCCATTAGGGCCCCTGTCTACCATAATATGGTGTACTATAGGTTGAGGTAAGTTAATATAAAATATTCGATATAGTTGATAATCTTGTTTTCGACTGGTGTGTGGGTACATACGGTAAATATACCAACATTGAGGTATTCCACCTCTTATTTTGCGATTGTAGTTAATAGTAATTTGGCCTCATTACGTTTCATTGTTGTTCCGTTGCCAAGAAAGGTAGTTTAAGTAGGTAAGTAGTAAGGCGCGAATTCGTAGATTAAAAACGGTGTAATAGGTATAATATTGTGTATGGACATTGCTAAGGTATAAAATAACTTATGGGTATTTAATCTTGTTAGCCAGATACATTATAAAATATATATAAATAGTTGAACGTGAATATACGAGAGCTCGCAAGGGACTGCTGATTTAGACCCACTTAAAAAGGTTCCTCACTTATAGAAATTGGCTCTTGGGAATATCAAAAAAGCCGTTATTGTCACTTAGATAGGAGAGATTTCTTTAAATTAACTTTATGTTAACGATATTTCCTTCTTGCCCCCTTATTTATAATCGCACTATAAACCTATTTTAATTGAATTATGCGTTGTCAATTTCTATCAAATTCAATTGTCAAAATGTCATATACCTAAAGGACACAGCGTATTTCAAGCACACTTTAGTTATTGCTCGTTTATAAATAAGAGGGTTAATGTCCATACATTATCTGTGATAATAATTTATGGTGTTTGTTTTACAACTAATTTTGACTTTTTAATATAATATTAAAACATATCAGATCGATCATTTGCTTTTTAAAAATAATGTTATCAACATGAAACATACCCATGCTTTAAAAGAATCGAATCCTTTTTACATAGAGGCAGAGATATCGAAAATATAAAAAAAAAAATGTTTTGATACACATTAATCTTTAATGTTATTTTGACGATCTCACTGTAATATTAAAATTTTATTTTTCACTTGCAATGCAATTTATATTGTAACATAAATAAATTACATTGATAAATATTTAAACTAAACGAAACTAAAACTTAACTTCAAAAACGTTATGCATGAACCCGCTTCACAAAAACTTCAGTACCTAACTTAATTTAGTATATAGAAACTGTTGTTTTATTACCACAGAAATCGAAACAATGGCATTGCTTTCCTGTATTGAACTAACAGACAACTGCTACAACACTCGCAACATTCCTCTCCCCGGGCCAAACTACACTCGACAACAGAATCTTGCCAATTGTATAGAAAAGATGGAACTTCTTTAAGATTCGAGCACTACTTGTAGTTTCGTTAACAATAAGGATACCCATTTCGAAATTCTCCGACCACTTGGCTAACAAATAAACTTTTAACAATTGTGAAACGTGTTAGATAAAGTTTGTGTCAATCCAATTTAGTAAACAAGTAAACAAACCGATTTTGGCAGCATTCTAACACAACAATTTCATTTATAACATATTCATCTGTATTTATTTACGCAATAATATACATAGAGGTAAAATATTATTGACCTTACATTTGTAATGATTTTATTTGTGTTAAGTACCTAGTTTTAATAATTATTATTCATCACTTTTCAACCTTGTAATGTTACTTTTAAGTATTATTTATGATTGGAAAAACCGGCAAGTGCGAGTCGGGCTCGCGCACCCAGGGTTACGTAGAGCCGCACAGAAGGTATGTATTAAATATTATGTTCCAATTTGATTTCCATTTCTAATCCAATCAGTGCGAGCCCAACTCACACGCCGGTTCTCTATAACGTTTTTGGCCCGTACTAAGTATATATATTTATTTAAGTACATAACATTAATGACGGCCGAGTAAAAACAATACAATAACAATACGCTTAGAGACAAAGTAGAATAAGGCTCCTGGGCCTCTGTTCTACATATTGCCTGTCAAATGTTATCGCATTTTTAACGTTACGATAGTTCTCATTTCCTTAATAGTAATAGCGGCCATACGATAACACATCAAAGGTAATTATGGTTTTATCCAACAGAATAGAAGGCAATGATTTTTTACGTAACTTATCTCTCGTGACCTGACTTTCAAAGAATTAAATCCCATCATACTATAAAAATACGAACTTTAATCAAAAAACATGGCTTAAAGTAATTTTAGACATATCCTCACGTCCAGCGCCCGAATCCCTGGATAATCACTCACGCGAGCTAAACCGGGATCCGCGTACTTTACATACCCGGCCGGTACCGGTATAGCGGCACATCCGGATATTAATTTAATAATACGAACACCGCTTAATATTAACGCGGGCTGCGGAGGGTTAAGTTAGGAGAAAAGGAGAGTTATTTTTCAATAAAATTAATTAGTTGCGCGAGACCGAAGAGCTGGCTTCCGCGCTCAACGCATTTCTTTCGGCGAGGAAATGCTGCCAATATTTACACTATAAGTTTTTAAGTTAGATATTAATTTAATTTTTCATTTTATCAGTTACCGTCTTGTAATTAAGAATAAGAATAATCTTTATTGCCACAACCTTAAATTTAGCAAATATAAAACAAACAAAAAAAGTTAGTAAAAGAGAAAAAATAAAAACTTAGAGTAACTAAGAAACTATGTTAGGCAATGGGTCCCAATCTCAGCATGCTTTGTCCCTAATTATGCCGATATCTCATTTTCATTCCCTTGAAATATTGTTAATCGGAAATGGATGCCAATTATCTTATTAATATGAGTTCGCAAAGTTTGATGTAGCTTGCACCTTCTAAACTTTTGGGTAGATAAGTAATTTAAATATTTATTTTCATATTTTTTAATTTTATTTAGAACACACACAGTCATATTCAATGCAATAGAAGTAGTTTGTACTAAACAAAATATGAGTATCAAAAAGACATGGAGGTTCATGACAAAACAAAATCAAAATCAATTAATTGGTTGCAAAATTAATAAGAAATATATTCATATTTTTGTTGTTTTGTAAAACTGTCAGTTATGAGACAAGTATTTTAAAACTTTATAATGTTAGAGGAAGACTGAAGTCAACGATGCACAATGACCTACTTGACGTCGTGAGCAAGTTTTGAGAATTTTCATAATATCATTATAAAGTTTGCCTTTGCCTTAGTTCGCGTTTGCAACATTGCATTTTTGGAAAATTATCAATGCTCTAATAAAGTTACGTACATGATACTGAAAATATCAAAAAGGTACCATAAAATAAGAGGTAACATAGTAGGTCTGCATGATATTAATTTATTCATTGTTCAACTGCACGTGTTGAAGATGTTAGTTATATTTTTTGAGGAGTTTTAGGAGCTCTCTTACCATCAGGTGGACTGTGTGCTCGTTGGCTTCTCCATGCTTGTAGAAAACAAAACATATATATCTATTATTGAGCTCGAGAGAAAAAAAGTAATTTGGGACCCCCTTTAATTTGTAACTTTATTTTATTTTCATTATTTGTTTATGTAGCAATTATAGTATTTTCAAAAAGTTAGTACATTTTTTGAAAATTTCTTACTTCTACCTATATTCTAGAGAAAAAGATATTGAAAAGTTCGAGCGAAAAAAGCAGAGAAAAATCAAGTTGGCGCTCTTTAATTTGGTTACTTCATTTTATTTTTATTTTTTGTTGTTTAAGCGTCAATAGAGATACCCAGTCTGTAAAAATTTCAACCTAACTATTATGATTTACGAGAAACGACCCGCTAACAGACCTACAGACAGACAGTACGGAGACTACGGAGCCCAAAAAAGGTATGTACTGGTATATATATTTTTCATGCCTATTGAATACTGCTTATAATCGCGTCAGCTCGTATCTTGTGTCATATTTAGGTTTCATATCAACGCCGTCCGCAGCGCCTGGATTACCATTGTGCCGCGAAAGAGCAGTTTTTCGGCCGTTTAATAAGTGCCGAAAAACCGAGTGGCTTTAATTTGCCGCTGTCACAGGCAGGCGGCAGTGAAACGGTTATATTTAGCGTCGTATTTGCTGAGATGGATCTAGAATTAAGTCTGGTGAAGAACTTGGAGTTTTCTATTAAAAACTACAAAACCAATGTAGGGGAGACCGGGTATGGTTGTCACACGGGTTGGTTGTCACAGCGGCCATAACAGAAAACTGAACGAACGAATGAGTTCATCGACCGGTGTCGAAAGACCGCGAGCGCTATATCTCCCTCCCTACTTCACCTCAGTCCGCTCCAGAAATTCTGGATGGCCCGAGGATGGCTGGAGAATGGCCGCTGTGACAACCAACCCGTGTGACAACCATACCCGGTCTCCCCTAATGTTTTTGCTCAAACGGTAATAATTTACTATTATTATTAACCATATCGTCGGCCTAAAGTGTTAACCTGATAAATCCATTTTTAAAATTTAGCAGGTTTGCATTCTATATAGATAGATGAAATAAAGTGCAAACCTGCTAAATCCTAAAAATGGATTTAGCGGGTTAACACTTTAGGCCGACGATATTGCCTTTCACGTGTTATCATATTGTTTTTAGCTCGTTCGCCATTACTGTTAAGTAAATAAGAGCTATCGTAACGTTGATAATACGATACCACGACAAAGGCAATATTGTTTAACCGAGGGGTTATTATGACATGGATATCATTTTACGGCGAGCGTAAAGGACAGAGCTATAGCAATTATAAATAAATAAATAAATAACCACTTAAACCATTGGCAAAACGCCCTACTCTTGCTTTACTCAGAAAAGGAAGAATAAAATCAATATCATTTTCGGCAATTTTAGTGTAGGCCCAAATTTTTGAATTATTTTCTTTGTTCGTAAGTTATCTTAAACAAAAACCAATCTTCCATTCTAAAATATAAAACGATGGTCAAGTACGCCGTATATTCGGCGAGCTATAAAATTTATATTATCGCAATGAAGAATTACGATGTCTTATTATTTTCATCGACGACGTCTTATTCTGCGAAATGGGTATTAAAGTCCAAGGCGTTGCACGTATCACTTATTTTATTGGTTTAACATCAGTAATATTGCAAACTCTATGACAGTAACAAGTTTTTTTTATTTAAATATGCTTTTCTACGCTTTTTTACGGCATGGAGAAGCCTAACGAGCACACACGTTGCATAATGGTAAGTGGGATCTGTGACCCATAGACATTTGCATTCTCAAAGCTACAATCTAAAGATTGCAATCCGAAGACCGGCAATGCGTTGCCAACCCTGAACAATAGGATGGAATGCCTCTATGCTAGTAATCACCGGTTGTAAAACCATGTTGCTTTTGATATGTTAACGCATTGTCAACGTTTTGGTAGCTCTTTATTTACTTGACAGTAATGGCGGCCGAGTTAACCACAATACCATAAGCCGTCAGAAGCACCGTTTTACCGTGTTGAATAGAGGCCCAGGTGGCGTGTGTGCTCGTGTAAACTCTTTAAGCCATTAAAAAAGCTGCTACTGCAACGTGTTCTATATCTAAGTTGCATAGCGCTGTATGCTATTAGTATTTTACATAGTGGCGCACCGCGTCCGTATGACGGGCACTTTTTAAATTAACGTTTCGCAAGCTACGAGTATATACCGCATATGCTGTGTACGTCGTATAGTCTTTCCCAACGGTGGTTGTCCGTTTTCGTATCTATCCTACTTGCGCGTCCATATTATCTACAAGCGTGCGAGCAAGGAGGGTATACTGCCAAACATCTTTCGTACACGAAGGTAATTATTTCTTTGCTCCCTGTACAAAGTAGACGTAACGGGGTTCAAACCGTTAACTTTCATGACTTAACTGGATGTTAAGCCGAATTTTAACGATATCTCGCTATAGAGTAATTATGCGTTGCATTACGAGAGGTTTACTGTCTTGAATTAGGTTATGCGGTTTTTACTGCCCCGGTCTTGCTCGGGTAAGTAAGAAATGAGAATAAATAGTAGATTGTTAACCAAGGGATGAAAGTGATCAATTGCATTCCGACACCTTTTGGTCACATCGCATCGGACATTTTGGAAATGTTCTACAAGTTTATTAGAAATACAAGCGTTTGATCTTGGGGTTTGGGGTGTTACCGCGGGCTTTTGAAGCTTTTCAGTTTTTGCTGCACACAAAGTTAAGGATTTACTTTTCGCGCAGCAAAGTTGTTTTCTAGAGGAATTATTAACACTAAATGCGCTGAAATATGTAACTTCAAACTATGGGTAGTTAGGACTAATTGCACAGAATTTTGAACGATTATTAGTGGCACTAGCCAGCCGCCAAAGTTTTTAACGAGCTACGTTGCAAATTATTTGTTAAGGTTAGTTCTAAAAATAAGTTTTACTGTGCTGGATTGCCACTAAATCAAGATGCTGCACACTCTCGTTTACATTGGTCAAGGACAGTGGACAGAACAGGAGTGTAAACCGGTCGGACAGTAGCGAGTCAAGTTGCCTTGCCAGTGGATCCAAATAGAATCGCTTTCTATTTTTCACTCCACTGTACTTGTTACTGTCGTTGATCAATTTAAATCGGGCTTACTACTAAGAACTGAAGTGGTAAGGAATTGACAAAGATCCTGCTGAATCTGTAAGCCTAGACAAGTTGCCGCTTTTAGAATTGACGTAGGCGCTTGATTTTGGATAGCAATAACGCCGATAACGAACGCCGAATGCAGTGTCTTGTCTAGTGCTTCTATAAGGATTAAAGGTCAACGCGGTGTCTGACTTCATCCAACTCCATGACCGATTGTTAATTTAATGCATTTTATTGTAAACAAATGATATTAATTTGACAATTGATTCTGAAACTGGCTCCCTAATCATTTTAAGTGGAGAGAGGACGTGTTGATTGCATATTCACGCCTATTCAGTGGGGTCTTTATCAATTCCCTACCATTTCGGTAAGTAATTAGTGGTAAGTAGGCTTGTGTCCTTGTGTAGACCGAGATCGGAGCGCTCCCTTTAAAGACCGAGCGGGCGCAACTCTAGTGGTAAGATCTTAGTTAGTGAAAGTTTGCAGAATCTTGAGTTGGTGACAATAGTAAAGTTACCGGATTTTTAGAAGTTAACGTAGCTCATTAAGGTTTTTGGTATGAGAATACCCGCCATATAGTGCACCTCATTCATTATCAATTGAATTTTTATGCAATTAGTTCTATCGCCAATAGTTGTGTGTATGAAGTAATCGTATCTCAGTTATTTTTGAGTACAGAGAAAATATCTAAACACCAATTTGAAGCGCATTTCGTCTTTTTATCTCCTGTAAATAATACTTTGCTCTAAAATAAATCTTTAGGACTTATTGAAAAATACTGAAATAACGTCAAAGCCTGCAGCAGCACCTCGAGGACGAAAATTTGGATTTTACCAATGGAACATAATCCAAAATTGGCGGATAACCGACCTTTTGCAAGGCGGATACCCTTAATTTAGACAGATTTACTCAACAAGTTCATAGAAGTTGTATCTTAATTGATTTTCAAGAACATTTAAACGAGTACTTTGTGTCGATACTGTTTTATTCCAGCAATGCGATATTAGTGCAGTAAATTTCTAATCTGGTTGAAGGTTTCACCGACGAATAGTGATATTTGTTTACTTAATTAATTTACATAATTAATGATTGAGTGTCATTGAATTGACGCCTTCAAACACTGAAACTAGGGTATTCAATTTCTAATCAAAACCATTTAGTTCAAATACAATGGACATTTAATTGAAACCTGTTTAAATGTACCTAAATATCTTGTTCAAAGAGGCTTACTCGTTTCTCCTACTTTATAATATTAGCACAAAATTTAAATAGTGAAGTTAATCTTCTGAAATACGCAATTATGAAAAGCTCTAGGTAACAAGTCCGAGGAAAACGGTTGATAATTAAAGACTGTTAAAAGTCTTTACTACGAATTTGGTTGTCAAAGATTTATCTCCATAGCAATAGTGAAGGGCAGGAGCTTCCCAAGAGAAGAATACTGCTGAGAACAAACGCCGTAAGAAACTCAACAGTCAGTCGTTTTTAGGGTTCCGTACCCAAAGGGTATAAACGGGACCCTATTACTAAGACTCCGCTGTCCGTCTGTCACCAGGCTGTATCTCGTGAACCGTGATAGCTAGTCAGTTGAAATTTTCACAGAAGATGTCTTTCTATTGCCGCTATAACAACAAATACTAAAAACATAATAAAAGAAATATTTAAAGGGCGCTTCCATACAACAAGCGTGATTTTTTTTGCCGTTTTTTACAAATGTTGTAAAGATAATGGTACGGAACCCTACGTGCGCGAGTCCGACGCGCACTTGGCCGGTTTTAAAAAAAAATATTGCTTATAATATTGAACCTACAATCATAATACTTACCCACCATTATATAAAACAATGAATTTAAAATAAAAATATCATGCGTAGTTGAGCAGGAAAACGTGTCAAAACTCAGAATTTTTAAAAGAGCTAATGACTAGTAATAAAAAAAAAACTTACCTAAAACGGTGCAAGACAACCACATTAAAAAAAGCTTCTATACGTTCTCCTAAAGAAACGCGTGTTTCAATATCTTTCTTCCTTTTCAAGGTTCCGTACCCAAAGGGTGCCAACACGGGACCCTATTACTAATCCTCTGCTGTCCGTCCGTCTATCTGTCAGCGGGCTGTATCTCATAAATGTAGACAGTTGAAATTTTTAAAGAGTGTATTTATATTACCACTACGACAAATAATAATAATAAAAAAAGTAGAGGACACTACATAGGGGCCTATGTAAGAAGGGTACGTAACTCTCCGTATGCGAGTCCGACCTGCACTTGACCCGTAATTTAGACTTGAGGGCTATAATACTCATACTTGAATATATTTTACCTGTTCCGTTCACAGCACTATGCTCCGTAATTACCTCGCGACGAGTTAGTTGCGAAGCAGATAGAGACGCGGACAAGTCGGGATCGAGTAATACCGCAGAGCCTAGTATTAATAGCTTACAACAGAGCGGCCTGTTGCAAGAACAGCTAGGTCTAAAATAAAAATAAATATGGTAGATCAGACTTTCGGAAGTAGCTGTAGTACAATTAAGCCGAAGCAGACATGTTTTCCTAAAAAATAATATAAATACTCATCTATTTATTTCTCTACCAATAGGAACTATCAGCTTAATGGAACCTTGACCCACCATAGAACGGTGTCACTGAAATTAAAAAACCAATTTGTTTGACACTTCTTACGACTTGAATTATAATATTACTGTGACACAGTTCCATGGTGGGTCAGGGTTCCATTGGACTGATAGTGCCTCCGTGACAGGTGACAACCGTGGGGTGGAGACTGATCACTAACTAGGGGACCCTGTGTATTAGGGGGCTTATTATGTCTAACGCACTCACAATCACGATCGTTTTCATTTTGAAAATCGAAGGCTTGTCTGCATACAAAATGAAAACAATTGCTCCACTTTGAAGCCGGTTGCGATTGCGAGTGCGTTAGACAATAAGCCATCAGGTCACCAGAGATCCAACCCTCAGATATCTATAGCTACAGCATCCATTTGCAGTCAAAGTATTTGATTGTTTACCAGTTTGACGTACTACGTCAGTTTGCCGGGTTATACATTTTCCACGTGTCATTAGTCGTGTCACGCCGGGAAATGTAAAACACGGCTATTTCGCGTATGTCAAACTGCTAAAAAATCTATTTCCTAGACTGTACATAATTTGAATGTACCTATATAATTTTAGTAACTTTAAGTCTGTCTTTCTTTTAGTCTCATCTATAATGACTATTCTGTTGGTATGCCCTAAACAAGATGCATAATGCTCACGTAAACAATTTTTGAAAACAGTACCCCTTACCATGACTTACAATAGGCTATTTGACTAATTTTAGAAAACCTTATTAAATGATTCTTTATTACATAAGAAGCACACTACATTGATATTTCCATGAGATTCTACTATATTATCAATAAAAATCCATTTAAAAGTTTAAATTTCCGAAACCGCGCCAAAAATGCTGTTTCTATCGTGGCGCTGGCCGTGTGACGTTATACGAGTATGCAAGTAAACAATGAAAAATCATTTGAAGAGATATACCCTTATGATCTGTGGTTACTTGCGTGTGACGTCACCTGCGAGTAACCACAGCTACAAAGCAATCGCATAGCGTTTCTGCCACAGATAAAATTTCAAAATATATTACAATTTTTTTCGTGTAATTTCCAAAAAAATATGCTTAATTTAGTTTAAAGTAAAGTGAAATATGTTGTTTTACGCTATTATCTAATAGGATGACGACAATTTGATGCATATTTTCAATGTTGTCAAATAGCCTATTATCGTACTCGCTGGCGAGTCGAATGCTCTATCCCTCGCACTATAAAATAATACTTGTAAGGTCTGCGACGGACAAAGCTTCGACTCGCTAGCGAGTACTTTAATTGTAACTCATGGTAAGGGTACTGTCCAAATGTATGGAAGTGACATAAACGCTCGATGCGACTATCCGGCAGGTTACACCAATCCTACTAATTTTCGATAACGATAGCAGCATGTATCTTGTCTAGGGCCATTAGTGCATAACCGCCCATACAAATGGTTCTACGGCTACTTCGAACCTTGTTGTTGAGAATGACACAGGTAAAGAACCGTCGATTCTAATATATTTAACTATTGTTCTTGAGACTTGTGTCAGGACTAGTCTCTCGATCGTCAACACGCTCGTAAGCAGTAGGTATACCCCCTCACAGCACTACGTGTCGGCGACACCGTGTGTAGGGAAACGGTGTTGCTGAGTCAAATATCCATTTTACCGTACTTACTATAATTGTAGGGTCTATTTATAACTTTTTTTTTTAAACTTAGTTCCTATTTACCCCGTTTTACGGTACTTAACATAAGTATTTATTAGTCCACTGCGCCATTTAAATATGTACCACATCTCAGGATGTTTACCACGAATCACTATGCACCATCTATTTCACTCGTCATTCAAAATAAGGCACAGAGCTAACGTCACATTGAACTTAGCTCCCTGAGCGTCAATCCCAATACACAGAACTATCTGTCCCTGAGTGCTGTGCCGGGATTACTCCGCGGTTAATCTCTCGTCAACAGCGCGCGTGAGAAGTGTATCGCGAGCTCGCAGCTCTCACGTCCCTACATCGGCTACACTGTGAGCAGGGAGGTGAGACATCATTAAAGGCACTTACACACTAAGTATTAAACGCCACACGACTAGTGATGGGCGATTTCTGAAATATTGTATAAATTTCCTTAGCCGCGAAAATTGCAGGTTTTGAACGTTAGATGGAAATTGTTTGTTTTAAACTTTCGCAACGTTCACACATTGTTTTAAATCTTAAATGGGAGCTCTTGATTCCGTGGAATCCGGTGGTTAGCAAGTGCAAGCGTCATCATGTCATCGGACAAATCCGTAGACACTGTGAGTGTTGTGTGCCGGTCGTTGGGTATTCCGATAAAACAAAAACGAAACCAAGTGCGGGTAGTTCGAAAAACTCGCGCGCAAGATAAATAAGCACCAGCCCTCTTCAGTCTATTCGTGACCACGACCGTCGCAACGCGATCGAAACGTCGAGGTATATATAATGTATTTACGCGATTAAGTCCCGTTTTACATTTATGACAGTAGATGGAAATTATTCTGGAAGTAATACAACAAGTAAATTTCATGAACCGTTTGCTTACTTACGTTACATGTCAAAACTGTAATATTTTTTAAAAATGAAACGATAATTTCACTGGTAACTTTCAGATTATGGCATGAATTTAAGAGAAAGTTTTACTTTTGAAACTTTTAAAATATTGCATGACATTTAAGTGAAAGTTACACTTTTGAAACTTACAAGCCGCTCATCACTATACGTGACCTGACAAAACGCGATGCGTATTGAGTCGAATAAAATCGTATGATTTTCTATGACCAGGGGGGTTATTATGACCTAGCTTTGCAATTCAGTTTACGCTGAGAGAAAAGGACAGAGCTATATAACTGCTATAGCTCTGTCCTTTACGCTCGCCGTAAAATGAACTGCATAGCTATGTCATAATAACCCCCCAGAGGGCTTATTGTCTAACGCACTCGCGATTGCAACTGGCTTCAAAGTGGAGCAATTGTTTTCATTTTGTATTCAGACAAGCCTTCAATTTTCAAAATGAAAACGATCGTGATTGCGAGTGCGTTAAACAATAAACCCTTTGAATCACACTATGAACATCCGACGTGTTGGGAATTTACATGGTTCAGGGGGGTTATTATGACATAGCTATGCAGTTCATTTTACGGCGAGCGTAAAGGACAGAGCTATAGCAGTTATATAGCTCTGTCCTTTTCTCTCAGCGTAAACTGAACTGCATTGCTATGTCATAATAACCCCCCAGATCTGAGTTCGTAGCCAAGATGCAAACGCTAATAAAGTTATTCTTTTCTATCGCTCAAAATGTATGGGATGACAGT
Organism: Acleris cristana; assembly: GCA_948252455.1. NCBI lineage: Eukaryota > Metazoa > Arthropoda > Insecta > Lepidoptera > Tortricidae > Acleris > Acleris cristana. The sequence continues at coordinate 13,649,040 of OX411775.1, read as the reverse complement.
TGACCACGTGGTTTATCGCAACGCACGAGAATGTCATCCCATACATTTTGAGTGATAGAAAAGAAAAACGTTAGTAGCGTTTGCATCTTGGCTAGGGCGTCGGGTGTCCACACGTTGCGTCACGTCGCGTTTCAATTCGGCCATAAAGGCTCAAGTATAAAGGGTACATCGTAAGAATATATCTATTTAACTTAGTAACTTTTTGAGATATCGTGATTTAAAACCTAGAAACCACGTAATTTCGTACCTACCTACGTATTTTCGTGTACCAGGGGTTTTATTATAAGTAAAAGAAAATAAAGTTACATTAAAATTTATATCTGCAACTGAAAGGTAAGTTAATTAACTAGGTTAATTGCGAACTCCACATTTTGAGATACAAATCTCACTGAAAAAAAAATCACAGACATTTTTATTCTGTGTACCTACTTACCATTTATAATAATGTTTACATTTATTTTAACAAAGCTTAAGATCATTGTAACCTTGATTTAGTAAAGGTGTGTTTAGACCAAACGAGTGAATGCTCTAGAACATGTTTTGTCTTTATTTTTACAAAGAAAATGTAAGAGATAATGCATAGAATTCCGGTTCGTTCGCTTGGTCTACGGGCCTAACAGCTTATCATTCGGCAAGAGAGGAAGTTATTTGAGTTACATGCCTGCTACATGCTATATTTATTTTAAGAAATTCAAGTTAACACTACATTTTGAAAACTCATACAAAGTTTAAAAATCTAATGTTTAATATCTGGAATGCTACTGATTTCCGGACACGGCTACATGACCTGAGAGGTTAACATTGAAAAACCAATAACCCTGTGTCAAGCTAAAATAGAGATATAATTTTCCTCAACTTTTATACATCAACGCTGAAAAACATGTCCGTAACGTATTACTTACTCAGTCGCTTGCTCCTCATTTTGGCAGAAATGAGTTTCGCAAGGATCAATGCCCTACAATATTTGTTCCGTTCCGTATCATACAAGTATAGGACGAGTAATTGGTAGTCAGAGTTGTAAAGATAAAAAAGCGCTGTTGCTAGGACTGTTTACAAAATTCATTTGGAACTTCTTTCCCATAATAATTTAAATTTCTAACATGTCTTTTAACTTTCGATCATACCTATTTGTTTATAAAACAACGATAGATGGCGTCACCATACCCTCTGAGTATGCAAGCGATTACTAATTTCGTGGATCTTAAGTAGGGTCTTGGTGGCATAATTGGTAATGCGCCTGCATCGGCCCGCAGAGCCAGAGGAGATTTAGGTTCGAATCCTGCCTAAGACCGACGAAATTTTTTCGCTTTAATATAGTTTAGAATTTCGTAAACCCACTTCTGTTAAATTTAAAAATCAATGTATTATATATAACATATGTATATATTATCTTTCTTCTTTACATAAAATACAACATAGTCTCGTTCCGCCGTCTGTCCCTCTGTATGTACGCTTAGATCTTTCTAACTACGCAACGGATTTAAATGCAGTAAGTACATCAATAGATAGAATGATTCAAGAGGAATTTTTTTATATATACTAAATTCTGGATTATGTTCGGGTGTTACAGAAAACTCTTATTTACGAATCAAAGCGAGGGCGAGGGTCGCTAGTTTAAAATAAATAAAATGCAAAATTACAAACAAAGAAAATTCATTTTTTAATTTTAAATCCCTGCACTTTTTCTAAATAAAGCTTGGTATGTTATGCATAACAAACCTTTAATCTGCGCGAGGATTATTCATTTTGAGACACAACGTGACTACAAATTATTCACGAGACGCCGCCGGATTAAGTGATTACTTAGTCAGTTAGTGCATCTCAGAACGGCGAACACTCTTCAAAGCGCCTATTAATAACGACACAAGGGTATATAATGCCTCAGTGCATCTCTATCTTGCTAGTATTGGAGAAAGAGAGATGCTGTATAAGATGGAGGATATTGTTGATGAATTTGATGATTCTTGTTAGACCTCAGATAGCGTTAAATATCATAGACTGGGGTATAAGCCGAATATAAACCATGGTTGGGCTGTTGGGTTAGATTCAGTGGAATACGAGTATCGTACAGTGCCGACACTACACGCTAGAAATACGATATTGAAAGTGATATAAATAACCAACAAAATTAATTTAATTATGTCTGTGGGAAAAATGACATTCCCGACGAAGAGATTTCTTTCCACCGCGTCGGGAACGCTGGAAACGTAGTTCAGCGGCGATGGGAACGCAGTCGCTCACTATCCTGAACTGTAAACAGAACTAATATTTTCAATACTTAGCTATTACCTACTCACCGGCGTATTTAGCGGAACGAAAAAATAAGTGTTATTTTCAACCTAACAATTTTACTTAATAAAAACAACAAAATGTATTTTCCTTACACAAAATGACTGACTTCTTAATGAACAGATGGTTTTGTGTAAGGAAAACAAATATTGATGATTCTATGAAGTAAAATTGTAACGTTAAAAATACACCTTTTTTTTTCGTTTCGCAAATTTTGCCGATGAGTGTTTCAATTTTATTTAACTTAGTCCGCACTATTCCTCCATTGAAGCGATTTCTCCTAGTAACAGAAGGTTCTAAAACTTCTTTGAGGTTCTTCTATCACAATGATTATCCATACAGTGGCTCTCGACCAAATGCGTAACGCTAACGTAGGTAAACGATTTTCGAAAACTACCCTTACCATGAGTTACAATTAACGTACTCGCTAGCGAATCGAATGCACTGTCCCTCACAGTCCTCGCGGTATTCTTATAGAGTGCGAGGGAGAGAGCTAACGAGTACGGTAATTGTAACTCATGGTAAGGGTATTAGCTGGAATTCTCATAACCGCTCGTCGCGACCATCCAGCTTACATCAATCCCATACATTTTTGATAACGATAACGTCCTCGCCAAGCTTGTCTAGAGCCACAAGGGACATGGTAACATCGCTAGCATAACAGATGGTCAATGGGATCGGAAAGTTCTCGAGTGGCGTCCGCGTACCGGAAATCGATGGATGCAAGTGGCGCAGGATTAGTACATGCGACAAATCTTGGGGGAGACCTATGTTCAGGTGTGGACTTATTTCAGGTGAAATTATGAAATGAAATATTTTTCAGTTTCCATACAAAACATAAGAAACCAAACTAGAAAATATTAGCCACTATACAGTGTGTTACCGGCATGCGGGCATTTAAACTGCCGATAATATGTTGCTATAGCAATTGTTTGCAAGTATTATTAATTAAAAAATTATTAAAATAACTTCACAATTAATTTTCTTAACTACTGTACATTTTTATAATGTAGTGCATTATAAAAATGTACAGTTATCAGTTATCAGTATCGCTGTTGCTTAGTACAAGGCATGTCGTGGTACGGGGGCAAAAAACTGTGCTGTGCTTTACATTGCTGGCAATAAAAATTTTGATTGATAGTTAACAAAGCCTAAAAATTTGTTAATTAATTAAATCAATGTCATAATTACGTTACAAATATACGTTATTTTAACCTCCTTTAAAAAAAGCCAGGGTGCTGGTAACACACTGTATAAGCGGCGCTACGCGTGACCCCAATCCCGTGATGACAGGCTTATGAACCCCCCCTAGACCCTTCAGTGCTGGTGAAGCCACGGGCTCGTGTCCCATATCGCCGAAAACTGAGTGTTGGAGGTGTAGGTGGCTTTTCTGGCGACACCAGCGCGGCGGCAGCCAGAACATGGTGCGCTACGCGTCATTTTACTGCACGCGCATATCCCTCGCCTAAGCACAACCCTAGCCAGGATTCATTAAGCTAACTAGACTAGCGTCACTGGTAGATCACGTGACTCTTCGTATCACGTCATCTACCAGTGACGCGATTGGTTTTAAAACGAAACGAAAAGAAACGCTAGTTAGCGTAATGCGTCTTGGATAGGGCCTCAGGTGTAGTTTGACTATCCACTGTGTAGACTCTAGTGCAAAAACTTACGAACAGTTAAGCTTTCTGACACCTTCACTTCTGATTTTATTAGTAAGGATGATGACACGGTGCTCGGTTCGTTGTGATTAAGGTTTACCTAAAATTACTTTTTTTTATTTGAAATAATAATTTTAAGATACTATAGTGTTTTCTCTCCACGAAGACGCGTTCCACTATTTAATTTTACGTAAAGTAATTTTAATTAAGCAAATTTTATGGATAATCGCCCGGTGATAAATCGACATTATAATTAATTTTAATAAGAGGACAGTGAAAATAGCTAATGAATACATAGCGTATCTCAATTCTAGTCAAAATTACTTTCAGCTCTATTCTTAGAAACGTCAAATTCTATTTTCGTTAGACGAGAATCGACTTGGAGGTTTCTAAACGTAATTTCTGACACGTTAAGTAAAATTTTATATTTATAACCGATTCAAACTACATGCAAAGTTTTATTTTTGTTTGAAGCATAATAAATTGTAGCATAAAATCGTAAAAAAATAGCACGTTGTTGGTAAAAAAATTGCCACTGTTAAATTTGCGATAAAATTATTGAAACTTGATTACAACTCGACATATGTACCTACTCGTATACTTTAGCACCAATCAACCTGGTTTCCGGCGCTAGAACTAATTGTTACATCTATGGGTTGAAGCCGGTTAGCTATGATTGCATGGCCATTAATAACTGGGTGTAACTAAGCTGGCAAATTGATACCTTGATACCTAATGGATTGATAATATTGTATCAAAACTACGATCACTAAATTAAGATGCGTCAATAATAATTATTTTACTAATATTATAAATGCAAAATTTTGGAGGTTTGTTTTTCAATCACGCCAGCACATAGTCAACGAAAAGCACACAGGCTACTTTTTATCTTGGAAAATTGGATTGAGTTTTAATGATGAGAAATATGAAATAAAAACCCCTATTATTAGAATCGGTTTACAATTAGCGTTGTATACAGAAGATAAGAGAAGAAAGAGAATATACGTATATTCAGGCTTTCTTACTTGTCGGCCTGATGTAGTAAACCTACTAGCACCTTAGATTTTAAATAAAAGAAAAGGTTAGGTACTATTTAAAAGAGTTCTGGATAAATAAAATGGGCTTTGTTGGGCCTGTTTTGGTTTCGTTTATCGCTGAAGATAAATGTAAATAAAACATCCGTCACTTTCTGACAAGTATGTAAGTGCGAGCGAGAGTGACGGATGCTTTATCCACATTTATCCACCGTGATAACTGCGACTATTTTAAACTATACCAAATACGCGGTAAAACAAAATAAAACCCTCAATTAAGAATGACACTCTTTAAATAAGAAGCCTTTCTTTTAAATTTAAATAACGACATCTCGAGCAATGGAATAATTAGACAACATTATATTTTCCTCACGATCTGAGCGCGTCTTTGCGTGTTTGTTTTCTCGTCACGCGTCAAACGCCGCGCGGCAATCGCGTCAATAAGGGCTGATTAAACGCGCGGTCGCACCGCGCCGCGGCGGTATTTTCTAGCATTCACTAAAATAGGGTGCAACTTTTATTAGAAGGACGGATACGTGTATGTTATTATAAGTTATGGTTAACTAGGTCTAGGTACATGTTCTATTTATGTAGGAGTAGACAAGTTGCTCAAAAATATCGAAACTGAAATGTGTAATTAAAGGCGTTATTTACTTATTTAAACTTTATTGCACAATTCACAAAGTAAGTACAAATAGTGGATTAAAAAAAGTTAACCATTGGGCGAAACAGATACAAGTAGAGGTTGGTGATAAATTTGATGAAACGTTAAATTAAGAAATGTTATGACGTGTTCAGATATATTTGGTGTCGTCTGTATGTTTTTCTTTTCATTTTATGTGCCCACATCATATGTCCATGTTATTATGCTTACATGGACGACTTTACCTTTCTACACAAAATACAAATTACAAATACAAATTAGTTTGTATAGCCACCAACAGAAGCGTAGGAGCATAGAGATTGAAAAAATCGTCATTGAACTAATATGCTCTCTGTTTTATTAGCAATTTTGTTCACAACCATTCATACAGAAAAAAATCATCAACAGATAAAGCGGAGAAATAACTGGACTGTGAGCGTGGACGTTGTTGAACCCGAAAATCCGCCGTTTAATCGTTTTCCGTTGCACATGAATGAACAGGTTTATTAATAACTGTTTGGGCATTGATTGTTTCAATGGGTATGGAGGTAGTTATCATTAAATATTATTCTGATCGGATCTGATCTGACCTGACCTGAATATATATTGGTTTGATCGGTACTTGATCCTTAGGATTAGTCTTAGTGCAACGTATATGTAGTCTTGAGATTGGGAATGTCTATGCTGCCATCCTGAATAAAAAGGAGGCATGCACAATTTGATAGTCAAAGTAAATTTAACCCTACGTCTTAAGAAATAAGGTCACTAATACATACGCGGTTCTATGAGACAAACGCCCTTTTTAGTAAGGAGGGCAGTTATGGAACCTTAGAGTGAATTGCTATTAATTTTCAATTTCAATTTCAAATTCAACTTTATACTTTGAATATATTTATAAATAACAATGAATCGTCGAAATGTATGTACGGGTATAACTTCCGAAACACTGCACCAAATTAGGTTATTTTTTTATTGTGTTTGTTATTGTCTGGCGTGTTAGGATGGTATGACGGATAATGAATAATACAACGGGATAGTCGGAAATTTGCCGCGGGGCGAAGTCGCTGGCGGCGGGCCGCTTGTATATTTATAATTCAAGGTTGATCTAGTTTTAAAATAACCCCCCTTGGAGGGAGGAGGGACGAGGGAGGGTAAGGTAGTTAAGGCATTTACATAATTTCAATACAGAAACCAAATAAATAACGATATAACAACCCTCTTTTTTGCTGACAGCATAGCGCAAGAGAGATAAAACCTAAGCCTATAGTTAATGTGGGCTGATTGGGTGGAAGGGTTAAAAAGTGCACCTGTGTTTGTCGCACGAGCTGTGACGGCTTTATCCTCATATTTATCCGCCGGCCTCACCCGCGTTGCTAATTATTCTTCGCAGACAGACAGACGCATGCGCACAAAACACGGGATGCGGCATCGGACCTTAGAAAACTAAGTACTTTAGTTTTAAGTTCAAATTCAGTAGCCCGTTAGAAGTTCCCTTTGTAGTATAACATCTCGTGTAAAGACACTCGAACCAATCGTAATCGTCGTGCTCTGTGAAGTGACACGTGTACTGCGTTTTTGTTGGTTATGTTAATAGAGTTTGGTTTTGAGGTAAAAAGGGTAAGCACTAGTAAGTTTCGAGAAGATTTGTAGCAGTGTCGAGACAGTAAATTAATGTTGCTGAAAATATAGTTTTTTTTACGGTCTCGTAATTGGGTAGAAACGTAGGTACATAATTCCAAAGAGTCATAATACCGAATTGATCAAAAATTCCGATTTTTCATAATTCCGAATACAATGTTGTAATGTTTAAATAAAAGACTTTAATTTTTGCTATAACTTATAAATAAAACCTAACCTAACTAATCTATAGCAATTAAATTATGCATTAAATCCATCTGTGGCACTAATAGCATATATTTAAAAAAAAAAATACATTATTAGCCTTATACAGATCTATTCATGTAATCTTTTTTTAAGAATTAGTCCCAAATATTTCATAAATTACAAATTACGATAAAATACTTTGATCCCCGATTTCTCGAAACTTGGTTTCGTGAGATACATGAGATAGGTTTGACACGGCAGTTTAAATAGCTCCAGCATAACATAGCTTTCCGAAAAATTAAAATTCGGAAAAATTAAATTAAGATACAAATCAGAATTTTGAGGCCATTTTTTTTATTTTATTTATAATGTGTCGCTCTTGACTAACTAAAGTTACTTCTTGACTTTTTATATTTTTATAGCGGCTCGGTGTGCCGCATCCAACAAAAGGCTGAGTTATGAGTGACGGGCGGCGGTTACGCCCCGGCAAATACAATGTTCCCCTACTTTGTACTACTAGAAACTTCCATCCACCTCGTCCCTGCAGTTTGTCTTTTACTCTAACGAGATTAAGCCACTAGTTTGTTTATTAAATACTTGATTAGTACTTTTGAGTCTCGAAAGAATGGAAGTTTAGGAATATTTTGCTCGAGTTAATTTAAGTTTTGAAAGTCATTAATTATTCATTAATATTCCTTTGTAGTTGAATTTCATGCCCCATCGGCTTTATGAGAATTTAGATGATACTTATTCAAACTTTGTTAGTTTTGTTTGTTGGCTGCGCAAGTTATTAGTCACATTAAAAGGCTAAAATAAATAGAAAGACGATAGATTGGAAACCAACAAATAAAATAACAATTTATAGGTTTTTAATGGAATGGAATATTACTACTACTCAAACGAGCACATATAAGTAGATCACCTTCTGGTAATTATCAGCTTTAAGGTAGGGGCAATGTCAAAATTGCAAATTCTTCGCAAGGTCAGATAAAATGCCTCTTTGATAGTAATTTTACCGTCTGTTACGTTTTTTGTAAACGTAGAATATGCACCTAGGTACATTACTTCTAGGAAGATCGGTTAATAAATACAAAACTTTTTAAGGTAAACACCCCTTTTACACATTACCAGATGCGCTATCGTATATGAGTTTCGAAAACTGACAAAACGTATGACTTTTGGCATAAGCGCTTGAATCGTCCGCCCGGCACGCGGCAGCTTACGTCAATCCGACAGATTTTCGATACGAATGAGAATTTCGTATTTTTTGCTTCTTATTCGTATGTTTGTCTTGTGACATTGTTTACCTATATAATATAAAAAAAAAACATAAGTGAGAGTCGAACGGTTCGGAATACTCATCGTGCGAGTCTCACTTGTAAGGTCAGCCTTATAAGAAGCTGCACACTTTTGTATCTTGTCACTTTAATGTCATGTTTGAACGGTTGCACTAATCTGTGAAAGGCGTTAAAGCGACAAGGTACAAAAGTGTGCAGCTTCTTATAAGGCCGACTGTACGTGTGAGATATGCACGCGACTCATAAGATGGTAAGTAATTAACCGCAACCCTTAACTAACAACAATAAAGGAATAGCAAACTTACTGTTTTATTGATTATTTATTTATTTATTTAAACTTTAAATTCCACAAGAAAAGTACAAATCATTTCATTTCAAACTCATTTTATTTTATTTTATTTACTACCAGCTTTTATGAAAAAGTTAGCTCTTTTCTTTAAGGTAAAGTCATGCATTCTTACCTATACATTCACTGAACTTCTTCAACGACAAAGTTCTTGTGTTACCATTTAAAATATTTCGTTACATAGTTCTTCATGCCATTTAAATAATTCTAGCAAACCTAAAACTGTGTTTATGGCATTTGTAAATGTCAATTTGTCGTTCTTGAGCCCCGACCGACAAGAGTCGCCGACGCCGACAAAAAACCGTCGAGCGTGCTTTTAGGGTTCCGTACCCTTACAAAACACAAAACTGTTAGTTTTAATTCTAGTAAGTGGGAAAAAACACCGATTTTGGTCAATAGGATAATATTTAGGTTAAATTAACACATTTGCTTCCACGTAGCGCATAGCGCTACGCTCGTAGCCGATTCCAACATTTAATTGGAACGAAAATTGCCTACGTCTGTTCGTAGAGCCGAGCGGGTTTCTAGCACTAAACAAATTAAAAAACAAACTGTAGCATGAAATAAAATATATTCGTTGGTAAACTCTTCTTTTAACGCTTCTTTTTAGTTTTAACGCATTGCGACTGATTTCAGTCTGAACTTTACTGAACTTTGTCCAGTCGGTAACCATAAATCGGAGACCCGTAGGTAGTGTTGATCAACAAATACTTTTCTACATATTGCCGAATTAAAACCTACACTCAAAAAAATGGGAGCCAATAATGAGAGATTTTCTCTTAGTTGACAAAAAATGAATACAATAGTTAAGATATTAGTTATATCAACCAAAGCTGATAGTAACAACAGCAATTTCTTTAGTGATTCAACTAACGTCTTAGTTGATGCGTCTAACGTCTTGTCAGGCTCGTATGGAACCAGGACGCTTATGCACAATAATCACAATCTTGTTGGAAGCGACCATTATTTTTTTTAGTTTAATATGTTTAAAAAAAACCCATCGTATCCTGTATCATCCTATCCTACTAATCCTACTAATATTATGAATACAAAAATTTGTGTGTTTGTTTGTTACTCCTTCACGCTATGGAGATAGCTTTTACTCTAGGTTAACACATTTTTATCCTGGAAATTTTAAAAGTCCCCGCGGGAATCACGATAATCAAAATCTACGCGGATGAAGTTTCGGGCATATTAATCATCACCAGCAAATCCGCCAAATGACTTTCGCTTTTGGAAAAAGCTCTCCACAACAACAGTGAAGTTCAAAAGGTTTATTTTCTAGCCGCTTCATATGTTTTTGAAAAATATAGAAGGCATAGTTCACAGGTTACCTACATGATGATAAGCAAGTTCGAAGGCCCTTGTACAACATTTTCATCTCAAGATCGCAAATACATTGCCTACCTACCCTGCAGTGGCGAAGCGTCACGTAAATGAATAGACAAGCCGGAGCAAAAAAAGGTGCATGGCGGCGTGTGTGCTTGTTTGCCCCTTCCATGACATGAATAAATATACCTAATAAAATGGATGTCGTCTTTTTACTTCCTAAAAATCAGTACTAAAGTGTAGCATGCGGTAACTGTTTCTACATACGATCCGACCGTATCAATTAAAAGTTTCATTAAATTTCGATTATCTACGTTCCACTTTACGATGGTGATTACCTCAAAATGATTACCAAAAAAGTTTATATTTACTGTTTCCAAACTCATGTAATAATATACAACTCTGTATATAGTGTATAAGATTCTCGCTTTGAGCATAATTCCAAGCTAAATTAATACATTGTTGATATCAGAAGATATCAGGTTTGCAAATTCTGCAAACCGGTTTGATCCTAAACACTGCTAGAATCCAAATAAAAATTAAATTAAATTAATTTGCAACTATCAGTGAGCCAATTGTATTTAAGTATCATATAATTAGCTGTGGTGTGGAAGTGTTTGAAGAATCCATGCCTATAATCAATTGTTATGTTATGATGTCTGTGCGAGCGCGTCCTAACTTAATCACAATAATCACAGGTTTTATATTTTCAAGTTTAACTTTGAAAAACATGTTAGTTTATTAAGTAAGGTAATCTGTAAAACAATGCGGCGGTACTTTGAGTACTTACAGACAAAAATATTTAAGAACCACGAATATAACCTAATAGATAGAAGCAAGTAATCAAAACCAATAGGTACCTAACTAAGAAAGGTAGAAACAAACCTCCGTCGTCGCAACGAAATGCCAAATAACATAATCCAAACAGTAGGTACAACAATCACAGAACACTTAGCGAGTTAAATTTCACTAGTTAAAACACAATTCAGTCTCATAAAACACTACATTTAACACAAATAACCAAACTTAAAAATAAACGCCTATTTTGGCGCGAGCCGCGCGGGCGAACGCGAAAGTAATGTAATGGCGTAAAAAAGGATGCAAAATTATTATTATTAGAGGTCACGTGCGACGGCGACACGCTATTTGGGAAAAGAAAGTTAATACATGCCCTTAAAGCTTAAAATTGGATGAAATAAGCCGGTGTGAGATTTCGGACTCGCGAAAAAATCAGAGTGAGAAACACTCTGATTTTTATTACGTCTCACGTGTCGCTGTGTCTGTGTGCGAGTTCGAAGCGCTAGGAAAATGTTTGAATGTGTTAGTGTAGGTCCGGCGGTGAATTACCGGATTGTATAGCGATTTTAATTGTAGGTGTAAGTTCGAGCGCAGTGAAATGTAACTGAGCGTGTGTGCGTGTGTACGAATACATTCTAATTGTTTGTTTCTTTCTGGTAATATAGGTAAGTGAATGTGTGCGAGCGAGTGCTGCGATAGATTTCGGCTTGCTCGTGCGTTTTGTTCATGCATCGTATTATGAAGATGGTAACGCAAGGTAAAGCTATAGTATACCGGGTTACTTTCGGTTTTACGTTTTGTTTGTATACCTACTCTATACATAGGAATTTCTAGGCAACACGGCAGGAATCGGCATGTAAGGACGCTTCGCTACTGCTACCCTGAGAAGAAAGATAGAAAGCCTGTGATGTCGTTAACAAGCTCTTTTGATCCGAATATAACTATTTATATATCAATAATCATTATCATTTCCACCCTTATAAACCTATTGTAGGTTAAAGGCCACCTAAATATAGTATTTGTTGTTTATTAATACAGAACCCTTTGCATGCCATCAGCTCGCACTCGCCAGGTTTTATTTTTTGCAGTTCTCCTCGTTAGGGCGGGTTTTGCCCCGGATTTAAAATTTATGTTGCTTTAATGATTTTTTTACATTTTTCCCGGGTTTGTCACGATCCACTTTTTGTTGTTATTTACATGTAGGCATGTAAATAGTTGCTCATTCACGCGACATGCATAAACTTCTACATTGTCTATAGCTACCATAGCTAGACTAGTACAGGGCCTCTATTCAACACGGTAAAAACAATATCGTTTTTGATCTGTTATCGTATTGTCACCGTTTTGATAGCTCTTATTTACTTGACAGTAATGGCGTCTGACGTCATAACAATACCATAACAGGTCAACTACGATATCATTTTTACCGTCGGGAATAGAGGCGCTGGTAATGTTTTCTCAGCGTGAGGTAAGTGTATAATTATTATGAACGGGTACAAGGAATAAAGAATAGAGTATCTTATACTTTTAATAAGATAATCTTCCTTTTTTCGCAGTCGGATAATATCTCTACAAATCTGGGAGCTCGCAGACAGACTGTCTCCGCGACGGAGATAAAAAACTCAATCTTGATATAATTCCGGACTAAGTACACTGCCGTCGTAAAATGCTTGATAAGTACAGTTTTTACGAGGCTGCGACGGAGCTAGCCGAGTGGGGAATTAGGCATATACATACCTAAAATACAGTTGCGGCCCAAAAAAGGTTGGTAGAAAAAAAGTTATTTTTACAAACTAATAATTTTTAGGGTTCCGCACCCAAAAGTTACGCTGACCATCAGTCTGCCTGTCAGAACTGTATCACATGAACCGTAATCCTTGGACATTTGAATTTTTAACAGAGTGTGTATCTCTTGCCGCTATAACTACAAATATATATTTTTTTGTTAAAATTTGAAGGTTCCGTACTATATAAGTACGGTACGGAAGCCTTCGTGTGCGACTTCGACTCGCAGTTGACGAATTTTCTAATAAATCATGTTTATTTCCAAACCGTTGCACGTCACCGTTCCTAATAATATATAGTTTCTTGAATCCACGAAGTGTCGCGCCACTACATAATTCTAAGTAGTGCAATGCAGTGTCAATTTTAGTGATCTATAGGCGCGCCATTACGCATTAATGACACTAAACTAAAGCCATCTGAAATTCCGAGGATTCATGTTTAGATACTTGACGTAATCTCAACCGCATCAATAGAGTCTTGCTTCATTAAAACCGTACCGTGGCGTGCTATATTTTGGTAAAGCTGTTGCATGCATGGTTATGCTACTTGTCTATAACTTGGAAACTTACTTGCTTACGGACGTAATATAGTAATATTCACACATCATACCTCTATGGACCTAGTAGGGGAGACCGGGTATGGTTGTCACACGGGTTAGTTGTCACAGCGGCCATAACAGAAAACTGAACGAACGAATGAGTTCATCGACCGGTGTCGAAAGACCGCGAGCGCTATATCTCCCTCCCTACTTCACCTCAGTCCGCTCCAGAAATTCTGGATGGCCGGAGGATAGTTGGTGTGACAGCCAACCCGTGTGACAACCATACTCTGCCCTAGAGGCTACCTGAGACTTAATTGAATATGGCGTCCAAAGTAAAGATGTTGTAAACTAGGTATTTATCCCTGTAGACTGTGGAGTCTATTAGCGTTCAGTAGTTTAACTATACATGATGATGATGATATTTTCCTGTTCTCCATCATTAGGGACACAGAGCTCGTAGAAGAGTTTTTCAATATTCAATTCTAGATCTTTCCAGCCGAGACCAATTGAAGCAGCTTCTTTTTCAACTGATCACCTTCGCATGTAATGTCGAAATTCCATAATTCTTTAATTTAGCTTTTAAAAGTTGTTTTACCCCTTTAGTGTGTGTTTCTGCGTGAGGTTATTTTATTTAATAGACAATTCATCAAAGTGGTTCTGAGATAGGACATAGATTGGGGCGTTTAAGGTTTATCAGCTTTAAATGCAGAAAACGCAAACACGTCAGGGATTTTCAAATATTAAAGTAAATAATTAAGGCAATTGTTCTAACTGACCTAAATAAGTTACATATAGCAGTTAAAATGCATTGAACTGAATATAAGGCATAAAATAATTCTGCATTTTAAAGTGTTGCAGATTTAAATGGGTACCAAATTTGAGAATCAAGTTTTAAAACGCCTGACTGTGAGAATGTTAAGCGTTATAAACGGCGAAGGCGGTGCACATTATTTTTCACGTCAAGTTTTGAAACTTGTTCCATTTTTAAGTTTTACTTTTTAAACTTGCATATTTCACTTTTAGTGCCAGTAAGTGTACTCGTATATATTGCTTAATACGAATTCCCATACATTTATAAACAAGTTTGTATCGATAAATTACGGCTGATTTTCACGCTCCAATGCTTTCTGTCTTTTTGACGGATGATGTATTTATTGAAAGAGACGCTAGACATAACAAAGTGATATTGTGCTAGAAAACGTCTGCTATTGTAATAAATATGTTTTGGCTGTTATAAAATACTTTGGTTAGTGGTAAAGTATTAAATTGCCCGGATTACAGATGATAGCTAAAATTATTTAGGATGCTCAGATAATATTGAGTGAGTTGAGATTCTAATAATTGCGAGGCTTCTTCTCAGCGGTGGTCTACTTTTGGGAAACACTGTTAAATTTTTGACGTGTAAAAGTGCCCGTGCGGCCTACTTACTGAATAAACATATTTTATCTTTAAAAAAATCGGTTCACTGCTCAATTCGAAACTTGCCTCAACATTAACAAACAAGAATATACATCTTTATTTTATCCTTATAACATCACAAAGTTATCAGGCGGCGACTCAAGCATAAGTAGTTGATATTGATGACGGCACCATTCTTAAAAACCTTTCTTAGGTAGGTAGGTACAGTCAGCCTTATACGTACACGTTAGTGCTTAGTCACTTTAAAGTGACAAGGTACAAAAGTATGCAGCCATTTTGTATCATCAATCTCAGAACGTTTATCAATCTTCCATACATTTTTTTTATAACAAGACTTTTGAGAATGACTGACTAACAGGCATCGTACGGCTTAAATCTCCTAAATAACTTGGGTAACCCAGAGGAAGGAAATTCTACCCCCAACAGGCAAGAAAAGGGGGAATAAGGAAATCCAATTTTACACGTCGTGGTCGCGAACGTTGTCTAGAATGCCTTTATAAAGCTTAGTGTTTATTTGTCTCCTAGATGCATTCTCTAGAGCCGTATGTTTTAGAGATGCCTCACGAGCGGATCTAAAAACCAAACTATCTCATTAGCAATAGCCTTGATTAAAAAAAAAAACAGATTTTTATTACTTGTAGTTTTGACTCTAGGAGGAGGGGGGGGACACGTTACTCTTGTGAAAATTACACTTTTTGAGTTCAATATTTCCTAAAAATCTATCTACATATCGAAAAAAAAAAATGACTGTACAATCTCGCCACATAAATTATGTAGTAGCGGAGTTCACAAGCAAACAGAGACAAAGACAGTGAACAAACAACAGCCGAGACCGACCAATCAGGGCTGGTTTACAATTTTACGATTGTTAAAATCGGACAGATTATGAACCCTGAACGTTGGTTCGTTCACAATTTGGCGATTTCGCATGGATACATTATAAGGTATCGAAAATTGATACGTTATATTGTAATCATCATGTGCAGTTCTACAGTTTACAATATCGCGATGTCGGTTTGCAATATCGGTGTTAAAAATCCTACGGTGACATATCCATAAGTGACGTGTTGGTCTATTTATGGACGTTTTCCCCACAAGCCAGCGGTTTAATAGCCCCTTCGGCTCGGCTCGGTGGGTGTATTATTAGTTATTACGTAATAAAGCATCATGCCCGTACGCACGACACTCATCAGGGCGCATTGTCGCGGAAGGGCGCGGGTCCACTGTCGGACGACCACAAAAACGATAGCCTTACACTAATAGAGCTAAAACTATCATCATTTGTGCTTTGTGAAGTAAACTAGGATATACAGTGCAAGAGGTATTTAAAAGTCTATCGGATTTGGGTAAATTCGCTTAGATTAAGAGCTGCCAATAAGAGAAAGATATGAGAACTATTGAAGCCCAACGGGTCCCTAATAATATGTCTACGCTGTCTGTCCGTCCCTCCTAACTTCAAAAAGCTGTATCTTTTGAACCGTTATAGATAGCAAGTTGATTTTTTTCAAGTAACAAAATCAAAAAAGTAAAATAATACATGAAACTTTTTTTATACCGTATTTTTATTTGTTGTATCGTTAAAACGGTAAAATGTACAAGCATCAAATTTGGTATGATTATAGTACATAACCTGAAGAAAAAAAAAAATTGTCAAGTGTGAGTTGGGCTCGCGCTGATTCGATTTGAAATCGAATTCAAATCGGAATATAACAACACACACTGTGCGGCGTTACGGAACCCTCGGTGCGCAAGTCCGACTCGCACTTGACCGGCTTTTAAAGTTAAAACGCTAGAATTCATATTTGAAGGACAACCCCGTAAATTCAAATCGTAAAAAGATGAAATGATGTAGACGAAGATAAAAATTAAATGAATATTCAAATACAATGTTCTGTGACTAGCGAGAAATTAATTTCAAATGAGTTTTAAATTGAATTTGTTCAAGTTTTCAGTTGGACGTGTAATACCGTATGTAATACCGTATGCAAGACGTGCAGCGGTGTGATTGTCCCTCGCAATTCAAAGAAGTCGCAAGTGTTTACAATGGAATGGTAACGCTTTGAAATAGCTTGTCATGCATAAATTTAAGACCTTTGTAACTTTATTTTATAATACTAATACTATGTAACCTCGCAGATACTTTTCAGATACCTATAGCAATAATGATTAAATATTAGTACCTGGATGACCGAGCTTTAGTATTTTTTTTGGTAAGTTTTCCAAAAATGAAACCGAGCAAGATGATTTTTTTTAATCTTTTGAGCCGTTTCCGAGTTTCAGATGATATATATACAAGAATTGCTCGTTTAAAGGTATTAAATAGATAGATTTATAAAAGATGTCAAATTTCGTCTCTTTATTGTCATTTGGTTTGTTTTAAAGGAGTGGGAAAATCTCATGTCGTATAAATCAGTCTGTCAAGCTGACAACGTGAGAAATAACCATATTTTTCGTGGCATTTCTTATCAATTACGTGTATTTCTACATGAGATTAGATAACATTGTCAATCCGATCACTAAAACCAACACATACTTAGTTGAATATAAATTACTAACAGTACCTGCAGGACCGAGCGTCGCTGGGATTAAAACGAATTTTCCCGATGACAACATGACAGATCGATTTTTCGTTTCCACCCATATTGCGAATTGATTTATAAGCTGGATCAAAAAACAAAGTCTTCTATCAAAACATTGCAATCGGTATGATTAAAATTTGATATTTTGATCAATTCGAAATTGTGGTTCTTCGGAATTACGTAATGTTCTCGTGTCGTGTCTGGTCGTGTCGTGTCGTGTCGTGGAGCGGCGCGTGATTGCCAGTCGCGGCCGCGCGGGGCTCTCGCGATTGATTGCATTATGGCTCTCACGCGTGCTGCGGTAGACTAGCTTACAGATAGTGCACTTGGATTAGTACTGAAGAAGGTACCAACGAGCTAAATAGGGACGATACAGGAAAGACTTGTTACAGGTGAAAATATTTTAAGTATACTTAGATCTTGAGTAAATATTGGAAAAATCAAGTATCTGATTAATTTTAAATGATTTAGTAGCTGCAAAATAACTATTGTTTGATTTACAGAAATGATTTATTTTCACTAGTTACATTGTTAGTTCGTCGGTCTGTCTGTCCGTCTGTTTATAGCTCGTAAGCAGAATGTTAGATTTTGAAATTAGGATATTGTATGTAAAAAGTTAAAATGTAACTGAATAAGGTTAAACAAATGAATTGGGATATTTTTAGAGGGCGTTTTACCGGTTATTTATTATTTTAAGCTATTCTGTTGGTATTTGATCAATGTACTTTATGTACGCCTATATAGGTTGTGGCGGGCTCTTTTCCGCAACTCGATGACTCAAAGCGCGCATATTTTGCGTGAGAGGGTTGGTGGCATTACTCCTGCCAACCCAGTTCCACCAGGAAGTCTAGCAGACCCTTGACGTTGCCGACGACTTCTGGTAGCGACCTCGGGTCCAGTCCGAGGTGTCGCGCCCGGTATAAATAAATAAATAAATAAATATCAGGGGACAATGTCACACCAATTGACCTAGTCCCAAACTAAGCTCTAGGCTTGTACTATGGGTACTAGACAACGATAAACATACTTATGTAGATAAATATATACTTAAATACATAGAATACATCCATGACTCAGAAACAAATATTCGCGCTCATCACACAAATATCTGCCCTTACCGGGATTTGAACCCAGGACCACTAGCTTCGTAGTCAGGGTCACTACCAACTAGGCCAGCGCGTCGTCACCGGGTATGTTGCCACCTCTGGGCACTCCATGATGACGTGGGGAGCGGTTTCTTCGTACGCCTATTACGAATACAAATATAACTGCGCTTGTACAAGTTCTACAAGTGGCGAAACAATTTAAAACCATCCATTCCACATTAAACCTTAAATCTATCAACAGCAGCGTTCGGTTTTGTTAAAAAAGTTCCTATCCCACTTTTGTAAGGCGCGGCAGTTACGAAAATAATTACTTATCTTTACAAAAAATAATGACGTGTTAAATTCGCAGTCATATTTACATGCCATTTGCTGTTGAATGTGTCGCCAGTTAAATGCATCAAAGTGATTCCCCTGGAATTTATATTCTGTGTCAATTCGGAAGCTGTGAATGGAGTTGATAAGATATCTTTATATTGGAATAGACTTCGCTCAGAGAGTGAAGTTGACAAATGAGCTCCAAAACGTTGGAGACATATTTGTAGCCAAATTTTGGTGGAAAAAGGAAAATAAGTGCGCATAGGCTAATGCCCCACACCTTTTCTTTTAAAATGTATTTTTTTATCGCATGAGGCTCAAAGAGAAAAAAAAAAAATCACACTAGAACATAACAGTACGAAGTCTGTTGTATGGAGGCAGAGTAAGTAAGATAGTGGTACCCGATTCTCTGAACAAGGTTATATCACCCAAAAATGGTCCCACGGCCCTGATACGCAAATACCTAGGAACCTTGAAGTTACATGTTTTAATTGTGAAAATAAAAAATTCTTGTATGCGTTAATATATTTCTGCGTTAGCAAAGTAGGGCTCTATTCTAGTCTGTAAAACCATGATGCTTTTCACATGTTATTGTATGGTTTTTAACTCGGCTGCCAAGTAAATAAGAGCTATCATAACTATGATAATACGATAACATGTCCCGGAGGGCTTATTGTCTAACGCACTCGCAATCACGATCGGTTTCATTTTGAAAATCGAAGGCTTGTCTGAATACAAAATGAAAAAAAATGCTCCACTTTGAAGCCGGTTGCGATTGCGAGTGCGTTAGACAATAAGCCCTCCGGTCTGTAAAAGTAAAAAACCCCAGTTCCTACTTCAAACAGTGAATACCACTTTGATTAAAGAACTTAATTCCTTTGAAAGGAACTCGTTTATAATCAAACTTAATTCAGCATTATCGCAGTTATTAAATTCTTTGCAAATAACGGATTTAAAAAGTCACTCGGGGCGTCCGGGGATAGGTTTTTTATTCAAAAGATTAATTCTAGCAACGCTGCGGAGACAAAAATCCTTCTTTCATTAAAAACCGGGCGTGGTAATGCCGGATGAACCGGTCAGAGGTTTACCCGTCGCCGTTCCTGGTTTTTACAAGTATTTTTACTTGGTGTTGATATTGAAAAACTTTTTGCTACGTTTTTATTAGCTAGCTTTCTTGTTAAAGCACCCGAAACTTACGTATCTATGTGAATGAAGAGGTTGATGAATAAAGTAGCGAAAGTAGTATGTTTAGACCGGTGCACCTGGCGTTCCATAGTGTCAGCCACGGAATAGAAAAAACAGTGGAAGTGGCATGAGCTTCGCTTAGTATCAGACCTGTTGTCGCCAATACTCAAACTATCATAAAAACAACACGCCGCCATGGAAAATGTTTTTGGTGCAGCTATCGTTTTTACACTCCAAAATAGCATAATAAGGCATGCTTCTGGATTTATTTCCTATTTTAGAAATATCTAAATATCGATATATTGAAATAAGCGATCGCGGCAAATGTATGGTAGGTTATGCGGAGCTCCGCGTCGATCATTTTTTTCATTGAAAGTATGATTTTAGTAGTTATTTATCAATAGATAATCATACTGACGATATTGTACAGTCACTAGCTATTATATATTACCCAACATTGGGCGCAAAAATATCTGACACGTCTTTATTACTAGAGGCATAAGAGAGTGTCAGATATTTTTGCCCCCAATGTTGGATAATATATTATTACTGGTTACTGTACTTAAAGTAAATCGTATTTCATTGACAGTAAGAGCTACTAAGTATAACGTCAAAAATAAGATAACAACATAGAAGCAAGATTATTATTAAAGCTACCGAAAAATTAATTAGGTAAATGTTGTATTTAAATATTACGTATTAGAAATGAATAAAAAAAAACTGGTCATCATCATATTAGTTAATCTTCTAATACTTTTTTTAGATATTAATAAAAGTTTATCAAAGGTAGCCCAAAATCCTCAAACTTTGCCACTTTACCTATTATTTCATCCCTGTTCCGTACTCCTCTAATCCCCTAAGCCAGTTCGCGCCAGTAATATCGCCAGTAATAACCGGAAAGAACCGGATTAACAGCTGGCAATATCTGTTATAATTATTTAATACTGGTCGGACCCGGTTGGCGGTTAATGATCAGTCTTTATGGCGTCGCGACTGTTCATAACTGACGGGAAAAGTTCTTGGATTGATATAAGAAATAAAGCATTTCAGTCCATTTTGCCATTTCTGAAATAGAGGACAAGTAAACGCCCGCACTTTATTTCAATTTAATGATAATCAAATTTTAAAATGAACTGAACTGTAATGTTAGAAAAGCAAGTTTTGTTTAATTCGAAAGACAATAACGAGGAGCCGATATTGAATCTTACACGTTAGACAGTTAATCGTACTATAATATTACAAACTACAGTGCCCGGCCGTTGGGAAGTCAATCCTGACAGCTGTCATTTCAGTACAATTTATAACCTCAAACCCAAGAATAGGTTATAAATTGTACTGCGATGACAGCTGTCAGGATTGACTTCCTAACGGCCGGGCACTATAGTCTAGCATATAAACGTAAGTATATAGGGCTAAAAGACTTATGAAGTTTTTTAATGTGTCAAAGTTAACAATGAACAACCACAGCATACCTACTTGTAAAATTAATATTTATTTAGATTATTGCGTTGCGTACCATTAGAAAAAAAACCAGCCATCCTTTTTTTTAATCAACCTAATGCAGATTAATAACAGATGAAGCTAGGAAAAGCAATTTTGATGTAGCTTGCTTTGGTTTCAGTTCGCGTCAACAAAATGCAAGGTTTGAGTTCGTTTTCTCTTTCATTCTTATAAAACTGTCTGTCTGTCTGTGTGTTATTAACTAGCACACATTGGACCTCTATACACTAAAATATTCTATGTTTATGGTTGAAAGTGTCATTAACAATTCACCAACAAACTTAGTTAAGTTTTAGGTGTTCCTAAACTTAAGAGACTTAAGATTTGTCTGCTTCAGTATCAAGACCATCATAAAGTGTCATTTTGGGGTGCGCTTCAATCAGCCTTCATTTCGCATAATTTCGTTGAACTAACTACGAAATGCATAAGTAATGAACGTTTAGCATAAAAACAAATTGTATAATTTTATCTGGCATACAACAAAACTACATAACACCGATTTTTATCATAAATTCATAACGATCATTTTCTTGTTATTATGCATTTTAAGTCAATTTCTTTTTACTAGGTTAGGTTAGGTTAGAATTGTGACCACATGCATTAATAGTAATCAAAACATTATGATTTGAGAAATTATGGATTTCATGGTAATGCATAATAATTATTATATCGTTGGTTTATTATACAGATCGGAATTATGCAATTTGTGCTATGCAAAATGAGAAATTAATACATTCGTTTTATGCAAATCTTTACACCCGTCATTTTGGTGTGGAGATCGAAACCTTGGCTCCCAATGTATTAATTAAATCAGTGAGGGTAGTTTGGGATAATCGGTAATATGTTAGTGTCGGGCGTAATTGATGGTCCGGTAGTAATTGGCATAATGTGTAATTAGTTTAAGAGTAATTAGGCGCAGGACATGCGGGCCAGTCGAGAACTCACCGCAGGTTTCAGCGCACAGTAGCTGTAATGGATTGTTTGACCGAGTGTGTAATTAGGTACTGAAAAATCGTAACTTATAATTATGTTATCATCGTTAAAGTTTCAGCTATGTCCGTATGTCTGTATTAATGTCACACAGTTACTTTTTCTCAGAAAATTATACATGTAGCTGAAATTTTGTACACGTAAATTGTGTACAAAATATCGCGTACACGGACCAATAATTAATTTAAAAACACAATGTAGTTACTTACATTATTTTGTATTTTATTCATCGTTGGGGGAGATATTAATGGAGCTTTTTTTAATTTAGTTATATCGAGCTGAATATTCTAGAGAAAAAGTAACAATAAATAACTTTATTTATTACCAAGAACTTAATATCGGGTTCAGTTAATGGATAAAATTTACACTACGGCGTAGAAAACCACACGTGAAATAAAAGTTCTGATTTACGCCGTGGAAATACACTTTTATCAACTCGCCATGAACAGCCCATTCAATTTAGTTTTAGGATGGAAAAGATTAACTTATATACAGGGTGATCCATCCAAATGGGTCACCGTTTAATTATTTTGTTATTGTTAACTTGTTGTGTATTGACTCAATTGTGACCTGTAATATATTGTTACTTACTAATAAAATTAATATGAATGTGGGAAATTCGGGAACTATGAGTTAAGGTAATCTGTTGTTTGGAACCAAGGCCTCAATTATGGAAAAAAGCTGCATTTAAAGATTAAAAAATAATCACACATGCTAATCGGAAATCAAACCAAGAGTATTTGATATTGTAAGTGGTAAGGAAGGATTTGTATAGGAGATCTGTTTCCAAAAAAAATTTCAAGTCTTGGTTAGTATGTAAGTAAGATTATTTCTATAAACCTTTTCATTTATTCCACAATCGAAGACTTGGTACCTAAAAACCGATTATTCTAACTCGTATAGTTTCCGAATTCCTCATACTGACCCATTTGGATTGATCACCCTGTGCAGTCGACTAAAAAGAGATGTACGTGCCCCCTCTTTGTAGTCGACTGTACATGTATCAAAAAGTAAATAAATATCGCAAATAGATCGCACTTTATCACAAACTAAATAAAGTGCGACCATTTGAAACAACTATGTGTTTCTATCTATCTAATTATAATACTATAAATATCAAAGAATCAGCCCCCTTAAATGATAAGAAAATTAAATGCAAACATGAAAAAAAATAGTGAATAACATGGTTTGTGTAGGCACGGTGTACCTTACTCCTTGGTTAAGCATAGGGAAAGCAAATAAGACCTCAATCGATCTTATTTGCTTTCAGATCAATGTCGAACCAATATAGAGCCACGTGTAAGACTGAAAAACTATGATATGTTGGTAGGAATCGTTAATGCAAAAGTGTTTGATGATTGGTTGATGTGCTAGGGGTAAAGCTAAACATATTGTGTGTACGTAGTTAAGCTCTCAATAAAAAAAAAATGTTTTATGTGTATCTATCGAAAATTTACCTTAACCAGTGTGCCTAGCATGGCGACTATAATAATATCGCGTGTCAAATGTGGATAAAGCATCCGTCACTCTCGGTCTTATTTACGTGACAGAAGGTGACGGATGCCTTATCCAAACTTTTTCACGCGATAAACGCAGCCATATTAGGGCCAATAGTATGACTAACTAACTATCGTTATATATCATGAAATAAGTGAAATATGTCCCAATTAAGCCCTTAAACTATGTACAACATTTTTGAATTTCATGTTTCTGTGATGTTGTGTATAGTCATCAAATTACAAAATAGAGATGCGTTTTCTAATTTAAATAATAAAACAAGCGAAAGTGTTTACTAAATATGTAAATTAAAATCAATTAATATACAACAGAACATTCCAAAGCATCAGAAAACCATATACAGATTTAAAAAGTTTATATAAGCAGTTAGATTTTCTTAAACTTTCACAAAACGGGGCCTAATCGCAGTTGCTCAAAAATTGATACTTTTTGTAGCTGCATATCGTGCGGAAAGTTGGTTTTTTCGCACTAGTGGTTTTTACCC
This sequence comes from Acleris cristana, assembly GCA_948252455.1. Lineage (NCBI taxonomy): Eukaryota > Metazoa > Arthropoda > Insecta > Lepidoptera > Tortricidae > Acleris > Acleris cristana. The sequence continues at coordinate 13,624,396 of OX411775.1, read as the reverse complement.
TTAATTGTAGAAATTGCACCGTGAATGTTTATCAATTGTCATTTTTTCGCAAATGTTTTAAAACGTCGTTTGATACACGTGCGGAACTGTCATTTTCACTCGTCCCGAGTTTTGTCCCTCGCTTGTCGGGACTCGTGTAAGATGACATACTTTCCGCACTTGCGTTTTTCTTTTTTAATTTATTTATTCAAATTACAACTTACATAACTTATAAATTTATATTCCCGCCAAACTGTTACGTTTGATGGCGAGACGCGCTCAGTTTTTAAACGGCTTAACCTATTAAACTTATCCTATAAAACTAATAACAATTTCGTGGGCCACATTACAGAAAAAAAAAAAAAATGTACTACGCGATTATTTGCCGTTTATCTACAAATGTAAGCAGTTAGTTTTTCCGATATGCTATGTGGAACAGGTGAATAATTTCTTCATCCTTGGGCCTCCGTATGAAACAATCAGCTTATTTCCTGCTTGTTGGCCTAACATATAACGGGAAGTAACATGTTTACCAATAGAATATATTAAAATATTTTTTTTTCTACAAATTGCCCTAGTACTAACTAAGTAACTAAGCTCTAGGCTTCATCATCATCATCAGCTTATAGCAGTTCACTGCTCGACATAGGCCTCTCCATATGCACGCCACGTGGCACGATTCTTGGCTCTAGCCTTGTACTATGGGTACTAGATATAAATCATAGTTATAATGTAGAAATACATACTTAAATATACATAGAAACATCCAAGACTCAGGGACATATACTCGTACTCATCACAAAAATATTTGCACATACTGGGAATCGAACCTAGGATCGCTAGCTTCGTAACTACCAACAATGCTTTAAACGCGTCGTCAATATAGTCGTTCCTTTCTAAAATAAGAGATTTTATGCTCTATGCTTATTCCCGCCTTTTCCTCCAATTTATAGGCAATCCATTTCTTAAGATGTAATTTTGTTTTCCTTTATACATTTTGCCGAATAAAGGATAACAGAATTTCTTGTGCGAGAAATAAATTCGTGGCTAAATTATTTTACGTGAAAACAGTTGTTAGCTTTGTTTTTGAATAATTAAGCTTTATGTATGTACATACGTACGTAGGTAATAAAGATACGTTTTCTTAGAAACACAATAAAAGTTGCGAATAAACATGTTTCGATTCTGGCTAAAATGACTTTGTCTATTTACATTATTAAGAAGGGATGTGATGAATAATATTCGCTTAGAATTTCTGTGGACTTATACGAATCTTGAAAAAAAGCAATCTTACTTGTAATCACACATACATATTCCTTTAAGTCTTTGTATGTCACGAAGAACTACTTCCAGTTCTACATTATTATTATAATATGTATGTAGAACATAACGCCCTTTTCGAATTTTCCCTTAACCATTACGAAATTGACGTCAATCCACCGGAGCACTGTAACACTACCTACGCCTTGGCATCGCATCATATTAACCTGTGGGCCAATTGCCTAACGCACTCGCAAACACAATCGGCTTCAAAGTGGAACCATTGTTTTAATTTTTTCTGCAGATAAGCCTTCGATTTTCAAAATGAAAACGATTGCGATTGCGAGTTCGTTAGGCAATAGCCCCTCTGAACCGTATCAAACCTCAAAAACTGAATAATAATGCCCACACCAAATTAATACTAATATGTGAAATGTGCCGCCTGACGTCACAGTTATTTTCGATGAACCCTAAGTCTTAAGAAAACTGACGTCAATCCACTGGGGCAGTATAACACAACCTACGTTGCCATCTCATTGTATTAACCTGGCACATATCAAATCTGAAATACTGAATATTAATGAACCAATTTCACTATAAAAAGGCGATATTTCTCTGCTTCCTCACATTACAAATCTACCAGCCGACGGTAACGACTAAAAAGCAACATGAAGGTCCAAGTAGTTGTTCTCCTGGCTATCATCAGCACCCTGGCTGCTGACGACTCTCAGTTCTACTGCGGGCGACGACTGGCGAGGGCCCTGGCAGCGCTCTGCTCTGAAGATAACCTAGTGAAACGGTCTGGACATGATGCGGTCAGATCCTGCGTCATACGGCTACGGAATGGGGTACGTGTCTCCCTGGGTGGCGGAGAGGCCAGCTCACAGCTTGCACGGAGGCAGAGGCAAGAGGCAGGTGGTGTCCGAGTGCTGCGACAAGCCCTGCACCATCGACGAGATGATGAGTTACTGCAGCAACTGACTGAACAACTGATATACGGAACACAGGGTATACAAGTTTTGGCAAAATAAGTAAGCGAGTGTTACGTGAAAATGCTTCTTTATGTATAATTTAACTATATTTATAATAGTAATCTTATTCTTTGAAAATAGTTCATTTGGTATGGTTATTTGTTACACAAAGGAAAATTAAAACTGTTTATGATAGTGTATAATAAATTTAAATTCAAGGTGATATTTAATTTAGTACAGTTAAATAAGCGTTGTTTAAACTTATTGGAATATTGCCTTTTGTTAAACGATGGTCTTGAAATATACTAACAATAATCCTTATGTTATTTTTATGTGCATACTAACAAGATGGACGATAATGTCTAAATTTATAAATTAATTTAATGGAATTAATAGAATTCCGTTTTATTATTGTTTTAGCAGAGTTTAACGTTAGGGAAATCTAATTAAAAATAAAACTTATTCAATTTTCTTAAAAACTATTAAAGTAATTAATTATTTAAACCTGAAATAATATTCGTAACAATGGAGTTTTTAATATCACACATTTTAAACATAAAGCTTAATAAACAGGCGATATATTAATGCAGTATATATTCTGAAATATCAGGTTTCAATAAAAATGCCATGAGGCATGCTTTGCTAATTTATAAGCAGCAAAAAAAAAGATTTATAATTAATTATCAGGCAATCTGTATCGCAAAATGTTTATTTCGTATTTTTTGACATGCGATGCAATTAATATTGTAATATTACATTGATTAATAAATAAACTAAACTAAAAGTCAAAGAAATGGACGGAAAGCAAAAATTTTTTTACTGATATATTTAGTTAACTATTGGTTCTACGTGCAAATGCATGCACCGAACCTCTATTTATTAAGTAAATAAATTTGTTGCTTACCTATAACTAGTTGGTTAACTCTATTTTACTGTACCTAATAGACTATCATTCATAATAATTGTATTGCAAGAACTGCTGGTGAACAATAAATAAATAAATATTTTTCGGAAACAAGCGAGATCATTGAGAATGTTCTCTTTCCATTTTTTTAAATATTCTCGGATATTACTGAGGATTTGGCAATGGTATCTATTGGCAAACCAAATAAATTAATAACTTTCTCATAGAAATGTTTCACAATTTGAGCTGTTATTAGTCAGCACAACGCTATTAACAACATGTTCATTTATAATTTAACTAATATTTTAGTATATCTATCTAACGTCTTCTTACTATAAAAATCTTGTAAAAATCCACCGCAAACAAATACAAGTTTCCTCACAATATTCTTACCCCGATTAACAAACTGTAGAACTAACGCAATTTCTCTTTGACACCAACAGCTGTTCCAGCTTCACCCGCATTCAACTTGTAATACAAAAGAATCTGTTCACGTGGCGCCATTAAGAACCGTTTACACAATCGCGCTGTCACGCGCGATAATTTCTCGCGCGACAGGTTAATCGCGCGGCGGGGCAATCATGGAGACAACGAATAAATGGGACTCGGTAGTAACTTGAGACGTGGGTATTGTGCTTGCTGAATGCAATAATATAAATTTATCACCTTCTCGATAAGAACAGTAAACCTTATTTAGTTCAAGTTCAAGTTCAATTCAAATCTATTTTAGGCAAATTATGCTCAGTCACGTTCTGACCTATTCAAATATCACTGTGAAAGATAAGGCATATTTTAAGCTTACTTTTTGTTAATGTAGGGTTTGACTAAACATACGATAAAGATACTTGTAGAAACAAAAAACTGTCAGCTGCTGCTGAATGCTTACTAAGACTACGAATTGTTTTTTAGATATAAATCGCACGACATTTGATCTCGAGTGACATGAGAATAGGGACTTCATTCGTTTGTCTGTGATTAAAAAAAACCCTTCATATTCGTGACACTGACATGCACAGTACAAGTTCGTTTTGCCGCCATTTTTGTCGTCAAGTCGTCGGCTTCTGAACCCATCTTAGAGTACTTATGATATTTGTGTAGATAAAGTAGTGTATTAGTAGTGTGTAACTGTACATAATTAGGCCTTAAAACACTCGTGGGATCCTACCTATTATGAAACTCGCTCACGCTCGTTTCTTAAAACCACACTCGTATTTTAAGGTCTCTCATTATGCATCAGTTGCATAAACTACTATGGTTGCTTATTATAAATAATAAACACACCAAACCCAGTTAATAAAATTTCAATTTTTAATACTTTGTTAAATTAGCAAACAAAATTCGTGTGCCACCATACTTCTCGATATATTTTGTAATAAAGAGAATGAAAAACAAACAAACATGTTTTAGAAATCCCAAGTATGTACTATGATTTAAATTATCAGAAAATATAGAGAACACCTCTTAATTAAGAACAATATTACCGTCTCTTACGATAAGACAGTACCGTACGTATAATATGACAAGACAAATCCTCAACAGGAAAATAATTCCAGGCGAACTTACCCCGCCGTCCATTTGCAGCAAGCAACACTTACGTGTAAGTTATCTCAATTCTGGTCTCACCGCTAAATCTGTAAACTTCGTTATTAACAATATCAAGCTCTCTCTCAATGTAATACGGTCTATAAGGAAACCGAGGGATCCCACGAGCTTGCTGCAAGGCATTATTTACCTGTCAGTGGTGCGCAGTGTACACTGACCGATTAATTTCCTTTATTCTGTAAAATATTTCTCGTGTTGTGGCGAGCTGAATTGATATTGGACGAGAATACTGCTATTTGCAGTAAACGCGGGTTTATGTTGAGATAATTGATATTTATAGGAACACCCTTTGTTACCTACGTTAGTAAGACTATAAACCTATTTTAGTTAAGGTATGCGTTGTCCCTTTCTGTCAAATGGAAATGTCACAATGACAGATAAAGACAAAGCATATTTCAAACACATGATTTATGAATAAGAGGGATATAGTAGAGGGTATGTACAACCAAAAGCATAAATATCTATACAGCTATCGTGCCAAATATATGTACGTGTACATAGACTTTATTGTGAGTGACATATAGGCGTGTAGATACTTTTGACGTCTTAGAAACGTGTATATATTTATGACTTTGACTGTACCTACAAGGTTAACCCGGTTACGATTTGCTGTACCTCGGCTTAAGGGAATTAAAAAAAAACTTTAATTCCCACTATGTTAATACCCAAAGTGTTAACTAAATAAAAAATATTAAGGGACAATGTCACATCAATTCAAGTAGGTAGTCCCAAACTAAGTACTAGGCTTGTACTATGGGTACTAGACAACGATATAAATACTTACATAGAGAAATATATACTTAAATACATAGAAAACATCCATGACTCAGGAACAAATATTCGCGCTCATCACACAAATCAAACACCGGGATTTGAACTCAGGACCGCTAGCTTCGTAGGCAGAGTCACTACCAACTATGCCAGCAACTATGTCGTCGTGTTGAAATACCACGTTCCGTTTGATTTTGTTTTGATTCTGATTGAGCACACAAACATACCCACGGACACATTTTTATAGAAAGGAAGATAACGTTTCTAGCTTGGAAATGTTACTTAAACGTTAGGGTGATTCTACACTGAATTGCGGCAATTCACATTCACTGCCAATAATGCTACGAGCGCTACGCCGTAGCCCATAGCAGATTTCTACTAAGGTAAAAGCACCAGTGTTGGAAACTTTTAGCGTGCCTTTACCCGATAGGCACCAATTTTTTTGTATCATTTCCTTATCTTGCTGGTTTCGGAGGACATGAATATATTTTTTGTAAAGCTATTACTGCGATACTGAAAAGAAGCAAGGACGGATCTTTAGTCCTAAATATAAAAAAAAAACAAGTGTCATGTAGCTCCTTGTCTATTATCATCACCGTTACTTTATATACCTATGAGTATAAATCAAAACACTACAACGAGTGGTGCGCATGGCTAGCGAAATAAGAATAACAATAATACATCTTTATTTCAGGCAACAAGGCAATTAATAACAACATAACACTTAAATCTAACGCCAAGGTGTCAAACAACATACTCCAGAGGCCCTTGCTAAGATGCACTACGCTAACTAGCGTTTCTATTCGTTTCGTTTTTAAAACAATCGCGTCACTGGTAGATGACGTGATACGATAAGTCACATGATCTACTAGTGACGCGATTGGTTTAAAAACGAAACGAATAGAAACGCTCTATTCAACTAGGTAAAACAATATTACTTTTGACATCTGCAAGCGAATTCAACCTGCCGGTAATCGGCTCTCATTTGCCACAGTTGAAAAAATGCTGTAACGCCGTTACCTATTATTGCTTAAAGCGACTTGAACTTCCCTAAATCAAAGTTCTTGTATCTGGTCTAGATCTTACAATCTCAAGTCTTCAAGTACCAATATCAAACGTTTTTGGACGATAGTTCCTAAAAAAATGTTAATTTTTTTAAGTGACCTATTGTATTGAATTGGAAAGTGACAAAAGGTGTCCTAATGTTACATGAAACATAAGATGTTTTTTTTTTGGTTTTCTTTAAATATTTATTTATTTATTTATTATTGGGAAACAAACAGCCGTAAATATTACAAAAAATATAAAATAATGTGATTAATACATGAGCCAAAACAGTTTTCACTACTAGATAGCACAATATATGCTCAGAGGAGACAAATTCGTGATAGGTAAGCAGAACCATACTTAATAATAACATTTATGAACGGAAAAAGTTAGAAAGCAAATTCAAATAATAAAATAAAACACAAAACAAAGACACTAATAACTAGCTATAGTTTTCTGTTTTCACTGCGGAAATAAATTGCCCAAGGCGCATACTAAAGTGGTCAATGTGCGAGTATTTAATGTTGTAGGTTGAGCATGCTCTGACGATGTTTAAGACTAAAATAAACGCCCATAATATCTACATCGAGCTTGCATTCTATTTAAAGATTAAGAAATATAGTGTACGTACACGTACCAATAAAACTGAATCTTTACTAACCTCCTCTCTTTAAAGCAACCTTCAGAGTTCACTTAAGCTATTACAGGGCCAGAGCGGGCACAGTAAAAACGTCCAAGACCGCAATAGCGGCGCAGTCACGCGCGCCAATATCCGGGCGCTCACCTTCATGCTCTCTCGGGGCAGTAGGGAGTTTAATAAACTTGGCTTTATTTTTAATGATCTAATTAAACTATTCTACTGAAAATCGATCTTTTTAATAGTTTCCTGTTTAAGACTTTTTTTGTAATCTTATGTTTACATAATCAAATAATAATATAGACAAGAATTACCGCCGTACTGAAAGATATTTTAGAGGTACATAACTTTTTACTTCCTTTGTGCATGAAAGAATGTCACTAATTGCCGCACTCAGAGACGACAATTTAATTTAATGCTTGATTAAAGTTTCTGCTGTCACTTTCTATGCTACAGCAATAGATTAAGACAACACGTCACTAAACAAGCATTAAATTTTATTCACGTCTCTGAGTGCGGCAGTAAGGGATGACTTAATCGTCATTATCTAATTCTGAGTGGAACGATAGTTGTAATAATCAGTGATCGGAGTTAGGTGAGCCAAAATACGAACTCTTCGCAAGAGGACATAATATAGAGTGCTTACAACCGGGTAGAAAATATATTTATTCTTGAATACCGGGTATTCGATATTTATCCGGGTATTAGTCGTAATGTTAAACATACATGTTTTTACTTACACTATGGGATGTTTTATGTTAGTTTGTAGTAAAAAAGGCTAGAAATAATGTTTATAAGGAAAAAGTTTGTGGTATAATTATTGTCTTTATTATTTTTCGTAGTACCACTATATTTTGTCCTCTTGCGAAGAGTACGTACTTTGGCTCACCTAATTCCGATCACTAGTAATAATCGATAAGTGATCCTGAATTCCTGACTGGCTGTACTACTGCTGCAATCAGCGGATGATGATTGTGACCTTCCCCTAGAACTTGCACTTAATAGGGACGAATGGCAAAAAAAGGCTAGGCTTTGCCCAGGAGGTAAAAAAACGTGCAAAATAATATGTACCTACAGTCATCCTCAATAATAGAGGTATTTTAAAGCTTGTTTATTGTTTGACATGTTGACTTTACTGCAGTGTCCCTACTGTGCCACCTCCAAGAGCGAAACTAACGAATCACGCTGAAGGATCCTTAATTGCAAACTGGGCTAGCCAATACCTAAACTGTGTAGGTATCTGTTGTCCATTCTGAGTTATCCATTGCATTTCTCGTACACTTTGGTGAATTTGGTTTAAAAAACTAAGGCTGGGTTTTATAAAGATCCGTTAGATCAAATTTCGGTCAGGAATGTCAAAACTTGTATGAAGTTACTAAAATTTGATCTGACATATTTACTAACGGACCTTTATAAAACCGGGCCTAAGTGTTCATTAGTGTTATTTAAGACAGCAATTATCTTTACAAGTTACAAGGCATTTTTACGAGTAGTGTATTAAATAATATTTTTTTTACTAAAATACAAAATAACAAATATGAGTTGATACTAAACTAGAATATAAAAAAAATCACTATACGATCGTCAACATAAAAATAGAAGTAATTACTAATGATACACCCAGAAGAGAAAAATGAGCAATGACTAAATATCCAAATAAATGGTCTTGTTTATCTAATATGTCCATATTTTATTATTATGGTGATGGTCTAAAACTCGTCATTGCTGAAATACACCTTGTGAATTATAAAAGGAGTAAAAGCCATTAATTAAATAAAAATGATAAAAATAAAGTATTCCCTGCTCCGCTACCCGCGATATTACTATTTTATGTTATTGTTTTATATAATGCTAGGTTTAGTATTATCATTGCCACAAGCAATATTTAAATAAAAACTTATGGTTGAGTTTCTTGCGGCGTTTCTTCTTAGCAGGGGTCTCCTCTTGGGAAGCGCTGGTAGATTTTTGACGTGTAAAAGTGCCCGTGCAGCCTACTTACTGAATATCTTTTTTAAAAGAAATAATAAAAATAAAAATGAAGTTTAATAACTACAGTTCAAAACTAAAGTGTAAAAAAAAACCAAAAGAACAATGCCTCAATGTTAAAACCAAAACAACAAATAAAATCTATTTCGTCATCCCTAAAGAAATGTATTTTACATTATGATCTCGAGTTAACCCCATCCATCCACATGTTGAAAACGCCGCCCAACCCTAAATTAACTGGCGTCACAATTTACGATCTTAATTTCCTCAAAGATCAGCCGTTTCCAAATTAAGTCGCTCTAAAAAAGCCCTTATTCAGCCCTTTCCCGTTAAATCTGTCGGCTGCCCTAGCGCCGCCTCACAAAATGTGCATACCTAACAAATGGGAGGTCAATTACCTATTTATATCCAACCAAGAAGGAGAATAATTCTTTCGGGTGTACCCACCATAGAACGGGGTCACAGTGAAGTTATAAAACAATTTGTTTGACACTTCTTACCACTTGAATCATAACGTCACTGTGACACAGTTCTATGGTGGGTCAGGGTTACATAGGGCTGAAATTACGTACCCATGTTTCTTTGCGACCTCGTAGGCTAAACGGCTTGATGGATTTTTAAGTGCGGTGTGTGGTTGAATTGGTCCCTTAATAAGTTTTAGGTTATGTTAGAACTTCCTTTGTCCTGATTCTGCAGAAGTCGGGTTTTGAAAGCTTGCTTTTATTTTTGTAAGTTAAAAGATCGTTATTAATATGGTTACTTAATTTAAAAGTCTTTGTCGGCAATCGTGGGAGAAACTGCTTAAGTAAAAAGCAAAGTACGATTGGCACCATTAAAGGACAGTTGGGTTTTAAGATTTTTTTGAATGTTATTAGTATTATGTACTAACACTAGTACATAAGACTTTGTTACTTACACATATATGGATTCAATCCGAAATAAAAATATTGAATTTTAATTTGAATTTAGAACTTAGTTTTCCAATATTTATTTCAGTTTATGCATTTTACAACATCGAAATAAATAATTTCACTTAAAGATATATTTTTTATGCCTACTGCTAAAAGTAGTACTTATTAATATTTGACTCTGTAATAAACCACATTATTGTTAAAGAAAATACGATATTAAAAACGTATTCACAGCCTGATAGATTTAAATATGTACAGTGTGGGGCCTGTAACTAAAGCAAAAAATTAAAACGTAGATTGTACTCCTCAAACTAGACAACTTTTGTTTAGCAACTTTTTAAAATCATAAGTTTTTAGATTGTTCATTTTTCAAACAAAGTAAATAGTATTTTCAATGTAGGTACTTAAAACTCCGTCTAATTGACATCGCCTGTCAGTCTAGCCACTCTACAGACATAACCAATTTCATAGTACATTGCGTGTTCGAATTAACTTTATAATGTAATAAAATTCAAAACTTGGTTTTTTTTCAAAGTCGTCAAACAAACGTTGTGTGGTTTGAGGAGTACAATCTACGTTTTAATTTTTTGCTTTAGTTACAGGCCCCACCGTGTATACATGTAGGTACCTAGGATGCTGATTATAATAATGATGCATAAATTATATTATCACGAAAGGTGCTTAAACTTTCTACGAGTAGTAGGTGTGCTAGAGATGCCAGCAACAGGCCTGTTATCTACATAAATGAATACAACCATAGTAGGCTCGCAGGGAGTTTGCTTTGTCATGCGTTAAATTTATAACCTAGGTACTAATTAACGTCTGAGTTTTACAAACTTGTCCTTATAAAGTCCTTTTTACATTTTTACCTGGAAAGTGTATTGAAAAATGAGATGAATTTAATATAGAACTGCTAACATACAATGGAAAGTAGAAATATAACTTGTGAGTGACTTTTAAAAAAATAATATTGGTATACATTTGATGATAACACCTCGTCCCTAATTGCATTTATAAGATAGCATAAAGGATATTAAAATAAGATAGATTTTCACAAATATTCACATTTTATTTTACCAAATTATGTATACCTTGTGTTCCGTATATCGGTTATTCAGTCAGTTGCTGCAGTAACTCATCATCTCGTCGATGGTGCAGGGCTTGTCGCAGCACTCGGACACCACCTGCCTCTTGCCTCTGCCTCCGTGCAAGCTGTGAGCTGGCCTCTCCGCCACCCAGGGAGACACGTACCCCATTCCGTAGCCGTATGACTCAGGATCTGACCGCATCAAGTCAGACCGTTTCACCAAGTTATCTTCAGAGCAGAGCGCTGCCAGGGCCCTCGCCAGTCGTCGCCCGCAGTAGAACTGAGAGTCGTCAGCAGCCAGGGTGCTGATGACAGCCAGGAGAACAACTACTTGGACCTTCATGTTGCTTCTTAGTCCTTATCGTTGACTAGTAGACTTGTAATGTGAGGAAGCACAGATATGTCGCCCTTATATACTGGAATTGATTCATTAATATTCAGTATTAGAGGTTTGATATGTTCCAGGTTAATACGATGAGATGTCAATGTAGGTTGCGTTACAGCGCTCCAGTGGATTGACGTCATTTTCATTAAGATTAAGGGCGATTTGAAAATAGCTTTGACGTCAATCGGTCCGTTTAACATAATATTAGGAATTATTTGAGTACCTACATAGTTTGTGCCTCACACTTGAGGCAATTGAAGTGTGAACATCTTTGATGCTAAGTAATGCGAAGATGTTTTTTTTTTTTAATTATTGCGGAGACAAATTGTATTTAGTTGGAAATAATGATTTGTTTTCTTATTTTTGTTACTAGGTAATAAAAGAGTAGGGAAATAAAAAACAAACATCCATAGGCCGGTAAGGTAACCCAATATTAATAAAATTTCACTTCATAGATTTTTCATCGAATTTAATTTCAATGAACAGTATTTTCTGCTCAAACCATAACATGACATCATACATCTATATATATAAAAGGCAAAATTGAAACTAGAAACTTGAAATTTGGTACAGAGGTTCCTTTTATGATGTAAGTGAGCACTAAGAAAGGATTTTCCGACAATCGACCGCGAATGGGAAGAAATGGGGGGAGTAGCGGGAAACTAATTCTACGCGTACGAATAATAATAGGTAAACATCATCATCATCATCATTCATCATTTTCACTTTTCCATTTTTTTCTTTTTTTGCTGTCATGTGCCCCGTGAGCTCGTTCGCTTTCCCTATACCGTAAGAAAACAAATCAACGCGTGATCCTAGTATGCATAGGCGTCGAGTTAAGCCAGTACCATCGAGCAAACTCGTACTGTGTGCGAGTTACACAGTTTACAGTCTTACACAGTCTACAGACTGACTTGAGGCGCCGTTGGAGTCACACAGCCGTCTGCAAACACTGTGATTGAGACCGCCGTGTTGTTTGCTGTTCCAACAGTTAAGCAGGTTTGTCTCTGTACACTGTCATACGAAACCGGTGGTACTCCATTTTCCTTAATTGTTTGCTTTCATTTTTCTTGTAAGTGAATTCTGATTATACAGTTGAGGTAAAGGTTTTTTGTCTTTAATATAAATTTACAAGTGATTAACAATGACAATGCGGTCGGGTTTTGCCAACGGGACCCTATTACTAAGGCTCCATTGTCGATCGGTCTGTTACTAGGTTCCCCGAAAATTTTGAAATAGAGAGAATAACCATAATCGAAATCTAAGCGGACGAAGACGCGGGCAAAAATTATTATCCATTAATCCTACTAAGTAATACGAGTATTCTACTAATCGTACTTATATTATAAATGCGAAAGTTTGTGTGTTAGTTTATAACTCCTTCACGCTGCAACTGATGGACGGATTTGGATGAAATTTGAAAATGTTCATCCCGGGAAACTAAAAAAATCTCGAGGGAATAACCATAATCAAAATCTACGCGGACGAAGTCGCGGGCAGAAGCTAGTTATCAATATATTGGAGATATTGATTCAATAAACATATCTGTCAACCAAGCAACTATTCAACTCTAACTTTAAAGTACACAAACTATCAAAGCCATCGAGATGCAAATTACAAGTTGCAATCCGCCTTGCGATCGTAGCTGCAAAATTAATGTAGTCATAATTAATGTATTTCCATATTGGGGATACGTATTGATTTAAATCTAACCCAAAAGAACCTTATATCGCACGAAACAGGTTACCATAAGGTCGAATAAATAAATAGATCTGTAAACATTTTAAAAAAAACTTGTGCCTCTCGGGACGCCCGATAGAAGTGATAAATTAAACTAATCTAAGTTGAGCTATTTAATATTGAAATTGTTTAACTTGGTGATAATTTTTAGGTTATATGCTCACTGTCAACAGTATATGTGTATCGCACACTAAACACTGAGTAGAGAGAGGGGGAAGCGTTTGTCCGAAATACGGCTAGCTCTATGAGTTAGAGTGAGAGAGGAGCAGCCAGACAGACGTAACGCGTTACGTAACGAAGCGGTTTACCCTCCCATAAGAAGTTATCACTTCAAAAATGGTAAAGGAAAAAAAACTAACTTTTGATTTTTTTGGACAAATGATACTGTTGGCAAACATGACTTCGGACTTCCAATAGGTTCTCACGAAACGTTAGTGATCTGTTTAGACCCTGCACTAGGCCCTACTTAAGGCCTGGCCACATCGTCACAGCGCCCTTGCCCTTATACGGTGCCGTGTTTCATTTTAAAGTGTATTAATTCGAATTTCCTGCGTGTAGAGATTATAGTAGCTTGAAGCCGTTGTTATACGGCACCGTGTATCCCCATCCGCGGCAACGTCCCTTTATACGGCGCCTTGCCGTTTCACGTTAATGGCGCCGCGCCTCCACGTTGATGAGGCTAGGCCCTTACCGCAAGAAATAGTTCACAAATTCACGTATTTTACTTATGGAATAACAGCTCTTATTGTAAACAAATGAGTTTTTATTTTTTTTATTTTAAGGAAAACTTTACTCTTACTATTGGACCCTTATTCTCGATTGACTTTTCTCTATTGCAGTTGAATTGATTTCGACTTGGCTATTTACTGTCAAGGTAATAAGAACTATCGTAAAGTTGTCAATATGATTACAATAGGGATAGGGATAAGTTCGCCTTTGTACCTTTCGTGTTTCTGTTTCTTTACTTTGTTAGTCTTTGTTTGTGCAGTAAGAAGATTACATACGTACATACATACCTACCAAAGACGATATGAAATAATCACAAAATTATCAAATATTAGCGTCTGAGCAGAAAAATCAGTTTACCGGTATGCCAGAGGCAACCAAATCGATAACGGACATAGGAACCAAATATTTAAAAACGGTTTAAAATATCCTAAGCAAGAAATCTGAGTTCGCATTTATTTATTTCAGTTCCTTGACACAGCCAAAGACCCAAATGTCTAAACAAAGTCTTTGTCGGCTGCGGGGCATCTCCGAGATGGGACGCGGAACGCGTCTGATCAAAGGAGCTTTGTTTGCCCGCTGTGACTCGGGGTACTAGTACGGAATGACCTCGAATTCTTAGAAATACGATTGTTAAATGTTTAATTATTTGAGATAACAAGTCTGATTCTACTTAATTAAGGATCGTTAGGCGAAAAGGTTAAATTACGTGGGTAATTTTTAGAACAATATATTTAGGTAGGTACGTATCGTAGACCGTATTTTGTTTCTTAATTGCTTTCATTATTTGTTTTTACAAGGTGTATTTCGCTAATGGCGAGTTATAACTCAATATCTATACAACGACGTCTATAGAAAACGATGAACTTATTAAAGAAACAAGTCGATGGATTAAAAGAGTATTTACTCTAGTGGACTAGGGTGACGGCACAAATGATGGACACTTTTAGGTGACATGCACCAGTAATGAACATCACTCTTAATTCAAATTTCATACGGTCCTAAATTAATTGTTGCAAAACAAATGAATAACCTTTATCTTCTGTAAAATAAGAATCAAGTGTCTATTATTGGTGCCTTGTCCATTACTGGTACCATCACCCCACACAGAAGTACACGGGGTTAGCTCCACGCGCTACTGTCAAGTCTAGTACTAAGCAAATAGGAAGTCATTTCTGACATTTCAACTGCATGAAGTTTCTGAACAGAGGGCCCAGACAAGATGCGTTACGCTAACTACCGTTTCTATTCGTTTCGTGTCACCAATTGCGTCACTGGTAGATGAAGTGATACGAAAAGTCACGTGATCTACCAGTGACGCGATTGGTTTAAAAACGAATCGAATAGAAACGCTCGTTAGCGTACTGCATCTTGGCAGGGCCCTCTGTGTTGACAGCAGAAATCAATGCCAACCTTATTTGCTACGTGTGAAGGAATAGTAATTGCTACGTGTTAAGGAATAGTTTAACAAAATTGTTTTGCTGCTTATCAATATTCAAAAACTTCATAGTTGTGCAATGTATCAGGTAATCAGGCTTCTTATGTGCCTAGTAAGCCTGATAGGCTTTGGTTCGATATCCGGTAAGGGTAAATTTTTGCAGTATTTGTTCCTGTATCTTAAATGTTTTCCTAAGTTTGGATTTAAGTTTAATTTATCTATCTATATATATAAAAGGCAAACCTGACTGACTTATATATCAAGCCACAGTCGAAACTACTGTACCTAGAAACTTGAAATATGGTACAGGGGTTCCTATCAGGATGTAAGTGAGCACTAAGAAAGGATTTTCCGAAAATCGACCCCCAACGGGAAGAAATGGGGGGGAGTAGCGGGAAACTAATTCTACGCGTACGAAGTATCTTGTTCTAGTACCCATATTCCAAGCCTAGAGCTTAGTTTGATACTAGGTCAGTTGGTGTGAGCTTGTCCCCTGACATTTATTTATTTTATTGATACTCTTGTCTCCTTTACTATATCAAAAAAAAATCATGCGTTAGAACGCAAGCCTTCACCGTGTGTTAAGTGCTACCCGGCTGTTCCATCCCTTAGGGTTCCGGCCTACTTCTATCAGAGGAACTTTATGGATACCTTTACGACTGAACCCTCGCGGGGGCAGTCAGCGTTGTTCGTACGCATACTTTGCTTACGGCGTTCTGTATAATTCGAAGTCAAGTATGAATACAAATCACACCTCCGGTAAGACAAGAGCACAATTGCCCTCGTTTTCATATTGTACATTGGGCCCTTATTCTACCGAAGCTGCGAAATGTACCGGGTAACGCCAAATGGAACAAACCTTATTTGCAGGTGAGAACTATTTCCTGAGTATTGAAGTTTGAGGGGTAGGACATTGTGCAGGGTCCGCCCTGATCGCTACCATCATGTTGTTTTAACCTACCACCAAGCAGCAGTGTGCGAATTGTTGTGTTCCGGTGTGGGGATAAGATAACCGGTGACATTACTAGCATATAGGCATTCCATCATAATCGTCAGGGTTGACAACGTATTTGCGGTCGAGGGATTGCAGACTTAAGATTGTAGTCTTGTGAATGCAAGTGTCTATAGATCACCTGGGGGGTTATTATGACATAGTTATCGGTGCCCCTTGTTTTATAGACACTCTTCATAGAACTTATCACTTCGCAGAATTTTCATTTCATAGAAAACTTTTTTCCTGAAATTGACACGGGTTCAGCAGAAAATAGTTTTCTATGAAATGAAAATTCTGCGAAGTGATACGGTCTATAAAATGAGTGTCTATAAAAAAAGGGGTAAACCCATAGCTATGCAGTTCATTCCATGGCGAGCGTGAAGAACGGAGCTATATCATTTATATAGCATTGTCCTTTTCTCTCAGCGTAGACTGAACTGCATAGTTATGTCATAATAATCCCACTGTTCCCACTTACTAAGTGGCCTGCGTTCTCGTTTCAGAAAGTTTACATAGTTTTGTAAAATCAAAATATAACATTCTAATCAAAACTACAAAAAAGGTGGTAACGAAATGGGAAATATTAACGACAGTTAAAAATGTCTTAATTTGATGTACAAACTTTTTTAGCAATGCTCAAATATCAAAGCTGATTCACACCTTGACATCACTGACGTGCCGGTAATGAAAAGCAAACGCTTTCAATACGGTTATCATTCTCATGCAACATAATAGACTCCCCAGCGTTTTGCTACGGCGACCTCTTTGTTTTGGGCCCTTTGTCTGAGCCTTTGCACCGTTTTAGTCCAAAAAATAATAAATTGTTCGGCGGGTGACGACGCGCTTCAGGTCATTGTTGTCAATAGCTTGTGAAGATACCTTCGGAAATGGTTTTGATAATGGCAGCTGTTATAAAGTGTACCTGGAAGTTTTCTTGCTAGTACAATAACTCTGTATGAGTTAAGGATTCCTTGCACAAGGGTGGGTTTTCGGCATTTTTGGATATGTTATATTAGAGGCCTTTATTAAAAATTCAGGTTTTCGACCTTGGGATACTTCCGCGGACTCTGCCATGTCCATATAACAAAAATATTTTTTTAGTTTTTATTAAATTTTGGATTATACAGTAAAGTTTTAGAATAAAAAATAGTATACTAAATCCGCTACAAATTGGCTTTTGAAACATTTCTTTACATTTTATAGTTATACTAGCGACCCGCCCTCGCTTTGCTTCGGTTTATTTGAGTTTTCTGTAACACCCGTACAATAAACCAGCATTTATTATACATATAAACCTTCCTCTTGAATTACTCTATTCATTAAAAAAAACCGCATCAAAATCCGTTGCGTAGTTTTAAAGATCTAAGCATACATAGGGACAGACAGACAGACAGCGGGAAGCGACTTTGTTTTATACTATGTAGTGATGATACGTACTGAGATATATTACCTTACACTATGGGCAGTTGAGACTAATTGCTCAACCGCAAAAATCGAGTATTTCAATAATCCCCAAAAAATAACCCAACTCTTTTCTATTATTCTCCATTGTACTTAATCGAGTGTACACGTCGAGTACTTCGTATGAATATGGTATAATGATCAATATAAACAATGCAAAATTAGTGTAAAATGCGAAATGTAATTGTTTAAGCCATTTTGTATAAGGTTGGTAATGCTATTGCATATATATTAGTATGTATAGAAACATTGATCTTTATATATTTTGAAACTAGTTTCTGTTAAGATTTTATGTATATACTCGTATACTATCTGAATCTCCTAATAACATACGTATTGGGACATATTTTTTGGACTTTGGCTTACTCACTACAAAAGCAAAATTTCCTTTTTTTTCAACATGTTTACTTGGTGACCTGAGTAACTTAGTCTTTCCTTATTTTTTGAGCTTTAAATATCGGAAAGCTCCCGTTATCGTAGGCTGCAGGTATAAAAAGTAAAAAGCGTCCTGACAAAAAGGGTTGACGATCAAAAGCTTCGGGGCTTTCAAGCGGTGTTAAGTAGAGACATTGTTGAGAGTTGGCATTCAAGAGTTAAGTGCGTTCGACGAATTTATGTTTATTTAGAAAAAAAAATGGTATTGTGTTTGACCAGGATGAAAATTTAAAAATAGGTTTTTTTTTTAAAGTTGTTCTGTAAAAAAAATAGAGGTTGTCTCAAAAGCATACTGGTTATTTCCTTTCTTTTGTCCATTATTTACTGAGAAAATTAATAAACGAATTTCTTCTAATGGCTAAAGAGTTTAAACGCCACATGGTCTTTTCTACGTCAAAGCTAGTGCTAGGCCCGTATTATGGTCGCCTTTATCGCGGTGGATAAAGCAGACGTCACTCTCGCACTTACATACTAGTCAGAAAGTGACAGATGCTTTATCCTTATTTTGTCACGCGATCAACGCAATCATACTAGGCCCGCTAGACTTAAAAAAACATAACTCGATTTAAAACAAAAGGATTGTCATTCCGACCACTAGTTCAAAGCGGGCGTAGTATTTGTCGTAGTTTTTAGTAATAATGTGTAGTTTTAGAAGTAGTTAATTAACATTGTGCCGTCTTGTAGTTTCAGATGAACCAGTAGATATCAGAATCCAGAAATCCAGTCAACCATCCAACCTTGATACTGGCAAATGGTCCCACTGGAAAAGAGCCATTAAAAAAAATAACACGTTATTATTCAAGATATATTTTCTTAGTAAATAAATAATAATATGCAAAAAAAAAAATACTTTTCAACAAAAAACAAACCTCCATAGTCATTTTTTTTTCAAAACACCTTTTTGTAAATGTTTCTATTTTTAATTATGATATTGACTAATAGGAGTTCTAACGCCGGCACTATGTGACAGTTGCCAAATATCTAGGTACTAAGACAAAGTAAACTAGAAGCCCTGGTTATTAAGCAACCTCATATACTTGTTGCTACAAAACTGATAGAATTTCGTCTTGAACAACAGAAGCTTGTATCCTATTGTTACCTTGATATCACTAGTGGTCCAAGTTGCTTGCATTATTCAAGCGTTACTCAACGTGGCCTTAAATCATTCAGTGCCACGTTTCCGATTTCCATTCAAAATGGACGAGAATTCGAAGTTCGGGGCACTTAATATGCTAACGTGCTCGTTCTCAGATTATAAAGTGCTCGGATTCGGAACAGCGTTTATCAGGAGGCTCCAAGTTTGAAGGCGTAAAGTTATATTGTTTGGAAGTGGCTAAATTTACTGGATGCCTCGTAGCGTGCTTAAATCAATGTCCTTTGATAATGGAGTTGTATTAGGTTATAACTTTCTCATTTAAGGTAAGTAAATAAAGAAGGCTATTTCAGGCGATCGCGACGGAGTGATTTGTGTGTGTGAGTTTATCATTAGTTCAGTCAGCGGTATACCCACAGATCTTACTAATTTACTTTGACACTTTAATTCATCTAATAATTTCGCGTGACAATTTAAACATGACTATAAAGCAAAATTATACTAAACTATACCTACCGATATTCATAACTGTAAATGGTAAGCATGTGGAAAAATAATTAATGATACCGAAGCGATTATGTGTCATAGGTCCCCGCCAAGATGCACTACGCTAACTAGCGTTTCTATTCGTTTCGTTTTTAAACCAATCACGTCACTGGTAGATGACGTGATACGAAAAGTCACGTGATCTACCAGTGAAGCGATTGGTTTTAAAATGGAACGAATAGAAACGCTAGTTAGCGTACTGCATCTTGGCAAGGGCCTTTGTTCACTAAACTCCAGATAACAAGTTTCATATTTATTAGTAATACTGATTAAAAAGATGTGAAAGTTTGTAAGGAAGTGTTAACTTTTTGGTAAAACAATGACACGTATTTTATTGGACGGAGGTGCACTTTCCACAGGTTTTCAAGATATAAATCCAGAGTTTATTTTGAAAATGTAGAAGCTTACGGTAGCACAGTTAGTGGTAACGAATTAGACGTGTTTTAAAATTAAGCTTTATAAAACTTAGTTCTTCAGCCTATTCTATGGCCGTACGTTTTAAACTAAGTACCCGTTATTCTGTTTTGTTATTTTCGTTCGTTTTCTATCAAGGTAACACGAAAATGTTACGTTCTAAATAATAAAAGTTGAAACTTAACTGCGTCCTCATATATTCTTCTTAGACAACTTAGTATTTCTTGCCGCTAAGTTATTATGTAGAAAAATGAATACATCTTCTTCAAACACACGCTCCCATAAGTCGCTGTCAGTTAAAAATGTATTGGACAAGTTACGGGTATGTTAAAGCGATCCATCATGCTACATTAAAGCTTGGGCAGGGAAAAATATAAGGGTTTCGTGAAAATCTCGACGATGTGGGGCGCATAGTGTGTTGCTGAAACTTCGTTCCAAAAAGAAATGACCAAAACTACCCTCAGGGGTATTATGAGAGCTGTAAGGAATAAGACACACAGCTGCGGATTAAAAGTGTGCCAGAAATATACAACTGCATGGTAAAACTGACATTGTTGTCACCTTAAAGCCAGTGAGCGGTTGCCTTTTGGCTGTGAGTTTTTGTCATAGCTTCATTTGCCGAAAATTAGTTTGTCGTTCTTTTTAAGAGCGCTTTTGCGGGATAATAATGTAGGTTACGTCGTACGCTACCGGCGTATGACGTAACCTACATTATTATGTCTCTGAGCGTCTAATAATGAATCCCTGTGCCAAAACTCAAGTTTATCAGGGAACTTATTCTACTATGTCTCAACAATTATTGTTTTCAACTCGGCCGCCATTACTGTTGAATAAATAAGAGCTGTTTTAACGTTGATAATGCGATAACATGATAAAAGCCAGATAAAAATAGAGCCCCTGATTTGCATGCCAAATGGAATTGACCATTTGGTAATTTTTAACGGAAACGAGGAGTGAAACGCTGACAAGTTTTGCGCGATCGTTTCGCGAAAGGCAGACATTGGGGGGAGAGTTTAGTACAGTGATGATAATAGAGTAAAAACAATACGATAACATGTCTAAAGACAAATCAAAGGTGTATTCAAATTAGTTTGAATTCGACTTAACCATTGCAAAATCTTAATAATAAATCTGAAAGTTTGTAAAGATGTCTAGATGTTTATAATATTGTGATCACGCATAATCGGCTGACACATTTATATGAAACTAGCTTTTGCCCGCGACTCCGTCTGCGTAGAAGTCGTTTATCGCTGCTCCCTCGGGGTCTGTCTAATTTTCCGGGATAAAAAGTAGCCTATATCCTTCCCCGGGACTCAAGGTATCTCCATACTAAATTTCATCTAAATCGTTTCAGCGGTTTAAGCGTGAAGAGGTAACAGACAGACAGACAGACAGACAGACGGATAGACACACTTTCACATTTATAATATTAGTATGGATATGGATTAGTATGGATTCTAGATAATTTTTATAGGTACGTACTAGGGTTTTTTGTAAATGTGTCCTAATTCACTTTACCCAAAAACACTTGCCAGTATGTATACGCTACACCATTAATACACAAAAGCTTGTGCACAAGATGGCCGATGAATAAGTAATATGGCAGATTATATGTCGAACCTTCTTACGGAGGCTTTTGAACGAATGCGGCAAATGTAGTATTTTGTATAGATTTTTAACTGTTTCCATTGAATACAAACTACTATAATGGAAAGGTTCTTTCGTGGCGACCGCGTATTGAAAAGAGCAATGATGGCCGGTCTCCTTCAAGGTAGACCCACGGTATTATCCAGGGTGTCCCAGATTGAATAACTATTGAGTTAAGGGGTGATAGAGTAACTCATACAGAATGTGCAAATATAATAAAAAAAATGCCTGGCTAAAGACAATTATGACCTCAAAGATTTTTCCTAGTGCAGGTAGGTACATCGGACACCCTTTGAAACGCATAAACTTTTTACGCATAACGTATCTTTACGCATTATTTTTTTTCGCATAAACACCCTTTAGGCTGACATTTCAAAATTTAATAAACGTCTATTGTGTAGATTAAGTTAGGTTAGGTTAGGTTAGATTTTAAAATAATTAAAATAAAACGATTTTATGCGTAAAGATACATTACGCGTAAAAAAATTATGCGATCCAATAGAGACCCAGGTACATCTGTTACACTCATTGGGCAAATGGCGATCATGTGGAATCCATTCAATGATGATGCAAGATTTAAATGAGACCTTATTAATGGGTGTTTGGTGACTTTTTCAGAATACTTGTCGGTTTTAAAGCTAATATTTCTTATAAGTGCAATGTGATGATAATATTTAACTCTATTTCGATCTGTTAGTAATAATTTATAATGAAGATCTGAATGTAGCTCGAACAAGATTCGTAATAACTTTGGTGATGTTGCACTCATTTTCCGCCGCTCTATTGACCTCAAATTCGTTTAAACCCTACAGCTACATGCGTAGAATATAAACCAAAAGGCGTTAAGATGGGGTGTTTAAACCAGACCGGTTTCAGGCAGGGATGAGGAATGTTATACGTTTCACCAACGCATCAGTTTGTATTTTATATTAACATGCATATTACCTTACTTGCGCCACTATGAATATAGCTACTAAGCTTCACACTTGTGTTTATGAAAATAAACGGTTTATTTCAAAGGTTGAGCCACCTTAGGATTCTTACTGTTCTTAGATCCAAAAGTAGGGATCAAAATAATAATAATAATAATAAAAAAATCAAGGGACGATCTCACACAAATTGACCTAGTCCCAAACTAAGCTCTAGGCTTGTACTATGGGTACTAGACAACGATATAAATACTTATATAGAGAAATAAATACTTAAATACATAGAAAACATCCAAGACTCAGAAACAAATACTCGTGCTCAACACACAAATATTTGCCCATACCAGGAATCGACCCCGGGACCGCGAGCTTCGTAGGCAGGGTCACTACCGACTAGGCTATCGCGTCGTCATAATGTCGGCTGTTTTTACCCGACTGCGGCGGAGCCCAAAAGGAGGGTTATTACCCGACTGCGGCGGAGCCCAAAAGGAGGGTTATGTTTTTCACCGTCATGTATGTATGTATGTATATCCAGTTCTATCCGCTACAGCAAAAACGGCTTGGACGATTTTGACAAATGAGGTATCATTGGATTTGTCTTCGCAGCGAGAGTGTCATAGGCTACATTTTATCCCGGGAAAACATCCCGTTCTTTTTTTTTATTAATAAAACTAATAAAAAGAGTGAAATAAATAAAACTATTAAAAAAACAAAAAAAACCGACTGCAATAATTAAAACTGAACAGCGATAAACAAGCTCTATAATTTAAATTGGTATAAATATCAATTTTTTATAAATTATAGAGCTTGTTTATCGCTTTTCAATTTTATTTATTGCAGTCGGGTTTTTTGTTTTTTAAATAATTTTATTTATCTAATTAGTAGTCACGTAGCGTATGATTCCGTTAAGCGTAAACAGCCACGCAATGTCCAAATAAGTTCACGATAGTGTTCTGGAGCCGCCGTTGCTAGCCCTGTTAAATAATTACTAGAGTAATCTCAGTCTAGTTAGGAAATCTAGCAGCGCCATGAATTCCTGGGTGCCTGATTTGGGTCGGATTTACATATATACATAGCGTTATGCATATTGTGAGATGGCATTCAAACTGAAACAATTTGAGGATTATGTAACGTGAGTCGTTGCGATGCTGGGTGACGTTGATTAACATCACGATCGTCATCGTTTGTATTATGTGTTATTTATATATTATAAAAAATATTTCTTAGGGTAAACTCGGGTTATTTTAGCCCACCCGTAAATTAAAAATATAACTATAGGTATAACAAGCTTAGTCCTGATGTATCATTTAATAGAATAATTCAGTATTACAAATGGTTTTTGAGGTAGGCAATATATTTTATAGCAAATAAAATTAGTCCAAATGAACGTTATACCATAACATAATGTTATAATAAATGTTACACAAATTAAACGATATACCAAATTAAATTATGGATTTTGTTGTTATATTTAACGTTTGTTATATCTTATGAACGTTTATATAATGCAATTATATCAAACGTTGTTATGTTAGACGCACTTTAAAACTCAAACGATTTAACTACAGAAACTCCTAAGCGCCCCGTCTGTAATATCCTTCAAGTTTCCAGACTCCTGGACAAAAGGTGCTTCGGTGGTTTGGGGAGAGCCTTCCAGCATCAAAAATTATGTAGCTTTGACATCTAATTACATACTCCTATGTTTTATATTCTGTAAGGTATTTGTAAATATTCTCGCCTCAATTAAACGTTTTCTATTCTATTATATTTTACTATTATCGCAAAGGCGAATTATCTGCTAGCGAGTCGAGCGTACAACTTGTTACCTTTTAGATAACAGAAGCTAACAATAAGAATCGACTTTGATATCCGGTATAATGGAGAGCGATATTTATACTTATTTTTCCTTTGAAGAGGTTTTGAGGTTGTTGGTTATATAATTTACCACAAACACAAAGGTACATTTTCTGTTTAAAATAAACAATGTTGTTTTTAACTATGGCTGCGTTTCTATCGAAGCTGTGCAAGGCAGGCAAGCGGTGCGCGAGGAAACGATTCATCAATATGATAGCTTCATTTTTCTAGCTTCCCCCATCCTATTGGTATTTTTTTCATGCACCGCTTAGCTGCCTGCGCTGTAATCTATTTTTAAAACAGAATGAGATACAATAACTTACTTGTCACTTAAATTGTCTGCCTTTACGTCGCATCGGCTGTTTTCATTAAATATTTTGTTTTTCAAAATATATTTTAGTAGGTTTGTTGAATAATGAGTTAGTCTGGTACAAAACGGGCCAGCATTCTCTTTGATATCAAACCATCGCTCTGGTGGTCTGCCTACACTTCTCTATATCTGGCAAATTGGAAGAAGCTAAGTAGAAGAGGAATATTTAGAAGCAGAAGCAGAGATAGAAGAAGAAAAAGACGGAATAATGTGTTATTTTAGTTTGGAAAACATTAATAAAATATGAACAAAATAACGTTCCCGTAAAACTTTCCACTAAGTGTTTTTCACATTACAATAAGTAGGTTGGTATTAATTGTTAGACCGTCTCTTACACCCACTTTACCTGTATACCAACGTCAATCTTGACAAGGAGCAATCCTGTCAGCTGTCAACGCCGTACAATTTCACTTTTTGAGATTATAATTTGTACTGCCTATCTTGCTTAGATATTACTATCGTATCAAACCGTTGACAGCTCTTATTGTCAAGTGTATAAGAGCCATAAAGGCAAATATATAAATACGATGGCTTAAATTATTATTGAAGTCAGATTAGTGACAAAGTCAAAAGGATAAAAGCGCGAGAAAAAAGATTTGTATGAATTTACCTACGGTATTTTTGTAACTTATCATATAAAGCTGTAAATTTTGTCTGTACAATTGTATTAATGACTAGACTGATGATTCATTTTCATAATTTGGAGCACTTCTCGGAGGGAAAAAATCTTAAAGGAAATGTTTGCCGTAATTATTAATTAACATCTCGTCTTAGACTAAATGAACTTCCTTTAATCCGAGAGACAATAATTAAATATTTTAATATTCCCTCCCGCTGGCACTTAGGTGTCGGCTCTTCGAATTTTTGATGAGAAGGCGTTTGTTCTTGGTAATGAGGGGCATAACGAAGTGATCAGGGGCAAAAAATCCTTGTAGATAAAATAATAATAGGTCCGTTATAACACTGAAAGGGGTTAGCGTGAAATCATCAATATAAATTGTTAACGCTATTGAGTTTTAGGAAATCATTGTACCTAAATCGTAACCCCTTTATTCATAAAGGCATTGAAAATCTTTCATTAGAGCATTCCTTGTATTTTTCTGTCAAATTCAAATGACACATTAACACTTTGACTGCCACCAACCTGCTAGGCGAGTCCATTTTGTACAAAAATCACAGCTGTTGGCAATTAATGTGTTAAAGGAAAAGTACTAAGCATATTTTAAGGGATGAAGAAGGGACAAGGGTGTTTTACCAACATTCATGTGAACGAATGGATAATTTCTTCGAATTTAGTTTCATCGAGAGCTTAGGTTAGTAGACTGACCACCAAAAAATTATAACTCCTGCATATGTAAATGCCTGTCAATTAAATGAAAATTCGGTGAAGTAAAACTTTCTATGAAATGAGTGTCGGTGTTTAAAGGGTAAACCAACCAACAAAACTTACATACATACATAAACTCACGCCTTCATTCCCAGAGTGGGGTAGGCAGAGCCACAAACTCACCAACAACTCCAAAAACTTGTTGATAATTCTGTGACCACATTTTGCACAACTAGGCTAAGATGTTATCCAGTGTATTAGTGACAGGTTGCAAACCCATCGCCTAACAGCACTACACAGCCTTAAGTCCCTTAGTCGTCTCTTACGACATCCAATGGAAGACATGGAGTGGCAACATTCTAAACCCGGCACCACACGGGCCAACAAAACTTAACATTAAAATAATACAGTAAAAAGTTAAAAGAAACAATCAAAGTACATCAGTAACTATAAGTGTTATAAGTAAGTTGGTAATCGTTTTCTATGCTAAGATTGACAGCGGTCCCCACACTACACCTGTATCGTCGGGGAACCAAGAATTACATGCAAGCCGATATATTATCCGTGATGGAAGAATAAAGTTTGGATTTTGAGTATACGAGATCTGGGAATATTATCGCCAGTCCCTATTTTCTTGAATCCGAATCAGACAATATGCGAAAAGTCAACGGCGAGGTGGTGCAATGTCGTAACGCAAAAATCGCAAACGTATCCCAATGCTAAGTCGATATGACGTGAACTCGCGACACTCTTTTTTCGATTGCCGCAGGGTCCGATTATAAAACAAACCTAGCATGATTGCCATTCACTGCACCATTACTTTTGAATAGCCCCCCAGCTTCCGTGAGATATGAAAGGGATCACGTGCTATCGCCGAATGCCACAGGTAAATAGGGCTGTCAAATTACCCTGCGAAACAACCCTGTGGCCGCCGGGAAATGCCGGAAAAATCTACCCTCCAGCAAATTGCGGACGTGAAAAAATATTAAATAATATTTTCGTCGCGCTCGTTTTTGCATTGTTATGCCTTTAGGTTTGTGTTGTTTGATAGTTTTTTTTTGTGGTTTACTGAAAGTTAATGTTGTGTTTTCTTATTTGTGAATGGATTAAGTATTTATACATTTATTACAGTTGTTACTCGTGCATGCTCTTAATGTTAAAATCAACTGCATCATTGTTGAAATAATTGTCCATTCAATTCTTATGTCACGTTCTATAATGTATACTAGCTTTTGCCCGAAACTTTGTGCAAAATCGTTTATCGCTGTTTGTCTAATTTCCCGGAATAAAAAGTACTTTTTGTCTGTCTCCGGGCTATACACTATCACTGTACCAAACTTCAGTGAAAACAGATCAAAACACAAAAACATTATTATTTAATATATTAGTAAGAATGGTAATAATTTTACTGTAGATAAAAATCCAGGGTAGTGATTCGCTCAAAAGCAAAAGGTGAGCGAATGCAGGAGTAGTCCAAGCGGCGAGTTTAAGTAGTCCCGTCAGAGCGAGCAAAACACAATTCAGCGCGTGTATTCAATTTGGCAGCATGGCTTCTCGAACGTATTAGGCTACCTAATTGAGAATGCATGCGCTAAAATGTGTTTTGCTCGCTCTGACGTGACTACTTAAACTCGCCGCTTGGACATTCACTCCTGCATTCGCTCACCTTTGCTTTCAGAGAATCACTACCCAGAAGCGGAAACTAAATATCCTGCAACAAAATCACCCAGAAAGGCTGCACAAATGTCCTGTCATCAACGGTCAACCAGCTAGGTACTAAAACGAAATGTAACGAGCCGTAGCCCTAGCGATAGAGCGACGCGAGAGTCGTTTATTTTTAATTGTCGAGTGTCGAGTGGTCGAGAATGCTCCCGGTCCATTGTAATGTAGGAATAAAAATAAACGGGCGAATAAAAATATAATGTGTGAATTGAATTTTCAGTACAACAAAGCCTTAATTTACTTTGTTTTTTGGTTCGTTTATTGCAACCAAATTCTACGCGGATAGAGTCGCGGGCAGACTTAATTAAAATTTGATAGCAAATCACATTTAACCTACTAACCTACTTTTAATACGCTCAAATTGAAAAAAATGCATCTTTGGATTCTTTAAATCGCTTATATTATAGTTTACTGTTGCCTAATGCCTAATGTACTGTTTTGTGTTGGTAAATAAAAAAACATTTATTATTATTATTATTATTATTTATTTCTTAACCAACCATATTTCAGTATCTGTAAATATTATATCATACCAAGCATAGATGTATGTAATTTTACCGCTTATTATTACTGCTATATTGTTAATTAAAAAACATCTAAGCAACTCATTTAAATCCCTAATTGGCCGCACTTTAAAGAAGATTAAAGATACAAACTGAATATTATTATCATCTATTTCTGTTTCAAACAAAATAATTAAGTATTTCTCAGTGATTTCAATATAATTATTCTTAGCATTATGTCCCGGTTCAAATAAAATATTTAAGCACATACGCGACGACACTATATTTGACGTTACGATTATCTTATTATATTTTTCATGAGCTTATAATTATTAAGTATAATTATGTTGGTCTATTTGTAACTGACGATCATATATTTTGACTTCTACTCGGTAAAACCATATTGCTTTTGACATGTTATCGTATTGTTTTTAACTCTGCGGCCATTACTGTCAAGTAAATACGAACTATAATAAAGTTGACAATACAATAAAAATGGAATATAGAAAGTCAATGTACCGAAAGAATTAGGCCCCCGTACGCTGCAAGTGGTCCTTAGTGGCTAAGTCGTAAACGTCCAAATAACGAAACACGTCATTATTAAGAACTTGGACATTTTTAATTCAAGTGAAATAACCAGACACGTCGAGCAGCAAACGCTCATATTGAGTTGTAAATGTTTATAAATTCAATAAATATGCAGTGAAATATGATGCGCGCTGAGACGTATTTTCGCCGTAAAATGTATTACCAATCCCCAACAAGGCATTACGATAACCGACGTCCCTAGGGTTGGTACTTTATAACAACACTAGAATGCTTAGAAAAAAAATAAAGCTGGGGCCCGTTTCTCACAAAGTATCAGTCTACTAATATTAGTGTTTTGTCTCATTTTTTAGTTTTATTTACGAGAACCGAGCCCCTGGGGCCCTAACATGGTTGCGTTTATCGCGTGACAAAGTTTAGATAAGGCATCCGTCACCTTTTGACATGTAAATAAGTACGACAGTGACGGATGCTTTATCCACATTTGACACGCGATATAGACGCAACCATGCTAGGCCCACTGGTGGTATGACCACGAACACTTACGGGTAATTTAATTCGAAAATTAAACGGAAAACTGACAATAAGTCGGCCACTACAGTCATGTACTGTTTGCCCGTGTAGTGTGTACTCATCACAAATAAAATTACTCTCTGAACTTTAATTAACTCATTATTTTCGAAAAATGCTTTATTGGTTATGAAAGTGCAGTTTATCTCATATCTAGTTTGTTGTAAATTAACTGACCACAATAGGGAATATTCGTGACTTTTTTTCACAGCTTCAATAAAAGCTTATTCATGTAATAAACAATTGAGAAAATTATTTTTTGAATATTTAGCTATAAAAATAACCAAGATAAAAGGCAACAAAGATTTGTTCCTATGAATTTCTAGCAAAACAGAATTTAACATGGAGTTTTTATGGCCGACCTGTTACATGACGTCACAGTGCATATCGGGTCTCTCTGTCTAATCGCTGTCTAATTAGCAGTTTAAAATGCTTGTATAAACCGTATTTCTTGGGCGATTTTAATTTTTACCTTTGGAGATATTTTTTACGGTATTTTCAAATTTTGTTGAGAAATGCGATTTAAAAAATTCATGCTTATTTCCTATTACTAAAAACATACTTTTCCTTACTATCGCCCATAGTCAAAGGAGGTTGGGCAGAATTGTATGAACCACAGCCTAGCAATAAGCGGTATCTTATCAAATGGGTATTTTTATATTCTACAACGTTTTTATGGCGGGAAATGTCAAATCGCTATGAGAAAATTTGGCCGACCTTAAAATTCACAATGTGGTGCCGTTTGGACGAAATATTTTTGGAATGCATCATTTCCCAAAGAGCTTTTTGTTTTATATCCGGGATACCAAGACCGCTTGTTGAGTCTATATATTAGGCTAGACTTGTGACTATATAAAAATAAATCAACTGCGATGGGAAAAACTGATACTTTGAATCGGTAAAAATTTGCATGTCGAATCGACGACTGAATACTGTGACATTTTAATATTTAACACCTTAAATACGTAGGTAAGAATGCAAATAAAGATTATGATTATGATAAAAACTTTTTGGTAAAGAAATATTTGGGAAACAATGCATTATCCCAAACGAAATAGACCCAAACAAAAACATGTGGTTATGTTTGAAGTTTGAACTCTCCCACCGTCTTCATTTGGCGTTAACTTTCATAATTCTTTTTGGGACGCCCCGCCATAACAAAAGTTTTAGAACTTAATATAACCTATCCGGTGACAAAGCGCTTGTCCTTTTTGCTTACATAAGATCATTTGCCCATCCTCCTTTTAATAGTACATTATTGCCTAGGCAGGGATGCAGGCAATTGCGGGCCGAGTATTGGTTTAAACGGACAAGCTTGCGAGTTTTTTAATTTGAGAACTGTCAGTAAACTATGTACTTCGCAATATGTACATAGTATTGTCAACATTTCCGGAATTTTTTTTGAAAAAGAACATACGACAATCCTAGCAAGGAATAACAAAATAGCTTTATTCAAATGTGAATTCGAGCAAATCTAAGAAGTAATCCAGATACTAAGCGAGCAACCCTATCCGACATCAAATATTTCCATGCTAATATGCAGATGGTGAATTTATAGGCGCGCTGTGACCCAGTAGGGCCATAAATTTCCCCAATAAAATGTTTTATTCGCAACAAAATTCCTGCCTTTACGCCCGTGACGACATTTAAGTGCGCCCTCGTGGTTAGCGGGATATTGGGCATTACCGTCGGTCAGTAATCAGAGAATTACCCTTTGTAAGGCGAGGCTGCGAAGGGATGAGTGGTGTACTCATAAATGGGACAGATTTGTGAGACAGAGTATACAATTATATCTTACCATGTTTTTTCAACTTGCTTTCTTGTCTGTGTTTTCGTACACATTTTGCAATTGATTTAAAAACTCATTCTTTTTCGGGGTTTTTAAAATGTTAAGAAAAACAGGTGAGGTGTATTCTAGTACTTACGTACGTTCAGAGTCAAGATAAAAGCTTTATGTTATTGTAATTGACTGACTGTTTTCTGCAAGAGGGCAGGTTTTAAAAACAAAATGGAATTTAAGATTCATCACTTTGATTCCGATAATAATTGTGTTTGAAGAACAGTGACATTCTCTCTGTCTAACACGTAAATAGCACTACAGCTCTAACTTATCATTTTAATGACGCGTGTTTATTTGCTCGTCTTTAATATTATATCAAAACCGTTTCACAAATATTGTTGAGGCTCGATAACTGTTTTTCAACCAAATTCGCGCTTGCTTTCCGAATAAAAGCTTGTCCATAAAATCAGTGAACGGCTGACAAAGGTTTGTCCATTCTTTACTTATTGTTTCAATGGGCATAACTTTGGCTTACCAAGTAGGTGTAAGGTGGCACTAAAAGGCTTCGAGATTTAGAAGTTACCTTTTTACTTTGTGATAGAGTATCCTTATTTATCCGTACTTAATTGTGATCAAAAATAGCACATTTTTGTACAGGCTAAAAAGTTGGCAATAGTTGGACGATTCATATACATAACTAACTAAAGTTAGACTTTGTAGTATACGACCTCATCTTTTT
Source organism: Acleris cristana (assembly GCA_948252455.1). Lineage (NCBI taxonomy): Eukaryota > Metazoa > Arthropoda > Insecta > Lepidoptera > Tortricidae > Acleris > Acleris cristana. The sequence continues at coordinate 13,592,022 of OX411775.1, read as the reverse complement.
TCTTTTACACTGAGGCATATAAACAAAAACGAAATGTACGTGAAACAATAATAAAAACCTACTGAAATATTTTTTAAATTTGAAATCATTTATCAGTCTAGACGCCAATATGATTTGGTCAATCAGCCAAATAAGGACTAGTCAGACAGAAACGATTTAATTTTAAAACTTTTAATTACTTTTTAGGTTAGAACGAAGCACATTTTCCCCGGGGCGAAAAAATATACTTAGGTAGGTACATTATTAAAAAAACACGTTTTAAGTACGCCCGCCCTTAAAAAAAGGTGTCGTCAGTTTAACGTGTAAACATATCTGTTTATTTGTTTATATATATGTTTGTGTTCATCTATGGCGTCGTAGATGATAAACAAAGTTTTTTAAAAAGTAAGATGATGACGGGACGGTTTTTAGCTAAGAAAATTTGGTCGGGCCGTCTAAGTGTCATTTCTTTCACCTGCACGAACTATGTGTGTAAAACCACGTGACCAGCCTGTCATCGCATACATTAAATTTCATGTTGATGGAATGGAACACGCTAAAGGTTGAACCGCACTAGAGCGGCGCTGCAGCGGAGAGGCGCGTCGCAACGCGTAGCGGCAAAATATTCACAGGGAGTCAACTGTGTCGCGTCGTGCCGCGCCGCTTCACTGCAGTACAGCTATAATGCGTTTTATTTCATAAGAAACAGTGATGCTACCGCAACGCGCCTCTCCGCTGCCGCGACGCGCCTCTCCGCTGCAGCGCCGCTCTAGTGCGGTTCAACCTTAAGTGGCACTTGACTAGACATATGTATAGGTTTTGACATTGTGACAGCACTGATCGCTACCTTGGGCGTTTCGATATTCCTTAGGCGTGATGGGCGTTGGCTAGCATTTTGTGATAAACCACGTGACCAACTTCCCTTTCCCATACATTTCAAGCCGATGGAATGGAAAAACGCTAACACCGTTTGGCTCATGGCTAAGCCTACAGTTAGGTTAGGTTAGGCCCATATAAACCGATTTTCATTGCATTCCGCAATAAACTCTAGGATTTTTACGAAAAAGCCAATACTTATGTAAACTTTCCACCATGTTTCTCCCGTCATAATTATATTAAAATTAGCTCATAAAACAGAAGCTACCAAAATGTTATTCAGCTGCTAATTCGAATAAACATGCCTTTGCTTTTTACGTCTCATTCATATTGAATGTTCATATTTACGAGTTCAAAATGACGTGGGTACCGTCAGCGCGTCAGGCCGGATCGCAGAATATTCCACGTGGAGCGGCTGCGGCTGCTGTCTGTATCTGGAAGTTTGCAGTTGTTTTCGCTGCCAGATGTACATTGCTGAGTTGATAAATTACTTGTATAGTATTTACAGTAGCTCTTATTACAGGTTCAGGTAGAGGCGGTTAAACTTGTATAAGGGCGTATGACCGCGGGGGTTGGTAAGGTTACTAACTGCATAGTAACAGTATGTTGTGTGTTATCAGCGAGAATAGCAATCATCAAGTTTTTTTGCCTTCATGTAAAGATCATGAAGATGTCGAATTTCGTACGAGTCAAGCCAATTGGACATTTTAAATAACGAAATAAACCTTTGGTTGTACACGTACCCAACAATGAAGAATGTCAGTAGGTACGCCAAATCGCTTGAAACTTTGTAATAGTAATGTTTATAAATAAACAAACATAATACTTTTTATTTCATTCAAATAGACCCAGTAGTTTTGATTCTACAAACGTTTGAAATTTGGGTCAATAATATTAAAGCGCGTGGACGCCATCTTGCTTGAGTGACGTCATCGTTCAACTGCGGTACGCGCCCTTATATGAACGAGTAAGTTTACAGGGCTATATATTTTTAACCGTAATAAGTAGCCAGTTGAAATTTTCACAGAATACGTGTTATTATAAAATCTATCATTTAAAACTATAAAATGAACAATAAATCAAATCCCAAGAGGAGTCCCCATACAAGAAACATGAAAAAAAATCTTTATTTTTAGCATTTTTATACGGATTGTATTTTTATAATGGCTTCCTATTTTGATGCTATTTTAAACTTAAATTGTAGTCTAATTTTCATTGTTTACGACTAAATAGCAATCTTAAGTAAAACTTCGGCAAATATGTGACAAAACTGATTTTATCAACACGATGGTTTAGGCGGTCACCGATCCTGTTTTAGAGTTTAGATTATCATTTAAGCTTAATGTGACACCGAAATAAAAAGCTATCATACAAATACAACCCGTATTTCGTCTTCCAAAGTTAAGCAACTACACGCGTAATCTAAAACAGGATGGGTGACCGCCTAAACCATCGTGTTGATAAAATCAGTTTTGTCACATATTTGCCGAAGTTTTACTTAAGATTGCTATTTAGTCGTAAACAATGAAAATTAGACTACAATTTAAGTTTAAAATAGCATCAAAATAGGAAGCCATTATAAAAATACAATCCGTATAAAAATGCTAAAAATAAAGATTTTTTTTCATGTTTCTTGTATGGGGACTTGATTATTTGGGATTTGATTTATTGTTCATTTTATAGTTTTAAATGATAGATTTTATAATAACACGTATTCTGTGAAAATTTCAACTGGCTACTTATTACGGTTAAAAATATATAGCCCTGTAAACTTACTCGTTCATATAAGGGCGCGTACCGCAGTTGAACGATGACGTCATCATCCGTGAGCGCTAGCCGCCGAGTTTCGAGCGCCGCATACGAAGTTTAAAATTCAATATCTCGAAAAGTATTTGACGTATCGACATGATTTTTTTAAAGCAATTTTTTGTTTTTAATGAAGAATACGATAAGCCAAAAATCTAAACTGGCTGACATTCTCTATTGGCATTGTTCATATTTTTACAATTACTCTAATTCGAATACCATTTCGAGGAATAGGGTTTTAAAGCCGTTCTGCATAATTAAGTTTTTGAATTATTTATCTATTTCGGATATTTCGACAAAAGTATATTTAACCTTTGTTTGACTTTCGTTTTCGGCTTGAAGCCCTCCTAGGTGTATCTTACGGGTTAGGCAAAACCGCTTTAAATAGTACGTTTTAATACACTATTACAAACACTTTTTATCATTAGATATCATTTAATTGTTGTAATTTATTAGAAAATGCCAACTTAAATTAGAAATAATCATGTCATCCATAAAATGTCTGCTAAATAAATAAAGAAATTAAAACAGAACTATTGGGCCAAATACAGATTGAATGAAATTGGTCTCTTAAAATTACCCATTCTTTCGAATTGGAATGTAAAAACCGTGAGTTATTTTTTTTGGTCTATCCCAATTACGTAAGCACAAAGTCCATTACGCATTCCATGCCACGTTTTACTTATCATCGTACGTAATCCCAAGATTCCCCGACTTCCCCGCGAGCCGCAATGTACGCGCTCCCCAAATCAGTAGGGCGCACGTACCGTTTATGGACGGGTGGTAAATTATTCATGGACACATGTATCCAGCTTAACGCATCATTTTTCCTCCAGGTGGGCTCTCAGACACGTAGTACTGTGATAATATATGGGCTCACGGCGCTATTTGCCTAATGTTTTATTTAAGGGGTCTGGATGAATAAGGGTGGGCTTAAGACGAGTGTGTTTGTGCTTTAGAGTTTGGTAGGTTATGAAAAGGTTAATTAGTATTTGGAATGATTTTATATAGAGTCCTTTACATCATTTGTTGAAATTAATGAAAGTAATTTAACAACAGCAACTTGACGATGCAATTACCAATGAAACTAAAAATTCTGGTAATAATTCATATTTGTGAACAGTACTACCATTTTCTTAATAGCGATTGGCAATTTACTTTTTCTATAACACACGGGTGACAAATATTACTGTCAATTGCGAGTGCAAGCGTGATAGCGATAGCCAGCAGAAAGCTATTAAGAAGGTGGGAATACTGTTAATATGTAAGTTTTAAATATTCATCTTGCATTTTTTCATCTGTTTAAGTATTTATTTATCTGTACGTTCTTACGTACTACCTCTTGGTAGTATATCGGTCGTCTTATTTCCATAGTTTAGTTTCGGAGTTTAGTTAAGGTCTAGGTGAAGGTCAAGATTAAGCATTAAAAATATTACAATTTGTGTAATGACAGGTACCAAAAAAATGTCCTGGCGAAAAATAACATTCCCTGCATAAAACGAGCGCGGTTATATACCCTGACTGGGAGCGCTTGGTTTCACACAATTATTTTTAGTCCGAATGTATTGTTATTTTTAATTATCGCAAGTCATACAGTGTTATTTATTGAAACGGTTTTTATTTCAGAATTTTTGAAATATCTAGCTAGTAAATGGGGTTAAGTTAGGTGAGGTTTGTTTTATATAAACCCTGAATTAAAAATCGTTTCAGTATAAAATACTTTTCACTTCTCATGCTCTTAAAATGTTACTTTAGTCTCTGCACATCGGGACTAAAGTTCCTTTTTAATCTCTAGGGATTAAAGTAAAATTGTTTTAATTTACTTTGGAATCCCCTTAACATCCAATCACGGTGTTTGTGAATGGAGGATTTATTGCTATTTTCAGTCTTTTTGTATAGACCACAGAATAAAGACTAAAGGCAAAGAAGCCGTGCAATAAGATGAACGTTGCACCAGCTACTTGTCTCTACTTTATAGATTACATTTTGATAAGAGGAAAAGAAACAAAAACTAGGTGTCTTTTCTTCTTTAATCTGTCATGATCAGAAGGTGAAGAAACGTCAAATCAACGTCCGGTCTTCTTTGGCGTTACTTTCTTCCACACTGGTGTTTAAAGGTCCAAATCACGCCTTGTGACGATCTCTTTCCAACTCACTATGAAAACCATAAGTAAAAGGAAGTCAATCATAATGTATTTTCTGCCTATTTAGTACGGTTTCTATGCCTCTAGTTTTTATTCTGTGGTATAGACAATTTTTAGCGCGTGGAAATAACCTCGAAAATGACAACTGTGAAAAAATACAAATAAAAATGATTTAATTTCGTGAAACACGATTAATGATTACGGATATGAATATATTTAATTATATTAAGGATGAATTCATTTAATTATGCTTGGTCCAATTAGTTTTAAAATAGTTTTCAAGTTTGAACCTGTTGGCTAAATACGCAAGCATTTAAAGCGGCACTTAACAAAAAAATAATAAAAGAAAAGAAAAAAACCGCGGAACAAATTTGTAAGAAACTTTCTTATAATCAATATTGTAAATGTGTATAGAACTTCGTCAGTGCTGGATTGAGCAAGCCCGTCGGGGTCCGTAGCAAATTCTATAAAGAGACCCCTGGGTTTGTTTTAGGTTATAGGTTGTGGCGGTCTTTTTTCCGCAACTGAGCGACTTAGATATGCACCTATTTTGCGTGGGTGTTTGTTTTAGGTTATTCTGGTGGAGAATATCGACTGGATTATTCATCTTATCGTCAACCCTGATGCATATGAGTACACGCATACGCATACTGATGTAAGTACTAGCATTTTAGAGGTTAGACGTGGATGCGCGAGGCCCGTAGCATTTTCTACTCTTGCTAGGTACGTGGCTAATCCGGCACTGAACGTTGTTTTTTTTCCTCGCATTCAAAGTGAAAAGTAGAGTGTTTAACGCGAGACTAAACAACCATAATGACACTCGAACTATAGCCACTCTCGCTCGCTGGCTCGCTCGCGTGGCTAAACATCTCGTGTCATTATGGCTTGTTTTAGTCCCTTGTTGAACAATCTACTATTGTGTCTTGCAATGATTATGAATAACAATACGTCATTTGGACTACAATTTTGTTTGGAACCATCTTGACTATATCCAATAATTCTCCTTACATTATATTGTTAGGACACCCCGTTTAATTTACTAAAATTTAAATAAGACATTGGTTTCCCTAGTGTAAATGTCACACTGAAATAACATAAATCACCCTAATGCAAATTGTATCGCAACCATTATTCCGAACAGCCGCCATCAATGGTTGAACAAAAATAAACGGATTGTGCATAATAATGCCGATATTACGGGATGCCGCGTCGGAACGGTTGCTCCACTAATTGGCACGTTTACCCGCTAGCGTCCGACCACAAAATGCGGGATTAAGTGATACTATGCTAACCGCCTGGCTGTATCTCTGTTGTTTAGGTGGCAAAGTTTTAAAGTGGTATGAACCACTTCAGCTACAAAGGTAGTATAAGATATCTTAGCTATACAGGGTGATAGGGTATTTGATTATCTATATATATAAAAGGCAAAGCTGACTGACTTATATATCAACGCACAGACGAAACTACTGTACCTACCTAGAAACTTGAAATTTGGTACAGGGGCTCCTTTCATGATGTAAGTGAGCACTAAGAAAGGATTTTTCGAAAATCGACCCCCAACGGGAAGAAATGGGGAAGTAGCGGGAAACTAATTCTACGCGTACGAAGTCGCGGGCGTCCTCTAGTTTTATATAAACACCTTTCAATGAAACGTATCACTACGCAGCATTTTCATTTGAACGAAAGACATTTCTCTCGCTGCATGGGTTAGCTAAGAGGCCAGAAAGTTTTTTTAATTAAACAAACACTCTAATCTAATTTGCGATAGTAACTAATTAGCTAAAATCATCTGGCATAAATTAACTTATTTTAATTAAATAAGGTTAGTATCAACTATTTGTACCTACATAAATTCCGTTCACTTTGATCATAAGACGGTAACGGTAACCGTGCTTAAATGTAATTAAATTAAACATAAAATTGAAATTAAATTCTTCATTGTGCAACAAACATGCACTGATATCCTTACAATGCAAGTAGGTCACACGAGCTTGTTTACATACAGAATTCTGACAGCCTTAGACGCTCTTAGAATAAAAGATGCCGATATAAATATAGACTAAGAAACAAATGAGAAAATGGTTTCCATTTTCATACCGATGTTTTAAAACAGTATTTATTCGAAATATAGAGTGGTATACAAAGCTTTTTGTGTCAAGTTTAGTTTCTCTTTCGCAGTTTATTTTGATGCATAAGTATGTATAGGTACTCAGTAAAACAATATTGCCTTTGACATTTTATCGTATTGTTTTTCAAATCAGCAGGCCTAGTATGGTTGCGTTTATCGCGTGACAAAATGTGGATAAAGCATCCGTCACTCTCGTATATACGTGTCAGAAAGTGATGGATGTTTTATCCACATTTTGTCACGCGATAAACGCAGCCATATTAGGCCTCCTGCTTCCATAACTGTCAAGTAACTAAATAAGAGCTATCGTAACGTTGACAAATCGACAATACGTCAGAAGCAATATGGTTTTACCGAGAAGAATAAGAATAAAACCTTTTCGTATCGAGAAAATAAGATTTAAGAATGTTTATATTGCGAAGACAATTCTAAGCTCGGATTAAGTGCAGCACCACAGCTAGCTCTATACCAAACATAAAAATCAGTACAGCGATTAAGCTTTTAAAAGCGTAACAAACAATCACAGATATTTTTGCATTTATAATTGTATGAGTATGGATTTTACTGACAGACGAACCGACTCGTAGTTTATTTTTCCTATAATAATGGGTAATAAAGGCTATTAATAACGCTATAAGCGCGGAACTGCTAAATAATTGGCTTGATTCCATATTACAGGAGCTCACCTCACACACGTAACGACGGGGTAATACCGGGTGCGTGTGACGTCATCAGTGCATTCATTAAGTGGGTTCATTCCGTATAGGGTTACCATTTAGGAATTTGAAAAGTCCTGACAAAAAGCCTGACACTTCGATAAACTTTCCGGTCCGGACTTTTTAGTTACTAAATGGAAACATTACTCACTTAGGTACAGTGGTATGGTAGGCATTTATTAATATGTATTTTTATTACTCATATTCCATCTAATAAAAAAAATTCGGACAAATTAAAGAGCCGGACAAAGTCCGGACTAGAATCTAAAAGTCCCGGACTAATCCGGATTGACGGTAAGTATGGTTACACTAATTCTGTATGAATCTATCAAGTCGGTAATGTCGGAAATAACCATTATATTTATGGCACTTTTTTTCAATTATAATTAGTAGTGGCAGAATCTTATACAGGGTCTGTTCAGGGCCTCTATTTTAGGCGGTAAAAATTATAATTGTCTTTGACGTGTAATGTTATTGTTTTTTACTCGGCCGCAATTACTGTCAAGCAAATAATGACATAATTTTGACTCCTTTTTCAGAGACGATTTATCTTAAACCGCCAAACGAATTTTCATGAAATCAAGCTAGGAGCAATCCCGATTAAACTACCTAACTTTCATTAAGAAAATCGAAATCAAAGATTTTAAATCTGACAAATACACAGCAAAACAAATCTGGTAAACACAGCAAATCTGGCAAATCTGGCAAATGTAGCAATCTTGCCAATGCCAATTCGTAGATTATGACATCACGTTAAATGTAAACATTTAACATTTTTCCAGGGCTATGTTCAGTAAACAGTAAGCACAAATAAAACGGTATTTAAAAAAAAAACTATCCTCATGAGAATTCATGAGTCATTTATAAGAATGCTCCTGAACAAACACTATTTATTTTCCCTCCTAAACTGACTACCCAATAAACTTAATGGAACCTTAATGCTAAAGCAATGTAGTAATAAAATTAAAGAGACTCTCTGAAAAATACAGTTGCAGATAAATTACCCGTGCGTCATTCATGCCGCACCCGCTTACTGTCAAGTTGCGGTTATTGATAACCCAGTTCAATCATTGTAAAGTTTATATAAGGCTTGTCCACGAAAAAAAGTAGCCATCGAAAACTAAGTCTCCACTGTCTCCCAGCAGGTCTAGGTGGTTCAAACCGCAATTAGATTGCCAACTGAGTATTCTTTTTTATGTGTAAGAATCTACAATCCATACATTTTTCCCTGCAAGTTGTGAAATCCTACATAATGCCAGTTAAGGCTTAGAGCTAAAATGATTGCATACAAATGTGTGTAGTTCTGACATGATTTAAAACAATTTATGACCTGCATACGGATATTACGAGTCTGGAAAGGTATTCGCGAAACATTATAGCGTCGATAATCTATTTGAGTAAAGAAAAAAAAGAATCTCTGTGACCCAAACGTGAAAAATACAAAGTCTAAGACTAAAATCCAGAGATTTCGAAAGTAAACCCAAAAATGGATAGCTTCTGATATAAATATCCATAACGGCACTCAAAACGAAAGGTGAAGAGTCCTTCTTACTAATTAAAATCTTTAAAGATGTTATTTCATATTGAAAACCTCAATTATACAACAGTGGCTACTTTTTTTCGTGGACAAGCCTTAGTTGTTAGGGTTCCGTACCAAAATGGTAAAAAATGGACTGTCTGTCTGTCTGTATGTCACAGCAGTTTTTCTCTGAAGTTATACATGCTTTCAAGATCAGAGCTACTTTAAGAATATTGCGCTGTAATATACAGTCTAATGGGACTCAACTCAACATATGCTACTGCAGGCGGAGTAACCGCGCTGGGGTTTCCAAAAATATAGGTTTTGTGGTGGTGTACCTCGTGGTAGGTCCATCCTGATCACTACCGCCATCTTGTCCTTTAAACTACCGTCAAGCAGCAGTATTCACATTGTTGTGTTCCGGCGTGGGGATAAGACTACCGGTGAAATTACTAGAATAGAGGCATTCCATCTTAGTCCTCAGGGTTAGCAACGCTCTTGCGGTCTTAGGATTTCAATCTTTAGATTGTAGCTTTCAGAATGCAAATGTCTATGGGTCACAGATCCCACTTACCATAAGAGGCACGTTTTACAAAGCTACAAGTTACAATTTTACAGGTCTAAACTGGCAACACTGCTCAAATGGCTGGTCGTCATTGGTCGAGGTTGTGTCAAAAGGAAACGTGTTACCTGTAAATTGTAATTTGTAGCTTTATAAAACAGGCTCCTGGGCCCGTATTATGGTCGCCTTTATCGCGATGGATAAAGCTTCCGTCACTCTTGCACTTGCATACTGGTCAGAAAGTGACAGATGTTTTATCTACGCTTATCTACGTCGATAAACACGACCATAATCGGCCCGCTGGTGGTCTGTGTGCTCGTATGTCTTCTCCGTACCATAAAAAACAATAAAAAATACCCACGACCACATTGTCAAAGAACATCAAGTCCTCCATAACTCAGCTTAGATTGAAGGTAAAAGAAACTGTATTAACAAAATAGATCGCCAGCGACTTGCCGACGACAAGTCGTGATGCGCGGGCGTCATCAATCACGTGAGCGGCGGCTCGCGTCTGGCAGGTTACAAGCCAGATGAGACCCGGGTCGTGATCAAGGGTATAGCTTGCATGTCAATGAGTGGAGGTTATTATGTAAGTGCATGGTTTAGGGCCGTATTAACATGGGGGGTTACCATGACATACCTGCTAAAACAGTTCAGTATAGTATGTTTGCACAGCGCTCCGTGAGTCACCGAGGCTTTGGCAAAAAAATATCGTTATAGGTGTCTGACACCTACCTGCATAATGCTGGGGCGTTATTCTCTTAAAAACAGCAGTCGGTTTAACGAACGAGTGAAAGTGCAGCGGCGAGTTTAAGTAGTCCCGTCTGAGCGAACAAAACAGATTTTAGCGCGTGCATTCTCAATTAGGCAGCCTTATACGTTCGAGAAGCCATGCTGCCAAATTGTATACACGCGTTCAAATGTGTTTTGTTCGCTCTGACGGGACTACTCAAACTCGCCGCTTGGTCATTCACTCGTTCGTCTGTCCGTTTGTCGTGGTTGAGAGAATCACACCCCAGAGCTAGTGTCCGATTCACTACCGCGAGGACACACACTCCGTGCTGTACCTGTCACATTGTTTGTTTTTTAGGGTTCCGTACCCAAAGGGTAAAAACGGGACCCTGTTACTAAGACTCCGCTGTCCGTCTGTCTGCCTGTCACCAGGCTGTATCTCATGAACCGTGATAGCTAGGCAGTTGAAATTTTCACAGAAGATGTATTTCTGTTGCCGCTATAACAACAAATATTAAAAAAAGAGTAAAATAAATATTTAACGGGGCCCCCATACAACAAACGTGATTTTTTTGCCGTTTTTTGCTAATGTTGTATAGGTAGATAATGGTACGGAACCCTTCGTGCGTGAGTCCGACTCGCACTTGGCTGGTTTTTTTTAATATCTATTTGTGTGTTTTCCGTGTAGTGAATAAACGTATTTGTTCTTCTTCTTTCTTGATATTTTTTCTTATTAGTTAGTAAATCTACCGTAACAACACAATATGAGAAAAATCAACCCGGTATCTATTACGGTTCAAAAGATACAGCTCTTTAAAGTTAGGACAGACAGACAGACGGAAGGGACGGTTGAACGCCCTTCGGATACGGGTCCCTAAAAATGACTGACTGTTGAGTGTCTTACGGCGTTTCTTCTCAGCAAATGTCTCCTCTTGGGAAGCGCTATACTCTGATTATTCGAAGATGATGCCTGTGGCAGCTCATATTATAAACACTAATTTATAGGAATATAAATAATTAAGCACCTATTTTCAAACACATCGCTTTTGAGTATAGTAAGTGATTGAAATTAGAAATACGGCTGTCACAGGCATCATCTTAGAATAATCAGAGTATAGTAGATTTTTAATGTGTCAAACTGCCCGTGCGGCCTATTTACCGAATAAATATCTTTTGTCTTTCTATAATGTCCGCAAAAATATATTTTTATATGATGAAGTTATTTTGTTACTGATTTAGGTCCAGTATTTTTATCTATTTGGTAACACAAAAAATGCGAGCCTACAAAGAGAGATTTTCATTAAGTTGACAAAAAATGAATACAATAGTTAAGATATTAGTTATATCAACTAAAGCTGATAGTAACAACAATTTCTTGAGTGATTCAACTAACATTTTAGTTGATGTACTTATCTAACGTCTTATTTGATGTATCTACCGTCTCGTCAGGCTCGTATGGAATCAAGACGCTTATGCACAACAATCACAATCTTGTTAGAAGCGACCAATTTTTTTTTCATGTTTGGTACCATCACGTGATTATTGTGTACCTACTATACGTTTTTGACATATTTTTTAAGCAAGTTTTTTACGATATATTTTTGTTACCTAAATTCAGGTCATCATTAGTCAACGTCTTATTCCTGGGTACAGGCATTCTCTCATGTCTCAGTCTTTATTTTCAAAGTATAATATCCGATCTAAAATTAGAAATGCGGAAGGTAGTTGATATTTTTGTTGGATATATTTTAAGGTCACGTTAAAGCCATAGATTAATGACTTTTTTGACGGGGATGACGGCTGCGCCAAGTTTACACAATTTTTCAACATCGCGCGAAGCTCCGACAATGTTTGTTACAAAATTTAAATTTGTCTTAAGAATGCAATTTTTTTTTGTCTCGTTGGTATGAGTGCTCTTTTACCTTCTTATTCTCTTAAAATAGCGTTTGGTCAGTCTAACGAATGAACGAGTGAATGCAGCGCAGCTTATATAAACCGGCGGGTTTAAGTGTGTAATTTGGCAGCCTTATACGTTAGATCATTCGGCAGAAGCTCTGCTACTTAAACTCGACGGTTTATATAACCTGCGCCACGTTCACTCGTTTGACCAACCGAACGCCGTTTTGAAGACAATAACACCCCAGCAGTTGACATTTTTTTTAGCACCGGTTCCCACTGGAGCACAAAATATTTCACGGAGCCTCGAAAGTAATCTATTTTATAATCCTACTCGTAATGAAAATATAATTGTATTTGTGTATATGATGTTTATTTATTTTATAAGTGTAGTTTATGGATATTTAGCTGTAGAAATATGTTATTTTTTATTTTTTGTGGACGTCTTTGTAATCTTGCTAATCCTCGTACATTTTCATCAATCATGGTCACGTTAACTGGAAGAGATCCCTTAAAGGGATAATTTTGCCATTGTACATAATAATCTTAAGTTTATGTACAAACTTACTTGTAATTGTTTTTTTTGTGCTATAAAGAGTTAACATACATAAATTATAACGATGAAATCCAGTCAGTCAAGTCCATTAGGCAGATGAGTAGGTAACTTCTCCCACGCTAATGTAAAACTTAAAATTCGCCTGAAAAGCTCAGAAATTGGTTTAACCTTTGTCTAACCATTATGTTTAACCATTATAAAGCCACTCAGCGAATTTGAGAATAATACGAACTAGCTGGCGGCATTAAAAATGCAACCCCTCATAAACAGCACTAATTAATGGCATCGGGCGGTTCAGCTCATTGCCGATGCAATACCCTCGCGCCATATCAAAACTGGCTGCTCTTGCACCGATACGAACCGACCATGCAAAATACAGGTCGACTTTAATGTCCAATAAATAGAGTCAAAAAGTGGTAAAGGAATTTTATGGTCGACTGTACATACAGTCGAACATAGAACTTTATCCTTTTTTATGTTACAAATACAAGCAAATTCTCCGTCTGTCACTAATAAACGCTTGAGTCTGTCTGCAATTTACGCCCCAAATCCTATCTCTTTTCTCTCTTAAACGGTTATTTTCTTTTTCCATTTCAATCCGTAATGCCATTCTTCTATTATATTTATTATATTCTTATATTCAGTATGCATATAGAATAAGATGATTAGGCTGAATGCCAGCATGATCGCTAGTAGTGGCAATACAACAATACGTTTGTACGCGTAAGTGTACAACTTTTAAATATAAGTCGGTTCTCAAGCTACTTCCTGAATTTCTTATAATTAGGTACTGGTTCCTAAATGTTTTATTGTTGAAAATTTGATTCGAGAAAAGTGTATTTATACTCGCTCCACTTGACCGCTGATTGTTGAATAATAATGGAGAGCTCTGTAATGGTTGGTTAGTGGTGACTGCGGTGGCTTAAGGAAACAAATGCATAGAAATCGCCCCAACCCCGTCGCAGCGATTCGTGGCATGCTTCCTACATCTCTAAGCATTTGTATGCTGCCGCTCGCCTCTCGCCGTTACGCACCGGTGTGCACTAGGCCGCCCTCCGTTGTGCATCACAGATTCATTAGGTTATTCAGCGACGTCTCGCGCCGGATGGCTGCGGCTGCTACAGTCTCATTGTGTGCCATTGTACCGGGACAAAGAAACAGCATGTCGAGTTATTTTGTTGACATAATGAAGTCAGTGCTGGGGCAATTTTAGTTCAGAGCTCTCATTACGTTGGTTATGTTAAAACTTTACGCGACTTTAATGCGGGAATAGGAGATCTGGTTCTAACGAATTCAAGACGTAATGAAAAGCTAGGAGAGTTAGTATTTCGTTGGAACTATAGTATTTAGAGCGCTCATTAGAAGACATAGCTGCGCGGTAGCAGCGTTGCCCCAGTGGACGCTTTCACATTATGCTGTTGCTGCTTAGTCGTATAGACTATACAAGACTCGTTCCACATTCATTCAACCGAGTCGAGCAGCTAGCTTTTATATGGTATGGTATCACTGGCAGCTAAAAACGATTATTTAAATGTACAAACTATGAATGAGACAGCGCTCTAGCACTAATATAACTCCAACCCGTTCACTGCCTGGAACTTGGCAGGTTTTGACACTTCATAATATGGCCTCAGAAGAATTAAATTAAGGGTGAATTATAATGTTACCTACACTAGATGTGAGTAAATACCCCTGTCTCGTATTGTTACTCTCCTAAGGTACTGTATGTTACAGATGATAAGCTATAAGTCAAAAGAACTGTAGAACTAATTTTAGGTTAACAGTAGAGTACGTTACTTACCTCAGTTAGTAGTTCTAGTTGAATCGCAAGGACGTCGGTAGTAACTGCACAAGCTCACTGGCAGATTGCACAAGGGCAGCATGAGGACACAGAGATAGACAAGCTAGCGCCAGCTAACTAGCCCATAGGAATATCAACTGTGGCAGTCATAGGCTTAACCAATCTCATCAGTGATCTGCCACTGGCACTGACGTGTCACTGGCACTAGACTAGCTAGTTATGTCAGCGAGTAGTTCTAGCTAAATCGCAGAGATGTCGGTAATAACGGCGTGAGTTTGCTGGTAGATTGCACTAGGGTAGCCTGAGCACACACAAAAAGATAAGCTAGCACTAGTTAGGGAGCTCTTGTAAATGTCAGCTGTGGCAGTCACAGGCTTAACCAATCTCATCAGTTATCTGCCACTGGCACTGACGTGTCACTGGCACTAGACCAGTTAGTTATGTCAGCGAGTAGTTCTAGCTAAATCGCAGAGGTGTCGGTAATAAACGGCGTGAGTTTGCTGGTAGATTGCACTTCGGTAGCCTGAGCACACACAGAAAGATAAGCTAGCACTAGTTAGGTACCTCTTGTAAATGTCAGCTGTGGCAGTCAAAGGCTTAACCAATCTCATCAATGTGATCTGCCACTGGCACTGACGTATCACACTGGCACTAGACTAGCTAGTTATGTTGGCGAGTAGTCCTACCTAAATTGCAAGGTTGTCGGTAATATAAGTAATCTCCTCAATGATTTGCCACTGGCAATGATCTGCCACTGGCACTGACGTGTCATTGGCACTAGACTAGGTACTTACGTCAGCGAGTATAGTTCCAGCTTATTCGCAGGGACGTCGGTAATAACGGCGCAAGCTTGCTGGCAGATTGCACTAGGGCAGTCCGAGCACACAGAAAGAGATAAGCTAGCGCTAGCTAACCTGACATTACGTATTCTATAGTTATGTCAGCGGTGACAGTCACATTGTTAATTAATCTCAATTATTACTCCTCCAACACTGAAACGTATCTAAGAGCCACTTACGAAAATAATGAACTAGTTTGGCAGTTCCATACATTTTGACACAACTAAACTGAACATAGGACTGGCTTTAGACTACTTTTTTTTGAGCATGTGGCCCTTACACTAATGACTACTCATGTAGTCCTTGCTAAATCGCTACGAGATCGGTAATAATGCCAAAAAATTGCCGGATATCGAGCTCTGGATAGCTAGTTTCGTAATAGGAATCAGTTAACTCTTTAAAATAAGGGAAGGTTTTAGTAGAATACAAGCTATAAATATAGCTTGTTCTACACGACCTGCTTATTCATTGTGGACACAGTTTGATTGGATTGCGCCGGAATTTAATCTGCAATGATATCGAATATCTATCGCTATCTATCTATCTATCCATCTGACAGTCTGCACCCTCTGAATAGATGACCTGATTGGGTTGAATTTTAAGTGTTTGCCGGACTGTCAGTTAGTTTCTTAATAACTGTACAATAACTAACAAACTACGACGTCAACGATGTCTATGAAACTTAAGAAATGTATTTTGCTATAATATTAGTAGGAATTAATGATAAATTAATTTATTATACAAAGATAATACAACACAAATAAAAAAATACGAATTAAAACTAAAACTATGGCAAATTAAAAGATAAATTAAACCAAACATTAAATAATAAAAAATGAACAAAAATGATGAACTCTGTTTTAAATGTTATTATAAATGTTTTTTAAATGTTTGCTATTAAATCCCTGTTTATATTTAAAATAACCGTCATTAGAAATTCCAGAAATTGACGTTTGAAGTGTCTTGAATGTTTGTGATATTTAAGTTATTGTGTAAATATTCTGATTTAATAGAATACATACCTATGGGTTTTACTTTGATTAATTTGAAAGTAAAAAGTAGGTACAGTCGAGTTCATAAATATGAATACACTTTAGTACTTTCATCGTTGTGACAATTCATATATTATGGCAGTTTAAACATGACATTAAATAGACAAGGTTCTAAACTGTATACATATTTATGAAGTCGACTGTACATGAATAAGAAAGATTTTTATTTGTTTAAAAAACAGTTCGGTTATGAATTTAATTGTTATAAAATGTTAACCCCTTTCAATAAACCGGTCAAGTACGAGTCGGACTCAAGCATCGAGGGATTCGCAACTAGGTACGTCTTTTTTGTATGAAGAAGTACCTGGGCTGTAGAAGCTCCACCACACCGGACATATCTCTCATATCTCTTTAAAGTAAACAAAAGCATACCTTACCAAACTTATTTACAAAATTTGCCCCGTGACAGTTTTTTTTCCCAAAAATTAAATTAGGGCCATTCTTTTATTTTTCCTGTAATCTATAGATTATTCTCAGTAGTTTCTGAAATGTAGGGGGGGCATGGTGTTTTGCTTTGAGTTTGACATTAATTAACTATTAAATGATGTATCACATTAAAACATAATTTTTTTCGTTTTCAAAATAAATAATTTCAAACCTAAAATTTCTAATGATGACAATTTGAAAGATATTCGAAATTTCAGCTCGATAGCTTCAGAGACAAAGTGTTTGCTTGACAGCAAACGGAAGGACAGACGAATATCTAACATAAGGGTTCCGTTTAATAGTATTTGGTACGGAACTTTGGTCTTCAGGGATTTCAACGAATTTGCAGTCTTAGGATTGCACTTTTTTATCGGTAGCTACCGCGTGCAGTTGTCATTCAATTGTTATATTGGTATAAGAGCAATGTGATAAAAATATGCAAACACGCTTTAGAGTCGAGTTCAGATATTTTTGAGCACCCTATACATGTTCCGATATATTTGATATCGACTATGCATGTAATTGCTTGACCTAACATAGTATAATTGTAAGTTGTATCTCCAAATAACAAGCAAAAACGAACAAACCGAAGCGTTTGATTGCGTGTTTGTGTTGAGTGAGGAGCCAATTAGTCCTCGAATCGCGGATTCCAAGTTTGAATGCGTTGAAATGTTCGCTGTTATTAGACGGTTACGTTCAAATATTAATTGCGTATTTATTCTTTTCAGCACCCTGTGAATGCGGTTGGAAATTGAATGAATAGCGAATTAACTCGTTTTCTTGTTATTATAGGCGGCCTTTATATTAAAGTGTCTTGTAATGAGTAAAATTTGTGTTAATTAGTTTGACTGGAGTTGTCGGACTATGTATTTGAGATCGCGATAACAGAATAATAAAAAGATAGTGTTTCTTTAGGAACATTTCATTTAATTTAAATACTGAACCTAGTCGGTAGTGACCTTGCCTAAGAAATTAGTGTTCCCGTGCTCGATTCCCAGTAGGAGGAAATATTTATACCAGAGTCGTCATGTTTTTTTTTGTATTTAAGCATACGCTTCGCCTTGCACTTAGTCCGCGTGACCATCTAAAGAAACAGGTTTTTTCGGAATAAAACAAAGGTATGTCCATTCCAAATTTCATCCAAATCCGTCCAGCCGTTTTAGCATGCCGGACCATGCTCAGTGTAAGGGTTCCTACGCTGTTACTACAAACACAAAAAACTATCTAGAAAAGCAAAAAGTATACCCGAACTTTTAATTTATAGTAATTTATTTAGATGATTCATATTCAGGCTCATCGTTTAACAAAATAAAACATATAGGATAACGGCACCAATGATGGACACTTTTAGCTGACAGGCACCATGCAGTAATGGACACTTCACTCTTAATTAAAATTTGATACAGTCCTAAATTGACTGTTGCAAAAAAAAATGAATAACCCTTATCTTTTCCGTTACCGGTTCCGTCACTTTACAGTAATTCTCAGTAGGGTGGTCAGAAGGTCGGTCAGTAGGTTGTCAGAAAGAGATCACTAATCAGTGATAAGACCGCATGTATACCTGTATTATTTTTAATTTAGCTGTTTCTCTGTAATGTTTTTGTTTGGTGTACAAATAAGTACCAACATTTTTACCAAGAATATCTTAAAGTGTAGTTAAACAAAAAAATCCGCTTTACTGTTCGCTCTTTTGATGTGTCCCGAATTGAATAAAATATCTGTGAGTGACATTGGAGCGGAAATGAAGTTAATGGGTTGACATGCCTGTCGCCTTTCAAGATTTACAGGACCCAGGGAATAAAAGGGGAAGATTTAAAAATATACAACAAAATGGTATAAAGAAAACAAAGGAGTAGGTACACACACAGGCCACCTTAATTTTATGAAATGTAAATCGGTGTGTTAGATTTTTTAAACTTTAATAATGATTTAATGTAACTTATGTTTTTTTATATTAAGTATACCTATGACTACAAATTGCATGCCTTAAAGGCGAAATAATGAACTGTATTAATTATTTTTTAAGATCTATGTAGGTAACTTTATTTCGAGAAATAAATTAGTTTTGATTTTTTGATTTTGACCTCATCGTTACTGGGATTTGAGATCGGAATGAAAATTGC
Source organism: Acleris cristana (assembly GCA_948252455.1). Classification (NCBI taxonomy): domain Eukaryota; kingdom Metazoa; phylum Arthropoda; class Insecta; order Lepidoptera; family Tortricidae; genus Acleris; species Acleris cristana. The sequence goes on along the minus strand of OX411775.1, from coordinate 13,572,867 downwards.
GAAAGATATTTTTTTTTCGAAACCTTGTATCTTTCCTATAAAATACATATTATTTTCGATAAAAACAAATTAGAGGTTCGTTCGAAAAATACAATCATCCACGTATAATACTTGTTTCTTACTGTGTATTTATCATATTAACAATCAAAGGGAAATAAATAATCTTGCTTGTTATTATTAATTGAACAGTAATAATGTACTTTATGTAATCGAATCAATGTCTCGGTTGATATAATAATGCGAAAAATACATCGTAAAATACACGTAAAAAACTTAAATTGCGAAATATTCAACGGAACATCCGCAAGGAAAGATTCTGTATTTAATTGAAAAATACAGGGGCGTTTGAAAGATACATGTATTTTAAAGTCAAAGTCAAAGATCATTTATTGCTTAATTGTGAGTAGATACAGATGGTGATCATAGAATACAAACAAAAAATCATGCGTTTCAATTCGCCAGGGTCTGGCATGCAATATTTAGTTACAAGTCAATTTCAACGCTAATCTGAGATTAATTAATAATTAACAATTAGAATTAATTACATTCTCAAGACTACACTTTTAACTGCCAATGCGTTTCCAAACTTGAGGATTTAGAAATGCCTCTATGCCGGTAATTTCACCAGTTGTTTTAACCCCACACCGGAACACAACAGTGTGAACACTGCTGCTTGGCTGTGGTTTAAGGATAAGATGGTGGTGATACATTTTTGATATTTTAAGAAAATTATAAGTGATAAAAGTGGCACAAATATATAACAATTACATAATTTCATTTAATTAATAGGTACACAAAAGCAAACATAATTTAATGGGATCTGTCTCAGCTAACCTTGAAGTAGATGAGTTCCTAAAGGTAATGCATGCATTTCCTTTGGAAAACAAATGAAATATAAAAAAAATACGAAAATTCCATTCTTCATTGAAGTCACGACTTAACTCACAAAAGTACTTTTAGCAAACGTATCATTTTGCAATCTTCCATTTCGCAAAACGTACCTACATCGCTGCTTGTCTGCAATAACGCTGCAATTCAAAATAATACGTTTTCGAGTTAAGGACAGGACGAGGTGCAGCGTAAGCGAAACTTTATCTTGAATAAAGCAACCGTGTGCCTACGTCACAAAATGGAGTCGTGAGAACGATGTGCCCTTCTGTGATTGGTCGGATTTTGACGCCATTTTTTTGGCGAGAGTGGCTTTCCTCCAGTTGTGTCGCACCGTTCGACAGTAACGTTACGTTTCTCTCGTGAATATGGGCTCAAAACAAAATATTTATATTGAAGAAAAATTTCGTTTCTACAATAGAGGTCCATTACAAAAAACGTGGATTTTAAATAATTTTTAAGAAAGATTTTTTCTGCAATAGTGAAACATAGCCAAATACAACGCAGGAACGGTAAAGTTATTTTGAGGAACAGTGTAGCATTAGCGTTACGGATTGTCTTCAGGAAAAAGTAAGAACTTTTTTTGACGGTATTATAGAAATAAGCTCTTATTCACTAAAAACTCGCAAGTATGCATAAAAACAAATACAAAATATGACTGTCTGCTACAAAGAATATATAGGTATTCATTCGTAGTTACAAAATTCTAACGATAACATAGTTGACATTTTTTTTTCCTGACTGCCCGAAGAAGAGTTATGGATTTCCAGCGTATGTATGTATGTATGTGAGTCTTTATTTGGCACGCTCTGTAGTCGATGGATTTAAACATTATGAGGTGTCGTCAGATTCGTATTAACTGTCGAAGTGCTGTAGGATGTATAATCTTTAGCTTGTTTTTAGCTTTTTAGTTGATATTCTTTAAATCATCGTGTGGTTGCCGGATTAGAATAGTGCCACTCCATGTATTCCCGTGGATGTCGTAAGATGCGACTAAGGGAATAAAGGCTTGTAGTACTGTTAGGCGATGGGCTTGCAACCTTTCACTAATACACTGGTAAACATCTTAGCCTATGTGCAAAATTTGGATACTGAATTATCAACAAGTTTTTAAAGTTGTAGATAATTCTGTAGCTCTGCGTAGCCCACTCTGGGATTACAGGCGTGAAGGTATGTATGTATGTGTAAGTATGTATTCTTTAAATCATTTTGATTATATTAAAATTAAATCAAAATGGAGCCAGAATTATAATAATTTCTATGTATGCTCTAACACGTTTTGGTTTTGGTTGCAGAAATGAACACTTGAACTTAAAAAATATTTCAAAATCTGCAAGTAGACTTAAATACCAATAAAAAGTCTATAGGTAGAAATAAAACTGACGACTTTTTCTCTGATGATAGTGTCGAAGATCGCACTTTTACACAAAATAATCTCTCTCCGAGTGCAAGTGACTGTGGTATGACTTCAACCTGAAAAAGCAATGAAAGTTTACCAAGCGTATATATAAAAAAAGCATACCAGTCCTGTAACACTTATTGAAGAAGATGTACCGACTTTGAGAAACCAGCCTGAAATGTAGCTAATCTCACCAGACTTCACTAATAGAAAGTTTGGTAATAATGAAATCGGAGTTAAGTAGAACCAAAAAAACCCGCAATCAATGAATTCAATTTCACTCAAGAGCTAGGTCATGTTAAAAAATCTTTGAGTTCTTCATAGAGCTCCTCTTCTGGTTCATCTTCAAGCTCATCTCCATCTTCAAATGACCTAGCTCCTGAGTTAAATTGGATTCATTGATTGCGGTTTTTCTGGTTCCACTGTGATTTCATTATTACCATTAAGTTAGATTTAAAACCGACAGGATACTACGTTTTTATACGATTTCGAAAAACGTAATAATGTTCAAGACCTAAATATCATGCAATTCTATATTTAAAAATGATGATAATACACGTTCCTCTTTTATTGAAAGTTCAAGTCCCCTTTCTAACGATACTCCCGAATATACATACCAGCCCTTACTTCGATAGTCAAAGAAATTAAAAATGCAGAGTACTTTATAAACGAGCACAGGCCAATTGTTCCGTATGAGTTGGGTTGACGAAAATATGGGCGCCTGTCGTATCGCATAACGTTTTTTGTCCTAAAAATCTTTGGCCGAGAATGTTTGGCATACTGTTGAATGGCATACTACTCGTTTGTCCTAATAATTTTTGCGCATACTCATTTAATGTCCTAAAGCAAGTTTGTCCTAATATTGATAACCCTAAAGTCTAATTTCCTAAAGCATAATATTCCTAACATGAATTGTCCTAATAATTATTTTGCCTATTATTAAACTGGCTACAATTACAGCACCTAAACTAAACTATGGTAGGCGTGAAGTCAGAATTGTTACGTATTCTACCTTCAGGCAGGTCAGATTTCGGTTAGGTTAGGTACGACGACGAGCGAAGCGAGGAGGAGTGTTAGGTAGAACTGTGACCCTAACGAGCGAGCGAAACGCCAGAACCAACAAGTTTGACAATATGACATGACAATGTAGTCAAAACAATTGTAGCACATTAAATATTAGGAATATTACAATTATGCACATCAATCATTCGACAGTTGAATCTTAGCCACATCAAACGATAGGACAAATAATATTTAGGACAAACGATAATAGGAACAACAATTTCGGACAATCAAAAATATGCGGAACAAAGTGTATGCCATACGTTATTAGGACAAAAGACGTTATGCGACACAACGATAGGACTAATAATTGTATGCCAATCGATATAGACCCCGAAAATATTGCTCCCCATAATATTCATTAATCAAATAGCCATAAGTAGTTATTTTCATTCCCAGTGCAATGTTTAAGAATTTTTTTGTGACAAACACAAAAGTGCCACTTATGATTATAATATTAAGAACATTTTAAGCAATTAATGCATGTTAATGTGATATTGTTAATAATTTAGAGTACCTTTTTGAGTACAAACCATGATAGTACCTTATTTGTGAAAAATGATACTTAGTGTAATATCTCTAAACAAAAAACGCCTTTATTGATGCTAAAAATACTATGTATGTGTGGAGTATTACGATTTGGACCTTTCTTACACTGTCTACCTATGAAGTATTTAGATTTGAGCCTCTTTTGCAAATAATTATAAAGCAAGATACCATGGCTCAAGTCGAAGTCACTGTATGTTTTTATGTTTTTAGCCATATTTTTGTTTGATTTCGCGTTTGATTTGATGCACAAAATATTCTTGAATAATCAGCGGGTGTTATTTTGAATTCAAGCATCCCGGTAAAGTTCTATTAAGTACAAAAAAATCGATCCAAAAATTGTTTTATTTTCAAATGGCCCTCCTGAAAAAACATCAATTTTGAGATGCAGCGTTATTGCAGACAAGCAGCGACATTTCTAATTTGATCTCTAGTTATTTGAAACCTTTTAAGATCTACTAAGAGCGTGTATTTTTAGCTAAGTGTCATTAGGAAATAATGAAAGTCATCTCTGCCTATTTTCACTTGCTTCAGCTAATTTAATACGTATTATTAAAACTAATAGACTCTGTATTGAATGTACTTTCTTATGTAAACAAAGTAGTTTACTCCGTAGCAGTAAATCACGAAGCTAGCTGACAGGTGACATAAATGTCGGCATTTCGGCGCGATTCAGAGCGACAATGTATGACAACGTGTGTCAGGATTACTACGGTGCTCAATCCTATTTTACTGCGTTATTGACGAAAATTCTGCTGCGAAAAGCAATAAGGTTTTTCGTGTAAAGCAGATTACAATTGAATAATAAAAATTTCACTTCTCATGCCCGTAAAGTCCTTCTTTATGCTGGGTATTAGGCCGCATAAAATCAAATTTTATGCACTAGTGCGTAAAGTGTTGTCGTCATCTAGACTAAGACAATTACGCCGTACAGCCAGACAGATGACGTGACTGCATTAAATAAATTTGTTATTTGAATACATTTACTTCAATTTATTTGCTTTATTTATAAAACTATTAAAACAGTATTTGGTACGAAACTTTGGTCTTCAGGGTTTTCAACGAATTTGCAGTCTTAGGATTGCACTTTTTTATCGTTACCGCGTGCAGTTGTCATTCAATTGTTATATTGGTATAAGAGCATACAATGTGATAAAAATATGCAAACACGCTTTAGAGTCGAGTTCAGATATTTTCGAGCACCCTATACATGTTCCGATATATTTGATATCGACTATGCATGTAATTGCTTGACCTAACATAGTATAATTGTAAGTTGTATCTCCAAAAAATAGGCAAAAACGAACAAACCGAAGCGTTTGATTGCGTGTTTGTGTTGAGTGAGGAGCCAATTAGTCCTCGAATCGCGGATTCCAAGTTTGAATGCGTTGAAATGTTCGCTGTTATTAGACGGTTACGTTCAAATATTAATTGCGTATTTATTCTTTTCAGCACCCTGTGAATGCGGTTGGAAATTGAATGAATAGCGAATTAACTCGTTTTCTTGTTATTATAGGCGGCCTTTATATTAAAGTGTCTCGTAATGAGTAAAATTTGTGTCAATGAGTTTGGCTGGAGTTGTCGGACTATATATTTGAGATCGCGATAACAGAATAAAAAAGAGATAGTGTTTCCTTAGGAACATTTCATTTAATTTAAATATTGAACCTAGTCGGTAGTGACCTTGCCTACGAAATTAGTGTTCCCGTGCTCGATTCCCAGTAGGAGGAAATATTTGTACCAGGGTCTTCATGTTTTTTTTTGTATTTAAGCATACGCTTCGCCTTGCACTTAGTCCGCGTAACCATCTAAAGAAACAGTTTTTTTCGGAATAAAACGAAGGTATATGTCCATTCCAAATTTCATCCAAATCCGTCCAGCAGTTTTGGCATGCCGGACCATGCTCAGTGTAAGGGTCCCTACGCCGTTACTACAAACACAAAAAAACTATCTAGAAAAGCAAAAAGTATACCCGAACTTTCAATTTATAGTACTTAATTTATTTAGATGATTCATATTCAGGCACATCGTTTAACAAAATAAAACATATAGGGTGACGGCACCAATGATGGACACTTTTAGCTGACAGGCACCATGCAGTAATGGACACTTCACTCTTAATTAAAATTTCATACGGTCCTAAATTGATTGTTGCAAAAAAAAAAAAACCCTTATCTTTTCCGTTACTGGTTTCGTCACTCTACTTATACAGTAATTCTCAGTAGGTTGGTCAGAAGGTCGGTCAGTAGGTTGTCTAGAAGAGATCACTGATCAGCGATAAGACCGCACGTATACCTGTATTATTTTTAATTTAGCTGTTTCTCTGTAATGTTTTTGTTTGATGTACAAATAAGTACAAACATTTTTACCAAGAATATCTTAAAGTGTAGTTAAACAAAAAAAAACGGTTTTTGTTCGTTCTTTTGATGTGTCCCGAATTGAATAAAATATCTGTGAGTGACATTGGAGCGGAAATGAAGTTAATGGGTTGACATGCCTGTCGCCTTTCAAGATTTACAGGACCCAGGGAATAAAAGGGGAAGATTTAAAAATATACAAAAAAATGGTATAAAGAAAACAAAGGAGTAAATAAGTGTTTAGTGTTTAGCTAAGTGTCATTAGGAAATAATGAAAGTCATCTCTGCCTATTTTCACTTGCTTCAGCTATTGACTCTGTATTGAATGAATTTTCTTATGTAAACAAAGTAGTTTACTCCGTAGCAGTAAATCACGAAGCTAGCTGTCAGGTGACATAAATGTCGGCATTTCGGCGCGATTCAGAGCGACAATGTATGACAACGTGTGTCAGGATTACTACGGTGCTCAATCCTATTTTACTGCGTTATTGACGAAAATTCTGCTGCGAAAAGCAATAAGGTTTTTCGTGTAAAGCAGATTACAATTGAATAATAAAAGTTTCACTCCTCATGCCCGTAAAGTCCTTCTTTATGCTGGGTATTAGGCCGCATAAAATCAAAATTTATGCTCTAGTGCGTAAAGTGTTGTCGTCATCTAGACTAAGACAATTAAGCCGTACAGCCAGACAATTGACTGCATTAAATAAACTTGTTATTTGAATACGTATACTTTAATTTATTTGGTTTATTTAAAAAACTATTAAAACCAGCATTATTAACAAAAGCATTACAAAATCAACGTATGACTTGGCAGTATTTAAAAATCTCATGCAGTTTTTTTTTAAGAAATGCCGTGCCGGAAAATTATTTTTGTCTCGTTGACTTTTAATTAGTTTTTGACTATTAATTAGTGGTTTTCTTTGCAAAACTTATTGTGTTACGGAATTTACATTATTTCCTCGTAATCGAAGTGAAAAGCAGAGTGTAAACCTCGTCCTTAAAACCTATTTTATCCTCGACTTAATTATCCACCCTCGCCTGCCGGCTCTGATGGATACCATAAGTCTTGCATATAATGGTTTGTTTTATGCCCTTGTTGTACAATCTACTATTAGTTGTTCCAGAATTTCAATTTTATGTCGTTTAGTTTGCGACGAGTAAGTTAGTATTTAAAATTTTGTGTTAAGTTGTTGCTGTTGCGTTGTTAATATTATACCAAATTTATTAAATGGTAGAAAAGAGGCACTTGGGTTCCTACTCAAAAAATATTAAATTAAATTTGGTAACATCCGTAAAAACCCAACAGTCAAGTGAGAATTAAATGCCACTAAATACTTGTTCGACTTGTGTAAAATATTGAGTTCGTTATATTTAGCTGTTATTGAAAAATTAAAGGTGTTGCACGACTATAAACTTTGGATAAAATAATCAATGCTTAAGAGTTTCGTTCGAAACCATAAACATCAAATATATTTGAAAATCACCGCAATTCTATCCGATAATCCCGAAAAACCTTAACCAAACCCCAAAAATCCTTAACCAAACCCCAGATTACAATTTAATGTGGCTTCAATAAGCCAAAATCCTTTTTAATTAGGCCAATAAATGTATCCGTGCAAAGCATGTTGTGACCCGTGCGGTCGTGTCCGTTCAATCCTAAAATGGCCGCCGTCACAAAATGGCGGCTAATAGAAAATTACCCGGATCGTACCCGGTTGTAAATTTGCCAGTTATTTAGCTGACAGGATATTGGCTTAACTTTGTAGTCCGTCAGACGGTTATCGGGGTAACCTTATTTTCTAGTTAAGTTCTAGGTGAACCTCTCACGGTAGTTTCAACAGAGAACTAAATTTAACTTATCTTCAAAACTTAGATGTGTTTGCGTTATTAATATTCATTAAACGCGCAACAACTAAAGTGTGCTTGAAATATGCTCTGTCCTTATCTGTCATTATGACATTTGAATTTGACAGAAAGGGACAAAGGAAACTTTAACTTTAACTAACTGAACTGGTTCCTATTTAGCACTGGCTTCTGCCCGCGACTTCGTCCATGTAGAATTAGTAGTGTTGCGGAGGATTTCGATTATCGTTTTTCCCTCGGGAAATTTTAAAGTTTCCGGGATGAAAAGTAGCCTATGTGTTAATCCAGGGTATAAGCTATGTCCATTCCAAATTTCATCCAAATCCGGCGAGCCGTTGCAGCATGAAGGAGTAACAAACAAACACACACACACATACACACAAATATTTGTGAGATTGTACCGCCACGAAACTTCTCAAATTGTGAAAGTTTCTTACGAGAAAGTCTCGGTAACTTCTAAACATATTGTCATTTTTTGTATGGAAAGTTAACATTCACAATGCTTTTAAAAGTTTCCGAATGTTTTCAGTAATGTCTTGAGAAGATTTCGGAACTTCTGAACATGTTATGCAATTTGTAAATTGCTACTTATAAATATTTGCCCAGTGTTTTAGTGTGTGTCCAAGTTCTTACCAACGGGCTTAACTGGACCTGTTAGTGCGTAAGAACTACGTGCTAGTGCGTAACTCAAACTCGTTTTATTCGACGTCCTACTGTGGAAAGGTTGTCGGCACAAACCACCGCATAATCTAGCTTTCTTATAGCGGATTTCACCAAGCGAGAATAAGGTGTTATACCTAGATTAAATGCCGAATTTGTATAGACTAATCTCGGAGTAATTCTTTTTCCAGTTTGGTGAAATGCGGCCTTAGAGGTAAAGCCTCGTGTCGAGAATAAAATTACGGAATTAACTTAAAAATAAGCGAGCGTTTTGGAGAGTACAAGTCGACTCACGTAAAAAGAGCCCTGAGCGACCTACCTGCGCAGTGACCAAATTACGGACCAAATTGGTGGGGGCGACGGGGGAACTGTAAACCGCTCCGCTTTGCTGCCACGCTATTGGTTTGTCAGTAAACCACATGCGCAAACGTATCTCCTCCACTAGCTGCTCGGAGCTCTTTTTACGTGTGTCAACCTGTACGAGAGAAAGATAAATAAATACATAAATAAATATCCGGGGACAAATGTAGCACAAATTGATGTAGTCTCAAACTAAGCTCTAAGCTTGTACTATGGGTACTGGACAACAAAAAAATACTTGTATAAGTACGAGTAAATACAGAGAAAACATCCAAGAGTCAGGAACAAATACGCGCGCTCATACATACATACATACATACACATACGCCTTCATTCCCAGAGTGGGGTAGGCAGAGCTACAGGATTACCAAGAACTCTAAAAACTTGTCGTTAAATCTGTAACTACATTTTGCATAAACAGGCTAAGGTGTTTACCAGTGTACATTAGTGACAGGTTGCAAGCCCATCGCCTAACTATACTACAAGCCTTTATTCCCTTAGTCACCTCTTACGACTTCCACGGGAAGACATGGAGTGCTAAGCCGGCAACCACACAGCGCTCGCACAAATAATATTTGCCCTTGCTGGGATTTGAACCCGGGACCGCTAGCATCGCAGGTAGGGTCACTACCAACGTGGCTAACGTGTCGTCAATATAGGTGTATGTAACTTATAAGAAACAATTATGTTTCAATTATGGAGGTTTATTATAACATAGCTATGCAGCTCAGTTTACGCTGAGAGAAAAGGACAGAGCTATGCAACTGCTATAGCTCTGTCCTTTACGCTCGCCGTAAAATAAACTGCATAGCTATGTCATAATAACCCCCTAGGCCTCTACTTTACTGGATAAAGCCATATCGCCTTTGATGTGTTACCGTATAGCAATGTCATAATATCCCCCCTGTTTTATCGTATTGTCAACATTTTGATAGCTCTTATTTACTTGACAATAATGGCGGCCGAGCTAAAAACAAAAACATGACATATCAAAGGCAAATACGGTTTTACTTACTAGAATAGAGGCCTCTTGGTTCATCAATATGAATATTAAAAAATCAGGTAAATAGAAGCAATACAGGCATGAACCAAATATCATCTACTGATAACCATCGGCAATTATTTATTTTATTTAGACTGTTCTAACTACAGGCTGACTAAGAAAACTACTTTAAATAATATCTTCACCGCAATATATCTGGCGACGCAGTTACTTTTCAAGAAGCCTTCATTGTAGTCAATAATAAAATTTCTTGTCCAGCAATGTCGCTGCAAAATCCGAGATTACCGGCTTCTGTAGCGATCGATTGTAGGAACACCAGGTTTGTTGATTAGATTGAGACTCCATATATTTTTACCCCCCAACGAAATAAGGGGTGGTGTAATATTGACGTGTGTATCCGAGTATCTCTCTTTCTGTGTATCTGTCTATGGCAGCGTAGCTACCCATAGAATAAAGACTAAAGGCATAGATGCAGTGCAATAAGATGAACGTTGAACCAGCTACTTGTCTCTACTTTATAGATTACGTATTGATAAGAGGAAACGAAACAAAAACTAGGTGTATTTTCTTCTTTAATCTGTCATGCTCAGAAGCAAGGTGAAGAAACGTCAAATTTGACTTGACTTCTTTAGCCTTACATTCTTCTACACTGGTAATTATAGGTCCAAATCACGCCTTGTGACGATGTACCAAATAACGAAAGAACAGCTATAGAAGCCTCTCTTTCCAACTCACTATGAAAACCATAAGTAAAAAGAAGTCAACCATAATGTATTTTCGGCTTATTTAGTACGGTTTCTATGCCTTTAGGCTTTATTCTGTGTAGCTACCAAACAAACTGTGAGACCTTTCATAGATAGCTAGTTTAATCAGGGTGTTTTAGCCAAGTTTGATCAAATTCGGTTAAAGCCCGATTTGAATTGGTCGAGGACAGTGGCAAGTGCAGTGCCAAGGACAGTGGAGTGGAAAAATAGAAACTTGACTCGCCACTGTCCGATCGGTTTGTACTACTGTACTGTACACTGTCGCTTGTCCACTATCCACTGTCCTAGACCAATGCAAATCGGGCTTAACCGATTTTGATCAAACTTGGATAAAAAACTTTAGGTCGTTTAAGAGTTCAGCTTTTAAAGTAGAGTCGCGATTATTTCGGGCGTTTTTATCTATTTGATAGATAAAATTAGTTCAGACTTAACTAGCAAGCTTGTAGCATTGAAAGGTTCTCGTTTTAACCTTTTGAATATATTTTTTTTACGACTGACTAATTTTACTTTCTTTAGAAAGATCTTAAACATTAAGGGAGAAAAATAATCTCTATCTTTTACAATATATCCGACAATCACTGCAAAAATAAAAAAGGTTTATAAGACTTAATATTAAGTTCATGTTTTTATTGACTGCTAATGAATCTGTTTTTTTAAACCAATTAATATATATTATTACGTACACACGCACGTATATAGTTTATAAATAGAAAATAAACTAACAACAAAAAATGATTGACTTAGATATTTACTTGAGATTAAGTAATTGGTACAAGCTTGTTTCTTTTACGTTGACGTTAATGACTGCGCGGAACAGATAGACGTGATATATTAGCAAACAAGCAACAAATCAGGCTTTGTTGTTGCTATACCTAATTATCCTTTATTATCTCGGCGACCATTAAGCTGCATAAATCCACCTTAATGGCGCAAGCGGCGATATTGTAGATACAATCGGTACAAAAATCGATGATAAACTTAAAGTATCTCTAGTTCATATAAGACGATATTCCTAGAGATTAAGGATTTTATCCCAGAAAATGGAAATGGAAAATTCAAAAATATGGGAATCAAAACTATAATATTTTTTTATTTAGTACTTTACATGGATGGTTTATCATTGTACTGACAAGAAATTTATCTACCTATAAAACTTTCCTATGATAAATTCTCAGTCACTTCTAAAAATATTGTGAATGTAAAGAAAGAAAACATACTCTTAAACAATTTCTAGAACGGTCTCAGTAATATCGTGAGATGAAAATTCTTCTTTAATTATAATTAGGCTATAACATACCTAATAGGTGATTCAATCACGCGTTAAAGTGATTAATTTATTGGGTAGATATTGGTAATTCCAATTATTCGTACCTTGGTTATTAAACCTATAATTCAAAATTAACATAGTGTTCAAGTATTGTGTATGTACCTATATGGCGAATTTGTAATTTTATTATGGGTTTTCAAGATTAAGACATTTCAAAACTATGTTTTTGCTCTCTAAAATAAAATTAACTCGATTAACTACCCAATCAAGACCAATTGAAACAAACTGTTGGAAAGTCTTATCAAGGAAGTTTAGACACTTTGCTAGAACAGTGATAAATTAATTCTAGATGGCCGACCTCATCCCATCTAGAATGAATTTATCGTCACTCTAACCGCCTGTTTCACAATCGACAAGTAAAGCATATTTGACACGTAAATTTAGCCCTTTCTCTTTCTTGCACTTAAAAATAGACAAGGAGAGAGCCAACTTTAAATGGCAGATAAAACTTGTCGATTGTGAAACAAGCCCTTAATCTAGCAAATATTTCTTCTACTGCGTTCCTCATTTCCCTCTAAGGTCCTGCGCATAAACCTGGTACAGTTGTGTATATTACGTACTGGGCAGAAAGGGCACTAACTCAAAATTTTAAAGTTACGACGTGTCTATTTTTTTCTGCTGCTTAAATTTTGAATGCCAACCTCGCTATTTGAATACCAACCAAACGAGTTCAAACTCGATGGACGTACTAGCCATTGAGGAGTTCTAAGGTCACCTTCCGTCTCCATCATCATACCTACCAGCTAGATGCTACCATATTATTGTAATGTCATAGCAATGACAAAAATACACAAGCAAGAATAAGAATATTTATGAGAAAAAACATAGTACAGTATGCCTAGCCAAAGATAAATTTGATTAACAACGTCACAAACATATTGCCAACTAACTTCTAAACTAAGTCAAGCTATTATAGGAGTTAGTGGTCCTTCCCTCAACTCATCGTACATCGTTATGTAAATTAAGTCAATCAGACGATTAGAATTAGGTTTAAATCGACTTGCATTTTATCACACTGTTAGTTAGTGAAGGTTATAAACTTAAAAGCGTTTTTAAAAGACAGGGCATTCTTAGTTTCTAAAGAAGTAAGTATTTCTTAGTAACCATCTTGCGTACAATTAACTTGATTTACTGAGGACCCAGTGAAAAAGGGTAGGTATAAGTCGACTTAACTCGTAATAAAAAAAGGTGTATACATGAACAGACTAGACTAGACTATGACTAGACTTAAACCCTTGTTCATGTGATCTTCAGAAGACTATAAGTCAAAAGGACCCTCCAAGTTTACGTGTTGGTCAAAGAACACGTTCCTGACAAATGAAGTCCCGCCCTAAAAGATGGCGACCCGTTTAAGTCGAGGAAAACGCTGGGAATCATAAAATATGACACAACCGGGAACAATAAGTCCGAACGAAATATTTATATAACCGTAGAATTATATCCGGCCCGGATAAACGCACAACTTGGCTTCTCCGCTTATTTCTACCCGGTCCTTGTCGGTCTATTGTCTGAAGATACAAGTTTTTTTTTATAAAATAAACATTCTCCGGCGTTGCAATATCTTTCTCATATTTCATGTGGATTTTGCGATCTTAACAGGAAAATAATAACTGTTATGCTTAATATATGAAGGAAGTTGGACGTTTTCAATAGAATTCGCGTATAGTAATGATAAAAATAAGTATCCTTTAATAAATAATTATACATTTTGTTTGTTTCGTAGAATTGTTTTTTGTTATCAAGAACATACTCGAAATTCATAGAAATTTCGACGTTCGACGCTACAAATATACAGCCTTATTGCATCGCAACAAGGTTCAAAACTGAATACATCTCTGTGTATTCGACTAAACCAGAAACCAATAAATTGTTTAGGAAAACGAGGTGTTGTCAAAATATTCGATGAATGATGATATGGATGCTCGAAATCCCTAAATTGAAATATACATCGCAGAATATATCCTAGACCCCTCATTGTTGTTCAAGCAAGTGGAAATCTATTGACTCAGTAACGTACAGTGATATTAATTACTCTGTAACATCGGTAATGGAAATTCCTGGGAGGCCAAAGGGGTATGGCATAGAATTTCATGTCGAAGTGATAGACTTAGCCGAAGATTGATAGAACTGAGATTAATTTTAGATTGAAAGCAACGTCAGACAGTTGAATATGTGAGATAAGTAACCAGCATATGTGAGACAAGTTGCAAGTGTATAACAAAGTACTTTTAAGAAAGTAGGTACATTGAATCAAGACATTTTATGATTGCTCCTGGTATCTGCGGGCTTAGTATAGATGCGGGCAGCGCATTTTTTCACATAACTTTTGAAGTCCTATTATCGGAAGTCCGAATTTTTTTCTCATGCCGCGTTACATCATAATGATCACTCTTCATACTATTCATATATTTTTTTAATACTAACGATCTGAACTCATAGTCATCTGAATTCATAACGCCAATAAATATCTTACGTGTAGATAAGGTTAGGTTAGATTTATAAAAATCCTCAGCAAGTAACAGTTTCTTAAAAAAATGCATTAGGTACGAATTGCGATAATTATGACTTAAAAATTATGAGCAAATAGTATGAGGAAAAAAATATGAAGAGTGATTATTATGAATACAAATCGGTAGGATAACAAAAAATAGGAATAAGAATTTTATGTTGTGAGCCAATATGGACCCATGGCTGCGTCTATATCGCGCGTCAAATGTGGATAAAGCATCCGTCACTCTCGTACTTATATTACGTGTCAGAAGGTGACGGATCCTTATCCAAACTTTGTCACGCGATAAACACAGCCATATTAGGGCCCCTGTGCGATCTACAGGGTATATCCCTGTGACATTTAAATTTGTATTAAGTTAAGGTTTAATAATGGACCGGGAGGGTTTCGTGTACATTTCCCGTGTCATGTATATTTTCAATTTTACTTATCTCCTGTTGCTACTTTTAATTTTTATTTTAATACTAGCGACCCGCCCTCGCGTCGTTTCGGATTATGTGAGTTTTTTGTAACACCCGTACATAAACCAGATATCATTATAACATTTTTTTGTGAAAAAAATGCAACCGATGGTTAATACCGCATCAAAATCCGTTGCGTGCAATGATAAAGAAGAAGATAATCGATTTTCTGTAAAGCTTGTTTAGTTTCTCACTATCTTAAACATAACTAACAATTGATCTCTGCCTACCCCTCTGGGAAACAGGCGTGATTTAATGTATGTATGTACCGTAAAACTACACAACTATGGTCCTAGCCTGCAACAATAGTCCAATTTTCCTCGTTACATTATTCTAAAATATAATACCTTACTGCTATTATTGCTGGGTATATGTATTGTTTGACCTAAAATCGATTGCTCTAGCTATAGCTAAAGCTATCATATTTTTAAAATAATGTGATAAGTAAAATTGGACTATTGTTGTAGGCCAGGACCACAGTTGTGTAGTTTTACGGTATGTAACTAACAATTGAGTTTCTTGCGGCGCTTCTTCTCAAAAGTGATCTACTCTTTTATTTCACATTTATTTTCAATTTATTTATGAACAATAAATTATTGTTTCTATTAAAGAGCTCACCCAACATTTATCTCTACCTTATAACGTTGCCATAATACTTAAATGTTAACGTGGAATTTTCACTCGCTATTTCCTTGAGAATTTAGCGATACTTGGATAAATTACTTAGTGTCTTTTATTACGGACATTCTGATGTTAGAAAAATATAAAAATAAACGAGTAGTTACAGCTATTTCACGTTAGTAGTTATTATTCCTCAAATACTTTGAAAAGAAAATAGGACAGGATAAATTACCGATCCATCTCAACAGAAACCATTGATTTTAGTTTCCACTAAGTCAATACCCAACCCAATGTTTTTGTGAAACTTTTTGCTCTCTAAAAGCTTTTACAAGTGCTCTTAGCCACTTTGTAACGATCAAACAAAACTTAAAGTGCCACAAAATCACCCTTAAAGCACCTATAAGACTCTGGTACTTGAAAGTTAGTGGGTAACGATATCCTGTTAATATTACATCGTCTTTTAGGGAGGACATTGGGGAAATTGAAACATAACATCGGAGAGTAAAAGTGCTTATTTTATGACAAATACAAATTGCTTTTGTACGTTAGATTGGAGTTATGGAAACACGGACTGGGCATTTATAGTTAAGTCAATGATATTTTGATTACAGATTAAGAAAAGTATTCTTACTGCGCGGGTGTCCACTTGTCGGTTGTCGGATCTGATAAAATGTGGATAAAGCATCTGTCACTTTCTGACCGGTATGTAAGTGCGAGAGTGACTTATGCTTTATCCACCGCGATAAAGGCGACCATAATACGGGCCCTGGTGGTAATACAATTTATATGAGTCTGTTCACATCTGTCGGTCCGACAGATTCATATAAAATGTAACACCCGACATTTTGTCGGATCCGATACCCGATAAGTGGAAACTCGCTCTTATTCTGTCTAGTTCTGTACGTTTTACGTATTATGTAATTTTTTATTACAGACTTTTTTAATTAAGTAATTATCTAGTAAAATAAAACGTGATTCTTTGTACCCCTCACACTTTAGGATCAGAGGGTACGGTGTGAGAGGGATGGAGAAAGTTCTAATTTTGTTTTTTAAAGAAATTTCTCCGAAGGCAACGGCAGCTGTCATTATAGACTCGTACAAGTTTCCGAACTGGGAATTTTCTTGAAAAAGTAAAGTTTGGAAAACTCCGCGCATGTACGGGCTTAACCATAGAGTGAAGTCATCCGACGGAAAAAGTTAAGTTAAGTAATACAATTTGCACTCAGGAAGTCAAAACAGAGTTATAAATAACTAGATGTTGCCCGCGACTCCGTCCGCGCAGAAAAATAAAACATAACCTATGTTGCTCAGGGATAATGTAGTATTGTAATGGTAAAATAATTTTTCAAATCGGTCCGGTAGTTTCGGAGCCTATTCAATACAAATAAACTAGATGTAGACTATCTTACTTCAAAATGTACTGTAAAATATATTATTAACAAGCTGGTCCACTATTCTATTCCGTAAAAATACATTGTTTTTGACTTGTTATCGTATTGTTTTTAACACGACCGCTGTTTTTTTCATGTAAATAAGAGCTACCGTAACGTTTACACACTTTGTTTTAACCAAGCAGAACCATTGAATTTAGACTTATGAATAGTACCTACTTACCTGTAATAAACATTACCTACTGTAAGTTATATGTTTTTTTCGTATTTTAGATGATTTTGAATGATTAATAGGATGATAAGCTGCTCATTAATATATGATTTAACTAACACTCGAATCAAATCAACAAATTTTTACACAGGAAAACTGTCAGGCTACACCACCGCCATCATTAACTAACTTAAACATTCTCAGAATCCTGTTAATACTAGTATTATCATTTTTGAGCACTGCGATGTTCGGCTTTGGCAGAAAACCCTACACAACAATAATTCTGAACGACATTGACTCGATCACATACACCACGGTGCTTGTGTAAGATTATCCAGTTGTATTAGCCATGTTTTGTGCATGCATATACATTACTAATTGCAAGCCAAGGCCGAAGTGTCGTAGCTTGACCAATCTCGCAGCTACACTTTGCTACGCTACCAGTCTAACGCCGTCGTAGCAGTATCTATGTTCTACGAACTACGGCTATCTCGTTTCCTTGTTATTTACAGCACAGAATTACCGGAAAACTATTCAACGTAACCGTTTAATTCGCGTACAGATAGATTTCATTTAACTACTACTTTTTGCCCGTGACTTTATCCATGTAGCAGTTGTTATCGCTATTCCCTCACTGAGAAAAACGGGCTACTTACGGTGACCAAATTTGTAATGTACTCGCGCCAGATACTTAACACGTGCTTTTCGCAAGTAAATTATAAGAGGCATACTTATAATTAAGCGGCATGCAGTATTTGCCACTGTGCGGCATACGCGTAATGGAGCCGGGTACACACGTAATAGTGGTCGATTTTTTTACGTATTTTACGTAGCGCGGCTACTGGAATTTTTCTCAGTGCTCGGTGCTATTTTCTGGGATAAAAACTACACTCAAGAGCAATGAAAGCGGGTCACTTTCTATGGTTATTCAATACAAAGTAACCCTTTTTATTGACTATATATCCATCTCGGGCCATGAACTATCTCTCTAATTTCGCGTCAGTTAGTTGAGGCGTTAAACAGTAGAGGTAACAAACAAACAAGCACATTCTCATTTATAACGTACTAGCTTTTGCGCGCGACTCCGTCTCTGACTTTGTCGCTATTCCCTCGGGAACTGTCCAATTTTCTGGAATAAAAAGTAGCTTAGTGCTACTCTAGACTATAGTCTATCTCTGTGCCAAATTTCATCTAGATTCGTTCAGTCGTTTCGGCGTGATTCTTCTTCTTAAATTTAAGAGCTAGGCTCTTGTTGGTGGAGAAATTTCCTTGACTCTCTGTCAAGAGCCTTTTCTTTTAGGGCCTGATACGACTCGACGTCTACTTTTTCTTTTATTTGATCCATGAAAATTCTCTAAAACAAAAATCTAAATTTTGTTTTATACTATTTAAAGGTAAAGATAAACAAGTAATATAGGTTTAAATATTAACACTATTATAATGTGCAAGATATTTTCCATTAAATAGAACTAAGCCATGTAGAATTAAATAAAACAGGCGGTAGTTTCAACGTGGCGGGCGCAGCGTTAATAATAGATGCATTTAGTACATGTCAATATAAGCGAGGGATAAATCTGGGAGATTGTGCGCGGCGCGCCGGCGCCTTTGGGGTGGCCAGGTGTATTTAAAAAAAATAACTAAACTTTTTTTTTTGAGATAAACTTTTTTACCGACGAGGTTCCTAAACGAACGGTGTTTCCAGCTTTTTTTGCTCGATATTAAAAAGGCCGAAAAAAACACG
Organism: Acleris cristana; assembly: GCA_948252455.1. Lineage (NCBI taxonomy): Eukaryota > Metazoa > Arthropoda > Insecta > Lepidoptera > Tortricidae > Acleris > Acleris cristana. The sequence continues at coordinate 13,553,704 of OX411775.1, read as the reverse complement.
TTTCTTGTATGGTGATGCGTTCAATTTTTATTTTTATTACGTGTTGTTATTGCGGTTATAGATATAAACACTGCAAAATATCAACAATCTACGTAATGTTACGGTTTAAAAAAAACACGTGATAGACAAACGTACGCGGAACTTTAGTAATGGACCCGTGAGCACACTTTGGGTACCTACGTAAACCCTAAAAAATGAACTTTACTTATTTCATTGCAAAATAATCAAACACAACTATTTCGACAGAATGGTTTAATCCAGTTAACACTGCAATAAAATAATTTTATTCTTTTCGTATTCAATTTTTTAATCGTTTTCAGGCGTTTATGAATCCGTCAAACACACACAAAAACAAGATCCAAAGAAACGTCCGTCTCTAATTCCCTGAACGTGTGGTCCCATTGGTCCCATGTGTTCCTTCTAATTACAAGCCTATCCCGCCTTCCCGCCGCTTTGTGGGCACCGCCGCTGGCGCGATTGAGTGCTATAGTGTACAACTATACGAAATTTTAGCCGAAAACGAAAGGTCAAAGTTCGGCCAACGTTGTAGTAATATTTACTGCTATAGACTATTTGAAACCCTGAGACTAAGAGAGGGGTGTGATAAGTTTCACGTGTGTATCTGTTTGTCTGTGAATCTGTGTGTCACTAGCTCCCGAACGGTTGGATCGATTCAGCTGCCTTTTTTTAAGGAAAGTTAATTTTATCGGCATGTTTCTTAGCAAAATTTTATGAAAATCGGTTGGGCCGCTTAGGAGATAGGTATCAGCTCTGATTCCATTTAGAGTAAAAATACATTTTCATTGAATTCTTATCATTATAAAATAGAAAATGTACTAATTACTACTGCATTTTCCTTTTTTTGTTTTACTGAATTCATTATTTACTGGATGACAGCAGTAGAGGACCGATCGTTGTAAAAAACATTGGGGAAGGCCTTTGTCCAGCAGTGGACGGCTTGCGGCTGATGATGATGATGATGATGATTTACGAATTATTAAATTGTTAGGCAATGTGGACGTCCACAAAATACATGACTAATTAAGTAAGTGAGTCATGGAAAACTAAACTAAAACATAACAATGCAATTTCTAATTGACCGATAGAATATTCTTAATACTTTAGTGGGTGTATTTTTTAATTTGAAGCAGCTCGGCGAAAACGAGGTTATCTAAGTCTATTTTAGTCACTACGAGTGAACGGGACAACTTTAGTTTCCAGCTTAATACTACCTCAACGAATTGTAAAGGCAGTTCTTCAAAAGAATATCAAAAGTGGAATACCAACAAAATTCTATTCACTTACATGACAAACAAGATTGAATCGGAAACTTTTATTTTATCCGGTTTTGGTGCGGCTTGTCTTTTAAAACATTTTTGATTCTATTCACGGTTTTCTGCCGTTTCGCCAAACAACGTTTGCCAAACTGATTCATTTCCCAATTGTTTCATTTGGGCAAATGCTTTTTTTTCTAAAATTGTAAATATTTCAGGATTTTTTAAAAACTAACCCATCCTAACCTACAGCGTTCTACACGATGGTCCTGAAATAAATCCTAAAATATTTACAGTTTTGGAAAAAAAACATTTGCCCAAATGAAACAGTTGGGAAATGAATCAGTTTGGGAAACGTTGTTTGTCGAAATGAAAGGACACCACTTTCACCATTAGAATGCTACATTATCCCTGAGTAACATAGGCTTAATTTTATTTTTCAACAGCTAAGTAGTAAATTATATTTAAACCTTTGGCCGAGGTAAATATTCGGCCACAATTACCAGCGATAGTGGCCCGCGGTACCGGACTGAGATAAAACGGTTTGCCAACATAGAGGTAGTTATACTGGCTCTGTTTAGAGGGTATTTCCGCAACCGGCTCTGAATGGGACGGCTTTGTTTATCGCGCAGGTTACTATTTAGGTAAACGACTGAAAACATACATGCGTTTGTGTTTTCGTATCTATTCAAATGACTTTAAGTTTTGACTTGTTGTAATATTAAATTTAAAACTAGTTTGCCGTAATTAAATTATTATATCTTAAATTTAAAAGCTGAACACTTCAGTGTGAACAAACATTATTTAGTAACTGCACCTTCTGTCTTTCCTTTCATATTTACTTTGCTTGGGTAAGCTTTGGTTGAGTCACACTAATCACATTAATATTCTAAATTCGTGTGTGGGTGTGTGTATCTTTTCTACTCCTTCAATCTGAATCGACTAAATGGATGTAAATTTAATGTGAAAAGGTTATACATAGGTAGTCGGAATTACCTGCCGCATTGGCTACTTTACATCCCAAAAACCATCGCATTATTCTATATTATAATTCTTCGTCCCGAGTGGTTGCCGGGTTAGAATAGTGCCACTCCATTGTCTTCCCGTGGATGTCGTAAGAGGCGACTAAGGGAATAAAGGCTTGAAGTACTGTTAGGCGATGGGCTTGCAACCTGTCACTAATACGCTGGTAAATATATTAGCCAATTTGTGCAAAATGTGGTAACTGAATTATCAACAAGTTTTTAAATTTGTAGGTAATTATGTAGCTCTGCCTACCCCACTCTGGGATTACAGGCGAGAAGGTATGTATGTATGTATGTATAATTCTACTAAATGGCATTAGTAACTACTGGTCAGTTTATTTCATTTAATTTAGATAGCACTTGCAAGGTAAATTGAACTTTAAGGTTGTGTGATCTTTCATTGATTGCAAAGGTTAAACCAACATAAAGTATTATAATATACCTATTCATTTTAATTTTTTTCAGCTGGTAAGTACAAAAATTGCACCACATGAGAATATAATAATATTTAGTAAGTATGTCTGGAAAAATGTAAATCGTGGAATTTGAAATTGAACAATTAATTTCAGGGTTTTTCTGTTAATAATTCGTTTTTATGTAAGGTTAAGGTAATAAACGATTGGACGACCTGTCTAGCCTAGTGGTTAGTGACCCTGCCTATGAAGCTAGCGGTCCTGGGTTCAAATCCCGGTAAGGCCTAGAGCTTAGTTTAAGATTGAGTCAAAAACCCGTTTTTTTTTTAAATACCTTCATAGACATTAAAGGTGGCGCCACACTGTTTACTCGTCTCTATTAAAGTAAGTGTTTTACTTACTAAGTAAACTACTTTAAGAAGACCTAGAGGTAGATGCTTGCGCATCCGAGCTTCCGCTTTAACCCCCTTTAGCCCTTGAGCGTTTAAAGAGAGTGAAAGATTGCGTTCCGCTCTAACGTTTGATCACTTCATCTTAACGTTTTAACGACAAAAACAGACGAAAAACAATCGAAAATCGTACTGACGAGTGCATATCTATAGGTTTATTTTGTACTAAAACATAGACAAAAGTTTACTTGTCAAATGCTAAAGAACAACAAACTTAGTGATAATTACGTTTACAACTGTCAAGGCGGCTTATGATTGTATGGTCATGTTTTAGTAATATTCCGATGTTTTCATTTGTTTTGAACGAAATTATATTGGTATATTGATGGGCCCCATGCATCAATTTGCCTCGCTTCCCCCTAATTATGACGCAGATAAACAGGTAAAAAAAAAGTTTTAAGCGTTACTACATCTATGAGTTTCTAAAAGGAGACCGCTGTAGAGAAGAAGCACCGCAATAAACTCAACGATGAAGTAGTGGTTATGTGCTTTGCCTTTTATAACACTTGAGGTGCCTTGAAAAGCCACAAAGCGCAGAATAAATCCTGCTTTACGCTACACCGCTCCACACATATCTAAGCAACGGCCTATTGTTTCCATCTCAAATGGGAATAAAGCTAACAACCATAAAGCAAGAGATACATGAAACATTGTTGTTTACGACGCCATTTAAATAGTGAGCAAAGGGCGGCCCTTAAGAGGGTGATGAGAGCGTAAAGAGAGACGTAAAGCTCTGATTGGAGGATCGAGGTGCTCTCAAACAATATACGGACAGTTGGGTTGAATACTCAAGTCTTTGGTTGGAAACAGATTGGGTTACCAATCGATTTTGAACCCAATACTTGGGTCAATTGGGGATTACTTAAAAGGTTGATGTGGTTAAAGTCTCAGTGTTTGATAACCGGGTACCTATTACTTCATCGAAACACTTTTCATCGAACGTATCATTTCGCAGAATTTTCATTTCATCGAAAGGCATTTCTCACCGCATGCGTTTTTTTTTTTGATTTTGTCAATTCTAACCAAACCTAACCTACGTAATTAATGTTTAAGATATCCTGAAAACATCTTGGTTTCAGCAGAAACTACCGTTCGAAAAAATGAAATTCTATGAAATGATACAATCGATGAAATGAAATTCGGTAAAATGATGGGTTACCTTGATAACAATTTTGGCGTGATAATTTATCAATAAATATACCCAGGGCTCGGAAACGTTATTTAAAACAACGTTTTTAAAACGTTTTGAAAGGATCTTTATACAACATTTTCTTCGGAACGAAAACGAAACGGGAACGTTTTCAAAAATCGGTTTAATCGACAGGACGCATGCCAGCCATGGACAGCATGAAATTATTCGTAATATTCGTTCGTGGCTTTGTTCCGAACACTCCAGAAAATGGAAGAAAACGGTTAAAAACGTTTTATTAATCAAAAACGTTTAAAATTTTGATCCTGATCAAAAACGTTTTCCATAACGTTACGTTCGAACGGAAACGAAACAAATCGTTTCTTAGGTATTAAAGACGAAACCGTTTCGAAAAATAAACCGTTATCCGAGCCCTGAATATACCTACATCAAATCAGTACACGTAATATAGAAAGGGCTCTTAGGAGACTTAAAGGGTGATAAAATGTGGATAAAACATCCGTCTATATATTTAGCACTTATATAAGCACGAGAATAACGAATGTTTTATCCACATTTTGTCACGCAATAAACGCACCCATACTACCTAGGCCCTCTTTTCTTGTATTGAGTCTATCCCAGTCCATGGCCAAAATGTTTCAGCAAATCTCTTTCATATAATATACTAGCGACCCGCCCTTGCTTCGCTTCGGTTCATTTGAGTTTTATGTAACACTCGTACAATAAACCATCATTAATTATACACAAAAACCTTCCTCTTGAATCACTCTATCTATTAAAAAAAACCGCATCAAAATCCGTTGCGTAGTTTTAAAGATCTAAGCATACATAGGGACGAAAAAGAAAGTGGACTCAGTCGCAAGTATTAGGCATGGCAACCCCTCAGGACCTTCACTACATAGTATAAAACAAAATAGCTTCCCGCGTCTGTCTGTCTACTACTTGCGACTGAGTCCACTTTTTTTTATTATTGATTTACAAATTTACCTAACATTAAAAACAGGTGTATTATAAAAAAGTCTTTTCTCTTTCGACACCCCACCCAAAGAACCCCCTGCCACTCCTGTGGTGGTCACATAGTTCTCTCAGGCGGATACCTGAGTGCGCCGCAAGCTCTTACACACAATACGATACAGATGCCGTGTCAAAGTGCAGCTTCTCGACAACACTAGAAGGATACTACGCTATCGTTGCAGCTGAGAAACGAGTTTCTTCTTTAATATTCATATTGCTTAATAATTATATTTTATTACATCCAAACTGACCGAAGTCAAAAGCTTCTTTGACATGTAGGTACATGTTACTGTTATGTATTTCCACTTCTTAGTTGATATGAAACTTTAAGACATTTCAAGCTCGTCGCAAGCAATAATAATAATAATTAATTAATAATAATTAAATGTGCTTTGTTATAGTTGCTCAACTATCTTAATCGAGATATATTATCGGTAACCTTGAAATAGGTACCGTTGAGGAGTTCCAGTGGCCATCAGACCAAAACTTTCTTTAAAATGTAAATACTTTTCTGAAAGCTGCTTCAAAAGCGGTTAAACCAAACGCGACATAATCGCGGACAAACATACATACTTACTTCGAGAACCTCCATTTTTTGAAGTCGGTTAATAAAAACTTTTGCTTCTTAAACCCCAACTAATTGTAAGTCTATTTTGCATTCGACTGTACGCAATATTTATTATGTGAGACATAAACTGAACGCTTCGAGGGGAAACGAGGGCTTAGTAGTACACCAGCAGCTCAAGATGACAGATCACGGTGTTATAATATATATCATTATGATGCGCAAGGTAATGAGACGCGGCGGAAAAAGGTCGAAGAAGTATTATTAGGCCACTTGGTACTTTGGTAGGAATTCTTCATGAATATTCTCGATGCAGAATTATGGGCTGTCGAATTAGAAACTTAAAAAGTTGAATAACTACTGATAAAATTATCAAAACTTTTCATAACTTGGTCTTAAGTCTGAGAATAACCCTTATTCTATCACATTACTATATTTATTATAGAAACATACAATAATGGAATACTTTATTTAAGTTAACCACAAAAACAAACAAAAAAATCTTTCAAATGCGTCTGACTGTGTAGGTCAATCCTTAAGTCCTCGTTAATTACATTACATAATTTCCTGGTTAATTAAGACTGTCTGAAATATACGCGTTTTTATTCAGTACCTGACATGAAAATCTCATTATGTAACTAATACTTATTCTTTAGGTAAGTAATATTTTACTGTTCCCGCCATTTTACATAGTCCACGAGCCAACGTCTGGTCCGAGATCTAATTTCCCACGCGGGAACAAAACGGCTCGCGGACGACAAGTGCTTGCGTTTACGACCACTAAAACAAGTGCTTTACGATATATTGCGGGATGGGAAAACAGTAAAAGATCGGAGATAATAAAGGTCAAGGTCAAATGTTCTTGGAATCATCAGAGGTTATCGATAAACCGTTGGAACCTACTTAAGTATTCATTTTAGTATTACAATAAATAATAAATAACCTGTTAATCTTTTTATCAATATGTCATTTTAAACTGTGTCACAAGTTCTCATGCATATTTTTCTTTTCTTCAAAGAAATCTAATTCATTCAAATAGATTTTTTGAAAGTACGGTCATCAACGTAAATTTAGGACGCAGTTCAAAAGTGCTTGATGTCGTCAATGTCATTAGAGATGCCAAGTCATTTGTAACTTCAAGAAAACTCAACCTTATTGCTGTAGAATGTCACATTGACTTTTGACCTAAGGTAGGTCACATGTCTTTGACTATAGCTTGGCCAATTAGTATTAATTACTGTTTGTATCAATCTACTGTGCCGGAAGGCTAGACGCCATAATATTGTGAATTATTGTCAGAATTTATCCTACGTAACACTTGTTTTAGTCATAAGTAGGATATAAAAAGCTATGTTCTTCATTTTTATGTACAGTATTAAACTACTGTTGTTCGTTTCAAAATAAAACAGGTATTAAGATGCAACTTTTACTCCCCTTTTAGCATCAGTTGACGCTGTCCCTGGTCATCGGGACAGATCTTTTAGCTTAGTAATGTGAGGTTTAGATTCGCATTATTATATCAATAATCGGTGTCACTAGTACGTGCATTCGGGGTACACGATACAAATTCAAATCACTAGCCAAATTATTTGGCTACGATAATAGTGCGGCTTTGCCACGCTGAGTTTGTGATGTTTTTTTGTATCTTATTAGTTATTTATAATATTAATATTTGTTTCTGTTTGTATAAATTGGTGTCATTTAATATGATTAAAATTTTGGTGTTTTTAATTGGTGTTTTTAGCCGGTGCGAGCCCGGCAGTACCTGGGCCCTCCATTCCCAGGTCTCCGGAAGGAATTTTCATCTCTGCCCCTTTTAAATGTAAATTTCAATATCCTGCTAACAAAAGCAAGGACTTAAGTCTTTGGCCAATCAGGCGACAAACCAAAAAAAAAATGATTAAAAAAAGGCTTTTATTACCTAAGCAATTTATGAATTTCATTTATTTAAAGTTGTTGTTGTGATTGTCACATGGTAACGGTTGTAGCCATGCACAATGAAAAGAAATGGAAAAGCTATAAGGACAAAAAGAAGAGAGGTAAGAGAGAAAGAGTTATTTATTTTGTTGACTATTGGGAGCCTGCGTAGTTTTTCGTCAACCTCCAAGCAACTTCTATTTTGATTTCAATTATTAAATAAAACTTTAAAACTCATTACAACAATATAAGTAAAGTACGCGAAGCTTTAAAAATTATCTCACCTTTAAGGTAAAGTACCGTCAACTCTGGATAAAACCTTGCAAAATATCCGCTCTTCGCGATCTATGGTTGCTGATATCTTCGCTTCCCTGCTATTGACTATCTGTCATGCACTTCTAGTACCCGGTAGATAAAACATGGTAGCCTCGAGTGCATCAAAGTGTTCCTGCCTTTTCAACCGCCGCTGTGAAGCTTCTGCTACCCTAGTACTATATTCGAATCTTCTTAGACGATTTTTCATGCTTTAAGATAGCGATTGGCATGAATTTTTAAACTTAATAGTGGCAGGAAAATGTATGACTGACTCACAGCTGTTTTAGGGCTGGTACGTTTCTATTTGCCTCAGTTTATATTTTCGGGGCAAATCTGTACCGGACTAGAATAAAGCAAACCTCAAATATTCTTAAGTAATTCATAAATAGTGATTTAATCGGTAGATATTTTTACCAATTTCTCAAATTTTTTGTGGCTAAAAAATCCGAGACAAACCTGTGATAGTTATAGTTTTAAGCTCTTTTTTATTAATACTAAAACCCTAAAAAATTTACATTTTTTTAATTTAGCTGTTAAAACCACAACCAATAAAATTCTCACAAACAAAAAAATTCCCAATCTTCATATTACACAAACAATTCAGAGGAAAAAATAAACAGCCAAAAACCTCGCCGCGATTCTGTTAGTTCGATATTTCCATTCTAAAATGAAGTGGGAGTAAATAAACACGTTCCCCGTTTTATGAATAAGCAAAGGCATGGCCGAGTCTTCCATTTTGCCCCACTCGAGTTATTGCTCCATCGGCACAGACTATTCGGGCTACAGCAGGGCTGCCAACTTACGATACATTCTTATTGGCAAATCACTTGCGGTCTTTGCCAATGATTCAGAAAAATTGCCTCATTTTTTTTTGCCGGTTGCCTCATAATATTTAATATAAATTGTATTTGTCGTATGTTTGCATACTATCCTTTATTCATAAACTTAAAAATCTAACCTAATTTAGTTAAAGTATTATTTGTCCCTTTCTGTCAAATTAAAATGTCATAATTACAGAAAACGACAAATCATATAATTTTAATTTAGTTATTGCGCGTTTATAAATAAGACGGTCAGACTACTGCAACACTTATGTAAATGCAAGGAAGACCGTAATCCATAGAGGCGGCGCGGATGAAAAGACAATCATGACATAACTTAACGTCGAAATGTAAATGTGATGAAGTTAGTTAAATAATAAATCGATCTTACTATAAATAGACATTAAAAAAAAATATGTTGCGGTAAACTTCTAAATCCGAGCGGCTCTTCTTTCTTGTATTTTCTCGCTTCTCGTTCAGTTCGTCTCTACCATTACAGGCCTGACAAGCAACAATCAACAGTACCTAGAGGACGATAGCGTAGGTATTATCTTAGCAAACATCGTGGGTCTTTTTTCCCTGTAGATATTTTCTTACAATCACAACTTAGTCCAAATTAGCCACCTTAGATACCCTTGACCTTGGCTGAGCTTAGTATAGGTACGACTAAGGTCAAAACATGTTCGTTTCTTTTACCAATACATACTTAGAACTTACTAAAGGTCAAGTTTCGTTCGCCAGTGCCACATCGTCAACGAGTTATTAAAAAGAAAACAAGGAGGATATTTAGTACGTTTCAATCGACTCTTTTGAATCGCTTTCCTTGTTATATCCCAATGTTCCTCACGTTTTTCGTTGAATGACAAACTTTTTATTAACAAACATCTGGTTACTACTGTACAAAATGTAATATTATAAACCTATTTTGAATTATGAACCGCGAGAATTCTGGTAATATCCGTTTTTGTCATAACTTTCCGTAGTTGTTGAGTTACGCCTCGAATTCACATTCTAACCAACTTTGCAACGGCTAGTATTAATGTTGTGTAACTAAACAAATTATTAATATAAAAAGAGCTGAACGTTTAATGCAATTGTTCTGGTAGTATCTAACATGTGTAAATAAGGTTACTTTGGCCACAACATCATCATTAAATATTTTACTATCAAAAATATTGACACGAGAAGGTTTCCGAAACATACCGACTTCAAATCTTATAATAGCGGCCTTTACACGTAAAGTTCGGACCGCGGGAAACGCCACGCGCCGTTCCAACCTTCGTTCCGAACCGTAATTTTTTGACTTTTTTACTATTACAGTTGCATTTACACGTACGGTTCGGAAAGAAGATTGGAACGGCGTGTGGCGTTTCTCGCGGTCCGAACTTTACATGTGCAGGCTGCTAATACCGTGGCCTAAACACCTTGGTGGTCATGGTGGCTAGACTTTTTTTTAACTCATTTATTTCTGGATCTTTCCTACATAAAGCAACTCTCACACAGTCGATGACTATGACGCATTGTACATCGCTTTTTGAGATGTTAAGTTGTAGACAGATGAGCGTAATTTTCTACGTTGTGCGTTGCGGCTTTTGAGTAGTAGGTATAATATACATCGAATTTATTATTTTGTTAATGTTTAATATTATTTTCGTTGCCCAAAGTTCCAATCTCTTCATATTTAAGTCTAATCCTAGAAACTACTGGAAAGATTATGATGTGGTCACACAGTTATTTAGACCATTTTTCGAGAAAAGTTCAAAACTACAACTTTGCTTTTATGAGCCGGGTGGGGTCGATAATAATGAATAAAATAACAATATATGGCAATACTCAAATTACGTCCGTTTTTAATGGGTCACAATCTTTAAACTAATAACCAGTGATCCGAATAGGCAGAGCTAATTTGCCTAAACTTGACGCATATTCATTCATGCGTGAGTGAGAAGGGAATACATTATTGAATGAACATGCATCAAGTTTAGGCAAATTAGCTCTGCCTATTCCGATCTCTGCTAATAACACTTGACTCAGCCCAATTACAACACTTTTCTTAATTTAAATGTCGCTAAAATCAAATTTGGAACCGTCAGTCGCTCGAATGTGAAACGTTTCACATTTTCAAATCTCGACCGTCTCCAACCGTGTACCTATTTAACACTGTAGCGTTCTTTCTTATCTGGACCGCCACTTCCCCGGTAAGACGCCGGCATTGAAAAGTATACATTTTTAATGTAATAAGCTGTGATCACTCAGCTGGGAGTGATGTGGCCTCGTCCGCCTTGGTTCGATATTCGCCTTCTTCGTGTAAAAGCATCCTGGGATATAGAAAAATCAGTTTATCATATCCTTTGCGAGAAACCCGATGCGGAGTTCATTTTGTACTGAAATTTAGCGACCTAGTTTTAAATTTTTAGTTAATTTTTGGCCAATGTTTTAAATGAGAACCATAATGGAATGTTGGTATTATTTTTATTAGGGCTATTCATGGAACAAGTCTATATGCATCAGTGGACGCCTTTTTGTTTGTCCTTATAAAAAACATAATATGGAAATACGTCTTTTCAAAAAGTGCAAATATAATATTGCACAATTTCTGGAATTTTCTCTCGTTTCAGAATAAACAAAACCGTCGCTCTTACTCTAGATTAGTTGAAAAGCAGCTCTCTAAGCTCGACAAATGACAGTTGCTTGCTAAGAAAACAAACTTGTAAAACAAGAGAAACAGGGCAGCGCAAATTGCATTCACAAACGTCTCTAAAACAAATAAAAACAGGTAAATTGGTACCAGTAGGTATAGTGACGACGAAACGAAGAGTTAATATTTTACTGAAAAACCACTCATCATTGGCATTACCAAAATGACCTTACCTGGTATAATCTTGCGGAGCCTGCCGTTTGGCAAAAATATGTTTGCCAAATGTATCGTTTCCCAACTTGGAAACTGTTGGGAAACGATACATTTGGCAAACATATTTCGCCGAAACAAATGTAACCCATAATCTTGCTTTTTTGTGGCGTACAGAAGGCTAATTAGTACACAACAAATCTGTCAATAAGTGAGTTTACGGGCCCATGGCCTAATACTTAGTTTTAATTTTACCGATCGTCTTCCCCCAAACAGGAACGCAATAATGCGGTTACTGTTGCTTGGTGGCGGGTTAGCGAATAAGATATAGATATTGATTAGAACTAAACTAACCCTGCATATGGTCCTACTACCTAAATAATTTCAAGTCTAGGTAAAAAGAAAAAACACTAGTCATTGTGCGAAAAAACTGCATTAATTCAAATAGTTGTGGGTAATTCAGTAAAACTCATTCTACTGGTGCTTTTAAAGTAAAATTATGCATCAATGATATTATACGACCCACATTTTAAGCAAATTTATGTCGAAAATAACAAATTGCGGGTTAAAGTAACTACGAGTATTACAGCGAAGTGTATTTATGAAACTAAATTATCTGCTTTAAAACTCTTCGTGCATAATACCGATAAATGAGATTTATACATTCTTAACAGGCTTTTAAAATATTTGGCAATTTATGGGAAAGTTAATGCGTTGCTGCGGGTACTTGGGCGGCGAGGTTACTTGAGCGTTGTTAGGATAAAAGCGTTGGCCAGCTGGTTACCGTCACGTTAAGTGACAGGCCAGCGGTACTTGTTAAACTCGAAGCTGCTATGTTATTCCTTTTTTTTATACTCTGGCTTGATATTACAACCATCTTGGTTTTACCTTGAACTATCACCAATTGTTTAAAATCGAAGATCATGTGTACCTAAAGTCGCCGTCAATAGAACTTGCGAACTATGTAAACAAATTAGTACTGTTTGACACATAACCTCAAATATTCACCAAGCGTGTTTTTATTAAAAATAACATATAATGAATAGTTATTTCATCTTATACTTAATATGAAAATAATGGTTTAGTGTATAAATCGTTGCAAAGACCTCACTTGATCTTTAAAAGTACGTGATTATCGAGTAATCATGGTGAATTGGTTCGTTTGGTTTTGTTTACATCATTTGCAAGTTCTATTGACGGCGACTTTACTGTTTATTATCTTACATACATTGTCACTCGCTTTGTCTCTAATCTTCCCATTCAACCATTACCCATCCCATTACCCATCATTTTCATCGAATTTAATTTAATCGAAAGCTCTTTTCTGCTGAAATCATAATATTTAAAAGATATCGTTAACATTAATTACGTAGGTTAGGTTACATTTGTGACTACCAAAAAAAAAACTTGTGGCGAGAAATACAATACCTTTCGATGAAATGAAAATTCTGCGTAATGATAAGTTCTTGAAAGGTGTTTTTATAAAATAATAGGTAGATAGGTACCATTATGCACAGCTTAATAGATGTCTAAAACCTTGGAGAATACCATCAAATTACAACCTAGGTGAGACTCGCACGACCACCCAAATCAATCCAAGAGTGGACACCAGATCAGAGACAGGCTATTTTTCTGATTGTGTAAATAGGTCTCTACGTAATGTGACCTTAAAAACCGGCCAAGTGCGAGTTGCACTCGTACAAGTAGCGTTTCGTACCACTCTACAATAAAAACAGGTTTTTGGACCTGTTTTGATTCTATACTTTTTTTTGTTACAAACGGCAATAGAGATACAACACTGAATGTTTCAATTGTGTACCTATTAAGGTTTATGAGATAACTACAGCCCGCATGACAGGCAGACGGACAGCAGAGGCTTAGTATTAGGGCCCCGTTGGCACCTTTGGGTACTGAACCCTAAAAATGGTACCTAACCATAACTATGGTAGGTACCGCTTTATTTGTAGGTACATACGAGAACAAATACTTGGTTACACATTTTGTTTAACGTGTTGCGTGTTTTTTCAGGTTTAATTCACTTTGCTCCACTTTGCTCTTAAACAAAGAGTAAGTATCTTTCGAAATAATTACATGCCATTAGCATTTGCCTTAGTAATTCCCGTGTATAAGTGTTTATTCCAACTTGACTAGTGTTTCTGGGAACTTATTACGAAATTCCTCTTGAACCTATTTTAAATGTAAGAAGTTAGTTGGTTCTGCTCATACCAACACTGGGATGAGGCGTCCAAACTGTTTTGTACATACGAACTTTGTAAAGTAGCAAGTTTGTAGAGAGAGGACTTCAGTCAAATATTGCATTATTTAGACTAGAACTATGTTCTTTATATACATGGTTTATCACGTCTTTCTTCAGACAACCTATTGGGATACTTAAGCAAATATCAGAGGACTATCTTATACAAATTGAACTAGTCCTAACTAAGCTCTAAGTTTGAATGTACAGTCGCCCACACACTTAACTGACCATTAAAGACGGTGCTGAGAATAAGTGTCAATGCTTGAAAGGAATGTAAATATATTTAATATGAAAAAGATATCTACATCCCTGTCAAGCATTGATATTTTCTCTCTGCTCTTTCTCCAATGGTTAGTTAGGTGCACAGACTACTAAGGGATACTAAAGTTAGGTGTGTTGCTGTGTGTACTATGGGTACCTACTATGACGATAACGATAAACATCTGATTTTGTTCTGAAATCGTTTGACTTTCCTTGATCGTTATAGAACAAACCTAACATACAGATTCTGTATGTATATATTTGTAAACATTTTAAAAAGTAAACGGGGACACAAACAAATCTAATTCATAAATTTTCGGGCTAATGAAACAGTTGGCGAAACAAAACTTCGGACATGAGATAGGATACCCTTAAGCGTGTTATTGAGCGAGTAGTGTGGCTTTTTGGCGGAATATGTCTTGTGTGGAATGATAATATGTGTTTTGGTACTTGACCTTATCACGCTGCCTAACTCAAACCTGTGTCATAACAATGTATATATACAGTGGTGCCCAGATAATTAGAAACGCTAGCGTTTTTCCATCGTTTTTCCCATACAATTGCCTACAAATATGACTTTTCAACTTTGACAACCAATCAAAAAGATCTTAACCAATTTTATTTTTAGTCACACTTATCGTTAACTAATAGTTAACAAAAAAAAGAAGTTTTAGTTTCAGAGTTTTAATAAATGGACCCGGTGGCCCGTTACCAAGAAAATGCATTTTAAAAAACTTTAGCGTATTCTTTAGCAGTTCCTAAGCTGTAACGTATACAGGCAGTTTCTGAATACGGCAACTATTTACTTTAGCGCGACATGCTCTAGCTGAAATGTAAACAGCCATCACATAATTTATTCAAATGTTCGCAGAGAAATATTATTCTAAGTACGTTTTAGTGTTTAACTTACTCAAAAACGTACTTCGCTTGCTTTTACGACTAGAGTGTGTAGCCGCTAGGTCGTACAAATGGATTCTTAAAAACCAATTTGAGTTATACCGATGGCAAAGTTGCGATGTCTAAAAAGGGTAAAGATAATTCAATTAACAATAGGTTCCCCAATTTATAACGGTTATATTATATCATACCCACAAAAAAAAGGAATATTCAAATGCGTAACGTTATTAATTATAAATTATAAGCGTTGTTTTTTTGTATTCTCCAATTGATTGCACATCGTATGTTTTTTTATGTTTATTTTTGTTATAATCATTGTAAATAGGCCGGTGGAATTGTAAGTGGGTACGTGACTCAATTCAAGGGCACAGAAACATGAAAGGACTTAAGTAACAATAAATAATATTCTGGCTATTTAGAGCTATCGAAGTAAATACAATTCAACTATATCTACAAACATACTATATAAACTCACGCCTTCATTCTCAGAGTGGGGTAGGCAGAGCTACAGAATTAACAACAACATATATAAAAAGTTGTTTATAATTCTGTAACCACATTTCAAGCCCATCGCCTAACACTACAAGCCTTTATTACCTTAGTCGCCTCTTACGACATCCACGGAAGGCATGGAGTGGCACTATTCTAACCCGACAACCACACAGAACTATAATATCTAACATTGAATTATTTACCTAAACTGTAGGGTGACGGCCCCAATGTTGGACAATTTTAGCTGAAGGCACCAATAATGGACACTTAAGTCTTAATTCAAAGGCATTAGGTTATAAATTGGTTGTCTCAGAGTAAATATAAAATTTTTTTTTCGCTTTAATATAATTTGAATTACGTACAGGCGTTTCTGTTAAAATTTAAAAATGTTTAGAATAAGATGGCACATTGTACCTACTCATGCTAATTTCAACGAACTTGAAAACATGGGTGTCGTTTGTTAATAAAAAACAACGATAGATGGCGTCAGCATACCCTGCGAGTATGAAAAAGTAAGCGATCATTAATTTCGTGGATCTTAAGTAGGGTCTTGGTGGCATAACTGGTAATGCGCCTGCATTGGCCCGGATTGCCAGAGGAGATGTAGGTTCGAATCCTGCCTAAGACTGACGAATTTTTTTTCGCTTTAATATAATTTAAATGAATAACCCTTATTTTCTGTAACATAAGTATCAAATGTCCATTATTGGTCCTTGTTCATTTCTGGTTTCGTCATCCTATAATGATTCCTGCGCTTTTATTCAATTAGCACACATTAAATATTATCTATCTTAGCTACCGTTATCCATGACTCATAATTTAATTCTAGAACGGGCAACCATACTTCATTTCAGATAGCGTTTGACAGACCCCGGCGCCAAATTTATAACTGTTACTCTAGACACTGATGACCTGCATGAATAATTGTATGACTGTACGAAGCTAGCGGGCCCGGATTTGATTCCTAAGATAGGCAAACAATTTTGTGTCTTGTGGGTGAAGGCGAGTATTTTTTTCCTGAGTCTTCGATGCTTTCGTATCTCATATTTTTGAGATGTTGCGTTCAACCATATTTTTACACTAACTTAAATAAAGTTAGTGTAAAAGTATGGTTGAACGCAACATCTCAAAAATATGTCCCGAATTCCCAATACCTTATTCCAGTGTATCTAATTTAGAACTTCGTAACATACTTATTTATGATAGGAATCTTTCGATCTAAGTTCGATGCTTTTGCACTTGACTGTACCCTTGCTTTTTTTAACTATTTCGATACATATTTTTGCCCTTGACTGTACACTTGTTTTTTTTAACTTATTTCATCTTTGATCTTAGTTTGTGGTATAAATATCCATAGAAACACCCCAATGGCTAATAGCAGATCCGTCGAGATTGGATTCCTTAAACTTGTCTTTTTATAGAGAGTTTATCATAAGTGTTAGAAGTAAAGTCGCCAGCAAAAACTTTTTAACTTTTTTACAAGTTGACTACTTTCTGTGGCTCTATTGAAAACGCATACAAGTCGATTTAGCTCTTAGGGCCGATTCGACCAAACTGGAATAAGACTTAATCCGAGATTAGTCAATACAAATTCGGCGTTTAATCTAGGTATAAGACCTTATTCCAGTTTGGTCCAATCCGCCCTTAATAAGAAAGGGTAAACGTCATGTACATAGTAGGTACACTAGACTTATAACGTTTTTCACCTAAAGTTCGGGAGACTTGTATCTTACTTCACTAGTCACAGTTTTGTACGGCGGCCGTTGTTGAAGCGTTTTCAAAGCGTTTTATCTCAATAAAGTTGTAATAACTGCGTATTCTCGACACGGCTCCTGCATTTGCCCCGCTTACGGCCGAGGTGTAAAGTTCCTAATGCGGCGTCTAATGCCCCGTACATAGTGGGAGCCAAATTAGTTCCATCCCCGAGGACGCATCAGGTACGAAAACTAAAATAATTAATGTTAATAAAACTTTGAAAGATTTAGTTTAGTCTAGCAACAAGTTTTAGGGTACGCAGTAAATTACATAGCTATAAAAACTTGTGACATTTTAGCTTTAGTTCATTAGCTTTTCTATTTTATATGTCACTAGAGGACGCGTGTGACTTTGTACGCGTAAAATTAGTTTCCCGCTACTCCCCCTGTTTCTTCCCTTTGGGGGTCGATTTTTGGAAAATCCTTTCTTAGTGCATCCCTAGACCTCATAAGGAATCTCCAGACCCAGCAGTTTGGGCTGTGAGTTGATATGTCAATCTGTTAGTCAGTTTCTTCTATTAGATAAATATTTACATAAGCATCATAAAGTTAACAAAATGTCAAAACTGGAAAACAGCACACATATGTCATTATCTCACTCATACACACACGCGCGCGCACTCACACACACAAATACTAATACACAAACACAAACACAAACACACACACACACACACACACACACACACACACACACACACACACACCACAAATCCGGCTATGTAAAAAAACAATGCGCTCTCTATTAATTAGTTAATTACAGTTCATAAGATACAGCTATGAATAAAGCTAAAGCTGCGAAAACCAATAAAGTTTGGCACCCTTTGGGTACAGAAATCTAAAAAGAGCGAAAAAATATGAATATTCTCAACGTGTCTCACATTTATCACGTTAGTAACGTATTACTAGTATACATATTTAATATAATATAATACAATTAAAAGTTAAAACTAAACTTATTTAAATTAAAATAAAAACTAAGCTACTCAAATATTAAAGACGTAAATAATAATCACCACTATAAAAAGAACACCCCCTCTAGCAGGTCCGCTCGCGGCATGGTCCCTATGACACTGGCTGCGTTACCTCTCTGGATAGCTAGCCCAATCCTTTGGGAGAGGTAAGCACCAGCTCTAGGATCTCCGGAGGTGTCTATGAGCCGGGATGACAGGGCCTTAATAAAGCTTTTCATATCAGCTGACCAAGGTCCCATGGTCTCCACTGCAAGCGCCACAAATTCATAATTATTTAATAATGATGAATATTTGCGGCGCTTGTTGGTTTGGGCCTGATCAGCTGCTGCACCGGCCCGATTACGGGTTGACTGGACGTGGGACAGGGCGAATGTGTCAACACACGTCGCGTCCCACACCAGTGCCCTACCCAGTTTCCACGGCACCAATGTAGCTCCGTCTGGTCGCTTGCCATCGTCTCTATGTAAACCTGCTGGTTCCAGGACAGCTGGTACAGAGGCAGTGGCAAGCGAACGACGGATCAGATCATTAATTGTGCCATGCCGGTACAAACGGCCGGCACTTCTAAAGCATGAAAGGCCATGTCGTCCCAGCTCACTCACTTCCTTCCCGCACGTGCAAGTATGAGGTTCACAGATTCTAGCTCCAACCCGCAAACTTATTGCTATGCGCAAGCAGCTTGGGTCCAAGACTGTGCCTATATTGCGGGAAGGAAGAGCGTGGAGCCAGTGACCTGATTCGCCTGCAGAGACAGCGAGAAGACGGGCGCGATCTGAATCGTCCGGACTATTTTGTATGAGAGATGTATGAATTGATATGAGGCGAGGAGTATCCCATGCTCTTTGGATATGCCTCTTGACTGGCATATCCACTCCGGGACACGACACACACCAAGCATCCCTGGCTTCCACCAGGTTCGCAATCTCAACGTCAAGTATCTGTGGGACATTTAAGATAATACTGACGAGAGGCAGCGAACCATAAGCGGAGGACAGGAAAGCTGGTAGTGCCACGCTAGAAGAGCATCGAATACCAAGTCCACCGAAACGAATTGGGAGAACCGCTTGAGTCCAAGGCCTTGAACTAAAATGAATGTTTAATAATTTAGACAGAGTTGATTGAAGGGTAATGTCTATAGAAGCCATGATGTCTGGAAATTTCCAAATTGGACAACTCCGTAACAAATACATGAATTTTGGAGTGAAAAGACAAAAACGAATAATAAAAAGCGCCATATGGGGGTTTATTTCGTACAAAAGGTTAGAAGTATTTTTAAACAGATTTAATTTACAATTTATAATGGGATCGATTGCATCGTCAAAAATCGGTGAACCTAATAGTGTTAAAGATGAATTTGAATGGACCGAAATGTTGGGTGAAGCTGCATTAAATTTAGTGACGAAATCAATTTTTTTTTCTAAAGAAATGTGATCAGGTATATAAATTTCGCACTTAGTAAAGTTTAATGAGAGGCCTATATTAGAAAATTTAGTGATGATCGTTTGCAAGTCTTGTAGTACAGTTGACGCGTCCCCGCCAAGGGAACCGTCATCAAGGTACCACAGATTGAATTTAGAATTTAGATCTGAAATAATTGGATGAATGGCTAAGCTAAAAATTACGGGCCCGAGCGGGTCTCCCTGTTGGCAACCCATGCATGAAGATATGATTTTGTCACCGAAAAGTAATTTTGATGGTGCCCCATAGCATTGCCACAAATAGCTATATAATTCTGGAACTTCTTTTTTGACAGCAGCTAGAAGGGCACCACGATCGACCGAATTAAAAGCATTTTTGACGTCAATTTTTACAAATACCTCGTAGTCCGGACGGCTCAGAAAAGAGCGCGCAGCATGGACAGCTGCCTCACAACCTCCCTTGACGCCAAAACCCAGCTGCCGGGGTTTGAAAATGTTTGACAGTCTATTACGAAATTTTCGGCAGCAAAGTTTCGACGCCAAACGCCTGAAGGTGCAGCCGACGGCAATAGGGCGGATACCACCATCTTTTTTGGCTAGAGCCACAAGATTGGCGCCATAGAGGAGCGGGACAATCTCGACATTCACGCGACCTGACAACATAAGATTAATCAGAGCGGTGACGTTTTGTAGTAAAGCCTTTCCCGCATCCCCTAAGGACGAGGTGGTCAAATCTTTAAGATGTTGTGGTGAAAGTCCGTCTAAGCCGCCGGCTGAACCATTAGGGAATGACATGATAGCCTGCTGGACGGCATCTTCGTTTACAGATAATACAATGTCATCAGACAAGGGAGGGTCAGGAAGCAGAGAGGAGGCGGGGGGAATTGGGTGCTTCTCTCTGAGAGCAGCAAAGGTCTCAGCGGAGTGCGTGGCCAAGTCGTCATTCGAAAACAGGAGTCGGGCAGCACTGCTAACATTCCCTTCTGAAAGTTTATTTTCTATTTGTTTCACTTTGGAACATTGAAAATAACTTTTACTACTTTTAAAATTTGGACGCATTTGTGTATCGAAAGGTCTGTCAGAAGATAAGGTGTTGTTTTTAATTTGGTTTGTAAGAGAGTCTTTTTTACTTTTGTCCGCATGAAGAATTGAATAAGGGAATGTTAGCAGACACTCCCAGGCTTGAGGGGAGTTTTCCGTGACAACCTTGGCGACGCACTCGGAGAGGCAGTTGGCCACAGAAGTGCGCGCTCCACGGGGAATTCTTTTTACGATTGGTACATTATTTTTCAACAGCCCCAATCTTTCGGCGAGTGGTGTCGCAGTGCATGGAGGGATTGATGTCGATGCTGGCGCAGGCTGTGAGGCCCTCGGGAGCGGGGGGTCGACATCCATACGCGTGCCATGTTTGCGTGCTGTATGAATTGCGAGCCCCCGCTGTCCCTTATATTTTTTATTACCTCCGCATAAATTGCAACTTAATAGAACCACTCCCGAAAAACAGGGCTGAGATTACTTATTTATTATTTATGTATTACTTATTCCACGCATCTCCGTGGGTTGCCATCAGATGGCCTGCAAATGTGCAGTTAACACGTCCTACTGCCGGCAGTCGTGCCTTTAATCACCCGTACTAATTCTGGATTAATATTAGATCTGACTCCGCGCAGCAGACTGTGTTAACTGCAGATAACGTCTGCTATTAGACGGACTGTATTAAGCATATGAAGTTAAGTGTACACATAACTTCTATTTATTGTTCATTTAGAACAGTGTAAAAATCGAACCTTCAATGGTTGATCTAGAAATGCTAAATGTACAAAAGACATCAACTAATTGTTTTTACGCCGCCTCATATACTACTTGTACATTTTTGATACAAAGTAATGGTAGTCTGTGCCAATTGAAATTGGCAAAGATGTAAACACAACCAAACGAACCAATTTACCATTATTACTCGATAATCACGTGCTTTTAAAGATCAAGTGAGGTCTTTATAATGATTTATACACTTGATCTTTACTTTCACATTAAGTTTAAGGGCCTGTTTCACAATCGTCGAGTAAAGCATATTATTATCTGACACATAACTTTAGCCCTTTCCTTTTCTTACACTTAAACATAGACGAGGAGAGAGCTAACTTTAACTGGCACATAAATTTACTTGTCGATTGTGAAACAGGCCCTAAGATTAAATAACTATTAATTACACGTTATTTTAAATAAAAACACGTTCGATGAATATTTGAGGTTATGTGTCAAACAGTACTAATTTGTTTACATCTTATGCAATTTCAATTGACACAGACTATATATTTAGACGAATAATATATTTCGAGAATAATGAATTAAAACCTTCAAGTTGGTACCTACCATAGGTAGCTACTCGATACGATAACTTTGTAAAAATAAACTATATTTCCTATATTTCACTAAGAAACCAACACCACATATTTTTTGACAAAGTATGATAGATATTATTCTAGGAGCTACGAGAGAGCAGACGAACGTAACAAACTAACTAAGAGAGACTGTTAAAATCATAACCCTCATATTTTTTCCGCCGAACTCGGTAAATACAAACTTAAACAAAACTCACAGGCCTCAATTTGCAGTGCATTTCAACCGTGTAAGCAACGCCAACCACCGTGCAGCCGCATCGCAAACAGCGGCACTTAAAAATAAATACACATTTTTAGAGTGTTAGTGTTTTTGTGGTTGTCAACTGCATGTGGCCACTGCGGTACATCCTTATCAACACTAATATTATTAATGCGAAAGTGACTCAATTTTTTGGATCCGTCTTTCACGGTAAAATTGACAAAAGTAGCTTTCATAGTTGCACTGGAGACGTATGATTTTACAAACATGAATTATAAAAAAACCTATTTGTGGCTGTGTTAACGTAACTATAACATATTATTGTACAGGATAGACTAAGAAGAAATAGGTCAAGAAATTATAATAAATCGGAGACATCGTACATAAATAAGTATTATGTCTTAAGGGTTTATAAGCAAATAGTCATCTTCGATTTCTGATATTTATAGAGCTTTAATCTTTGAATTTCGTTCCAGAAGAATTGCTTTAAGTGACGTCGAATAAGTTAGGTTAAGTTAGACCTGTTTTAGTCGGCGTGAGTCCGACATAACCACTCGGCCCCCCTGGTCGATTAGTATCCATAATGGATTTCCCCTGAGAAAAAAAAAATGTTAGACCTGTGACCACAAACCTGCTGCGGCGGGTAATACTTTCCTGGGAAATGAAAATTTACAAAATGATAGTTTTCGAGATGACTTGGTAAAATAGGTTTACTAATATTTTACTATAACAGTTTTTTTTTAAACTATCTTGTTTGACCTGTCATGGGTAGTATAGTGGTTTTCTTCCGAAGCGTCAAGTTATAATAAAAGTTATCATGTCGTTCACTATACAATATATTGTGTCTCGAAAGTAATACGTCTGCAATACCCCTAAAGTTATTCCATTACCCATTATTGCACAGTTGACGTAACCCTATCCATTCCGGAAAAGCCGTACACGACGCGGTCGGATATATTGCCGCGCCGGGCCGTCGATCGTCGCTCTCGATTGGCTGACAAATGCACGACCTCGGCTAAAGGACCAATGAGGATCTCCAGAATGAGTTGACAGTTGAGTAGATTCAATTTGTGCCAGTTTTATTCATCATTGTGTGTTGATTGACTTTAGAATTGTAGAGTTTGATTGTTATTGAAATATTTGTGGGTTAGTTTTGTAAAGAAGAAGGTGGTAAACGAACATGCGAGGTAAAAGACGAAACCGTTATAACCTGCATTGTAGAAGATAATACAAAAGCTTTAAGAAAAGAGAAATACGATATACTAAGGATAAAGCAGAATGGGCAGAAATGTATGAACACTGGCCTAGAAATCAATAAAAATAAGCACTATATCATCTAATATCCTTTTTAATTCTACAACAATTTTGTGTAGCGAGAAATCTCAAATAACTGTGAGAAATATTTAAAAAATTTGGAACATCGGGACGCCTACATAGAGGAAGTAAGCATAATTTATTTGAAGTACCACTGTCTTTGCATGGCGAAAACCTTTTTACACAAAGATTTCAAACTACCTGCTATAGTAATAGTTTTACAACTTAGAATTACCTATCCGGTGACATATCGCTGGTCCTCATTGGTCATATAGGCCAATGAGTCACCCTCCTTTAGAGAGGAAAATGGTGGATAGATTTATAAGTATTGATGACCCGACGAGCAATAGTAATACATGCTACTAGATACATCACGTCGGTGTTCCGTTGGAGGGTGCTATCGACGCGGTTAAGTCAGCTAATTGGCTAAATTGTGGCTCTGAAACTTACTTTTGGGAAGAGATTATAAAGCATGCTTGCAACTGGATGGCCTGATTTGTAAATAAAACATTTATTACAATATTTTATCCAAAATGCTAAAGTCCAATACTACTTTATTGAATGTATCCACTAAACAAGGCACAATAATTTCAATATTAGGTATAAATATCGGAGCGAACGAGTCGCGAAAGTTATGTTTACGCTTGCCTAACTTCCTGACAATAAAAATTGTCTACGTACCTAAATTCTCGTGAACTTGCTCGGTCCCGTATTTTATTCTCTAATGTTCTGCGAGTTTTCTTTCAATATATACATTATTTAAAATAGGTATGATATTAGTTTATACAAGCATGTTTTCTGCAACACGATAGCTAATTAGTGCCCCCTATTTTGAATGGCAGGTGTACTAATAGCACCACACCTCTCAGATGCATTGCCAGCCCAGAGGGGTGTGATTCTCACAACAACGACGAACGGACGGACGAACGAGTGAATAAAACACATTTTAGCGCGTGCATTCTCAAATAGGCAGCCTTAAACGTTCGATAAGTCATGCTGCCAAATTAAATACACGCGCTAAAATGTGTTTTTTTCGCTCTGACGGGACTACTTAAACTCGCCGCTTGGATATGATTTAAAGTACCTTACAGTAGCCGAGATTAGTAGGCGGTAAAAACCATATCGTCTTTGACCGTTATGGTATTGTTTTGACGTCAGCCGCGACTACCGTCAAGTAAATACTCGTAAGAGCTATCAAAACGTTGACAATACGATAACAGATCAAAGACGATATGGTTTTTACCGCTTAGAATACCGGGCCTGTTATCGTATTGTCATTGTTTTGAAAGCTCTTATTTAATTGACAGTAATGGCAGTCGAGTTAAAACAATACCATAACACGTCAAAGGCAATATGGTTTAACACTGTCGAATAGAAAAATAACATCAGTGTTATGTTGACATTCTTCATAAGGTTAAAAGTCAAAGATTTTCTAATACTATTCCTGCTCTCATTTGTGAGCACACTGTACGACTCGATAGGCGAATTATTAATCGGCGAATTGAAGTTGTCCCGTCAAAGCGTACGAACAACATTTTAGGGCGTCAATTCTTAATTAAGTAGCCTAACCGTTCTAGTGAGCTCGCTCAACTGTCAAGTTATAAACATTTGGCAAATGCGAAGTCTAAGCGAATTTAGGTAGGTTGACATAGTATTTAGGTTCTTCATCCATTATTGACCTGTATTTTGTCTAAAATGCATTATTACACGAACACTTTTGCGAGATTGAATCGCCGTTGTTTCGTTTGGCAGGCTTACTCGCTCCTGAAGCCAAATTCCTACAAAAATATTAGGTTCAAATTGGCAACTAAAGAATATCACATTCAAGTTTCAAATTTAAAATAAAATTTTATATTGCAGTTCTCAATTGGAAAAGGTAAATGTGCAAAATGTTTTTATACGATTATTAACTAGAGACCCAAAATCAAGGGCTTAATGGGCTTGAAGTCAAATTTTGTACGTGTCTAGTGTATGCTTGTCTTCGCTTAGATTTAAATGCAGTTTTTTGTATTGGAAATTCTGACAGTGCTTCGTAAATGTTTTTTTTTAAAGGTGGTTGGAATAAATAAATCAAGAGTTATCAACTCCGCAGAGCAGTTTTTTAACGGGTGTTTCCTTTTTTGTACAGTTAAATGTATACAGCTTTTTACTACTAAATAAATATAAAATTAAATTAAACGCGACATAAAGTTTTAAATTGTTGATAAAAAACATTTGAGTTAACTTTGCGCGTTATCTGAAACTTTAACTAGAATGCATACTGAACATACTTTAAGCTAGCAAATTGGCTTAGAGTTCGTTGTCAACTCGGTTTCGTATTGCTAACGTCTCGCTGTCATAACCCAAACCGGTACCATAACTTAAATTCCAATCAGAAGTTGGCTAGCCGAACCAACGCCACCTCGAAAGTGTCAAGTAGTTACGATGATGAAGTACTGAAATCAAAACTTAGGTGCATCGTTCCTTTTACTCTTCATTTGAGAACTAATTGAGAGAAAGGGTGGAGGATCTTCGTCGCATTAAGAGCTAGTAGATGGGATGGTGAGGCGAACTGCCACGTTACTGCTGAGAGCTTAGCCGTGTCCAATATAAAATCTATCTTTTGTTATGTACTGTTGAAGATACAATAAAAAGTCCATCTTTCACCGCCGCCTCAAAATTACCACTTGTCTGAATGTTTTAAAGATACGTACCTAGCTAGTTACTGGCGATTGAGGAGGAGTGAACGTTCGGCATATACATATACATTCTACGTATTAAGTGGTACGTGGTCGCTTAGCATTAGCATAGGCGATTTCGTGTTGACTGCAGCCGCAAGCAACTCTGAACCACATCGGTCTGCAGCTGGTCCAAGGTATTGATTCTCTCAAACGCAAAGGTGAGCGAATGCAGGAGTGAAGTCCAAGCGGCGAGTTTAAGTAGTCCCGTCAAAGCGAGCAAAACACATTTCAGCGCGTGTATTCAATTTGGCAGCATGGCTTCTCGAACGTATAAGGCTGCCTAATTGAGAATGCACGCGCTAATATGTGTTTTGTTCGTTCTGACGGGACTACTTAAACTCGCCGCTTGGACTTCACTCCTGCATTCGCTCACCTTTGCTTATGAGAGAATCACTACGACATTACCTATATGCATTAATATAACCCTACAAAAAAGCTTGTCACCCGATTACCGCTTTTTAAAAATAATAATTTATTTTGGCAAACGATATTAGCCTCCATTCCAACTTGAACTCGACCAAAACACGACCGCTAATTGGCCACTAAGTCACCCAAGTGTTTTATAGCTCTAATTCCGAGCTAGACCACCAATCTGCAGAACTATTAACCAAATCCCGGTTTACCCGACGAAGTTATTTTCTTTTCCTATTAACAAATAAAACGAGATTCAGAACTATATCGCCGATTGTGGGGCGGTTATGGACGGTTTTTCCTTTCGGCGTTTCCCTTTACCCCTAACATGAATGTATCTATCAAAAACAACGCGTCCATTCCTGCCTCTCTGGAGAACCTTTCTGTTTGCGAGCGTTACTTGAGCTGCAATGGATTTTCTACACAATAGGTAAGAACATATGAATAACAATAGTTGAGTTTAGTGGTACGCTGTTCGTGGTCAAGATAAGACTCAATGAGTTGTGACAAAATTGGCTGTCGTGTTTATTCTGGCCGTTTCCAGATATATAAAATGCTTTTGGCCGCGTTCGGTCGTTGCGTGGATGGCTTTGTGCTATTGAGTCGGCCGTTTGTTTTCGCCGATATTAGTTTTTGCTGTTGAAAAGGTTTTAGAAATTCGATGTAGGGGTTTTTGTCAGCTTCAATTGATCTGTGCTAGAAATTCTCATTTTATTTTTGCTTTTCTGTGATTTTTTTGTGTACCTATGGATATAGGCTTTGCTTTGCTTTGGATGAAACCAGTGCGAGTTATTGTTAGTATTTTCATAATCTAATGCAAATGTCGTCTACGTATCGTACCACTTTGTAGTATTAAAAGTATTTAAACCTTAAAAAACAATCAAGTATCAATATTGCAGCGTACAGAACGAGTATATTCACACACAGGCTAGAAAACGGAAATGTAAGCAAGGACATCCAAAAAAAATCGGACTTAGTCGGACCAAAGACATTCTACTATAGGTAGGTAGCTAAAAAACTACACCCACCAGGACAAAAAAAATAAGTGCTAACAACGAATGAATTACTTAATCATAATAAAAATTGTCGAACGATCTCACACAAAGTGACCTAGCCCCAAACTTAGCTCTAAACTTGTACTATGGGCACTGGACGACGATACATCAATTGAGATCACAACGATTTTAATTGACCAAACAATTAGTAATCAACATAAAGTTATCTACCTAGTAACTTAAGAGCAGAAACTGCACAAAATTTTCGTTGCATGAGTCAATTTACTATTACCATATCGAGAGCCGCGGCGGCTAATGCGGCTAAGGCACTTGTCCAAGAAACGAACAAAAGATAATCGCACCCGTGTAAATAAAAGAGAGAGATATATATTTATAGTTCCTAGCTGAGCGAGTATAGCTCACTCGCCCAGCGATGAACTATAAATTTATATCTCTCTCTTTTATTTACACGGGTGCGATTATCTTTTGTTCGTTTCTTGGACAAGAATATAGCCGATAATTCATAGCTTACTCGCCGGCGGTGGGACCAGTGCCTAAGGCTGCGGTTTCAAACTACCTATTGCCAGTTCTTCAAGAAGACATCTCACTCCTTCCGCCCTCTGCCATTTCCATCTCGGGTTACTTGCCTCCTCCATTCTGTTGCAATCTCGGCCTATAACTCACACGGCATACTGCCGACACGATCCGAGGGCTTATTGTCTAACGCACTCGCAATCGCAACCAGCTTCAAAGCGGAGCAATTGTTTTCATTTTGTATGCAGACAAGCCTTCGATTTTCAAAATGAAAACGATCGTGATTGCGAGTGCGTTAGACAATAAGCCCTCTGGCCAGTTCATCATCGGCTTAGTCATTGTGTAACTACGCTTAATTTAATAACCGATTTAAGCTAATAACTATGGCCTATAAGCAAAAATTAAAAATAATTTTTCATCATCATCATCATCAATATTTGTTGATAAATTTATGTTTTACAGGTCACGCTTATAACTTAAAGAGACAGGAAAAGAGATTCTTAAAATTATTTCGGTTTCGGGTAAAGTTGGTTAAACTAGCATAAGAGCGAGTGAGAGAGAAGTACAAACTCGAAGGTTTTTTTTACGTATTACTAGTAGTGGCTCGTTCTCGTCCACGTAGAAGTTTAGCGTTTAAGTGATTATCGCTACTTACGGGTAAAATGTACTTTATGCCCTTCCTCGGGGTTCAAGCTATCTCCAGACCAAATTTCCACGAAATCGCTTCAACAAACAGACAGACAAAGTTACTTTCACATTAGTTTAGATTAGTATAGATTTAACTGTATTTAGCTTGAATGCTTTCTGATTTTATTCCCAGTTGTCAAGACTTTTGAAATGTTTGGTGCTGAAAAGGTTAACAGCGAAGGTACCTGTGAGTTAATGTATCATTTTACAAAGTAATAAGATCGAGCACAAAAACATCGAGCAACATTGCTAGTCCACACTTGTGCTAACTTGCTACGTAATTCAGTTAATTTACAAAACCCTCCAGAAGCCGAACCTCCCTTCGGCCACTTCCGCCCCTAAAAGCCTCGTCGTGAAACTAAGAACAGCACCGCTGTAAGTCAAATAAACGCTCATTTTACAAAGACTGCTCTTATTCATAAACAAACAATAGCTTGTGCGCTTAAAATAGGCTTTGTACTTATCTGTTTGAATTGGGCAGAAATAATACTTTACTAAAATGGCATTTGCGAATAATTAAAATTTAATAAAACAAAGTGCATACGCAGTTTTAAATAATAATAAACTGCTACGTTTATCCACTTTGATAAACACAACCATAAAAGGCCCGCTGGTTAACCTGCATAGTCGCCATCAAACATACCAAAGCGTTCAAGATGTTTAAAAATATCTGAACACGCTATAACGCGTTGAACAATAAATAAAAAAAAACATCGTCTTTTCAGCCGAAAGACGTCCACTGAATATTAGACCTACCCCAAGGTTTGCCACAAAAACGGCCCTGCGCCGCTTAAATCCATCTTTTTCCCCAAACCTTAGCCACGTCATCAGTCCACCTTGTTGGAGGCTTACCTAACCTAAGAATGCATCACAACCTCTTTTCCCGCGAGTGTTTAAAGAGGTGACAGAGGGATAAACTGGGTATGACGGGCACTTGACTGAAGCACTTACCCTTCTCACTATGGTCGCTAATGGTGACAAACATGGCGACTATGGCAAATAAAAAAAATAACAAAAAAATAAGAAGAAAAAAAAAGTTTGCCATCAAATATATCGAAATATCAATGGTGCTCAAAAATATGTCACATTACAGCCTAGTTAGTACCTACAGCGTTTATTTTCGAGTGTCCGGGCTGTTCATGTATTGCAAGCCGAGGTGAATTAACGTGTTTTCCGTGAGAAGCCCCGGATATTACTTCGTTCGCCCGCCGTCGACTAACACTCCAGTATATTAACACGAATCCTATTTTATTAAATGATTACTCGTACGTTAAACTATTAAATACACACTTTTATTAGAGTCAAAAACGCTTTGTTTGAATTAACAGTTAAAAGAGCCAAAATATTGGCGAATGGCAAAAAGTTATGCGTTATGCACAATCGTTGGGAATTATTTTGGTTTCCAAAGATTTGTTATAAGTAAAAGCAAGTAAGAAAACAAGGGCACAGGGGTCAAACTACCATTCTTCATTTACCCTTCCTCCCCATTTTTCTTCTCTTAAGGTCAGCAACGCACTTGAGATAACGTATTCATTGCTACTTGGACAGCGATGGTTAATCACGTCAATGGACATAATATTTTATATAACCCGCTTGTATGTTATTACATTAAAAAAGCTATTGGCAACTTCAAACTAGGTAATATTAGAGAAATTTTATTAAAAAGACGCTTGCTTTTAAGGGCAATCGGTAGAAAAGTTTTTTTTATATTTATTAATAAAAAAAAAAACCAGTGTCTTTGTTTTATACTTTGTAAAACTAATACTATAAATAGCTTTAGATTTTTTATCATATTGTGCACGTAGAGTAGGTACTTTATGTCCTAAAAAAATTATATAAATAATTGATAACGATAAATGAGTTCTATGCGGTTAAAATTACGGGCAGAGGCTTGTATACAATTGTATAAAGACGATAAAATATGTAGAGAAACTCTTCTGATTATTATTGTGAATAATCAAATGCGGAAATTCAACTATCATAATGTAATTGCATTCTAGAACCCGTTTTTTTTCAGAATCGACTCTTTGATATCAGAAATGTGTTGTTACTCACATTCATCTCTTTGACTGGCGGCATATTAGAGTGGCGCTGAGCACGCGGTGGATGAAAGCTGCGCCCGAGTGGCGAGGCAGACGGCTTTTAATTAGGAAATAGGAAGGCTTTGAGGTGCTTGCGCAGGGCGGGGGGAACAGATGAGGCACTATATTTGAAGACATGTTACTTACTATTCTTTTAAAGTCTTCCTGCAGTCAAACTGTCCTAAAATAGTTTAACTTAACGATAACGAACGCCAAATGCATCTTGTCTAGGGTCTTCGGGAACAAATCCCCGTAAGGACAAATTATTTGTGTGATGAGCGCGAATATGTGTTCCTGAGTCCTGGATGTTATCTATGTATTTACCTTGTCACTTTGATTCACTAAGACAATTTAATATTACTAATATGAAATTGCCTCAGTGAATGAAAGTGACAAGGTACTACAGTGTAAACATGTTTACTTAGCATGTGAGCTTAGTTTGGGACTAGGACAATTTGTGACCTCTGTTTTTTTTTAAATAAATAGTTGCCATCAAAATATAATTTATGGTAAATGCTGATAATTATTTGAAGTCGATCCGAGTTCTGTTGCTTAATGTGTGTGTGCTATCACCATCAAAACTACAAAAAAAAATATTAGCACATCCGACATTTGAATGGCAGAAGGACGTTTTGCAGGGTTCTTCCGGTTCGTTGCTACTATCTTATTTTTTTATTAAAAAATATTTCATTCAAAAGTTCATTTTTACCGCAATATAATTATTATCACTATTTAAATAGTAGCGTTTTTCGTAATTTAGTGCCACTTTTGTATTTAACGTACGAATGACGCAAAAAATCAACGTACTTTCTACTAAAAAGATATACTTAACTCAATTTCTCCATAATTATGGCTCCAGGGCCCTACTACCCCTCATTGATTACTATATCAACGACAGTAGTAAGGCCCATAAAGCCATAAGGGTAATTACACCTATCTGAGTCAGCTGTATTAACAGAGCTGTGTCGATCCGAACAAAACTACCCCCAGTTAATCGTTTGACGGAAAACTTCGCTCTTTTGAGTCCAGTTTGTCGAATTTGCAATGCTTTCTCGTTCACACTTGCCCTGTTGGTGAATGGCGTGGACGTCGTTCTTTTTCTTTCGCTCACGCCACAAGAGCGACACGATGAATGAAATTCACTTGATTGCTTGCGATAGCATTTTAACTACATTTTTGGCAACGTGTTCAGCTAAAAATGAAAAAAATGTAGCTAGAATGGGTTACCTTTATTTTGGCAAAATATGTTTGCCAAATGTATCGTTTCCCAACCGTTTCATTTGCCAACCCGCTTTGTTTTCAGTAACTTTAAATATTTCAGGATTTTATAAAAACTAACCTAAACTAACCTCTAGGGTTCTACAAGAGGGTACTGAAACAAATCCTGAAATATTAACAGTTGTAGGAAAAAAAATGGGTTGGCAAAAGAAAAAGTTGGGAAACGATACATTTGGCAAACATAATTTTTGCCAAATGGCAGGCTCCGGTTTAGAAAATCTCTTACGATCCGAAATAAAACGGCTTAATCCTTTTTCACCTTTTTCACTAAAAATAGCTAAGAAATATTTCGATATAACCAGCTTTCTATTATTAAAAAAACCGCATCTAAATCGATGCATCATATTAGGAGTTACGCTGCCACAGACAGACAAAGAGGTACACATACATACACACATGTTTAACCTACTTCCCTCAGTTTTCATCGGGAGTCAAAAATATTTTTTACCGTAATAAGCGTAAGCCTCTCTGGTAAACGTAATTAAGTGCATAATTGATGTAAAAAAGTTCCTAATTAAGCTACTTAAATAGTTCCTTCAAAACGTCATTTAAAATATCCATCATCCATATCTCCCTTATAAATTACTCAGTGTCAACACAACACGCCAATTAACAAACTTATTCAATCACTCTATGTGAACCATGCGAGGTTGTAATAAAGGCTGTTTTCAATAAGCCACGTTTGAGGGTAGTTTGTTTATTGACATGTCACACGCAGACACCGTTAATTTTCAAATCACTCCCGCACAGAAGGCTGTTGCTTTAGTTCTTGATAATGTTTTAGCTAAATATGGGTTACTAGGTTTAGGCTGCGACTTGTTTTTAATTTTATTGCATATAAGTGCAAAAGAAACTCCTACTTACTCCTAAGAACAACCCTGTTAGGGTATTCTTTTCTTTGTTTTTAAATCTAACCACTTGGATACGGCGCTCCCTAATATGATTTTGTATCGGATAAAATGTAGGAAAGTCATTATTTTTATAACAGTGAGTTTCAAGTTTCAACTAATTTTTTTACGTTGTAAAATTTTATTTAAAATTTCGGACTGTCCAAATAGCTGCCGTAATAATAGGGTTTTTTTTTTTGCAGCTTTGCAAAAGTAAGAGCTAGTAAAAGTGCAAAAACTTCTGGCCCACCCTATACAAAGAAATCGGCTAACCGCATAGTAATAGAATAGTAAAACCAATCTAATTTAGTGTGGTTTCCAATAGAGTATAGAATTCGACTGCCTACTACAATTGCAGTTAGCTGCCTTAAAGAAGGCATTAAAAAAGAAAGATAGAAAATACATACAGTTAAAACAGTATACTGTTAGCTAAATTAATATCTAAAAATAAAAATAAAGAGACGATAGACACAGTGCTAATTATTGCGAAACTGTCCCAACTCAGCATGTGCTACTAGTGAAGGCAGCACAAGGAAGATGACACAGGCATTAGGCTACATTTAGACGAACGAAAAAAAAGAAGATAAATAATAATCGGTTCACTGTTGGATTGTGTTTTTTTACGCATAATGTATCCTTTCGCATAAAATCTTTTGGCCGAAAACTGTTTTTATACCTAACCTAACCTAATCTACACAGTAGATGTTTACTAAATTTTGCAATTTCAGCCTAAAAGGATGTTATGCGAAAAGATTGTTTGCGTTTCAAAGGGATCCCATAATAATCATATGAACAAACGTGTGTGTCCGTGGTATTGGATAGATATAGATAGCGTTTATTTCAGGTATAAAACCATAAAAACATTTTACAGTCACAACGGCAGATAGATTTTGTCAACACAAATTTAATTCATAATATTCGCAATGATTGAAAGCTTAGCTTTGTTGCAGCCCAGAGTAAACAAGGTTCGTAAACAATTTGATTATTTGACTAAATTCCTGTATTTCATAGCTATAGCAATTCGTAATACTAACTGTAGGTAAATTGATTACAAACTATGACCAACCAAATCTCAAAACATGAAGCCAGGGCCGGTAAATCCTGGTAATAAGGGGTTCATGAAATGAAATAGAGAATATTTATGACTTTTTTCACAGCTTCAATAAAAGCTGATTCATGTGACAAACAGTTGCAAAAGTCATATTTTGAATAGCTATAAAAATAACCAAGATAAAAGCCAACAAAAAATTCTAACAAAACAGAATTGAGCATGGAGCCTATATGGCCGACCCGTTACATGACGTAATAGTGCATATCGGATCTCTTTGTCTTATTGCTGTCTAATTGGCAGTTTAAAATGCTTGTATCATCCGTATTTCTTGGCTGATTTTAATTTTAATTTCACTTTTGGTGATCTTTTTTACGGTATTAGTAATATTTTGTTGAGAAATGCGCTTTAAAAAAATCGCATATTCCCTGTTTGTTTATGCAAATAAAACAGGTCACATAAATTTAAGTAAAACTGTATTGAAATAAAAGTTAAATAAAAAAAATTGGTTCGTGACCATCACATGTCAGATATCAGTGATTCCGCTAGCATAAATGTACTATCAGCCCAATGGAACCTTGACCCATCATAAAACTATGTCACAGTGACGTTTGTCAAGTCTTTAATTGTCAAACTCATTGTGACACAGTTCTATGGTGGATCAGGATTCCATTGGGCTAATAGTAAATACCACAGAACAGAAAAAACAGTAGAAGTGTCAAGTAGGCGTGTAACGTGTGGCACGGTTATGCGGAGTTCCGCATAACCTACCATACATTTGCCGCGATCGCTTATTTCGATATTTCAATATTTCGATTTATTTAAATTACCAAATTAATACATTTAATATAATGCAATTAAAAGCTAAAACTAAACTTATTTAAATTAAAATAAAAACTAAGATACTCAAATAAATAAATAATATATAAGTATATAATATTTCAATATTTCAATATTTTGATATTTCTAAAATAGGAAATAAATCCAGAAGCATGCATTATTGTGCTATTTTAGAATGTAAAAACGATAGCCGCACCAAAAACATTTTCCATAGTGGCGTGTTGTTTTCATGATAGTTTGAGTATTGGCGACAACAGGTCTGATACTAAGCGAAGCTCATGCCACTTCCACTGTTTTTTCTATTCCGTGGTAAATACGTACCTAAAACTCGTACAGCGATAATAGAATATTCAAACACAACACCAGGATTAAATTTTATATTTAATAGATTACGTATTAAAATAGTTAGATCTTAAAACAGATTTTATTTAAGGAATTAAAATGAATAAAGGTAAACAATATAGTATCAAATAGATCAATTAATTATTTAATTTGATCGATGTTTCTACGAAAATACCAAGAATATAAAAATCTCCGAACACAAGTCGCAGTCAATTATTTTATTAACGAACCTCTATAAAACCTACGTCAACTAATACATTTATAAAAACCTTTAGCTGACCTTTAGTGACTCTTACGAACTACTAAGTAAGTTTATAAGTAAACTCTGGCATACACCCCACTTAAATCCACAAAATAAACTTCATAAAATCAAATAATTAAACATCGAGAAGGAGTTAATTTCGCCTAGTTTTTTTACTAATTTAAATTAATTTATCTCCAACTCTTTAACTAACTAATAGAGAAAGAGTAAGGTGGTTGGTAAAGTGTTATTTATGTGATTTAGTCATGAATAATTTGATCAAATGTCTTGTTTTGCTTTATCTTGTCTAGAGGACACCGTTGATGTAGGAATACATATCGAAACTTTTATGTGGTCGTCTTGAACCGTTTTATTAACCCCCGACGCAAAAAAGAGGGGTGTTATAAGTTTGACGTGTAAGTGTGTGTGTGTGTGTGTGTGTGTGTGTGTGTGTGTGTGTGTGTGTGTGTGTGTGTGTGTCTGTCTGTGGCACCGTAGCTCTTAAACGGATGAACCGATTTGGATGCGGTTTTTTTTATTTGAAAGCAGGTTTTCTAGCGGTGGTTCTTAGACATTTTATATCGAAATCGGTACAGCCGTTTTTGAAATATTGAACTTTGAAATGTCAATGTCGGGGGTTTTCCAACTTTTTGTTGGTTAGGTTATATAGTATACTTATAAGTAGGTGTTTTTTTCCTTTTCTCCCTCTATCTCTCTCGCAAGATTTTTGGCATGTTTTCCTGCTGGACTACGCATGTTATTTGATATTATATTTAATTTAATATTCATGGCTTTACAGAATGCTACACTAATGATATGAAATATGATTAAAAAATGACACTGCAGCTGAGTTTCTTTCGGCGTTTCTTCTCTGCAGTGGTCTCCTCTTGGGAAGCGCTGGTAGATTGACATGTAAAAGTGCCCATGCGGCCTACTAACTGAATAAATTACTTTTTTATTTTATCTTTTTATCTTTTTTAATTAAAATGCAATAAATACATTTAAATAATCAAATAAAATGGCTCTGATATACGGACAGACCGACAAAAGAACTCTAAAAAATTAAGAAGAAAAAAGATGAAGCTCTAAAAACTGTACTTTCATGGATAAGCATCTTATGAGATTAAAAGAACTCCGGAACACTGGAACAGTTTTCCCTTCCCGACAAACTTCACCGCTTTCGATGCATTAGTCTTCAAAGATTCCAGTTCTAAAAGACGGGTTCTGGAACTTTTGGAAACTTCCAGAAATAACGGAACAAATTTCGCGAGTTGCGACAGAGTTAGTAGGTCGCTGTGTATCTGGGCGACTGGGCAAAGCATTTGTAAAAAATAAACTTCATCAGTTAGCCTTAGTCATAGCGATAGCAAAATAAGTAGCAAATAATTTATTGTGTGATTATAAATAGCATGTATTAAAATGTATTTTCTAACATGCTTGGAAATATTTGTATTATTTCCAAAAAGAAACACAAACTCGACATTTATGGTTCGCGCAACTCCTGTTTCCAGCCGTATCACGTCAACGACTGCGCAGACCGGGAAGTTTGAGTAAGAAACCATTACTGGCCGCTTTTTATTGACCTTCAATGTACATGTTTAGGAAAAGTACTATACTAACTCTGGCTGAAAATCGCAGTAGCTGGACTCGTATACATCGCGGCCGAGACGCAGTTAAAACTCATACTCGTCCGGCAATCGCTTGCTTCCCGGTCTCTACAGTAATGTAATATTCTTAAACTTGAAGACAGTTTAAGCTCTTAGATCTGTTTAAAAAAAATACTGACACTACAAGTCAGTAAAAAATGTCTTGCAACTACATTACAAATAGTATCTACCCCAAGCACAAATCATTATTCGATAAAAGTCAGTCTCAATATTTACAGTAAATAAACAACCCATTAAAGAATACGCAAAACACACAGTCTTTTCTTTATACGAAACTTAAGTATTACGGCTTACTGAAGAATACGAAATGTCCCCACCGCCGTAGTTTCCAGACCTTTACATTCGTTTAATAAATATTTAAGGGTTTCCTTACCTTTGTAAACAGATATCGTATTTCCATACAACACGAAGCCCGTACAGCCCGTGAGCGAGGAATCAGTAAAAATTCTGAAAAGGGCTCACTAAGTAATTCATAATGTACGCGGAAGAAACTGCCGGACTGACCTTTTGATGGCTATTTTAATATTAAAGGTTACATGTGTGAAGTAAACTGAATGGGCTCCGTAGGATGTTCGTAAAATGTACTTACATTTGGAAAAACTCTTCTTCGCAGATTTCAATCTGAATCTGTAGATTAATGCTACGCCAAACGAATATTATTTGGATTTGTAGTTTTGGGCCTAAACTACTTGCTAAATCAGTTTTGCCAAAGATATACACATGCAAAAATATGTATTGTAAGGTCTATAAGGACCTTATGTCATTGAGAAAGAAATTTTGGATTGGTTAAACGAACGTACCTATCAGACAAAATACGATGTAGTATTATTATGCACTACTTTCTGCCCGTGACTTAGTCCGTGAAGATGTAATAATCGTTATTCCATTGGGAACTTTTAAATTTTTCGGGATAAAATGTAGCCTATATGTTAGTTAATCCAGTGTATAAGCAAATAAAGCTAATGGAGATTCCAAATTTCATCGAAATCCGTCCAGTGGTTGCAGCATGAAGGAGTAACAAACTAACACACATACACACAAAATTTCGCATTTGTAATATTAGTAGGATTACAACTGTAGCATGAGCGTAATGTATGTACGTAATGTACTGAGATATTATTTTGTTACCCAGTTTTTAAATATTAATCAAATTAGAACAACCTTTAAAAAGTAACCCCAGTTTTTTCTAATTAGTCATTTGGATAGATAATTTAATACATATTGTATTTCAGCAGCATTTCAACGAGCTTATGTCTCGAAATAGTTTTTTAATTAAGTATCATACTTACATAGTGAAAATATGATCCTGATTGTATCAAAGCTGATATATATTTTTTGCTACGATTATACCTAGAAAGTTATTTTCTAGGGTGTTGATTATGAACTGGCAAGTTAAAGTTGACTCGTGTGCTAAAGCACGTAAGATAGGGTTAGGTAACTACCAACATTGGCCGAGCTGTTTCGACGAGAAAACATACAACCAAATTTAATAGTTGCCTAACTCTTCTTACTCCTACGACTACACGCGAAAACTTAAACTCGTCGGATAATGATTTGCAAGCAAGTTCGTTATAAAGATGTAAAGAAGAATTACAAATCAAATATGTAATATAATGTTCTTTTATTATTATTATGACAAAATAACCGTAAAATTACTCTACCACCAATTAGAGGCACAATAGTTTTCTCAGCACCACTCACTGCGTTCCTATTGAAGCGCTGCTCTAGTTCCGTAACGATGTTTTCCCTCTCATGTTTACAAATACTAATAGTGTAGGTTTAATGCCGCAATGGAAGGAAAACAAAACATAACATCCAAGGTAGTCGAGAACTTGTTTGTAATGGTATTAGGTACTGTTAGAAGACCCATTCACTGCTTTGAAAAGCAAGATTTTGTACGGTGCAAGCTCTTAAAACCACCTTCGGCTTTTTTCTTTTCTTCCACTCGCTCTAGTAAGCTCTTATGTACAACGCTGCTACTCTAACCGGCTTTACACGAACGAAAGATTTTAACCCCCTTCGCAAAAAGAAGGGGGTTTTGTATAAATGTAACGTATTTATCTGCGTGTTTAGACAGGAACATAGCTTAAACATAAACGAAACGTAATGTTTTTGACATCTGTCATCTGTCATTAAGAACGCTTTTGAATCTGTGGCTCTCTGACATTTTTGGCTCCGCACTCTTAACTGTGTTTGTCTTACTTAAACTAAACTTTAATCTCGAATCATCGCCTCCATATCATTTATAAAATGTGTGTGTATTTGTGTCTGTATGTTTTTTTATCTGTTTATCAATTATTAAATTGTTAATGCAACCCTAAAACTGCAAATCGTCCGTTTACTTTCTTATAATTATAACTGATCGAATATTTTGATAAGAAAGTAGTCTTTACAAACCTTGGAACATGAGTGTTTTTTCTATCTAACTATTCGATCAAATAGGAGGTTTAGAAAGTAATGGGACGAAATGCGTTGCTAACCCTGAGGACTAAGATCGAATGGCTCTAAGCTAGTTAGTTACTTCACCGGTCTAAACTCGGTCTGAGTCTTAACATAGTTTTGAGCTTACAAAGGTAATATCTGTAGACCCCAAACTAGACTAAGCCTATTATAATATAGTCTGTATTGTTCCATCAAATAAGATTTGGTTTAATCGAAATGGTCGAGAACGTTTGCAATCTAACAAAGTACATTATGCTATTGCCCCGTGACGTTTAAATATTGAGGCTAATTTGAAACAGTGTTCTTTAATTAAATAACTATAGTAGGGGATCCGAATAGGAGACGACCTTCACCCAGCTGATTATTCGATAAAAAGTATGTTAGAAACAAAAGGAAAAAAAAACAAATGACAATCCGTTTTTAATATTTTTGAAATTCGAACATATGCCGTAGGTATACGTGCCAGTAACTTGTTTGCCTTTCTTCAAGGAGTTTATATCTCATTCTCACTTTATTTAGAACGCCTCTCGTATATTTGTGACTGAGTGGTAGGTATATTGAAATTACAATGAAATCTTATTTCCTTAACTATTAAATATATGTACCTATATAATATGCGACTCTTACTTTCAAAGTTAATATCATTTACATTGGCCTAGCCAATTTTACACTTATTTAAAACCTTAAACGTTAACCCTTACGATAGAATATGGAATGGGCATATTTGACACTAACTCGCGTTTCACGTATTCTCGTGTAAGCCCACTGACGTCAAAATCTCGGTTGACTAGAATTTCGTTTTGAGTTACGTTCTAAGCGTTATTTTTCACATAGTTATTTGTTATGCAAAATTGAGTTTCGAATTGGCTCCAGTGTCGGACAAAATAACAACAACGTTTAAAGACGCATTTGAAAAAGCGGGTATAATAAATGCAACACTCAAGCGTGTAAACATCATGTAAACAATTAAATACTACTAACTAGAAAAAGTTAAATATTTACATTGAAATATAATCTAGAAGTGGAATAAAACAATAAAAACAACCGACTGAACACTTACAAACTTACTTAAAAATACTCTAATCTAACAACCGCTACCAGTGGTCATCGTTCCCAAAATGCTGATATAGCATTGACACGTTGACTGCCAATGCCAGCATCTTGGACACGAGCTCTTTAAAAAAAAGTGTGCTCCTAGTCTCCATGGTTCTATAATTTTGACCACAAAAGGCTCAAATACGTTACTTCGGTGAAGTTGTATTTGCGCCTTTTTGAGGGTCTCCATTGATTCCACCGCGAAACCAGCCACAGCTTAATTAATTACTAGATATGCAATGTAAAGAAAAACCTTCTCTCGTTATAAGAAATTACAACGTCGAGGTCCTTTGTGTTAGTTATAAGGATAGAGAGGGGATGTAACAATCTAGTAAAAGCACAGACCGAGCCAGGCTCTTT
Source organism: Acleris cristana (assembly GCA_948252455.1). Classification (NCBI taxonomy): domain Eukaryota; kingdom Metazoa; phylum Arthropoda; class Insecta; order Lepidoptera; family Tortricidae; genus Acleris; species Acleris cristana. The sequence goes on along the minus strand of OX411775.1, from coordinate 13,512,317 downwards.
GTTACCACCCTTATAAAGGTAAAAATTCTCACTAAAGTAGGCAGGAACACAAGTTTACACTTACCGGCTTCTTTTATCACGTACGCGTATGTTTCAAAACTCTTTTTGTAAATACATTTTACCATCCAAGTGCACTTAGCTTAGTTTATGTGTTAATAAAAATTATGGTGATGCAGAGGAATTATGAATTGTTAGCTTAATACTAGTAAACTGTTGAAGTAAATAAACGTGTAAGCTACTTTCTTAAATTTATTAATTTGCTCTGGGCAAGTTTAGGATTTTGGGGATTGCAATTATTTTAAATTTTTGAAAGACAATTTTCAATCGACAAAATCCTAAACAACTCCTGAACCCAAATTAATTTATATATTTTTTAAATTAGCTATTTGACTGAATGTTGATTGATATAATATTTTTGTATAGGAAATCTTTCCTAACTATATAGGTAATGTGGTGTTTATTAATGTTTTTTTGTATTGTATTGTAATACATTTCCAATAATAATATCGTTTTACCCGAATAGTTAAAAGTAATAGTACAACCTATATGATTATCTACAATAGATAAAATAAAATAAATACACTAAGTATTAAATTAAACCCGTTAAGACGCGCCGCTCCGTTAACCACAATCTCGTTAAAATACACAACAACTAATAGGCTCTTGTTGATACTGAATTTGGAATTGTCATCGTATCAAACGAGTCTCGTTTTCGTCGCTAATAATAGACGCTGTAAACAAATCCTCGGTAGCTCGGATTGATGACGTCACTCGATCACATCTTGCTAACTGAGCCTGATTAATGCCACCCTTGAAGGAGCTAATTTGGGGCGTGACAACGCGATTTGTTGAACTAGTAAAATAACGTTTTGGGGAAAAAAAGTTTTTTTTTACATTACAATTAGAGAGTTTATGCACGGCATTTTTTTTTTTGTAGTACCTGTGTCACGACTAGAGGTGTGCGCCGTGCCGTTTTCACGCCGTTCACGCCGAAGCGGCATAGAAACAATGATAGCGGCGGCGTAAAATCGGCGTGAAACCGGCGCGGCGCACACCTCTAGTCACGACGCAGTAGCGGTAATCATAAAAATTTACACACGCGCGATTAGAAGCGATATATTTGCGATGCAGTCGCTGATTGTCTGTACTGGGAAGGTTCGCTGCTTGTAGCGTGTTAGCTGCATGTAAGTCGTACTCGTAAGCAAAAGAGACGACATGTAGTGCTAGTGTTGCGGTCCCAACTCAGCATGTGCTGGCTGTGAAGCCAACGCTGGTCTTCCGTTGGGGCCACTCGGTGAAAAAGGGATGATGAACTGATGTGAAAACTGTGATTATGGTTGAAATGGAATGAGTTAAAAACCAAGGCAATATAAGCGTTTTATTGAAGATTGGATTAGTATAATTCTTCGCCTGACTTCCCAAAAGTACATTTAGTGTTTTTAATCCACAAAATCCTGCTCCACTACTTGATTTTTCGTATGTTGACAACACCGAGCTACGTTAATTTGACTTGGAAACATTTTAATTAAACACTATAACCCTTTGACTTCGCGCAGTTAAATACAACCAGAGACTATTGAAGTTTAAACAAAAACCGACGTTTTTCCTTAAGTAATGAAAATTCGTGCGATATCAGTACAAATTGTTAGCAAATGAATGCAGTTCCGTGCAAATCGTCCGTATTGCAGTTGCAATTCGCAGATTTCGTGCGCGGTGTAGTGCATTCTTTCAGCCGACGTTGTTCAGCTTAGAACAGCTAGTGATGTTTCAGCAAAAACGCACTTAGACCCATTATATTGCGGAAAACCACCCTTCTTTAACCTATTAAGCACGTTATAACCGTTATTTAAGTAGTTCTGAATAAAAGCTATCGTAACGTTGACAATACGATACGATAAAAGGTGAAAGGTAATATTATGGTTTTGGCCTATTTATATTTAACGTGTGTTTCTTACGTTATTATTTGTTTTCAATTTAGATTTTGTAAAGTGTCACTGAGTGACTTATACTTAAGTAGGTAATAATAGTTGTTAAGAAATGAATATTGATTCATTCTTTTCTTAGGTTAAGTTAGAGTAGGTTATTATTGTTTGTTTTAAACTTTCGCGACGTTCACACATACTGTAATAAATCTAAAATGAGGCTGACGATTGAAACTTTGAGGTATTTATAATGTTTTTACGCTATTAAGTCCCGTTTTAGATTTATTACAGAAGGCAATTTTTGTCAAAAAACATTTTTTTAACGGTTTTTGCAAGTGAACTCTTTGCGTTATACTCGTATCGACACATCACATTCGATCGCATACCGATAGAAGAGCAAAAAAACTTTACGGACGTTGACGAACGCATAATGAAAGCCTCCCGTCAGTTGCCGTCTGTCGGTGGGTCACAATAGTATTACCACGTTTTTTTAGGGTTCCGTACCAAATACTCGAAAACGGATTCCTTATATGCAGGGGTCGTATTTTTGATGAAGATGACGTCGAAATGACGAAATTTTACGCACAGGGTGCTCTGCTTTCATTTGGCTGTTTGAATTTGGGTGTTTAGGGATGTATTAACTGGTAAAAATAAAAAACAATGTAAAATAAGAAGCGGTAAAAATTATAAGAGTTACAGCTTAATTTTTATTATAACAAAAAACAGTTTTTTAAATGATAATGTTACTCGATGATTTTTGCGACTGTCCTTCTAAATGTCAGTATCGTTGAACTTTAAGAAAGTTTAACAAGGTTTTTAAGGGACACAGAATGCTGCGTCAACTCATATCGCAGTGCATGTGCACATGAGTCATTGTCTGGGGCCAAGTAGTTAAGTCGTTGTACTTAAAATAAAATATAAATAAATGTAGTGATCTAATTGGCATTAGATTCAGTAATGGTCACCTATTACATAAACTCCCTATAGGTTTATGGAGAATTTTTTCGGCGATACTCGAACCAAATTTTTACTTTGGAATACTAGTCTTTCATTTTAATCACCTGTATGCAAATTGACGTCATCGGCATCAAATGTACCCCTGCTTATATTATGATAGGTACTCGTACATTCTCGTAGTCTTCGTCAAGATTTTTTCGCTATCGATAAGATCCGACGCCGTTAGCATAGTTTATAGTGACCGTGCCGATGAAGCTAGTGGTCCTGGGTTTGATTTCCGGTAAGGGTAAATACTTGTGTGATGAGTGCGAGTATTTATTCTGGAGTGTTGAATGTTTTCTATGTATTTTAGTAATTATTTATTTATCTTACTACAGCTTAGTTTGGGACTTGGCTAATCAGCGTGAGGTTATGCCATTATTACATTTTTAAAATCGATATTTCTTTGATATTAATTAAAGTGAAACTTGCTTTACCTTTAATTTCACAGGGCTTGTATAGGCTTCCAATATTTCGAACAAATAAGATGTAGGTGCGGAACCGTGGTGCTCGGGTCAGACTGGCACTTGACCGTTTCTTTTTGTTGTTTTTCGACACAGATGTCACACATTTCGTGTAACAACGCCAGAAATCATATAGAATTAAAAATGAATATTATAAATGGGTAAATATTTAGCGCGAGTATGTGTTGGAATTGTTCATGTATATAGCATGCCACTCGGTCTTTAGTACCCGTAGTACATTCAAACTCGAAATTAGTCGTATATTATAGAACTTTGTCTCAGTAACGTTTAAAAGTGTGAGTGGGTTGAAATTAGTACATCAATAGGTGCGTAAAATGTATAGCTACTACTAATTTCGACCGGACAAGCATAGAGCTTAGTTTGGGACTAGATTGTGTGTGAGATTGTCCTCTTATATTATTAAAAAAAAATAGTAGGTATTTAAATAGGTCAGAGAACTAAGGTTATCGACGTAGGCCATCGAATTGGCAGCTTGAAGTGGTAGTGGGCCGGTTATTTGCTGGATTCGATAATCGCTGGAGCTATCGTATTCTTGAGTGGAGACCGCGAATCGGCAAACGTAGTGTAAGACGCCCTCAGACTAGGTGGAGCGACGATCTTCGCAAAGTGGCTGGCAAGAGCTGCATGAGAGTGCCCACGAATCATGCTCATTGGCGTGCAATGGGAGATGCCTATGTCCAGCAGTGGACTAGTATAGGCTGATGATGATGATGATTTAAAAAAGTCTCCTCAGTCAAAGTCAGTCTAGTAAAATCGCTGTTACAAACAAAATAAATAATAGACATAAATTGACCTAATCCTAGACTAAGCTCTAGGCCTTTACTATGGGTACTAGACAACGATAAACATACTTCTATAGAGAAATACATAGAAAACATCTAAGACTCAGGAACAAATACTTGCGCTCATCACTAAAAAGGGGAAAATTCCCATACCAGGGGCCCTAATAATAGCTGCATTTATCGCGTGATAAAGTTTTGATAAGGCCTCTGTCACCTTCTCACCTGTAAATAAGTACGAGAGTGACGGATGCTTTATCCACATTTGACACGCGATATAGCATACGCAGCAATCGAACCCAGGGGCCGTCGCCAAGATACAAACGGTCTTTATACAAAATTTTCATTTATAACCTTACATTTTCATTTATAATGCTGGTACAGTTTGTCCCAGGGGTAACTCTATTGACCCAGCCCCCATGCAAAGCGCGTATCCGTTTATCTAAACATCACGCCCGACGGAACAAGCACCTATCTCTTGTTTTCCAATTACTGCGGTCGGTTAATTAGACAATCTTGCTTCGCGTTGCTTTCTGGCAAAGATTATGAGGAAATAGAGGTTACATGCTCTAAAAAAAATAGAAATTACGTGACATATTTTTAGTCGTCCTTTGACGATATTGCGGAACACACTTAAATAATACCATTTGTTTATCACTAATAATCAAGTTTGCTAACGTGACGGCAAAAAAGGAAACAAGGAAGGATATTTCCTAGTAGACTACCAGCTCTCAGCCAGAAGTAGTAGTCTGGAAAAAAATATTATTTTACGTAAACTATACTTAAGTACTTAAAGCTAATTGTCTAACAAGGTAAAATCCTTCATTTGAACAAAATCCTTGGAAGTTTTTTGTTCCTAGTTGGACACAGTAGCCCGAGTGCGAACTTTTATAGTTCAGGAAATATGATTTGGCGGTCTGTTTTGTACTTTGCGATATTTTTCTGCGTTAAGACTTACCGGACCTAGCCTTAACCTTTTAACCCTTTAACCCACTGTGCTGTTTGGAGAAACGAGGGCAGTTTTACGATTACCTTTTGTTTGATATTAACAAAAAGATCTTGATGAAGATTATAGTCGGCCAATTCATATTTCCTGTAACCTTACCATGAGTTACAATTATCGTAGTCGCTAGCTAGTCGAATGCTCTGTGCGAAATGCGAATACAGTATTCTAATAGAGTGCGAGAGACAGAGCATTCGTAATTGTAACTCATGGTAAGGGTACTGAACTATACCTTCTATGGAGTAAGTAACGTTAACGTATCGTCATCAAGAAAATGCGTAAAGCAATTGATATCAGCGCCCTCTAGTATGTATTGAGTAAATACAAAAATTTGATAGCAACTTTACAATGAAGTTGACTTTCGTATCGTCATAGAGTAATAGAGGTGAAGTCATACGTAAAATAATGTATGAAAACGTAAGTTTTTTTAGGGGTTTGTGCTACGAGTAGGTTCAGAACACGTTTGCGGATAGTAACGATTCGAAAACGTGGCGTATGATTGAAATGTTCGTGTTGGTTTACTACCGGAGAACACACATGAAGATTACCCTGATACCATTTTTTTAATACAAGGTAAAATGAATCTGCGTATATGACGTGAAAACTGTGGTAATAATGTGTATTTATCAGCATTTATCAAGGAAAACTTGGATTGGATAGAAGCTCTTCATTGCTTGGTTTAAATATGAAAAACAAGTCAGTCACGTATGTTATGGTTACAAGTTATAATTTAACGGCACTTATGGGAATAACCATAACGACAGTTTTATCACTTTTAGTTTAAACTTTAAATCAATCAACATCACTATAAATACATACATAAAAAATGACACTAGATTTTCGCTTGCGATGACGTCCGCGTAGAGACAGTAAAGGAAAACAAAAGTTGGAATTATCATTAAAAAAACCCTCATTGTAAAATGTTTTTGTCGGAGTAATTTAAATGTATGACTATGCCAGATTAGAGCACTGTAGTACCATGACTCTGAGTTAAACCCCGGACAGACGGTCAGACTAATGTACCAGCAATGTAAAACTAAAACAGCCCAACCCAACGGCTTTAAATAAGATTATACTGTCGATTATAAAATTACAGCTCGTCAACCTTGCCCAGCGCTGGGCAACGCCCGCATGAATAACCAACGTCGCTGGCGCATAAAATATGCACACACGGCGCTCAGTGCTCAGCCTTACGTTTAGGGGCCCGCGGGCTCGAGGAAAAACCCCTGCATAATAAAGCACAAGCCAACATAATTAGTGATTTGTTTCACAACATTCAGGTTGGTTTAATTGAATGAATAAGTTATGAGGTTTTAGTAGTGGTGAAACTGCGATGTAGTCTGTGATTAGAAAGGGTCTTATCACATTTAACGACGACAATGCGCATTTTTATGTAGCTTTGTCCCTATTTGTAGTTTATAAACGTCACCTGCTAGAGCAAGAATACCCACTGTACCGATAGACGAACTTCGATCGTAGGTATACACTGTAGGTACAAAAATCAAGTGATCATTATAATGTTGCGAGGAATTCTGCTTTAAAATATAGGTATCACAGCTGGTGTGACTTTTCAAAGTATTACTATATTATTTTTTACTCCAGAACAGACTTGAAGCATCTTGCATTGCAGACTTAACATGGATCCCAAGGGTCACAACTTTATTATTTCATATCAAAGGTTATTTCACAATAAAAAGTCAGAATAAAACTGTAATGACATAGACATAGCGTTCTCTTGAGAATTTGATAAAGAGGCGATTTTGAATAGAAATATGCTTAAGTATAGTTAGGCATTCATTTCAACCCTAGGGTATTCTTTTTTTTCAAGACTGATTATAACTAGCTTTTTCCCGCATATTTGTGCACGTATCAAAATTAAGCGACCATTGTTTCTGACATCGCGTTTTTTTCTATACAATTGAATCTGGTGGTGAATACAAGCCAATTTTTACAAGCTTTTATTTAACTTCATGCACTTGCACGAATGTCCTTGAATTTTGCAAGTCGATTTGGAACCCGTTTCCGTCAATGGAATGTGCTGAAATTTGGAACACATGTCTAAACCCGATGACAATGCAATGTTATAAACCATTACTAATCTAGATAATAAGCATTCCATGTCTCCTTTTTACACGTGTAGCTAGACTGTTAGTGTTAATAATGGGAACTGTAAGTATATAAATAAATAAATAAATAAATAAATAAATAAATAAATAAATTATGGTACCATCGAGCTGATCTGATGATGGAGTCGGAAGGTGGCGGCAGGGTTTTGCTGTATTTAATAAAGTACCCGCCGAGTTGGGGCTCGGTAGTTTTCTCTTAATAAGCAGATGATGTCTGAGCGGAAAAAAGTACAGTCGGCAACAAAAGTTTCTACCAAAACAAATATTTTTGTCATAAACTTATTTGTGATAATGGAACCCTCTAAACTTTGATCGATACAATGTTCTCTCAGGTACATTTTTATTTCCTGAGCCTAGGCCTTCTAGTCGATAACAATAGGTGTCGTATTCTATTGATTCTGAAACAGACTTTTAAGCGGATCCCGTTTTAAATATGTATGGGGTTGTGTGAAACAAGACCGGATTTGTTGCTTGAATTTTAACGATTCTGTCGAAGTTGGAGAACAGCGGTAAAGCTTCTGTAACCAAAATGGAACTTAAATTTGTACTAAATAAATGTTAATACACTCGACACTTAAAATGTAAAGTCTCTCGGGTTGTTTAAGACGGTAGGACTTGCATAAGAGTGTATTAGAGGGAGTGAAAGAGAAGTATAAATCCGAAGGTATTTTTAAGCTCAATAACAATGGAAAATAATAATTTTAGATTTTTGTAATTTTTTTTTACTTGAATACATATACTTTAGTTTGTATTGGCATGTAATTTAACATTAGTAAGTAAATAGAATATAGTACTGCGGAGTCCAGGGTTATGTGGATTTCAAGTTCTGTTATATAGCTAAACTTTTTACTAGGTTAAAAACTCCTTGAACTTAAAGTAATAAATAAATATGAAGTCTCAGAATATTTTTTAGTTTAAAGTTAAGGTGTAAGCTAAAAAGGGTTTAAGTCCAGAATACGGTGTATATGATTAATAGCTTTTTAATTACGAGGTGAGCTGACTTATACCTGTTTTCTCAAGGACTTCGTCAACCACAATCATATACATACCCGCACACATTTATGCACATACCTAGACGTGATCCATTTTTATTGCTTTTATTGACAATTAAACTATCGTCATGAGGACCGAACAGTTCCATTTAATTATAATTTAGATCAAAATTTGTTACCAAAAAAGTAGTACTTTGAGGATAGAAAGCAATTGAGTCGCTTAACTTCAAACTCGGAAATGTCCTTGAAATTTGGTATACGAATTTAAATCTTAATTTGTTTCAAAAAAGACGCAAATTCCATTGTCCTCTTCCATGGACTTATGCGAGTTTGAAAATTTAAGCGACTCAATTTTCTTAGCAATTTTGGATTTTGTTTTGGACTATGATATTTACAAACATCACTCGAACAAATATTTATTCAACTTATTTTCCAAATGTAACATGAGGCAGAAACCTGAATAGGGCCTAAAATAGGTTACGGCCGCGGTAAAGTTACCTTTACATTTGAGATTTAAGTCGTTTTATGACGAGAGTTAAGTCCCTAGCTAAGGAAAATAAATACCTCCCTGGTGTACCCCGGGGTTGCACGATGGGACCTGAATTTTTAAAGCCGCACATGACTTGACTTAACCTTAGGCTGAACGTGTGAATTGCGCAGTAAGATATTCAGGAATGATCAAAATTCTAATCCTAAGTAATATTACGAATGCAAGGATGAATGTGTGATGTTTTTATAGCTTCATTTCTAAGATTAAAATTCTGGATTTTGATACTAAACGTTGCCTTGAAGTGTTCTAAGTGCGAATGTAATTAAGACGCAAACAAAAATTGGGATTCCTTCTAAGTAGTGCTTGAAGTAAAATCACTTACTTATCTTACGAGAAAGATGGTACAAGTATATTTATTTTATCAAAATGGGAAATGACTACGTTTTTAAAACCAATTTATTTATTGGTATCATGTTATCGCATTGTCATCCAGTTCTCCGCTATCTTTATATTTTTAATTTCCTTCTCATAGAAAAGTTAGTTTTAAATTGATTACATGAACTGTAACAAAAAAAAAAGCGAGCTCATAAAAACGTGGTAAAAACTCACGATTTGAAGTTGAAAACGGTCCGACAAGCGTGAGTTTTGACCGTTTTATCTCCTTGCAATAAATCAAGTCTCACGTTAGTTTAACAAAATTTTACCGTATGTCGTTTGAAAATTTTATTCCATGGTTTTTTTCGATAAAATCCATATTTGTATAACATTTTTACCAATAGGTACTTAAAAAAATATGCAATTTGAATTGCATTCTGTAATTTTAGACAAGTTTATACCATCTTTAGAAAATAATCTCAATTCTGTCCATAATAATGATATCACACTTTAATCTCAGTGTACAAATGCTGCATTATTGCGAGTCTATTATTCTGCGGTTGCCAGAAATCTGTGATTTACATGGAAATGAGGTTTACTGGCACTTGACCCGCACTGTTATTTAAATTGGACTTCTGCTTAAATATGCAATCTACAAGTGCAAAGTAAACATAATTTCTAGTAAACATTAGGTTATTTGAAATAAGGTGTTCAGTTAAGTTGTAACTAAGATACTTCATGCCTATCTAACTATTAAACGAGGAATATTTCGCTCATTGAATACAAAACGGACACATTCCAAAATAATTTGCTCTTGCATTGAAAATCTTATACGAACAGCTTCTAATTTTAAAATACAACACTGACTGATTTTGGAATGTGTCTGTTTTGTATTCAATGAACGATTTGTATACATATTTGTAAACACGTTCTCGACAACGGCTCTAACGATTGCAATTTGAAAAATCGATCTATCAAGTTGTCATCTTCGGGGAAATTCGTTTTTAACCCGAGCGATGCTCTGTCTTCCAGGTAAGTACTACTAAGGGGTACCTATTACTTTATCGAAACACCTTACAACGAAAGTATCATTACCCAAAATTTTCATTTCATCGAAAGTCATGAAGGTATTTCCCGCCACACGAGGTTTTTTTTTTCGTAGTCACAAGTCTAACCTAACCTAACATACGTAATTAATGTTTAAGATATGCTGAAAACATCATGGTTTCAGCAGAAAATAGCGTTAGATGAAATGAAATTCGATGAAATGATACAATCGATGAAGTGAAATTCGATAAAATGATGATTTTATTATTCTCACGTCACTGAGTTTCAAAGTTTAGACATTTTCCTCTAAAATACGGTATGTAAACATCATTGAAAGTTGATTATTTAATTAAAAGTTTTTTAATTTAAATAAGAAGCCTCATGAAAAGTTTAATGAACTTTGGAATTCCCATACGGAATTAATGCACCGGAAATATGGATAATGGTCTAAGTGGCACGGAAACATAGATATGGGTTTATGATTTCTGTATGTTAGTATATCAAATCCTAAGAAACTTTTTAAGAATTTGACTTACTGCGTCACTTTGACATAGTTCCATAACAGTGACCAAGAAATCCCTATGCTTGACTGTACCTACATTTCAATTGCCCAGTCTGTGTGTTTTACTCTATGTTTGCTGTATTTATGATATTTCCCGCCGCCATCCACGGTAATGCTCACCGTAATTAAATAAGTCCACCGTTGGGCAGACCCCATTTATGTTTGCGGCAAGAAAATATCTCCGAAGCCCTTGATGAATTAATAAAACTCAGTTAAGAGAGAATTCTGGTCCGATGAAGTGTACTCAGGGGAATTAGGTATATGAATAAACTGATTTTTACGCGACTGTGACAAGGTTTAAAAGAAGAGTTATGTTTACTCTTGAATATTTATACCATGCAGTAAGGCAAATAAGACACATTAATAATATTTTTTTTAAATTGAACAGAAACGTCTGTTTACGAAATTCTTAACTATATTAAAGCGAAAAAAAAATCGTCGGTCTTAGGCAGGATTCGAACCTACATCTCCTCTGGCTCTCTGGGCCGATGCAGGCGCATTACCAATTATCGTTGTTACGATAGATGGCATCACCATACCCTCCGAGTATGAGAAAGCAAGCGATTACTAATTTCGTGGATCTTAAGTAGGGTCTTGGTGGCATAATTTGTAATGCGCCTGCATCGGTCCGGAGAGCCAGAGATGTAGGTTCGAATCCTGCCTAAGACCAACGAAATTTTTTCGCTTTAATGTAGTTTAGAACATTCATAATTATATAGCCGCGGTGTATTACACGAAATTACTAAGAATGAGAAAAAAACTAGACAGATATCAAAATCAGATGTATAAATTTAAATAAATGTCAAATGGGTTTTAGGCCACGGTGTTCGTATTAGATTAAATTGTGATTGACTAGAAGAGAATGTCTTTAGGCATTAAGTCCGCCATTTGTACTTTTTACGTTTATTTTATATTTTAGGTTTACAATGAGTTTATGGATAAGGGGAGTTAATCTTTAGTTGTGTGTTTAGATGAGTCGATTTTATAATACATGTTCAAGATCCATACGGAATGGTTATAAGATCATTCATTTTCATTTATTGTTTCACTTATTTATCACTTGTTTCAAGTGGATTTTTTTCCGTTTAATCCTTATAAAAAAGTTTAATGTTATAAGAATGAAATAAGCTTGAAAGGACCGGTATTCCAGTTAATCATTTTAGTTATCGCTCCTGCCTGAGGGCCCTGCGAAAATGCACTACGCTAACTAGCGTTTCTATTCGTCTCGTTTTTAAACCTACTAATAGATGACGTGATACGAAAAGTCACGTGATCTACCAGTGACGCGATTGGTTAAAAACGAAACGAATAGAAATGCTAGTTAGTCTAGTGTTTCTTGGCAGGGCCCTCTGACGTAGAGACCTCGGCGTGCGTTGTTCTATCGCTAATATTAATTTAATGCTATTGACACTTTTACATTTTTAATGATTTTGTTTGTTCTAGTTTAAATTAGGTGTTAATATTTTTATTATTTTATTACCTTGTAAATATAACTTACTATTTTATTTCATGATTGAAAAAAATATATCTTATGTTGGTG